>OX388317.1:15172576-15873726 GCA_947579605.1 Athripsodes cinereus | reverse complement strand
ACTTCATAATATATGGAACAAAAATGCAATGGATAGGATTTGGTAAAATTCACAAATGAATATGTGCATATTTATTTGAATCTCTTGCAGCATTTTCATTATAACGCTAAATTCCGAGAAATATAAAAAGAAAAAGAAAAAATGCAACAATGCCTTGTATTGAAATGTAGAGGTATGAGATTTCCGTTTTTCCTATAATTAATTATCATTTGATTGCAATGTTATTTACACAATATTGTGATTAAGTAAAGGGTTTTTATCAACGAATTTATTCTGAATTTTATTGTCTCTACCTTTTGATACAACAATACGCGTTTTTCACATCTAAATAGTGTTATTTCAAAATTATTATTCATTACTGTGCAACATGGACGTTGAAAATGCAAACGTACTGCCTAGTCAGATAAACAATGCTAAGAGAACCACGTTTGTTTTGGTAAAATACATAATTCTTTGTTTTTTGTAGAAAAAGAATGTGAGCAAGTCGTACGTAAGGACAACAAATACAAATAATTTACGATTTATCCCATGTTAAGAAAATTTAAAATGATGATGGGTAGGTCAGGTAAACAGGTGATAGAAAAATTTATCATTGAAAAAAAGAGTTGACCTGTTGAGTTATTTTGGCGTCAATTGGTTGCAGATGGCTAAGGATTGAATGAAATATATAGAAATGTGGAGGCTTTCATCCAAGAGTAGAAAAAAGTGGGTAAGAAAAAAGGATAATAAGTAGGTACAAATAAATTCCTGAATGCTCATCTTTGGGAAAAGAGGTAAGTATTTAAAGAAAGTGAAATAAAATACCTACATGGAAATTTAACGTGTGAGAATAAAAATTTATCGAATTTACATTTCCCGTTAGTACCTATTTATAATATAAATATGTAATAAGTCTAGTAATTATCTGCATGATAGGTTATAAAAATCATCACAGTCGATAGTTAAATCTCTTCCTAATACTTAATTACTTAATTATAATATTCAATATGACCTTCAAACAATTGACAATATAATTTTAATAACCTTAAACGTATTGAGAACTCACATGATATAAAATAATAAAGAATAGGTAATTAATGTATTTGGCGCATTTCAATCCAAATGAAGGTAATTTTATGTACAATATCTGAACTTATCTAGTATCAACGCAATGGTGAAAATTCGCAGATGAGCATATAACGTATTTTCAGATATTTTTACTACACATTGTTGACGGTTATTATGTGGACAATTTGTCAAGCGCCGTTTACTCATAACATTACCTCAAGGGCGCCGCATACGGCGTCTATCAACCGAAACTCCCCAGCAAAAAGGTGCGTCTTCAGCCTTCTTCTGAAGCTCTTCAGATTCTTTTTATTTCTCCATTACATTTTTTTGAGATACAGAACATAAATCAACTTCCTAGATAATAAATATTTACCTATACGTAGCTAAATAAGCCACCTTTCTCGTGTCATATCTAAGTCTCTCATTTCATTTTCAAAGGAACGATAATGTATGAAAAATAAACACATCGATCTGAAATTTATATTTCTTCAGGAAATCGGCCCTTTTACAAATATAATTGACTATTCCCAATGCTGAGGAAGAGATTTCAAAGAAAGAGATCTTTCTACTGTGAGTTCCCGAAATTAGTGGTTGTGCAGTGAAATGGTAATTCCTGTAAAATCGCAATCATCGCGAAAATTCTTTTGTTATTTATGATAGACCTCAAAAATCATTTTAAGGGATCCCCCGACAAAACCTCTACATAAATTATTACGCTTGTTACTGTTACCTAAATACGTAACAATGCTCCCGAGATGAGCTTTAAAGCGCAAAGGGCGTATGGATGTTAAATTATGTTGAAATGAATTATTGTCACCTGAATGTAAAATTAAGTGCTACTGTACTTTTACTGCGAAATCCGTCAAAATACATAGTCAGTGAACAACAAATGAAGCTCATAGAAGATGTATATCATAATGTACCTGCTACCGGAGAAATTTGTTTATAATTGTATAAAACATTCGGCATTTCATAAGTCAGTCAGCTGATGAGGCATCGTAATATCATCATTATCATTAACTGTATAGAACTGCATGTTGTGTGTTGAATAGACTTTCCCATAGTCACGAATTATTCTACCTTTTCACCGCAAATTCAATGCCACATAACATCTGCAATCAGTCGGCACATCAAAACTGTAGTAGGTAGGTATCTGTACAAATATTCAGATCAGTAAGTGTATAAGTACATATATGTATGTATGTTCATAAAATGTCTAAATATACAAAATTATTTTCTCATCAATTATCAATATCTTTAATTTGTTTTTAATTTCTATGTAAAGTGTTAATCATTCATAATTTTTTATCTTCACTATTCCTGTGGGATAGCCATTGAAAGAGACCCACTGTCCACCCGGATACCGCAGAAGTCTGGGGACTTCCATTTGCCCGAATTCTACACTATACAAATCTTGTCCACACCGAAGGTGTCATTGTGGGCTAGGCAAAGAAGAACGGAAAGCCGTGTTGTTCTATCCTTACATACTACTTTCGCTTTCTCCACATTTGTGGAGTCTTTCATTAATGCACGTCCATTCCTCTTACTCAACACATGGCTGTTCTTAAGAATTGAATCCACGTTCGTTAAAATAATATTTTTGTATTTAAATGCCTTTATGTGTTAGTTTTGTATTTGTTAAAAAAAAGAGGAGCACTGAAGAAGTGAAGTCAAAAGATTCCACAACGGGGATATTTTGGTAGGCCACACCTTCAGGATGTCCACTATAGCAGCTTCGGTGTGGACAAGATTTGTTAAATGTAGAATTTTGGATAAATGGCAGTCCCCAGACTTCTGCGCTATCCGGATGGACGATGGGTCTCCTTCAATGTTAAAAAAATATCACATCAAGTCAACTTAATAATGGAAACTGAATTCCTCAGTTTGTAAAATAAGTAAATTTACGATTTACTAGTAATACTCCATACCACAAATCACTCTTACAGGATGGAATGCCTTAAATAAATAATAGTGATGCTAAATATGAATTATTAATAAACAATACAATAGCTAAGTAAGTTTACTACGTTTTCAGTTAATTTAAAATAAATTTCTGAATAATTGAAGATATCGGGTTCATAACCTAGTAATAGTAGGTATATAATAATAGAGACATTGAAATCAATTAGACATTGTAGCAGGTGGTTATATTTATCTTAATCATTACATCAATGCGAATATTTTGAATAAAATTTATAGAAGTCAAGGCTATAATAATATGTATTGTAACTGAGGCATGCAAATATGAGTAAGTACACAATACTTATTTGGAAGGTACTATTATTATTATTGTGCGAATGTAATTAGCATTGTCATTTAGAGATTGATGAACTAGAAGATTTAGAGGTAATTGTATTTTACTTTCTTATGTTTTTTTTATTGATGTTTATTTCTTTATGCCATTTGTAAGAATGCCATTTATAGTTCTGATTTATTCATCGTTTTTCTTGTTTTTTAAACAATTATTTCTCTTTGGTAATCAAGGAGGAAACGAGACTCTTCCAATCAAAGTAGAGTATATTTTAATGATTTAATATTGTAAAGAAACCTAAATACATTTTTGAACACTCTCACAGTAAGCAACATGTTTATGTCATAAAGGACATTAATGGTTGTAATTTAGGGGAGGTTTTTGTAGGGGACAGCCTTTAAGGTAAACCCTGAGCCCTCCCTTTCAAAAAAAAAAATGCTTCGATGAGTCTGGATGACATGGTAGCTCAGCTCTTAAAACATCCAGGGAAAAGTGGTGGGAAACGCTTAATGTTATGTTATGTATACAGGCGGAAGGCAGCGAGACTAGAGTCTCGGAAATCTCGATCTAGTAACATAATATTATTATTTAGTAGGAAATTCCACTTGACACAATATCCTCTTTGGGGATATTAAATTTAATGCAAACTAGTTAATAAAGTAGTATAGTCGAATAAACTTTTTGATATCTTGATATTATAATATCGATAAGCAGAGCTTCAGAATAAACATGCATCATTAATAAAAAGCTCATTTATGCCTTATCACAGTAGAATGCGCCATCTGTATAAAATGTTCAACATAATTCGTAATTATTTTCAATGCATGTAAACATGACTAAAATTGCAAATAAAAGTACTGAGCATAATGTTCGATATCTCAATCTAATACTCATTTAACCATTAACTTGGTATGCATAGTTTAGCAATACAGTATTACCGAGTCTACATTCATATTCTTTAGAAAGTATGCACAATAGTGTTTACGTTAAATTGTTGAATAGTGAACGTAGATACGTTGATTTGAAGCCTTTATAGTAATTTCGATAATTTTCGATAGATGGCGATAATATACTTGTAAGCTTATCGTTGCAAACTGAATCATAACATCTCTATTGAAATCAAATTTTATTTAATTATTTTACGACAACTATTGTGATTTAGAAACTGGTTAGAAGTTTATAAGAAAAGTGAAGGAACAAGTACCTACACTTACGAACTGCAAACAAAGTGATTAAAACATTCTTATTCCTTATTTCATGAACATTCTGAAAATTGTTTCCTTATGTTTGTTAAAGGAATATTTAAAAAATAAATGCGTAATAGAATGATATCGCTTTAACGATTAATTTCAATATATTAATTTAATGATTTTCTTTCTTTCATTTACCTAAAAAAATGTTGGGATATGTTTGATAACCAGGCTCTTGTACCTACATAATATACCTAAATGGAATTATGTTTATGTTATCAGTACCATACCTACTGTTTTTATATCTTGCTAATTGAATTGATTGTTTCGAAAACAACCAAAGTGTCAAAACTTGTATGAAAGTTTGGTTGTTTTCGAAATAATCGATTCAATTATTATGAATATTTAATGTTCTTTTCGCAATGTTTTCATGACCTGGAAATCCCTCATTCACAAAAGAGACATCAGAGCGTAAGGATTGTAGAAGGAAGAGGTATCTCAACTGACGCAAATACATTCTGGAAGAGGTTGATTTTTATCGTGTATTTCTGGATTGAGTGTTAAAGGGCATTTGAATTGGGTTAAATATCATAAATACAATACGTTTTTACAAAAGGGTAATAAAAATATTTATTTAAAGTAGGTAAAAAAATAAATGTTTTCTGTTGCATTCAAACAAATAAAACTATACTTATACAAATCGCACATTTGTAAGTTATACACGTAACAAATAAGAAAAATACATACTTACATGTTGTAGAATTTCAGTTTGTACATACATAATACATATTAAATACTTTTCTACCTAGACTTATTAGCTAACAGTTAAACTATAATTACTTTAATGTTGAAGTATCTCCATAAATCTTACATATTATTATTTTTCATAAATCAATCATTATATAATGTTTTTTCATCTTTTTAATATAACTATTATTAAATCAATAGGAAAACCATTAAATATTTGTATGCATTAATATATTTTTAATATCAGTTATTTTAGAAGGATTAACTATGTAACAGTTACGAGACATTTTGAATGTTTTTTAAATATTCTACAATGCACATCCGTTACTTGATTTTTTTTAAAATCGCGATCGATTTCGGTAAACCTTTACCATTGACGAGCGAGATAATACTGACTAATATTTTTGTTAAAACATCTACAAAAACAAAATAATTGAAAACAATAGCTGCACCTGTTAAGGATTAGGCATTGTAAACATTGTGAGAAGAGGTGATTTATAATGATTTATTACTTTATTTACAATATTTACGTTTGAATTCAAAGCTTTATTAATTTCTAATGTTTCCAAAGAACATAGTTTAAAATAATTATTAATATTTGTATATTTAAAGGAACTATTTGTTTTTACGAAATTGTGATCAAATTCAATTATATGATTCGCGAACTCGGAATAATTACTATTTTTAAGGCAAAGTTCGTGCTCTCTAAGTCTAGTTTTAAAATTTCTTTTGGTCATACCTATATATGTAGCATCGCTACATTTACCGAAATCGATCGCGATTTTAAAAAAAAAATAAAAAAAATCAAGTAACGGATGTGCATTGTAGAATATTTAAAAAACATTCAAAATATATTTTTAATTTATTAGATAAGTTTTACTGATTATACGTGATTTACCTAAATATTCGATAGGTTTCAAAAATAAATAATGAGTTTTCACAAAATATAAAAATTATTGCATAAATGCATCGCATCACAAAAAAAATATATTATCATATTATGAGTATAATCCAAAAATAAATCTTACTTCAAAAGTTTTAATAAAAAATAGACACAGAATGTAAATAATTTGAATAAAAAAAATACTTATTGGTACATGTTACAATTTTATAATTATTTTATAATAGATTGTTATATGGGTATAACTTAAATACAAACCAACTAATCAATTACTGATTCAACCACAAATAAATAATATTGACACAAAAAAATTAATTTCTAACAAAACTCACCATTAATAAAATATAAATTATGAACAGTTTGGACGACATTTATAAAGTAGGTATCTTTTACAAAATTTTCTCAATCACTTCACAATTAAAATATTAACTATTTTATGTATCTTATGCTACATTTAAAGACAATTTACTCGTTCAGGATTAATCTGATTGTGTGTAAGTAGGTACACATAATCAATAAAATAATATTTTCATCAAAACATTAGTTAACATAATGTTTTCACTGGATTTAAAAACACTCAATAAAAATCACAATTAAATGCTACAAAACTAATACACTTAAATATTATTTTTTCTTTTTGGAAAATATATTTTCCAGCAAGTCTTTGGTGATAAATCTGTGTTGCTTTGCAGGATCAAACTTGGGTCTTCGATAAAGGCGATCGTTGAGGAAATACAGCTTCTCTGACAGATCACACCTCACGTTGAACCACCAATCACAAACGAAAACTAACTGAGAGAACTGGGTTCCATTAGGGCAGAGAAACGTAGCTTGTCTTCCATCGATGTCGCAATAATGCCAACCTGAAAAAAATATACAAAGGAAAATATTGATTCGGTTTTGCTCATAATAATGTATTTGTGGATAAGATATGGAAACGAATGTTAACTATAATTGTGATTAATATTCTCCGAAAAAATGTGCTAGTGATTTTACAGTCTCTGGTACGAGGTGAGCAAGAGTGCCCCAAAAAAGAGATAAGTGGAAAGATATGAAAGAAAAATATACCTATAATTTTAAACTATTCAATCTTTTAAACATGGACACCCACATATTATATTGATATCCACTTTTTTGACAATATTTTACGTATTTGACATTCTATATAGTACTCTTGACTTTGAAAATATTTTTTTAATTTATATTTCCTAACTTTTCGTGCTTTTATTTTTAGGTTTATTCAATTGAAATCTCTTTATAATATTTATTCTAAAATGTAACAATAATTTAAACTATTAAATTGATTATTGTATTATCATAGAAGCATTTTATTTAAAAACATAAATTTGGGTATGTGTATAAGAATTTTCATAACCAATCGTAGATTTTAAAGAATATCTAATATAAATTATTACTAAAACATGAATATTTTGATATTTCATAATTTTATTATTTTAATGAAATGTAATGTAACATTGTTATGCCAGTGGAATGAAAACAATTAATAAAATTTTTGACAACAAGTAAAAGTTAAAAGTGATTTAAATTGCTCAAGTATGTGTTGTGAATTACCGTGATTTATCATAGCTATAATGAAGAACACACACACATTAATAACATAATGTTCACACAGTATATTTGGTAATGTATGTTTTTTTATGATGATTGAGTAAATAGTTATAGTTTTTATACACATGATGATGATTTAATCGCTTAGTAATTTTTAGAGTTGTGAAAATTCTTATAAAATCGTCAAATATAAGAATCTCTGTATTATTACTATAAATATGTGAGTTCAAATGTATGTATGTTATTGATATCAGTTGACACTCTGAAAATTTTTAAACGAAAATATTATGAGATTATAAATATACCATTTTTATGACTTGCTGTCCCTCCAATATGCACCGCAGTAAAATCTAATATTGTCGACTTAGTCGTCGTGTTAATATCCATAATATAAAATTCATTTCTTTATTTTAGGACAAGCTCGATCTGAGTGTCTTGTATATAAACATATTACTCTATATATAGTGTTTTGAGATAGGTATTATTCTGATAGATTTTATGGTAATATGGTAAAATAAAATGGGATCATACCATCACAATTTGATAGTTTATAGATAATTTTCACCAATTTTCCAAGTAAAAAATACTGAGGCGATTATTGGTAATACTCGTGATAGATACTTAAGAATACTTTATTTTGAAGAATAATTTGTAAAAAAAATTATGATAAAACTTTCTCTGGTTGAAGCCAGTTTAAAAGGTAGAATGTATCTTATGCGAATGTGTTCTTGAGCCTTGTTATTGAGTAACAAAACATTCTTAAACACTGGTAACTTGTCATGTTTTCCATTACATTATATTTACAGCTTATTTTCAGTAATTATTGCCTCATTGGTATGGGCTTAACCCTAATTATGCCACCTCAGTTTTTTACATCGCAAACGATTTTATTAATTTTATTAAATAAAATATAAAAATATGTTATTGAGCACTGTTTAATCTCCACTATTTTAGGTTAGATACCGAACGTTTTCGCCTATACTTGTAGGTATCTTCAGGGAAACTGAAATCTAAAAATTGTGAGAGCTGTTGTTCATGTGGTGAGAAGGGTGCAGGTAGTGGGAGGGGTAATGGTAGATATGGAAGCGGGATGGTTGGCAGGAGTAGGATATACTAACAAAGGAGATGAGGGTGGGATCTGTATATTTACAATGTTATTCTTATTCCTATAAATCTCTAAGGTTTCCAAGGCGTTTAGTCTACCCGCCCCACACACAGAATGTAATACCGTTGTACCGTTTATGTCAAATGTATGGTCATACTCGATACAATGGTCCGCAATTTCTGAGTATGTAGACATACCTCTAAAGGCCCTGTTATGTTCAGCAAATCTAGTACGTACCTACTGTACGAGATGTCTGTCCTATGTATTTTGCATCACAGTCGTTACATCCAATAAAAGATTTATAGGAAATTTGTGAATGAAAGATTTATAGGAATAAGAATAACATTGTAAATATACAGATCCCACCATCATCTCCTTTGTTAGTATATCCTACTCCTGCTAACCATCCCGCCTCCACATCTACCATTACCCCTCCCACTACCTGCACCTTTCTCACCATATGAACAACAGCTCTCACAATTTTTAGATTTCATTTTCCCTGAAGATGCCTACAAGTATAGGCGAAAACGTTCGGTATCTAACCTAACATAGTGGAGATTAAACAGTGCTCAATAATATATTTTTATATTTTATCTAATAAAATTAAAAATGGATTTCCACAGCGTAAACACAAAAACTCTAGAATCATTGATTTTTTTAATCTTATTTATTAATTATCCATATCATCACGACAAGTGTGGCAATCAGAGGACTAACTTTTTTTTTTAAATATATATAGGTATATATTATAATATAAAAATATAATATTCTGTAAGTATTTCAATGTTTGGTAAACGAATAATACATATAATATTTTTAATTCTGCGATGAGATATGCCACCCATCCTGAATGCGTAAACTTTTATAAGCACGAAGAAGACAAGTTGCATATTTGTTACGTGCAGTTGGTCGGCCGGCTACCCCGAGTGTGAGAAATGCCCGCGATAGTACAAGTATATTTTTTTGAAATTTTTGACATTAGGTATCTACATTTATTTGGCTCAATACATAGTAGCATAACACACTCCGTAATATCATTATTGTTGTTGTAGAAGCAGTCAGGGTCGTCTTCATTGTAAAGAAGTTGTGGCATCTGCCAGAGGTGACAATATTATTTAAATCCCTTATACCTGTATCATCATCATCATCATCATCGCCCTCAACGCTCCTCTCGGGAGCACAGGGCAGAAACCAGCCTCCTCCATTCAGAGCGTCTCTGTGCCAATTGCGTCACCTCTTCCCACGACATTCCTTGCGCTCTGATATCGTTGTCATAGGAACGGTGTATTGTGAAAGAGGGACGCCCGGGCCGACGGAACCCCTGCGGACGGAAAAACAGTGCTCTTTTTGGCCAACTATCATTGGGCATTCTCAAAACATGTCCCAGCCAGGACCATCGTCTCTCTTGTATTACGGTCTTGTATACCTGTATAGTATCTTATTATTAATTAAATATTATAATAACGCAAAGGTGTGTCATACACATCACGAGTTAAGATTATAAACAGGCAAAGATATTTGTGAATGAAAGGTTTCATGCATTCAGAAATACTAAGTTTTAAATTGATTAATATTAAGGTATTAGAAATAATACGTTTAATATCATTAACTCAGCTATTGTTGTCATCTATCTGAATGCCTTAATTTTTATCAGCACAAGGAAGACAATCTGCATGTTTATTACATGTATTTAGTCTACTGGCTATAAACCATGATGGAATATACACAGATGGAAACAAGATAACTTTAACCAGTTGTGTTTCTTTTTTTAAATAATAATAAATGAATATTACCTATAATAAGATAGTGGACGTCCGAGGATCAAATGGCAAGATCATTTAAATCAAATCCTACAGGACGGTCACGTGTTGAGTACATTGAACAGGAGAGCATGCATGAGGAATTGTATGACAGTAACGGAAGCGAAAGAAGTATGCAATGATAGAAATAGAAGGAAGTGGCGCTCGATCCTTTCTGCCTACCCCGCGAGATAAGCGGCGTGATGGTATTATATATGTATGTAAATGAATCATGGTATTTAAATAAATGTTCACAAGACCAACTATTATTCGTTTATACACATGTGTTGTTTTTAATATATCGAAGAAAAATCGTACAATAACATGTCAAAGTAGGATTTGTCTAAATACAAGAGATCGAATTATAAGATTCGAATGAAAGCGGAAATGGTTGAATTAAAGTAACAAAAAATAAAAACATTTTTTGTATTATATCCTTACACAAAACATGGCAATTTATAATGTTCAATAGATACAACGTTTTCTTGATACTTTTAAATAAGTATACTGTTTTGCATTGTGTCGCAATAACGAACCCGACGACCTTTGTCACGAAGACAAAAATATTATTATCATAAGCCGGTGCCATCCACTAAAGACTTAAACAGCAATGAACACAATCGAATAATTTTTACAGTCGATCGTTCAAATCGAAATGTTTTTACAATCGATTGAATCGATCGCATTGACAATCGATTGGTCGATTGATTTGGAATGATTAATAAATAAACTCAAGTCTAAAATGGTTCGACAAAGGAGTGCTAGAATTTTTAATTTGAGAATTGAAATATAAGCTTTTTATAATATATATTTTGTATCATCCAGTTTGAACATTCCATGTGCAACAACTTAATTTTTTTGCGCTAAAATGATACAGCATAAGTATAAAACTGTAAATACAAATGCATTATATATCAATATTGCGAAAAGGTACCTAATTCAATCGAATTTTTCTACTGCACTGAATTATATCGTTCGATTAAAATCATGATATTTTAAACTTCGAGATACTCAACATCGAATATACAACACTTTATGATTTTTCCCATCGCTAGGCTTAAAGAAGACGTGTTATGGTAAAGCATTATTATTATTTTCATAGTTTATATGTATGTGTGTACATATTATGTTATGTGTGTATACCACTGTCGGAAGGTCAGAGCAATTAGGATGAGATGAAAAGATGTTTACAATATTTATTGCAAACGTAGGACGAATAAAAATTGGACATTGTTACGTAGGTAATTATGTAGGCTTCGCCTTCATTGAAACTTTTAATTAGTCCATTCATACATTCCATTACGGCATTTCCTACGATTGCGGTAGCCAGCTGATAAACTTCAAGTTGTAAACGTATAAACGTATAAACATGATTCTTTACAAATACCTGCATTTTACAGGCTACTTGAAAACTAACAATTAAGAGTAGGATATCCATTTTTTGGCGGAGACTTTGAGGAACAATTTTATATTTTGTTCTTGATAACATAACATGTAGGTTTGAACGAAACAGTTTTATTATTGTAGTACATTTCTATATAGGTATTAATGATTAAAAAAACAAATCAATATATTTCTTTATTCTCACATTAGAATGTGATAAGTTTACGAAAACTCATTTATCGCATTTGATATTTTTACAATATTTAAGAAGATGCAATATATTTTAATTAGCTCATTGCTTAAAGATTTTTTCAGAAAGAAAAAGAAATACCTACAATACCTATACGAATTTTACAACATTGAATATTCGGTATAAAAACTACTGATTTGGATTACAAAATTAAAATTATTTCTAAAATAATTCAATATGGAATCATTTAAGTCAACAATCATTCAACTTATCACTCTTTTCATCTTCTTCTCATCTACTTTTGGACGAAGGCCTCCTCCATTTCTTTTCAATTTATCCGATTGTTCGCCCTCTAATTATTCCAGTTTACAGCGTATTTAACCATATCATCTCTCAACTAAATTATTTCAATTAATTTTTCTCTAAAAATCCTTTATCATGATTTCCAGTATAATGTCTACATATAATAATATGAATATACTCATCTGAAATTATGTATTCGTATGTGTGTAAAACCACTCCCTTGTGATAACTGCATTTGCCCACGTATTCGCACAATATCATCTTATTAAAGTTACGTTCCTAAAGTCGTAATATTTCATGTATTAACATGACTGTATTTAAATTTAATAAGCAATGTATATAATGATAATAGTGTGTCAACACACATCTATAATTTAACACCTAATAAATAAAGTGATTAGCCCAGAAACTAGTAGTTGTACCTTTACTGAAGGAATTTGTATGGAAGGATGGATATTTTTATAATTTGGAATATTCAAAAAGGTTTACGATATATTATTTCCTTCTGAGATATTTCATTAAACCTGCAATAAAATTTGCAAATTATTTACGAAATCTTAGCCACCGATTTACCTACTGTGAGGGTAGTGCGAGCATCATCCTTTGACCCATCATGCTCGCAAATAATTTGGTTGTGAAGTAGACGACCAACCATTTGAACATTTGGGATGTTATATTGTTTATACCTTCAAAATTTAGACTCAGATAATACAAGACGACGAAAAATGTGAATTTGAATTAAAAATCACCGAGTTTGTATTCATATTTTTTTATGGAACAATTTCCTGAACTAAATACTACTAGATACTAGACTATTAGCCGACAAGCGATCTTATTAATTCTTTTATAGTTTTTACATTCATATTAGACAAAAGCTTACGTCAAACATATAAATAACATACTAAGTACACTGAGAAAAATACTAACGAAATTTCACAACGAATCATTGGTACGTATGTACTATCAGATTAGGACCAGAGATCGTACAAACGATTCATTAGTACGAATCTATAATATTAACTCTTCGCAAACAAGTTGTTGTTAAATTTACCAATGATTTGTTTGCGAAGAGTTAATATTATAGATTTATACCAATGAATCGTTTGTACGATCTCTGGTCCTAATCTGATAGTACCGTACCAATGATTCGTTTTGAGTATTTTTCTCAGTGTAATAGCCAAGTTAGTCTCCCTTTCACAGCACAAGCATTTAGCTTACTGTAAAAGGTGTATAAAGTTGTATTTGGGTTGAAATGCATCTTTTGAAAAAATCATAGTTTTAAATTACAATTCCATGGAAAATTATTACCAATATGAATTACAAAATGGTACAAATTTCTCAACCAAACGTAGGTACATAACTTGAGTATTGAACAATAATATTACATACTAGTACTTATAGATAAATTGTCATAATAAATATTATCTGCAATAACCTTATAAGTGTTTAATCTTTGCAGGAATATCTTATACGTTCAAGATGAAACTTACGTAATTATCGATAAAAAGGCAAAATACATACACTCACTCACATTTAAAGATTAATATTAAACGATTTAAAGTAGGTATAATAAGCATCTTCACATAAAATGTAATTGAGTTGATGTGTAATTACATATTGATTTCCACTGAGAAAATATCGACTCTTAGGTTAATCCCTATAGGCTTTAATTAATTGAAAAAAAAATGCAGTAGGTAATATGGATAAATGTTTAAATGTTCTCTTACATGGTGGTTATATTACACATCGACAACATAAAAAGAACATTTACAGGTAATTTGCACGAACTACGTACGTCTTAAATTCAATTATACGAAAGATCTTATTTTTAACGATTTTCAAAAGAAATTAAGTAGGTACCTACCTATAAATTATCATCGTATAGGTACTAATAGAAAGGCCGTGGAGAATTCGGTAAAGAATTGGTCTCCCACTCTAATCCGTAAGTTTTCGAGTGTCCTGTAAAAGGCGGGTGTTCGAAAAAATGAAAGACATATTTTATGCAGTCGTGAATAGTTGAGATTTTTTTTGTTTTGTGTTATCTGTGTCAATTTATCAATAATTTATTAGTGTCCAATAGTTAATAGTAAAAACAAGCTAAGTTAATTTCTCCTCATACCAGAAAATGCTGTCTGGAGAACTTGTAACCATTTTGAATGGAATGTTTAATTGTTCTTGAAATGTAACTTATTTGTTCTTCATCTTCATCATCTCAAATTATTCAGCGATGAGGTTAGCCACCCATTATGAATGTTTTTTTTTATTGGCACAGAGAGAACGGCTTGTATGTTTATTACATGCAACTGTTCTGCTGGCTACCTCACTTGTGGGATATGCCGTAATGGTGTAGTAGCTGTATAGGTACTAATCATTTCTTGATGTATAAAATATATATATCAACTGCGAGTTACTCTTCGAAGTCGAAGCAAATTTCTTATATTTCATTTACCTATATTTATGTTTTCCTGTGTAAACAAATTTAATTCAAAATACACATGTACTACGAATGGATTAAATTATTATGAATGTTTGTAATGTTTTCCTAGTACATAATATAGACTTATCTAAATAATGTAATAAATATACAAAACAGTTGACAGCTGGTACAAAGTTATGCATGTACGTGTCTATCACTTGTCTATTAATGTTTATGTCAAACAAATACATAAATAATTGTTGTACATACCCAATAATATCAAAATGGGTATTTGAATAGTGAAATAAATAACTTCTTAATGATATCTAATACATACGTACATTATGTAGATATTTTAAGTTTTATACGAGATATTATAATCCTTGAAGATTCTACTAATACTATTAAGAAAAACGTTTTGCAATCAAAATACGTATTTGTGACAGTATATTTTTTAATATTTGGATGTAGGTGTGACTTGTGTGATGTTTTTAAAAATAAAATTCGTTTCGAAATAAATTAATCGAAGAATTTTTACATAACAAATATGATTTTTTGAAAATTTTCGATCATATTTCCTAAATAATTTAAAAATCAGATCTCGGACTGTTAATTTTATTTCCCTGTAAACTTGTGTATTATTGTTTTTCAGTACAAAATTGAGAATTATGATGAATCAATGGTTTCGGTTGTGGTATCAACAAATGATATCGGTTGCACCATATCCATTTTCTATTTGAAAAATTCATTATCAAACAGTGTTGGGTTGATTATATTGTAACCAAATATATTGTATCAATCGTTCAACTATTCGATGTAATTGTCATCGCCAATTCTACGGAAAGCTTATGTGAATTTCACAATAAATGTAAAATACGTATTATTAACTCCTAAGTTCTTTACGAGGTAATCACCACAATGCCCATCAATATCTACTGTCAAGAATTTCATCACTTCAAGACGATATACATTATGAAATAGTATTGATTTGAGGGAAATTGAACAAACAATAAATTATAAATAATCGAATGTGTCTAATAAAAGTGTCGTCTTCTTCAAGGTTTGTAAAATTGAATTGTTGTTTGGAAAAATTAAACAAAAATCTCAGAAAGTTTTGGTGCCTACATATAAGTTAGGTTTAATGGAGGGCTTTGCCTCAAGGCAATAAATATGTACCTACGCCTTTTGTCCAAATTTATTTTAACAATTCAGTATTCATTTTTTTTTAATTTACAGGATGGCAAAATTGCCATCCACACTTCTCAGCATTATACAATCAGACAACTCTCCATATAATCAGTCATAATCACGCAAAAGCTTAACAGTTGGGAACTGGGAAACTTAAAATCACCCATCCAGATTTCCAGAATATCAAAGGGTTCATATACCAGCATTTGTGCCTGAAATATCTGTGTTCATATTTTTATTATTAAGTTTAACAAGAACGACTGTTTCTAACAGTTAAATATTCGTTTACTTCTTATTTAAATGATAATTATTACCAAATCCTTAAAAAAAAAACTTTCATCTTTAAAAGATGGAATATATAATTTATATTCTATCTATGCTAGTTCCTAGAATAAAATAATACTAGATTTTTATTTAACTGATTTTCAACTCAGACTTTTGGACAATCATTTTCTTCATAGGGCATTGTTTGAAACGACTTACATCTCTCTATCTCGATCTATACCATCACGGCATATCCCAAAAGTGGGGTAACCTGTAGACTAACTGCATATTAGAACCATACGAGTTGTCATCACCGTTATAATAAAAGTATACCAAAAACGGCTTATCAATACAATGTAAATAATTAAACTGCAAAATAAAATTGAATCGAATGTTGTAGAATTAATAATACCTACATGATCTTCAATAATACGCTATTAATATCATCAACTAGAAACATTTAAGTGTTCCTATAGCTTAACGAGACATTGATAAACTGTAATCATAGTAGTTAAATATATCAAGACAAATATGAAGGTACGGATATGTAATCGTAAGTGTTGTATGCATTTAGTTTATATTGATAGTTTATCATAATGATAATAATAATATAATACATCTATACATTGCTACATATGTCTAGGGTGTCACCTTATATCACATTGAATGATTACAGCCTTGTCCTTTTATTTATAATCATTATCAAGAATTAAAGCCTTTTATTTTACTATGCATCACTTACTTACTAGAATCTTGTACCCTTTGAGTGAAATTGTAAAGTTCACAATAATTAGGTAATTTCGCTGGCAGAAGACATGACTGAATATACTCGTAAATGTAGCGTTTTAAAAATCGCACTAACAACTTAAGTTCATTTGAAAAATGTTAACATTTTGATGAATTTAAAAAATTAAAAATAAAAGCTGTCATGTCATCACTTGAGAGAAAGTGTCTCATTTGTAAGCAGCTCCTCAATGCTCCTTTTAACTGTCAACTTGTATTTATTTACCATGGACTTACGGCGTCAGTTTATCAACTTTCTTCAGCTCCTTCTGTTTTTCCCTTAATGATGAGGTGAATTTATTTGTATGTTTCGCCTCTGATAATATGCCCCACATAGGATACTTGAAGGGTTTTAACAAAACAGATATAAGAAAAAATATTTTCGTCTATAACTAAACAGGGGGCCTAAAATGGCCACATTGAGCGATTCATCTACAGATGATTCATTTCCCGAATTGCCAGCAGATTCGTAGCAATTCCTCTAATTTTCGTAAAATGGTCACGGTTGTACGTGATTCGCCCGCAATATATTTCATAAAATGATTCATATGTGGTGAAATGTTGCCATTAAATCGTTTTACAATTCCTTATATGATCCTTTATTTTATTTATTTATTTATTTATTTATTTATTCATTTACATGGTACACAACAGATGAAAGACACATAAATATAACATGTAAGCGACAAAAACATTCCAATAGTCTTACATCCAAACAGTGCACACTTCAGCAATAACACACAAAACTATCATAGAAAATCTTACACACAATACATTCATTCACAATACATCCATTCACCCAATTTCGCACACATAATACATTCATTCGCACAAACACATTCACACTTCCTAAATGTATGCAATAACAATACAAAACAAACTCTAAAGTGGCCTTTTTAACCCCCCTGAATTGAAGTTTTCGAATTGATTCGATGTACGGTCATACAACTTTACAAACAGACCCATATGTATCGATAATCTTGTTTACAATAAGATACTCAATACTTTGATGGCTTCAGGCGAAATACAGCCTTCGGTTTCTTTTAATTCAAAACATCAGCTTTAAAGTGCTTCATCCATTGCAGATACCAATGCGATGTTGCAGACATTAAATAAATAAAGACCTACGCAATGATTGCACACGCACTGCTCTCAAGTCGAGTGGGCAATTATTTACTATATTGGCAAAATAAATTAACATGTAACACATATCACTTTTGCTAATATTTCAAAAACTATACAAATAAGTAAGCGACGTTACACTATCATGACATACGTCACAAATGGGGTAGTCAGTAGACTAAATGCATATACCAAAACGTTAAGATCGTCCTCTCCGTCCCAATAAAAAAATCGACATTGGCCGTGTCCACACAGCTGGATGAGAACGTCAATCAATCATCAATCTTTAGTCATTCGAATATTTCTGCGGAGAATACTCCGAATCGTCACCGAATGATTAAAGAATGATTGACGTTTTCATCCAGCTGTGTGTACGCGACCATTCAGGGTGTAAATTATGTAAATTAATGTGGGTAAATTATATGATGTTTTACGAACACCTCCTCTTAGGACCCCCCAAAACTTACAGAAAAGAGTTGGAGACCAATTCTTTGCCGGAAACTCTACGGAGCGACATTAGTTACCGCAAAACATTGACATCTACAATTATTCAGACATATATGTAAAATAAAAACATGAAAATAAAAGCTAAAGGGCATGGCATATTCAGCGAACAGCATCAACTTACGAATAAATCCGCGCACAGCACATTTCCTCACGGTATACTTCGAATCATTGAAAATATCGACTTCGCACAGTAAGTACATAATTACTATTCTATTATCTTAATTACCCCATATTTTATGAACTTGATTAAACCTGTTGAAGATTTATTGGTCGCTAATGAATTTATGAAGAATATGGCCAATGTCAAAAAATTAAAAATATCTCGATTTAAAATCTTATTATTAACCATCTACATACTCGTAAATAATAAACTACACGCCTTTATATAATACCCAAGAAATAAAACATATGATTCACCTCTAAAAATTTACGACCCACTAAATTATCATTAAAATCAATAAATATTTCAACAAAAATAAAACCTATCATCTTCTCAACGGATTATAATTATTACAAGCTGGTACATGATGCAGGCACGTTTTCTATAAGTATATTAATAAATTTAATTACAAACGAAATAATAATTTACCCATCATTATTTGTGTTCATATTGAAATAAGGATAAGCATAATCGCATAAAGCATAAACAATTTTAATACCTACTTCCTTGAATAAGTATGACTTTGATTTTATGAACGCTTTTCGACAAATATTTTCGATTGCAATGTATTTTTAATTTTCTTTTCATATGCAGTTAGACATATATACTAACAGATATTTATTTGTTACTGTAATGAGAAAACTGTAAAAAGACATCGGGTTATAGTTATAGGAATGCAGTGTATTCGCATTGATTGCTCAAGATTCAATCGTGAAAAAGTTTTGCAAGAGCTTGTGTGCAGCAGGTGAGAAATAAACGATGTGATTTTTCCAGAATTCAAGAGTCATTCATTTATTTATTTATAAATAGATTAAAACAGGTAAGTACCTTATATATTTGATTGTGGGGAAGAATTAAGAATTCTGTTAGCCACTTACATCGCCTAAATTTTTACAACGCTTTAAACGCGTGGAAATGTATATTGCATAAATAAAGTTTGTTTTAATTTAAATCCAAATTGCTTTTTCCGTTTAAAGATGTTAGACTTCTTCTTGTCTGATGTTCGTACAAGTTATACATATTCAACTTTATTACCCTCGCATTCAGTGTATTTTGGTTTTACAAATTGCCTGTTTTAATTTAAAAACATTGGTACGTGTTATAGGCATAATGAACAATATTATCGTTCATCTTGGAATTCTTATAAACTTTATGTTTAAAAACGTAATTCACAGTGATTTAAATGCATAATTACTTTTGTGCTACAAGAGTTATTATCGAATAAACAAGATTATAGCCAGGGCAGTTACATCAGAGGATTTTTAAATAGTTCATGGACGACTTGTTTCAAGCTTTGACATAGAATACAATGATATTTGAAAAGTTTAATTTTAGAAACACTCAACAACTAAAGATATATATTCTTCATAATAGAAGAGAATCAAACTCATTCTTCAAGATCAAAAGCTGTTAAGTTGCCTTAGGATTATAAAAATTTTCAGTTATCGAAAATAGAAGTAATTTGACAAATTTGTCTAAAGAAGAAGATTTCTAGATGGTTATGTTCGTGAAATACAGCAAGTATACCAAATCTCGATATTAAGAGATAGAGGAGAAAACTACTTATTTAATATTTGCACATGAGAGCTGATACACTGGTTTCGATATTTGGAAAAAAACCAGAGTCATTTGAATCAATAATATATTTCAATTATAAAGTTTGCCATTTACAACATACCTAATCAAACAAATTTGAATCGAATAATTTATATTATATAATATTATCTCCAAGCCCTCGCAATGGGTAAAGACTTAACAAGTAAACAAGCGATCCTATTTTTATTCCTGAGACCAGTTTAAAGATGATTTAACTTGCGTTGAATATTTATAATCTGGCTATATTTATTATTATATATATATAAAGACGTGACATAATGAGTATAACAATAATAGTGTTTCACCAGCAACAGTCGCTTCTTTTATAAAAAGAAAAATACACAGTAACCTCTCATACTGGTCCAACCGGCCTCTGTAGACATGTGTTCGTATAATATTGTATGAACATTCACATCATTGTACAAACTCAACTACGTGAATCAAAAGACTGAAGGACTGAATGAATTGTGTATGATTCAATGAAAATAAAATGAATTTATTGTCATAACTGAATGAAAGTAATCAGAATTTATCAATGAATCGTTATTATTTACGTGTGTCAGAAGAACAGGAATAAACTACATTTGCTAAAATTTGAGAATATTGATAAAAGTGAATGTTCATATCAAGATAATAATAATCAAGACAATGAATTGTTTGGAGAAACTTCACATAGGTATTCATTTAACATGTAGTGTATTTTTAACGTGTGTTTGTTAACCATAATAATGATGTTTCATTTGTTACCTTGGCATCTAGTTTCAGGATCAGCAAAGAATCCAGGATATGGCTGTTCATCACAATAAAAGTTGGTGTATGGTACTTCTCCTAAAATTGGATAATCTGTTCCAGGTCGTCCTGCGATACAAAAACAAAATAATATATTAATTTATGCATTCAACCCCTTTGTATATGTTATTACCACCAAGACATCTCCCGCTAGTTAATAAACCAGTATAGAAGACTTAGTCACACCCTCCGTGCCATAAAATATAAATCCAGAGTAGGTGATGTGTTTATGTAGAAGAAATTCCATGCAAAACGTTCAGTCTTTTATAGAGAAGAGTAGACCTGCGGCCGTAGTCAATACACATTTTAGCGTTACGTTACGTAACGAAACGAAAACGTAACGCTAAAATGTGTTTTGACTACGGGCTCTGTTCTATTTCGGGAATTCTATAGTAGTAACGTGTATAATTTACTTATATCTAAATATAACTAAATATATTTAACCTTGATTGTTTGTTTTCTGGAGAAATGTGACTGTTAATATTTGTTAATTTAAACTGTTTGTGTTCCTTAAGAAGAAATAAAATAAAGTAAAATAAAATAAAAATAAAATATCTTGCGTTATTGATTGCTCTTACTTTGAAAGTTTTTCTACAGTAATAATTGTGATTCCCTCGATTTCAAGGGCTTTTTCAAAATTATTTCAACCTTTAAATTAAATTAATTATGGCTTAGTTGGAAGATATCTCACTTCTGTGATAAACTCACCCGTCGCAAATAATTATCTTTTCTTATATTAAGTTTTGTTTTATTGTATACTTGCTGTAGAAATAAAGTTATTGTTTTTTTATAATTATTGATTATCGTTTCTTCATAGTAATATTTATCTAATTTTACATCCTGGATGTGTTAAATAATTCAAAGAAATAAATTAGCACATATTATCACCAAGCACTGTGAAAAATTATATTGAACAAAAAATAGTGGGAGGCAGTGTTATGAAAATAATAAACAAAATTTATTAAACATTAATTCTAAATTATTGTCCATATCATCGTTTTTATTGCAAATGACATCAAAAGGTAATCCTTAATAGGTTAATAATATAGGAGAAATATAGACTTAGTAAGTATCTGTGCCATCTGTTCTAATAAAAATATAAATATATTTAAGTATTCACATCATTATCTTTATGTTCTTTTTATAAGATGAAGATGGGAAGGTTAGTATAATATATTAAGTACTAGACATATTGCTTGATGATGTCATTTTGTAGACAATTTGTTTTATTTATTAGGCGACAAAAACATCAATACATTCAGTAGTAAAAAACGAGACATCGGACAATAAACATACATGTTTTTGTGTTTTTGAAGACACTTATAAAGTGATGTGTTCAAAAATTAGGTATTAAATTACATATGTAAATGTGCGATAAATAATTTTTGATGCTATAAACACAATCCAATATAATATCTGAAAGGTTACTCCCGACGCCGTTTAAGTCTAGAATGTCAACACAATTGCAATGGGATGATTTATTTTTTGTTTTGACATTTAACACCCTCAATTCAGCGATCAGGTATGCCAGTGACTCTAAATTTCTTAGCTCTTATTGGTATGATAGGGCTTTTGGCGTCGCAGGACCCGTCATTTGGAACCGACTCCCCGAGGACCTCCGTAAAAACCAGCCGATAACAACGTTCAGGAGCAAGTTGAAGACATCGCTCTTCCAACATAGTTTTCCGCGCCCTTGAGATAGATGCTCCATTAAACGGCGCCGAATAAAGTATCTAACATACATACATACATACATATGGCACTGAAACGCCGTGATGGTATAAATAAATGATTATTTTTTACGAAAACTGTCTATGTATGTAGGTCTATGTAGCACTCTCCTTAAAGATTGTCTACATAACAGGAATTAACATCAAAATCAAATAATTAATTATTATACACGTTTTATAAACATCAAATAATTAATTAGTAAACACATTCTATAAACCTTCTATAAAACTAAATAAGTAGGTAGTATTGTCTTTTATTCCGTCAAAAGCGAAGGTTATAGGTACAGTATAAAAAACATAATGTTTGATCTAAAATACAATCCTTGAACCTGTCTGCTATAATAAAACACAATTATAATAGGTGTGTTTGTTATAAAGATTTATTACATATATTTCTTTATTTAATATTATTTTTAATTTTACGTGCCCAAAAAGCACATGTCAGATATTGTTAAGATAAATAAATATACATTTGTTTAAGGTAATATTATTATTATTATTACCACTTTTCCGTACACTGTTCTTAAAAAACTATCATGTAAAACTTCACGGAATAATTTAATGTTCTCATTTCATATCTAATATAATAAATAATCCAATAATTAATTAGGTTTAATTATATATAATTTATTTGTGTTTCATTTTTAACTCGTGTTTTTTTAATTCTGAATCATTACTTCATCACAGTATCATACAGGATATTAAAATAATATTATTGATTTTAATGTATAATTTTCATTTTATTTTATTTTACACCTCCAGCTTAATTTTTCAATGTAATATTTATTTATAAGCATCTCAGTAATACAAAAGAGACTCGCTACAAAATGTATATCCAAAAAGTATGACTCTTGCTATACCATCACGACATATCCAGCGAGCAAGCAGACCAGCTGCACGTAATAAACGTTCAAGCTGCCATCTCCGTTCTAACAAAGAGTTTAAGGTAGATATTTATTTATTTATTATGACTAACTATTAAAAATGTACTATTAAAATTAATGCAGTAGAAATGAGATCGTTGAGAAGGATGTGTGGTAAAAGTCTGAGAGATCGTGTGCGTAACAGTGATATACGAAAGGAATGTGGAATGAAAGTGGGTGTAATAACAAGGATGAATGTAAATAAGTTAAGATGGTTTGGGCACGTGGAAAGAATGAATGAGGACAGAATGACTAAGAAGATATATTTGGCTGAGAGGAATGGTGCTCGGAGACGTGGACGTCCTAGGATTAAATGGCAAGATCATTTAAATCAAATCGTACAGGACGGTCACGTGTTGAGCACATTGAACAGAAGAGCATGCATGAGGAATTGTATGACAGTGACGGAAGCGAAAGATGTATGCAAGGATAGAAGGAAGTGGCGCTCAATCCTTTCTGCCTACCCCGCGGGGAAGCGGCGTGATGGTATATATTGTATATGTATGTATGTAACTATTAAAAACGAGACTTTGTAAGAACAAATACAATTAGGAACAAATTTGATTTGGTAATACTCGTACCCATTTGATTTGGCTGTATTCAACATAACATAACACGTATAGACAATAAATTTACACAGACCGAGCAAGTCCCAAACTAAGATCTTGTATTTTGCTACTAACACGACAATACACATTATATACACATTTAGCGCACCAATTGTCCTCTCTATGTCAGCTAAATAATTTGACGGAAGGATGGGTACACACACAGTATACCTCAAAGCTTTAGATGTAACATGTCTTATATGTGATATTTTACGAAAACCTGATTTCACAAGATAAAAAATTTAGTTCGGTATAAATATAAATTATGTCTAATTTTACGTACATAATTGACACACTCTCTTACTTAAGATGATATTTTAAATACATAGTAGGCTATATGTTTTTGAAAAGATTTTCATTTTTCTCCTTTTCAAAAAAAAAGTTTAATAATATGTCTTCTAAAGAATGGCGAGGTTAACAAAAAGCTTCAGCAAAATAATAAAGTATAAATACTGGATAAATGGCAATGGAAGTAAAATTAAAAAATAATCAATGTTGAAATGAAACTAAAACAGAACAGTT
Organism: Athripsodes cinereus; assembly: GCA_947579605.1. NCBI lineage: Eukaryota > Metazoa > Arthropoda > Insecta > Trichoptera > Leptoceridae > Athripsodes > Athripsodes cinereus. Next base: position 15,848,633 of record OX388317.1, on the reverse strand, counting down.
TGCCGTTACCCGATCTACCATAATGATATTGTAACGTAAATCGTTTTTCTATAACTTGTGTCAGGGAAAATAAAGTCTGAATTCAATTAAAAGAATGACATCTTGAAAATTAACAATTTATTTAAACGTTTTTATTTATTTACATTTATTATTTATTTAAAATACATATTACAACAACTATTATTTATATATACGTCACATATTATTACAGTTCACACAGATTTCTTATATACCCATTATATAACATCTTTCTTCCAGCCTATCTAGATCTTTCTTTTTTTTAAAACCAAAACAACCACCTGTCATTATTTTCCAAACATTCCATAACCAAAAATAATATAAAAATTCAAATTCATTAAACTTCCAAACTTAAGTACCCTCCTAATGGTGATTACGTAACATTGCCTCCCTCTTAATTTAGTTCGTCCCGAACGAATTCTCTGGATGAAGATAGGAGCATCCTGAATCCTCTCTGCAATGTGAAGTCTTGAAGAAATAACAAGGTACAGACTTCTTGATGTTCTCACTATACCCTGGATTAAAACAACAAACTAAAACATTAATTCCAGTATTACAGAAGATCTCTTCTATCATATTTCGAACAACTTTCCAATCCATATTGCCACTTATCCTTGGTATGCCGAGCTTCGTAAGATTCATTTGTAACATTTGATCCCGCAAACTTTGTAAACAGTGCCACATCTGAACATACTCTGTTTGTTCTTCAGGGATTGCTTTATTTACCATGTAAAATATATGTCGTTCCCCATGCTGTAGATGGACCGCTTCTCCAATTTTCAAACTCTTGGCCTTAATCTCTTCCAATATCCCGTACTTCTTCTTGAAAACTTTGGCTATGCCATTAGTAAATTTTGCATTCTGAGCCAAGCAATGAGCCAAAACATAATCCTCTGGAGTGTCAAAAAGATCTTGCTCAACTTCGATAGTGACACCATGATGAATTCTTCGTTGAGGCGTCTTCATAAACTCTTCAAAACTCTTCTCTTTACTTAGGACTTTACAGACTTGAACAATCGGGTTGTTTCCTTCACTTTTATTGTCTCCTAAAAACGGTGCTAAGCGATTGAAATGTACCACCCTCGGCTTGCCATTTGATTTTCGTCGTATTCGATAAATAACGTCATTTATTCTTTTAATCACCTCGTACGGTCCTTCCCAGGATTTTTGAAGCTTCGGTGAATAGCCTCGTCTCCGTTGAGGATTGAACAACCAAACTAAATCTCCAGCTTGATACCCTCCTTCCACAGCTTTGACATCATATCTTTCCTTCATCCTGTCACTAGCGACTTGAATATTAGCCCGCACACGTTCATGGATGTCGTTCATCTTTCTCCGAAGTTCCGATACATAATCTTCTCCAACAAGATCCTCTCCAGGCTTAGATCCATACTGCAAGTCCCAAGGTAACCGTAGTTCACGGCCAAAAATCACACTCGCTGGTGTTTGTCCCGTTGTCTCATGAATTGCCGAACGATAGGCCAATAAGAACAAGTGGATGTATTCGTCCCAATCCTTCTGATGATCAGACACCGCCTTCGACAGATATTTTCCACATGTTCGATTCATTCGCTCCACCATTCCATCCGACTGTGGATGCAAAGCAGTTGTTCTCGTTTTTCGAATTCCCAATATCTCACATACTTGCTGAAATACGGCTGACTCAAAATTTCTTCCTTGATCCGAATGAAGCTCCAACGGTACTCCAAAACGACTTATCAGCTCTCTTACCAAGATTTCAGCAACAGTGGTAGCCTCTTGATTTGGTAATGCATAGGCTTCTGTCCATTTACTAAAATAGTCCATTGCTACTAAAATATACTTGTTCCCTCTTTCAGTTGTGGGAAACGGTCCTGCTATGTCGATGGCTATTCTTTCAAATGGACTACCTACATTGTACTGTCTCATTGGCGCACGCCTCTGTTTTTGAGGTCCGTTCGAAGTAGCACAAATCACACATCTTCTACACCAATCTTTTACATCTTTAGTGTAACGGACCCAATAAAATCTCTGACGAATCTTTTCTGTAGTCTTTTTAACTCCCAAGTGTCCACCAGACACATCATCGTGAAGCAGCTTAAGGACATCAGGAACTCTCTTCCTTGGAACCAATAGCTGTTGTTTCTGCTGTGTTCCATCTTCACTTTCCAGAATACGTTTCAACAACCCGTTTTCCACAACTATGGATTGCCATTGTGCCCAATATGATTTAACATTTGGTGAACATGAAGCTATTTCTTCCCATGAAGGTTTTCGATCATTTTCTTTCCACTGCATTAAAAGTCCAAGGTCAGGATCTTCCAACTGGTGCGCTCGAATTTCATCATCTTGCCAAAAATTATCGATGACTGTAGTTCTACGAATCATGACGAACCTTTCCTCCGCTTTATTACAATGCTGGCAATCCTCTGGACATGGACGCCTTGACAGTGCATCAGCATTTTTATGACGAAGTCCAGCTCGATGCTCAGAATCATAGTCATATTCTTGCAATCTTTCTATCCATCTTGCAACCTGACCTTCAGGATTCTTGAATCGTAACAGCCATACAAGCGCCGAATGATCTGTCCTTAAAAGAAATTTCCGTCCGTATAGGTATTTGCGGAAGTGCTCAACTGACTTGATTACAGCAAGTAACTCTCTTCGCGTTACACAATAATTGCGTTCCGGCCTTGACAAAACTTTACTGAAGTACGCAATTACGCGTTCTTGACCATCCTGAACCTGAGATAGTACACTTCCAATGCCGACGTTGCTTGCATCCGTATCCAGAATAAAATTCCCTTCGGCTCGAGGAAAACTTAGAATCGGGGAATTAATCGATACCTTCTTCAATTCTTCAAACGCGCATTGGCATTTTGAATCCCATATAAATTCATTACTTTCTTCTGTGAGTTTTGTCAATGGTTTAGCGATATCAGCGAAGCCCAAAACAAATCGCCGATAGTAAGTGCTTAAGCCTAAAAAGCTTCTTACTTCATGCTTGTCTTTAGGTGTAGGCCAGTCTTGAACAGCTCTAATCTTCTCAGGATCCACCGCCACTCCTTCCTCAGAGACAACATGACCCAGATAGTTGACTTGTCTTCGGAACAATGTACATTTCTTAACATTGAGTTTCAAGTTGGCCGCTCTCAATCGTGAAAACACTTGTTCCAAATTTCGTAAGTGCTCCTCAAAACATTTTCCAAGCACGATGATGTCATCCAGGTACACTAAACAGGTCTCCCACGACAATCCTCTCAGCACGCTTTCCATTAAACGCTCAAAAGTAGCCGGAGCGTTACAAAGTCCAAACGGCATAACAATGAACTGCCATAATCCACTTCCAATAGAGAATGCTGTTTTCTTTCTATCCTTAGGTTCCAGTCCAACCTGCCAATATCCACTCTTCAAATCCAACGTTGAAAAGATTTTACAGCCAGCCAATGTGTCCAACGTATCATCAATACGAGGCAAAGGGTAACTGTCCTTCTTAGTAACATTATTAAGTTGGCGAAAATCAACACAGAACCGAGTTGAGCCATCCTTCTTCCTAACCAGCACTACAGGTGAACACCATGGACTGCTTGACGGTTCTATTACCTTGTCCCGTTCCATATCTTGAATAATTTGATCTGCTTCCACCCGTTTTGCTAAAGGTAATCTTCTGGGTACTTGACGAATGGGTCTTGCATCACCTGTGTCTATTCGATGACTAACAACACTTGTTCTTCCTTTGGGTTGACTTGGGTTCTCAAAGACATCCTGATTTCTAGCGATGAAGGATCTAATCTGTTTGCTCTGTTCCTTGGTAAGTTCCTTACAAGCCTCCTTCACTAAGTCGTCAAGGTGTTTTGGTACCTCCTCTGAAGAAACTTGGCCACCGCTCACTCTACATGTTACTGACGAAACCGATGAACACATACTTAAATAAACTCCTTCTTTGATAGTCACTGGATAGTCATTGATATTCATTAGCCTGACCAAAATATCCTTTTTAGCTTGAATCAGGACTCTCGCAATCAACACTCCTTTTCCAGCTTCAGTATTAGCGTTGGACTCCACTACTAAAACATGTCCATTTGGAATGTCACAATCTAAGTAGGCTCGTACTAACATTTCACTTTGTTTTGGAATAGTAACAACTTCTGCCGCAAGCACACGTGTAGCGAATTCTTCATGCTCTTGTACAAGAATATCTTCATCCCCAATTTTCAGAGTTCGCCTCTTCAGATCCAGTTTGAATCCATACTTCGCCATTACATCCATTCCAAGAATAACTTCCTCCTCTATCTCAGCCACCAACACCTGATGATCGAAGATGGTGCTTCCAATGTGAAAGTTGGCAACTGTCTCACCGCATACAGACGCCGACTCTCCAGTTGCCGTCCGTAATGTCCATTTAGTTGATTTTATTTGTTTTTTTTCGCAAACTAAATCAGGTCTCATGATTGTCTTTGTTGTTCCAGTGTCCAACAAAAGTTTCAAATTTTTTCCATTTACTTTGCCATTTATAAACATGCTGCTGACTTGTCCGCTGAACGACGCAACAACTGCATATCTCTTCGAGGCATTGGCAATGCGGGTCGATAGTTGCCCCTTTCCATCAACCCTTTTTAGTTTTCCTGAATCTGCTGTTCGTTTTTCCTTGGACACCGATTACGCAGGTGTCCAATTTGTCCACAGTCCCAGCAACGTAGTTGTCTCTTCTTTCCTTTCAAGGCCTCCAAAACCTTCTTAACTATGTCTTCTATTGAAAGTGGTTGATTTTCTTGTACAGCTTCCATCACACGGGCTTGAGCGTGACCTCGTACGGATTGTCTTACAGCTTCAAATTCGAGTGCTTGGGTTAAAGCATCACTAAGAGTTTGTGGTCTAGCCAGTTTTATAGCTTGTTGTGTCTCACTTGCTCGTAGTCCATCCAAAAACTTGTCTACTGCAAGACTTTCACATACATCATCAGAAACTGTAGGGTATGCATATCTCACTAGACGCGCTACATCCGCCTCGAATTCCTGTAGAGTTTCATTGGGCCTCTGCACACGATTCTTCAACTGTGACCTATAAACTTGTTCCATATGCTTATGTCCAAATCGCATCTCCAGTCTCTCAACCAAAGATTTAAAGTTTTGTCTATCCGCAAGCGGAATCATCTGAAGGACTCTTAAAGCATCTCCTCGTAAAGATATACTCAATACTGATGCTTTTCTTGTCATCGACCAGCCATTTATCATAGCTACTGTTTCGAACAAAGTTAAGTACTCTTCCCAAGAGTTCTTTCCATCAAAAGTTGGCATATCACTACGCACATGCTCCACCATTGAAGATGCACCACTCTCTACACACTTGAACTCTGTGTCCACCGTTGTGTTCTGCTCAAAATCCGTTCTTGCTGTTAAAGAAAGCGCCTGATTCTCCAAAACTTTCACCTGCTTTGTTAACTCGCTAATCCTTTCATCAAAGGACACAGAATATTCTTGAAACTTCCTTTCAATTTCTTCTTTCGTTCCTCTAGAATCTTCTCGAAGCCTTTCTATTTCTTCTTTCATAGCTGTAGCATTTTCTTGAAGCTTCTTTTCGATTTCTTTATAAAGCTCACTGGTGATTATAGGCAACTCGAAGATATATGTTTCCGGATCTTCACCTGCTTCTTCCATCACCTTTCTTAGTCGAAGTTGGAGCACACCCTTCGTTCCAGATGTATCCGCGTCTCTTTCTTCTAGTTCGCGCTTCAGATCCACCACTTTCAAGTCAAGTAGAGTTAATTTTTTTTATGACATATTTTACACAGTCTTTATTTCCACTAAGCACTTAAATATCTGATTCACAACCCCACACCTGACACCAATGTAACGTAAATCGTTTTTCTATAACTTGTGTCAGGGAAAATAAAGTCTGAATTCAATTAAAAGAATGACATCTTGAAAATTAACAATTTATTTAAACGTTTTTATTTATTTACAATTATTATTTATTTAAAATACATATTACAACAACTATTATTTATATATACGTCACATATTATTACAGTTCACACAGATTTCTTATATACCCATTATATAACATCTTTCTTCCAGCCTATCTAGATCTTTCTTTTTTTTAAAACCAAAACAACCACCTGTCATTATTTTCCAAACATTCCATAACCAAAAATAATATAAAAATTCAAATTCATTAAACTTCCAAACTTAAGTACCCTCCTAATGGTGATTACGTAACAATATATTATCAACCACGGTGTACACATTCTCAATGGCAGATATTTTTGACGTCTCCTCAACAGCAGTGCAATTGGTAATATACTGGAGAGATATCCACTTAAGGATATTTAGTCACCAACAAAAATTGGTCACCCATTCTTTTCTGTAAGTTTTCGAAAGCCTTATAAAAGGCAGGAGTTTGTAAAACATGACGAATAAGACATTCAACGAATTCCTGCGATGATTTTTGGCACTCATCCAGAATCTTATTTTTTATTGATAATTTGCATGATTATTACACGCAGTTTGTTGGCTATCTCACTTGTGCGATATGCCGTGATGGTATAGATAAATTTATCTTTAAATTCATCACCAGTAAATAAATAAATAAGTTCAGTTATCATGAGATGTTTTTTTTTACAAATTCATAAACTTATGATGAGTTTACCTATACATGAACAAGCTTTTCCTGCATTTTTCATTTTATTTTAATGTTTTATATTTTACTTCACATACTCATTGACACAAGCTGTCAGCGATCACTAAATATCTTCACGGAATTAATTAGTGTAAAATTTATCTATCAATAAACTCAAGATTTACAATGCCATAAATAAGTTAATAAAATTACGATTATGCATACATCCTCATATGAAAAACTTTAATTGATCAACTTGTCTCGATATAATCAATTAAATTCACCATAGACACCGGATTCGTTAAAAATAGAAGTTTTCTGAAAGATTAATCATACAGATTATTAATTTATAGTCATAATATAAAAACTGGCATATATAATTACTTAGTGTTTTCGCCCCTTTATCGTAAAGGTCTATATTATTAAAACAATATCCTTGTTCGTGTGAAAAATTACAGATATTTTTCAATAACGGATATGCTGATAAACTTTGCCCTACATAAATGTAAAGTATATATTTTGCATTGCACTTTTTATTGTTATAAATATCATATTATTTTTGCCTAGAAAATTTCCGCGGTTATATTTGTAATAACATGAATTATACCGTGGCGCCAATATTAAAATGTTTCATATGTAACCGTGCGTTGTTCTTTTTACGATTATTAGACAAACAAATAATACTTGCCTTGCTTTGTATTGTTATTTTAGAGTTTGTATGTAATTAAACCAATTGTTGAATAAATCAAATTTTAGAAATACAGACAACAATCTATGAGATTAAATAAAGCATTTATTACCACATAACGTAGGTATGGATAGGTACGTTTTCTTCACGTGTAATCTATATACACGGCGAGCATTCCTTCTCTTCCCTTCCCTCGATATCCAGACTTTCCCCCATTGTGTGCGCAGGTGTTTGCCTGCTTGTGTGTTTATTTATTTAACTTTTTATGTATGTATATATTACTATTATTTTATGATTTTTGGGTTAGTTGGAAGATATCGCTTACACGCGATAAACTCGCCCATTGTGCATGATAATTATTGGTGTTTATAATCTGTTTATATGTATGTTATTTAAGCACAATAAAGTTTATTATTATTATTTCATATCTCATTTATTTTACAAAACAATATTAGATTCTACATTTTGAACACAATATAAGATTGACAATAAAATTTTAATATAACATTAAATAACAAAAATCATAAAATATTAAAATAAATTTATATTCAAAATGTAGAACCCCAACATTATTCGAGTTGATTCTTCCATGATGTTCTATGAAATAGTACAATCATGGGAGATCACTTACAGAGCTACAGGGACAAAAACCTTCTTACTATCCTGGTGGACGATAGAAATACGGCCTTCTGCATGCTGTATTTGAGCCTGTCATCATTATTATTATTATGGATTTTTAAAGCATTTTTTAAATGACCGACAACACTTCATAGTATATTGCACCAATAATAACGATCTTGAGTATTAATAATATCGAAAAGAGATAATTCTTCTCTTTCTCATACCATCATGGTATCTAATCATGTAATACATGTGCAAGCCATCCTCTTTGTGTCAAAAATATTATAAATATTCAGGAATAGTGGCATACCTCATCACTGAATCAATGTGAAATGAACTGAACACTCCTCTCTTCGCGAGGCAAAGCTCCCAAAGTCGAACGACACATAAAATAAATCACTCAATTGACACAAAATCTCACTAAATGCAAGAAGCTGTAAACGCCCACAACTAGTTATAATATAATATGTACTTTACAAAATACTCAATACGTAGGTACTCTAAACATACGTCAATATAAATAGAAATAACGTGTATTTAAAGATAGGTAACTTACAAAGATGAATACATCACACCATTGTTCAATAATACAATTAGCGTGATGTTATATCACAATCAGATCTTAATATCACATTTGCATAATGTTTAACAATAAGATTTAGAACTCAAATAGAAGTGAGGTAATTTACAATTGGATTGATATTAGCGATGACTATGAGATTGCAGTCTGTACTATTTGATATACATAGGCACATAACATATACATATATTATATGAAAACAGGATGATGATTTCATGCAATTAGCACGTCAATAAAAGGCCTTTATTATCGGTCAAGAAGATTAATTTATATTCCCAATAATTATAATCAATTCTGCGAAATCGTATATATTATTTTCTAGTTTGTTGAGAAAACATCAACCTTTTCGCATCTCGTCTTGCAACAATCTGAAATTCGTGATATTTGGCACTTTTTTGTCGAAACTGATTTAATTTTTTTTTCATGTTGGGAAAAACAAAATAACATACATGACTACTTTTCTTTTCAGTGTATAAAATGGTGGAAAAAAACAAAACAACATACATATTACTTATCTTCGCTATCACCATATCATTAATTGGAAAGCAGTGGGCTATCTACACAGTTCACAATTAACATGAAGAACTATTCAACATTTTATGAGCACAGACAAGACGGGTTATTCGTTCGTTAAATGCAATTACCCTACTTGTGGGAGAAGGTATGATGGTGTAGGAAATCATTGAGATAAAATAAGGTTTCTCGAGTGATAAATGTATGATTCGTTCTGTATTATGAATATAAAAGCTTGTGACAGATGATGTATTATTTACCTTATAACAATTATTCTCAAGTAATGTAAAATGCGTGCGCATCTGCTAACACAGTTTAGATAATACATAATATGTAGGAAGATTAAGTTATATAATACCATATCACAAACAATACATTCATTTAAATACTCTGAACTCATACAATAATGATTATATCTAAATATAGAAGGCTTTTTGTATGTAGGCATTATAACGATATTGAAGCGGCATTAATAATGATGAATAATAATACACAACAATAATATACTTATAACTTACTATGTATGTAACTTATAGTATGTTATAAGATTAAGTAGGCAAAAAGTTTTTACTTATATTAAAAGTAGGCAAAAACAAACTGCCTATAGTTCCTGTTACTAGTAAAGATTCTTTATAATTATATGAAGTTGTCAGTTGCAGAATATAAAACTGTGCCCTGAATACTTAGTTCTACAGTACTCAAACTGAGGTTCTTGTTTTGTGACGCACCAATACAAACAAGAATAAAACAAATATTTCAATTCATTAACTTTTTATCTATCATCATCATCATCTCGCCCTCAACGCTCCTCTCGGGAGCACAGGGCAGACACCAGCCTCCTCCATTCAGAGCGTCTCTGCGCCAATTGCGTCACCTCTTTCTTTCTCTGATATCGTTGTCATAGGAACGGTGTACTGTGAAAGAGGGACGCCCGGGCCGACGGAACACTTGCAGACGGAAGAACAGTGCTCTTTTCGGCCAACTATCATACTATCTATACTATTCATTAATTTGCCTTCCTATTCTTCAATAGTATATTTAAAAAAAACATTTTCGTTTGCAATTTAAAACTATATATGTCTTGAATACTGCAAATAACTACTAATTCTTTTGTCATTTAAATGTTAATGTATGGGACTAGCCACAACAGAAACTGTTTCTCTTTCATTCATAGCTACCCTTTCTAAGTAATTGTTTCAACGTATTAATATCGTTATCATAGAAATAGTGTAGGTACATAAGAACAAAGTTTTGTGGATTACCAGAAATCTATTTCACAGAAGATGAGTTAGTATAATTGTACACTCTTTACGAGAAGAAATGTTATTCATAAATTAATATCATTCATTATTTTACGAAAATCTGCTTAGCAGACATATACAGAGTGTATAATTATCAAAGAGAAAATCGACATAAAGACGAACCTTATTTTTCAATAATTTTAAATTCATTGTTTTCGTATAAGAGTCGAATAGATTGAACATCATTAAAAATCCATTATGCGAGTTACTCACAGCAATAATGGAATACTTAGTTACACACTTCTCTACGTAGCAACATTAGTAAGAGAATTATGTGATTTTATACACGTTTTTGTAGCACGACTGACGAAGTACATTATGAGCAGTAGGGGCAACCTAAGATGTATCAATAAACCATAGAAGAAACTAAGAGCTTATCAAAGAATAAACATTGTCATGTAATTACGATTAAAATTTAAAACTAAGAAGTGAAATAGTCATTGTGAAAAAATTACATTGTTAGAGCGGTTAAAATCCGTCCGTCTTGCAGGATCTGGTTTATATGGTCTTGCCATTTGATTCTAGGACTTCTACGTCTCCGAGCATCATTCCTCTCATCCATGTATGTATGTATATTCTCTTGGTCAAGAATGACAGGAAAAAAGGATAGAAGTCCTCATTCATTCTTTCCACTACCGTAGATTATTCACATTCATTCTTGTTATTGTCCCATGGGATTCAGTCCATACTATTCTCGTATTACAGACATTTAACCCATTCATATCGAGAACTAAATTTTAAGGATCGTAGTGTGTGGAGGTTGGAAACATAATAAATAATGTGAGCATGTTTTGCACTTCTGGTTAATACCTTTACAAAAACTACTACTTTACCATCACGGCTTAACCCACAAGTGGGGTAGCCAGCAGACCAGCTGCATATACTAAACATGCAATCTGTCCCCTTCGTGCTAATACAAAAATACAAAAAATTATAACTTTTAATGTTTCATATCTTTAGTACCGTTAGTACCCATAATACAAGATTAATATCTTAATCTGTGTGAATTGTCTATATAATTATGTTATGTTATATAAAGTTGTAGATATTAGTGAAAATATTTGTTTTCGGTGGCAATAGTTTAAATAGATGGATTTGCTTTATATATTCGTTGCGCATAGTATAATGTATAAGCTGCAAATTCTACATCAATAGCATTAAATAACTTAAGTGTCGTGGTCCAAAGTGGGAGGAAATTAAACAATGCAGCGTTGAAGGTTTCTCTAATTCGTTCAATTTATTACGTGACTGTCATGAATAGCGAACAGTACCTACTATACCCTACTCGTTAATGTAACATACTTCAAGTCGTACATACATAACTGATTGATGGTTTTAATTCTATGTCAAACAACAGCAAACTTACAGACTATTATATTTAAGCTTCCTCGAATGCCGATCCCACTGAAAACATTACGCAAGAGCTTACTGAGCACTTGTGGAATTTTATGATAATAATAACTTCATAAGTTTGCAATGTAATAATGATATTTGAACAATATATTGTGTTTAATATTAACATAAATCTTAAACATATACCATTAATGTGGGCGTTAGTATTACGGTCATTATGATATTTAACGATATTCTGTACTAATACCAAACAATTGGGAATTTTGGAACATCAATTACAAAATATTTTCATTGTAGGTTAACTACTCGATAACTACTCTCTATCAAATGAAGCATATTTATATAAAATATTTATGAATAGTATTGGTAAAAGATGACCTGTTTTTAAACTGTTCGAAAAGAGAAAGAAAAAATCTTGATGTTACTGACCGAAGGTACTTGTAGGAAGTCCATTTCAAGAAGTCCATTTGACTCCATCATCAGGCTAAGATTTCTCGCCTGATGATGGAGTCGAGAGTCTCCGAATACTAGTACGCGAAGTTAATAAAAGTCATTTGGAAGTTAACTTCATACTGTGTTTTTTTTTCAATTTTATCTTAAAGAGAAAGAAAGTCTGGAAAAGTACACGGTTTACAAATAGAAAAGGAGAAACTAAATGAGACTGACTGTAACCTCATTTATCACTTTCCAATACAAATGTAGATAACTACAAACATAAACAATATACAATTCGTTGATATTAAATTAAGAATAATTTCCAAAAAAGTATTACAGAATTTCGAAGATTGTATTAGAAAAACATAGGAAAATCAAATAAAATGCTAGTAGAAAAAAAGAGAGAATGAATAGGTAGTTTCTCGACATATTATTATTTTAATATTTTGTACATCCAAATACAATAGTAATAAACTATAATAATTATATCCTTTGATATTAGTATATCTGGATAGGTGAATTTTTCCCGCCATTAGAATGATTAATTTTTGTGTGATATGAAGACTTAACTGGTTGTATAGTGCTGAGAAGTGTGAATGGCAATTCTGCCGTTGCGTAAAAAAAAAAATATTGAACAATACACTACAACGTGCATATAATATATTGATACGTGTAATATACGAGGCTCTTTTAAAATCAATCTTGTTTCTATGTATTACAATAAATAACGATTCAGACGAGTATACAAAAACTTACTCAAAATTTTTAAGCATCAAATAATAATCTGACAAATATTGCGTTCATATAATGAAATATTGAATCTCATTATTTACTCATTATTATGTATGAATATTTAATTAAGTCATCATTACATTGATAATCTGAAACATCACGATACATATTTTTATCTGCGATCTATATAAATGTTAATCAGATCTCAGTAGCGCAATTATTCATTTTGGAATGGTCAACTAGCTGTTTATCCGGCTTCGTTTAAGATATACGTAATAATCTTCAATTATAAAAATACAGCGTAGATATCATACGTAAGCTTCCTGAAAAATAGTGATATAAGTATCGAAATAAAAGTGGCAATACCATGCGAATTTATAATTTTTTTTGATGATGTAGGTATTTATTACTTACTTGGTTTTCACTCAGTGCCTATAAAATAAATAATAGAATTTTACGAGAGTTCTTAATGTAGATGGCGACTCTTACAAAGGATGACTTCACATTACCACATTTATATGTCTTAATAAATTATATATAATTAACTATTTTACTGTGCAGAAGCACAAGCTGTAGTATGCAAATAAATCAACATTGCTTTTCCTGTTTTTTGCTTGGCTAAACCGGCTACAAAACATAATTATAAACAAACATACATATCAATTTAAACTTTTATATGAGTATTCAATTGCAAGAAATAAAGAAATCTACATATTATAACATAAAATAAGTAATAAATTTATGAACTAATATACACAGATTATCGTATACAAAAATTGATACAAAAATTGACACAAACTTGCAACAACATAGAATTAAATCTATAATTGAGGCATTTGTAGCAAAAGTGGACTAGGCCACATGATGACCAACATTGAGTATAGGAATTTATATAAAACTTGTAATTTTTCGATTCAAAAGTGGACTTAACTTCAGATAGAAATGTTAGACCAAGTTAAGTCCACTTTTGAATTGAAAAAAAATCGCAAGATTTACACGAATTTCCGTAGTTAACTCTGTATTGATCATCATGTGGCTTAGTCCACTTTTGCTTTGAGTGCCTCAATTTATTGCGCCGTCACCGTATGTATCTAATAAACATAATAATAATTATTTAAGTTAATAATAATAATAATAATAATATATTAATTAATACATTTAATAAACTGTTTAATAATTTTCATCAGTACTCGTAACACGGTAGATAGAAATTATGACATACATGAAACGGACGCGGAATTAATACAACATATTGTGTAGTTTATTGAATATACGAAAAACATTTATTGAAATGTTCAACAGTAAAACTCAATACACTTATTTCACGAATTTACGTTGATGGATATCGAAGATGTTAATATTTAATTCAATTATATACTAACGAAGTAGCTTAAACCGACCAGCATTTCATATATACTGCCTACTAGGGTCTAGGACCCGCCCGACATGAATTTATAGTCAGTCTTCAATGCACGAAACGAACTAAGAAAAATAGTGCTGCTACTACTACTATACCATCACGACATATCTACAAGTGAGGTAGCCAGCAGAACAGCTGCATGTAATAAATATACAAGATTTCCTCATCGTGCCAACAAAAAATTAAGACATCCATAATGGGTGGCAAATCTCATTGCTGAATTTAATTTGGGATACGCAGCTGTAAAATATCAAAGTACAATATGGATATATATTCATATTTATGTATTCATATCAAATTGAAAATAATATTACAATCATTATCCAGAATGTTTATCTAACGTACTCATAGCCATCATTTGTTAGCTTTTATTCGTCAATTAGTCGAAAAACCATAGAGAAAAACATCACTAGTTTAAATAACATCTATTGAATACGTATTGTGTTAGATTTCAGAGTGCAATACTACCTTCCATACTAGTATTTCAATTTCAATATTTATTTATTTATTGATACATCAACGGCCCACTGGCCTTTTAATAGTAGGTAAGGTTGACACAATATAAAATATAACAACAACAAATATTTCAGTATTATATAAATTAGTATAGATATAAACATAATGGAAAAGATGCTATGTTTAAGAATATAAAAAAAAAACCTTATCAAATAAAAACAGTAAAATTGGTGTGAGCAAGTGTAGGCATACACAACAACATAACAAATCAAAACAAACAATGAAAAAAATATTATATAAAACACTTCAATCAGGTATTACAAATAAATACAGTACAAACAAAACAAAATAAGTCATACAATTATAGTATGCATGCATGTATAGCCAAGCAGTATCATAGTATGCGTAAACATCAATCAATCAATATTCCCGAACTTGCAACAATAATCGAAACACAAATACACACAAACACCAATACTCCGCTCAAAATCCAACAACCATATACAATATATTCCAATTATGCGGAAAAAGATAACAAATTATTACATGAGTATCGATGGCATTAAAAAATGTTGTGAATATTAAAACATCACCCATATCAACACACAACCAAACACATATAAGAAATTATAAACTGAGAAAAAAAAAAATTGTGGGAGTACAATACGATATTGGATTTCAATATGAAAATCAAATAAAATGCTGTTCTAAAATGAAAATTTGTAAAGTGGAGAACAAACATAATAATATATTTGTAGGGTATAAACATTGATCAAAATAAGGTGTCGTAATCTGAGAATGAAATAAGAGCACTCACCGATTACTTTATATGAGTACTTGTTCAAAGACTACCTACGCCCTAGTTATAACACAAGAGTGTAGATCGCAGTGAATTTATGTACTTCAGTGAAAGAGTTAGTAACATGCTATATAGGTACCTTCTTACAACTAGTACTTAGATACTAATTATCTTAAAACTGTCTTTTCTCAATAACTGGAAATTTTATACACCATGTAATAGTTCTCATAAGTTGCATTATATTTGTACCTATGTACTGTCGTTTTCATGTTAAAGGAAACGCCTTATAAAATAAGTGTACCTATTCTCGTACAAAGCTTCTCACCAATCTTCAACACATAAAAATAAATTATAAATACTTTTTCTAAGTGGAATAATGCTGCAATTTTTTTTATCAATTAAGTCGTTCTGTTTCACAATATTGTCTACTCTTTGGTTGTAGATTCCTTCTGTTGGCTTATTTTTTGTTTTTTTTTTCATAGAAATATTCAATACAAATGTTCAACTTATCACAAATGGAATGCAAAAATATTAATACGTAATGTTGTCTTATTACTGATGGGGATTTTTGGCTGCTACAATATGTATATGCCATATGGCTCATATGTGATTGAAATATTGATTGAGATGTTGAATTTTTTTTGAAAACATCTGAAAGCAAATATCGAAAAGTAAGTAAATTCTAATAGTAATTCTCATACCATGCAAAAAATCCATCCAACTCATCCAAAAAATCCAAATTAATCCCCTCCTTTCCCTTCAGTCCTCTTTATATAATTATTTTTATTTATTTATTTATTTTATTCTTCACTGTACATTGGTTACAATATTACAAAATAAAACAATGTCATATAAATATCAGTTATACAATTCAATGTACAATTTAACTATGTATGTATTTGATTAGATATATTCATTTGAAAGCATTTTTTCCATAGTTTGTGTTTAATTATTTGTTTAAGCACATATATTTATCAAAAATTGCTTTGAGTATGTACACTAGGGTGGAACGAAATTTTTTTTTCTCGAATTTTGATTTGGAATAGTTGTATTTAGTTGCCTTTTGCCATCAATTGCCTGCATTAAAAATATAAAAATTATCAGACAACGGTAAGAGCCCCCGACAAGATATCGAATATTTACAAAAAGGACAATTTAGGGGCTATTTGCGCGGCCTACAAAACAATACAGAACTTATTAAAATAGGTTTTTTTTATTCAAAAACATATTCAAATATAGTTAACTAGCAGTTGCAATTAAATATTTCATCATTTTAATATACTTTGGTACTGGGACAGTTGAGCAAAGTGCGGGACAAAGCGGGGGCAGCACGCTTCGATCTACGAATTTGCAGTGTTTCGTTTCAACTAGTGTCGATAATATTCTCTCAAGGTGGAAGGTAGCCCGTCAATTATTTTCACCAGTAGGTACTAGTTGATGTACCTACGTTTTTTAAGTGTATAAATATGACTTCTACAAGACAAAAGTTAAAATGTCCGATATTTGGTGAAAGTGCAGAGTTCAAGGAGAATATACTACTTACGTATGAGAATGTTATGAAATTCTTTGAATGGGTTCGACAAGACTTAAAAATAAAGAACAACACCACAAAATAACCTACATTTTTGGAAAAGTGCCGAAACAGTTGAAACAAAAATTGAAGAATTAGGTATGAATAAAATCTTCTATTTCAATTGTTAAACACAAACGAGTTTTACAGTTACTTAAAAAAAATCACTCAAAATATTTTGATTTGATTTGTTTGATTTTGTTTGAAATTTGAAAAAGTCTTTGAAGAAACTAAAGGAAAGAAAGGTAGAAGAATTCAGAGTACAAAGTGCAAAGCTTTTTGACATAGCTGCATGTAAATGTAAAGAATTTGTAAACTGTACTTGTTTGAGAGAAAATAAAGTGCCGAAAGAGGAACAAATATTTTTAGAAGACCAACGCACTAACAGACAAATGGTTTTAGGAAGAACGGATATTATCTAGAGTAAAAAATTGCAGAAAAGAAGATTACGTGCTCTTAAACAAGAAATCAGGCATAATTCAAATACAAGAATAAAAGAAATTTCCTTTTCTTTATATAGGCTAAATAGATCTGAAGTTAGTTCTAATGTTGACCTTCCTTCTTGTTCGTCGGCCGCAGATGGTCTTGACACCGCGAACAAAGTGGATCAAAAGCCTATAAAGCTCACGGATGCCAGTCTTCATAGTTTGACGATTGTATGCGATAGATACGGAGTATCAGACCGAGCTGCGGCGGTTATCGTATCATAAATGTTCTATATTCTGCTTCTGATGCTGACTCTGAGGCGCAGTCGACTAACGTCGTGGGCAGGATAAAACTCAGAAGAATAAGACAGAAACTTTGCGAGCAAATTTTAACAGACGAAAGAGTAACAGAAATTGCTGTCTTATATTTTGATGGAAGGAAAAACCAGACGGCTAAAACTGTTTTAAAAAGATCGAAGAGATTTAAAGTGATTGTACAAGAGGAACATGTTTCGATTATTAAAGAACCAGGTTCTGTTTATGTTAGGTATGTGTTTCCAACATCGGGCAGTGCGAGAAATATTGAAAGAGCTATCCACGGCTTTTTGACGATTGAAAATATATCACCAGAGAGTATAATGACTGTTGGATGTAATGGAACAACCACAAATATAGGAAATGTGGGAGGCGTGATTGTTTTTTTGAAAAATAGACTATCTCAACCATTGCATTGGATAATATTTGTCTCTTATACGCCAATGGTTGCTATTGACGCTTTGTATTCCTATTTGGATAGCTCTATAGCAGGATCTATGTAAATCATTTGCAGGTCAAATTGGTATAGCATTAAGGATGGTTCAAAACATTTATGGAAGCTCATTAACAGCACTAGTTATTTGTCGAACGAATTGTTAGCGATTGTGGACCCTGTTTTATTTCGGAACAGTTACTTTGCTCATCCAGAAAACTTGTTGTTGAGTACGATAACAGATACGCGTAAGCACATTAGAGAACTAGCTGCCAGACGCATTTTAAAAGCTCGTCAAGTGAATAAAAATTCTGTTTCGCGCATGTTTGTGGTGCCAAAAGTGGACTTAAATGCAAGTTCTTACATAGACTTGATAAACTGGCAACAAAATAAATACGAAACCTCAATACTGATGAATATTTCCGATAAGCAGTTACAACATCTTATTGAAAATGGAGGAGAATCGTTTTTGGAGTTGGACTGCCTTACCACACCCAAGCTGTGGAAAGATCAGTAAAAGATGTGATAGAAGCAGCTCTACGTGTATGCGATAAGACAAGAAGATAGGGTTTTGTAAAATCTAATTTAGCGTCTCGAAAGCTCATGCCAAAGTTTGAGACGAAAAAGGTTTTTTGTTATGAAAAATGACGTTATTCATACCGACACAACTTTCTGAAACTGTGTATATTTTTAAAATAAATGATTCTATTAACTAAAATATACTTTTATCTTATCATATAAATTCATAACATATTATATTTAGTTAATATTTTGTTAATAGGGTGTACTTAACAAAGCGTCTGTAAAAACTTAAAAATTGAAATTTCAAGTCTACGGCGGGACCTCTTGCTGTTGAGCTAGAACTTCCAAATTAGTTGGTGTTATTTACAATTATATAAGGCAACTTTTGCCTGGTATTCCAATTCGATATTCAAAAAAAAAAAAATTTTCATACAAAAGTGTTCCACCCTAATGTACACCTCTATTTTGAATATATGTACATATAATAATTACTTGTCAGAAATGGCCTCAAGACAATAAATCCGTCATTTATATCATATCATGTTGTACAATACAATTTATTTTATTTATTATATATAATGAGTTACAATCCACTGGATTGGTCTGCAACGAGTTTGGTTTTTCTTCTCCATTCGTCTCTATTCTCAGCCAGTCTTTTTAGCCCTACGTATGAGCCACAGTTCATGTCTCTCTTCAGTTGGTCCATATATGCGTCTCTTGGTCGGCCTCTGCCATTTGTCCCCTCGGTCTTACCCTCTGCGATGGCGATGAGTAGTCCTGGATGCCTGATGTTGTGGCCAATCCAGTTAGCTCGTTGTTGGCTGATTCTCTTAAGGAGTTGCCTTTTTTCGCCTACCCTGGTTAATACTTCTTCATTTTCGACGTGCTCCGACCAATGGATCTTGAGCATGCGTCTGTAGCACCACATCTCAAAGGCCGCCAACCGTCCGCTTTCACTCTTGCTGATGGTCCATGTCTCACAACCATAAAGCAGAATGCTCCATACAAAGGCTTTAGTAAGGTTCTTCCTTACGCTTAAGTCAATATTTGGGGATTCCAATATCTTTGATTTTTTGTTAAAGGCAATCCTTGCCTGGTTTATTCTGCTTACAATTTCCGATTTGGAGCGTCCATCCTGGTTTATTCTGCTGCCCAGGTACACGAATTCACTTACTTGTTTGATGCTCACTCCATTTATGGCAATGTTCGCAGTCGCTTCCTCTTTTCCAACGACCATACATTTTGTTTTTTCTTTATTTATTTTCATGTTGTACTTTGACAACAGAATACTTTCCATTTTTCCTAAGGCTTCGTTCAGCTCCATCTCGGAGTCTGCGAGCAGTGCTATGTCGTCAGCATATCTGATCATGTCGACCTTTTTCCCATTTATTTTGACTCCTGTCCAGTTCTTCATTTCTTCTCTCAGTTCATCAATGGCTCGCTGTATATAGCAGTTAAAGAGAGCTGGCGACATTGAGCATCCTTGTCTTACGCCTTGTTCGACCCTTGCTTCTGCACAGCTCTCTCCGCTTTTAATCACAGCCATTTCGTTCTTGTATAAGCTCCAGATTGCTCTTCTATCCTTATAACTCATTCCTATCTGGTTGAGGGTGTTAAAAAGTTGTTCCCATTCTACTTTATCGAATGCTTTTTCAAGGTCGATGAATGCTATATATGTGTTTTTATTAATTGTTATTCTCTTTTCTAGAGTAAGTCTGAGACTCAGGATTGCATCTCTTGTACCAGTCTCCTTGCGGAATCCAAATTGATCTTCTGAAAGTGTTTCGTTTATTTTATTTTCCGCCCTTTTCATTATAACGTTGGTGAGTATCTTAGAAGCGTGTGATATCATGCTTAAGGTTCTGTGTTGTTCGCACTTTGTCGTGCCTGCCTTCTTAGGAAGCGCTCGTATCAGACATTTGGCGAAGTCCTCAGGTATCTCTCCTGTGTCGTATATTTTGCAGACGAGCTTATACAATGTATCAAGCATGCCTTTTCCCGCGCATTTAAGCAGCTCTGATGGAATCAGGTCGATGCCTGGTGCTTTGCCGTCTTTCAACTTTGCTAATGCAATATCAAATTCACTTCTTAAGATGTCATCTCCATTATTTTCTACGTCATATTCTGCTTCCAGTGCTTTGCTTTCCTTTATTTATTATTATTCATTTATTAGAAGTGTGGAAATAAATTACGGAAGTATTAAAATAGCTCTGAAAATGGCTTCTTCAAATTATTTGTAATAAATAAATTTTAAAATATATAGGCAACTAAACTTATTGCTTATGAATCCATAATCTTAAAAATATTCATATATCAGCGAGTGAAGTATCGATACATTAAAAAAATATTGCATGAGCCTATACGGAAATTTCTCTCATAACATTGTCCGAGTTAAATTCAGTGATGACCCGCAGGCTGTGTGTGATCATATCAATGAGTTTTTTGCAGGTGTGGGACGAGATCTTGCAGGAAGAATTCTGGAGAAGACTGGTGTGACTGAAGAGGTTCTGGCTGGTGAGTTGAGGGTTGGAGGACAACATTCCCCTGCGCATTCGTTTTTTTTCTCTCCGGTGACTGCAGATGAAATTGTTAAGATTATTGGATCGCTAAAAAATAGTCGAGCTACTGGGCAGGATCAGATAACCTCCATTCTTTTGAAAAGGTATGCCACCCATCTGTCTGGTCCTCTTGCTCACATGGTCAACTTGTGTTTGCTACAGGGAACTTTTCCTAGTCAGTTAAAACATGCAGTTGTGATACCCGTGTACAAGTCGGGGGACGGCAGGGTGGCTGGCAACTATAGGCCAATTTCATTGTTAAGCGTTATATCCAAGGTTTTCGAAAAGGCAATAAAGTCAAGGTTGGAGAAGTACCTCATTAAGTTGAATTTTTTTTCTGCCCATCAATTTGGTTTTAGACCTGGACTGAGTACTCAGAATGCCTTGAACTGTTTTACAAACTATTTGACTGAGGCCCTCGATAACAGGGACAAGTGTCTAGCAATATTTCTCGACCTTGCTAAAGCATTCGATACTGTATCTCATATCCTATTGCTAAAAAAGCTTGAACTGATTGGAATTAGGGGCGTTGCACTGAGTGTATTTGAGACCTACTTGAAAGGTAGAACACAATCTACCAGGGTGGGTGAGTATACTAGTGCTTCGCTGAATGTGGGATGTGGGGTACCACAGGGCAGTACGCTGGGACCAATATTATTTCTTGTGTACATAAACGGTTTGTGTGACCTCAGCGTGGGTGGCTCTATTGTCTCTTTTGCCGATGACATGGTTCTCATGTTTAGGGATGTGTCTTGGGATGGGGTGTATGAACGAGCTGAAAATGGTATCTCTCTGGTGGGTAAGTGGCTGAGTGGACATCTGCTAACGCTTAATACTGATAAAACAAAGTATATACCGTTCTCCATCTCGGAGGCGGGTAAACCAGCCTTGCCTGTTCCTCTGAGGTTACACGGGTGTACGCTGGGCCAAATGTGTGACTGCCCCTTCATTTCACCTTGTGAGACAATGAAATACCTTGGTCTGACGATTGATTCGAATTTGAAATGGAATGTTTACCTGGAGGGTCTTTCGGTTCGCTTAAGGAAGTTGATATATGTTTTTAGAATGTTGAGAGATGTCTTGGATGATAATAGGTTGAGATCTGTTTATTTTGCGCTTTGTGACTCTATACTGAGCTATGGTGTTGAGTGTTGGGGAAGTGCAGCTGGTGTTCACATGTATCCTGTTGATGTGGCTCAGAAGGCGATTGTGAGGGTTATGAGCCGGGCGCCCTATAGGCATGCATCGGATCCACTGTTTAGGAAATATGGTATCTTGGATTCCAGGCAAACATACATCAAAAATGTTGTCACGCGTTACAGGAGAGCCTGCCCGGGAGAAGCTGCTTGGGTGGACCGGCGTGGTACTCGCTCGGTTACAAGAGGTACTATGTTTGTTCCGCCAGTGAGAACAACCTTGGGACAGCGCTCGGCAAGGTATCTTGCCCCGAGGCTCTACAACTCTGTTCCCGAGCAAATAAAGTTGCTCGGTGGGTGGAGATGCTTCAGCCGGTGGCTAAAGGTTTGGTTGCTTGACACGGGTAGAGAGGAAGCAAAAAAGAGGCTATTTTTACATGTTGTGTAATTTTTTGTGCGATTTCAAGGTGAATTGGTAGATACGGTACTTTCTTGATGTTTTGTAGCGGCTTGCCTCGATACAGGCATTCGCCTAGTGAGGTTGCTGCGGGTTATGACTGCATAGTCCTGATTGACTTGCTTGTTCCGGCGCGCACGCTCAGTCACATATCTGTTTTGGCTGCCTGTTATGCATGTTGGATTGGTGTCTTGTTGTTTTTTCTTTTTTTAATTTTTTGTATAACTTTTGTAATAAATGACAAACTTGTGGGCTTGGTATTATATAGCAAGGGGTTGGATGATGAGTGCGGGTTGAGTGGGATAATGCATTGTCTTTGATTTGTGATTGTGTGTATTGTTTCTGTCCATGTGTGTTTTATGACGTTTTGTAATAGTGATGTAAAAAAAAAAAAAAAGAAAAAAAAAAAAAAAAGATATTGTGTTAAGTATGACGTGACGTGCAAATATGATCGAACTCAATGTACTAACAGAACTGGTTGCTTATGTCACATATCTACTCTTAATTCACAGAGCATCAAGGCAATTATACTTCATACATACCGAGCAATATAATAATATGTCTCGTAAGTTAATAGTACATAATAAAATAATATACCTGGTCAACATGCTTTTTAGACTTTGTTGTACAAGCCTTTGGGTACACGATGCAATATAATATTAATTATGTTTGAGGCATAAACTATCACATCGTCTTAATTAAACCATCAATCAGTTAATCAAGTGATACAAATTGATATTACATATTTTAATTAAAAACGTAAGTAGGTACTTAAATTTCATATTCAAATAACGTGATGAATGAGGAGAGTGGAAGCAGTACGAGATCAGAAAAATATAATACAGAGGTCTGAGTCAATAACACACTTTCACGTCACGTTCCCGCTCCGTTAACGTTCGAGTATAGACGAAGTTGCAATCAAGTGTCAATTTCGTTGCTAAGATACACAATAGTTTGTTTCTTACATGCGGCTGATCTGCTGGCTACCCCACTTGTGGGATATGCCGTGATGGTATAGTAGTAGTAGTAGAAGTAGATACACAATAGTTACGAAAATTAACACTTTGGCGCAACATCGTCTGCACCCGAACGCTAACGGAACGAAAACGTAACGCGAAAGTGTGTTATTGACTCAGGCCTCAGGGCTTTTTTGCATTGAGTTGAGAAAAGTATAAGAAATTAATGTTCCTTGGAGCACCCGGCAAAGACTTAGTATCCCACTCTTTTCCGTAAGTTTTTGAGTGTCCTGTAAAATGCAGGTGTTCAAAAATAAATACATTTTACATCTTAAATTCAACGATGAGGTTTGCCCCCCATACTGAATTTATTATTTTCATTGTTGAAACGGAGAGAAGAACTTGCATGTTTATTGCATCCAGCTAGTCTGCTGGCTACTCCATTTGTGGGATATACCGTTATATATAGTAGTTAGTTACTTATATATTTCAACACATATATTAATTTTTTTTGTTTTGTTTGAGTTTTGTTTTACGTTTTCTTAAAAAGCACTATGTGAAATATTATTTTTTATTTTTTTATTTTTCCTTTATTGGCATTTATACTGGTTTTTACATAAATATAGTATAAAACAATTAGGTATAGTATTAACCCAATTACAGAATGCACAAATGTGATTCCCAGATTAAAAGTACCCATCTATGTAACCCAAAAATAAAAAACCCAAAACAATAACTTTAAAAAATCGAAAAAAAAATTAAAAATAGTTACAGAACTAAAAATAAATTACATAGTCACCATAAAATAAGATAAAAATAATAAGCGTTAATGTAAGAAGCGCATTATGATGCACTCATATAAAAAATGATTATGAAATACACACCACATGTCCCTAAATAAAGAAGTATCAAAATAATGTTAATTTAAACTTGAAAATGCTATACCATCAAATAAATTTATCCCACTTATGTAATTATTTAAAATACACGAATGTATAACTCAAATATTTAAATTTAATTAAAATAGACGCATAAATAAAATACAACTAACTATTACGATAGAATGTATAACTGATAGTGTCGGCAAATCATAGAAACACTGAACACAAATCTTCAATTAATTGATTTAATAATTCAACAGCGTAACCATTATTTGTCAATCAATAATAATATCTTGATGTTGAAAAGACACCTGAGTCGTAAATAGAGAAAGGATTGTGAGAGACTAAGAGATAGCATAGAAGATATAATAGTAGTAGATTAAGAAATATATTTACAATCACTATAGGAACTTGATTGCGATCAAAATAATGGCCGTGTCGAAAATCAATATTGGCATAATATAAACAACTTGTTTACGTTGATGAATCTGTATAAAAAACATTTAAGGTACAGTGAGATTTGTTGTTTATGCAATAAACTTGTTTATGAAAGCAATAAAAAGAAATGAGTGACTTCTTTCCTGATCGATCTTTCCTGATCGAGTATCCTACTATGTTGTACAAAAACATTCTACTTAAGTTTGTTATACCTACATACTTAATAGTTTGTAATATTCATTATTTAACAGTTAAAATTTACGGAATGGAAAAATACTAATAATACTTCATCTTCTTAAAGTGGCATGTCAGGTCCCCACGACATCGTCTTTCACCCTGGCGTAGGATTCTCTGTCCTGTGTAAGCCGGATTCCGGTGTACTATCTAACGTTTCTTAGCCAGGAAATCTGCCGCATTCCCACACCGCGACTACCTTCAATTTTCCCCTCCAAGATTAGTTGGACCAAACCATATTATTCATATCGGAATATATACTTTTCTGAAATTTTATATAATAGAAATAATCGGGTATACCGATATACTTTTTAGTTAAACAAAGTAAGTGTTGGTAAATGAGATTTTAATAATCAAGTATCTACATAAGATAACCATATCGCGAAGTAAGACTATTACAACATTAAAAGTCAAAACTGAAAAAGATAGGAAATATTCATAATGTATTAAAAGTATGCTTTTTTAACCAACCTGGAATAGATTTTCCGAGTTCCAAGTACTCCAAGACTGAAGGACTCAAGAATGTTGATGGTATATTGGGTACTGGTTGTACATCTTCATTCTCTTCACTTTCTCTTTCGTCTTCCTTTTCTTGTTGAGGTCTTGGTCTTGGTTTTGGTCGAGGATAATCTAACCTCTGAGAAGGTTCTCTAGGAAGAAGGGGATTTGAGGGAGCTCTGGCCCTCTTACGACTAACACCTTCTTCAGCACCATCTGAAATACATGAAGCAAAATATGATTAAATTTTCGTCGCGCTATACCTTAATGACTCAAAATCAATCAGAGATATCAATAATCTGTTCTGAAAGAATCAAATACACTTTAGCACAAAAACGAAAGACTTGGTGAATCGTTGTTTGGGAAACTAAAGCTTTACAAGAGCTGCATTCGGTCATTGGAAATATTATATTTATTGAAATAATATCAATTTATTAGATGGAGTCTTCGAAGCAGAAATACACTGAGAAAAATACTAACGAAATTTCATAACGAATCATTGGTACGTACTATCAGATTAGGACCAGAGATATATAGTACAAACGATTCATTAGTACGAATCTATAATAATTATCAACTTTTCGCAAACAAATTGTTGGTAAATTTACCAATGATTTGTTTGCGAAAAGTTAATATTATAGATTCGTACTTATGAATCGTTTGTACTATTTCTGGTCCTAATCTGATAGTACGTACCAATGATTCGTTGTGAGTATTTTTCTCAGTGTAGGCATCCCACTCTTTTCTGTAAGTTTATGAGAAATTTGTAGAAGACAGATACGAGTATTAGTAAAACACGTATAAAACATCAACACCTTCAATTCAGCGATAAGATATAGCACGCATCTTAAATTACTTATTTTAATGACTTTAAGAGAAAAAAACATAATTATTTTTTTACATGCAGTCAGTCCACTGATGGCTACCCCGTCAATGGTAGTTGTCGTGATGGTGTATTGTAAGTTTTTTAATCGGTAAATAAAAAAATATTTTGCAACTCCAAAAAATGCATCTGGTAATTGAGTTTATTAAGCTAAACTGAATAGTGTTTAAGCTTAGAACTTAATGAATCAATAATGTCAAATTACAAAATCTTCAATACCAAGGTCAAACATTTCTCTTCGCTACGTACCTAATCAGATAAATTCATATTTGATATCTTATAATGACCTTGTTCATGAAAACAAATTAGACGCAACTAAAAACACGACCAATTTAATATTTTACTACTGATTTTAAATTACGATAAAGATTTACATTGATGCTAATTATGTTTTCAACATCTACATAATATAATTTACCAATTACGTGACAACCCGTGGTGATCTAGTTAGACATTAACATTTAATTAGACTTGATAAAGATGTCATATCTGAATAACATTTTTATGAAGACCAAAGTTCAGTCTTGAGAATATCATAAAAGTTGTCCATAAAAGGCTTTCCAAGGTTTTCGACAGCCTGATCGTCCTTCTTTCTCAATACGTCTTCCCTTTGACAACGTATCACAATGTTTGGAATTTATTTCATTGACAGACAAGCAAACAGAAAATATTATCAAAGCACATAAGTATAAAAGGGAAAAATAGCATTATGCTGATTTAACTAGGTCAGCCCTCCAGCGTGTCTACATCATACATTCAGCTATAGTTTGGTCTCTGAAAGCAAGGTATTAAGTTTTGCGGAAGTCCCAGATGCTGGAACAAGTTGCCTCTGGGTCAGGGAGAGGAAGCGATAAGTGAGGGCTTTTTTCTGGTAGCTTCGAATGACAGACATACAATATGGCGCCCTTGAGGTCATGCTATGAGTAAACAGCACATTATAAAGAACAATTAATAAAAAAAAAAAACCAACATAAATATGAAGATAAACGTAAGCCCAGAATAAACTGAACTATGTATTACCAAAAAAACATACCCATCACGCAGCAAGCAATACAACCAATAAGATATATGGGCAGATCGCACTTTACCTTGATGAGACGACAGTGTCAAAGATTAAATTAATTTTAAAGCAATACTGCACGGCAATCGAATAACGTCTTCCCACGGCATCCATATCACTCTGATACAAATTAATAACAGTATAAATTCTAGGTTATTTCATTCAATCAGGTAGAATAAATTAAATTATATTTGATAATAGGTATCAAAGAGATAGACATATTGCAATTTGTATTCAATTAAATGTAGATCATTAATTATTTTAAGGAAAGATAATGTACGAGCACATGAGTGCTATATTATATTTAAGGAGTACCTACATACGTTATTATCTACATATTGTTATTATTATTATGAATGCTTTCAATATAAATTGCATGTTACATTTAATATCTCTCAGTTCTTGACATTACAATAAAATGTGGTAAACTTGAATGTAGACAGGCTGCTCGAAATTTGTAAATAACAGCAAAACTTTTCATATTAAAAAGTGTTTGGTAATAAATTATGTTTCCTGTGTCATTTTTTTTGTATTTAACGCCTATTCAATAAAAAAGGATAGTGCCATTTTAACGATAAAGTCGCTTTCATTTTAAAAACTCCTTTAACTTCCACAGGTTTCACAAATATGAAGTCAAAAATGGCTAAATTGAAGGTGTATTTTCAAAATTATTATTCATTTACTATGATATGCTGCGATGATTACTAAGATATTTTACGAGTACATGGACTATATAGTTGCTATGTAATATTGAAAACATTTTATATGTCATCTGGTGTTCCAAAATTTAATCGAATTAAAGCTTCTTAATTTATGTAAGTTAATGAATCCAAATTTCACTTCAAAGATAAAGGAACTTTATCTTTGATGAAACCGGCTGTAAGAGAACGTTAAAAAACGTTTTAAAAAACATGTACCTATCTGGGTTTATGATATTGGTAAACATAATTTCAAATTAGAGATAAAATTATTTTAAAAATCAAATAAAAATACTAAAAACCAAGGGATATCGCTCAAGCAATTTTTTGCACTTATGGTCGAATAGGTTATTTCTGCGAATGCGTAATTTTAGGAAATGTTTTACTGACAGTACAAGAAACATAACATCCTGTAAATATTTTAATCTACAAATGGCAATTAATTCATAGTGAAACAAAAAAAAGTGAAATAGCAAGAATAAATAAGTCAATCTAATATCGAATCAATTTATCTACAATACATATCTACCATAGTAATAACACTGGTAATAATAATGATAATATTAGGTCCTTACATATGAAATTGGCGTTTCATATGGCAGAAATGAAAACGATTTTTTTTTATGAAACTATTTTTTTATTTAGTCAAAGTATGTACCATGGCTATCTATGCACTTTTGCCATCTCGAAGGTAGTTCATTGATTCCTTTACTAAAAAAAGTGTGTGAGCGAGAATCAATAAAATCTTTGAAGGCCGTTTGGACAGCCTCGTGAGAATTGAATTTTTTTCCTTGCATGAAGTTGTCCAAATTCCGAAAAAAATGGTAATCAGTTGGAGCAAGGTCCGGGGAGTATGGTGGGTGTCGAAGACATTCCAGTCGCAGCTCCCGTAGTTTTGCGGTCGTCAAACGTGCCGTATGTGGTCGAGCGTTGTCCTGAAGCAGCAGTACCAATTCATGCGGTACCCATTTTTCAAGTTTTTTCACTTTTCCAATTTGTTTCAAGTGAATCAAAATGGTTTTATCACTCACACCGAAGCCTGCCGCTAACTCTGACGTGGTTTGCGATGGATCTGCTTCCACAATTGCTTTTAATTCTTCGTTATCAACTTGTGTCTCCGGCCGTCCACGAGGCTTGTTCTGTAGGTCAAAATTTCCAGAACGGAAACGTTGGAACCAATAACGTACCGTATTTTCTTTTGCAGTAGCTTCCCCATACGCATTGTTAATCCTACGAGCCGTTTCTGCAGCACTAGTGCCGAGGTGAAACTCATATTCGTAAATATAGCGATATTTTAAGTTCTCCATATTGTGAACAGAACGATGTGAAAGAAAAACAAATGACGCGATAACAAATAAATTTCGTAATTCGAACACAGAAATAAATGGTCTTAAATTTGAAATAAATTTGAATTTGGAATTCCTAGCCGAACGCCACATATTTTGAATCAAAGTTGCCAGTTCGCCAAACGCCAATTTCATATGTAAGGACCTAATATGACCAAGAGAAATAGTTCAAGGAGAATATTGTTTTTATGCTATGTGTATGAGTACATAATACATTATTTAATACAGTTTTATGTACAATCTATAACAATCAGCTGTTCATATCAGTCGTGAACCGATTCATTTCCTTACTCAAATAAATAATAGTACTTTAATAATCTTGTAATAACCGTAACGATAGATTATAAAATGATTTAAAACCTTTGTAAATCTAACTAAAGTTTTTGCTTTGTCTGTACTCGTATAGATGTTAAATATAATATGCAGACAGATATCTTAGACCATATTTAAAAATATGAAAATAATTACGCAGCCATTAAAAAAATATAAATTTATATTAAAAGCTTACAAAAGCTCTAATTTGGCTTTAATAACACTAATTATTAGTTTCTTAAGATAGCATCTTGCAGTTTTAATTGGTAGATTCGAGTTTAGAATTCTGATGTCAATTATATTGTGACAATTCACGTTTTCCTTTGATAGTTACCGTGTGTTGCACTGAACGGCTAAAAAATGTAGAACGCCCTTTTCAGGACGTATTCGACTTGATTACAAACGATTCCTCTCCAAGAAACAAAAAAAATAGAGTTTTAAACAATTCAATCTCAGTACGCAGTAGGTACTTAAAATGGTGTCGAAATATCGAAACCCAAAATTGTGTGAATGCAAAGCAAGTTTGTTGACCTGCGTACCTAGTAATGTTCATGTACATAGATGTCATAATAAAGTACTATACTATACTATACCATCACGGCATATCCCACAAGTGGGGTAGCCAGCAGATCAGCTGCACGTAAGATTCATGCAAACTGTCCTCTTCGTGCCAATATAAAATCAAGACATTCAGGATGGGTGGCAAGCCTCATCGCTGAATTTAAGATGTAAAATGTCTTATTTTTTTCGAACACCTGCCTTTTACAGGACACTCGAAAACTTACGCAGAAGAGTGGGAGACCAATTATTTACCGGGTGCTCCACGGGATAATAAAGTAAAGTAAGTTATTATATTATTGATATGACAGGGTGAGCAATGATGTGATACGAAATTGCCGCTTTAATACAGCAAACAATTGAAAATGAAGGGCATCCATGTTAAAATCGCGTTAGAAACGTGAGATTTTTTAGATAATGCAGCCTTTTACCAATCTTCCATTGTTACTCCACTAGTATTTCTGCTAAGTGCACTAAGTATCCCGACCTTATCTTAAATATCCTTGAAATATAAATATTATAACAATTAATATGTAAAATAACTTTGGCAGACAGATTCTTATTGTTATCTAATTTTATTATCAAAATACATAATATTTTACATCATCTTTCGCTCTTTAACGCTCTTCTCACGAGTGCAAGATGCCAATGAGTTTCCTCTATTTTAAGCGATAGTCTTCTCTTCCCACAACAACGCCATTCTGAAAGCTCTTTAATCATTATCATAGGAACGTTATTTAGTAAAACAGAATCATCCAGGCCCTCAGGAATTTTTAAAATAGACAAAATATAATTATATATTTATTATTTGCAAGAAATCATTCAATAGCATTCAAGATTTTTTTTCAATTTCCTTCTATGTTTAAACCAAGGCATTATCCAAGGCAAGGTCTTCTTCTCAAAATAATAAAGTCTGGCAACATTGATTACAGAATTTTGTTTCTGGTCGCCATGATTGCATTTGATTGGAGACGAGAAATCTACTGTAAGTACCAAGCAAATCTATGGATAAAACCATATGGTCAATATGCTAATATGTAGGTGTGTTAAACTATTAAGTACTCGAGTAAAATTTTGCAAGCCTGGTCAGAGAGCATCGACCAAGAGGCAGGATTATAAGTTTATCATGCATTATATTAGATAGTTGACTGGGCTGTAGTGAAAGTTGTGATGCCTTGTAACCTTTCAGTGATAAACATCTACTAGCATTGTTATATATTATATTATTGTCTTACAGCATCTGTTTTATCTTCAGTATAATATGCAGTATCTTTATGAAATCTGCATTCTACTTATGTTGAATTATTAATATTAATGAATTAATCAATATATAAGCCCTTACACCGACAGGTCTAAAACGTGAGATGTATCGTGACTACATGGTTGTATAAAATATTGTTAGTTATTTTAAATTAAGAAACTATTGCTCTTAACACGTTAAACCAGCACATTGAAGGTTTGTGATTATTACAAATGTTTACCACACTGATTAATGTACAAAAAATATATAATTAATTTAGATAATTTAATTGAAATTGTAAGATAATCAACATTACATTTTGACAATGAACAAATATTTTTTGACGCAGTCGTACCTAGTTATTTATGGCTTGTATTTAAGTGATCATCAAAAATATACCAAAATCGTCACCAAATAATTCAATATGATTGCCAAAATAGTAGATTGATCATCAAATCGTGATCCTCAAATAATTCTAAATTGAACCCTAAGAAATAAAATATTGTAACCAAATAATTCAATATGATCGCCAAAATAGTAGATTGATCATCAAATCGTGATCCTCAAATAATTCTAAATTGAACCCTAAAAAATAAAATATTGTAACCAAATAATTCAATATGATCGCCAAAATAGTAGATTGATCATCAAATCGTGATCCTCAAATATTTCTAAATTGAATCCAAAACAATAAAACATTTGCCGGCAAAAATAAAATCTGATTCCAATATAAATTTCTTACAGTTTTATACAAATTACTTTTCTATAGAAAAAAAATAGGTACTCGACAACGGGTGGAGACAATTTATATTAGAAATAAAACCGGCAAAAATAAAATCTAGTACCAATATAAATTTCCTACAGTTTCGTACACATTACTTTTTTTATGGAAAAAATACTCGACAACGGGTGGAGCCAATTTATGTTCGAATTAGATTTTATTTTCGCCGGTTTTATTTTATTTTTGCCGGCAAAAATAAAATAAAACCGGCGAAAATAAAATCTAGTTCGAACATAAATTTCCTTAAGTTTCTATGGAAAAAATACTCGAATACGGGTGGGGCCGCTCAAGTATCATAGTTCCGATAATAATGCATCTGCAACGGGTTTGAGTATTCAAATATTATTATTGTAGTCGTGAATAGTGAAATAATAAAAAGGGTCATGTCATTTAAAGCATTCTTAAAAAAATCACGATAGTGAAGAAAGAGACTTTCTAATGAATTTACTTAAATATTATGAACGATTTTTGTTATTATAATAACAAATATGGCGATCAATCTACTATTTTGGCAATCAATCTATTTATTTTATGGTCAAATGTATTTTTTGGTGGTCATACCGAAATATTTTGACGATCGGAATTTAATATTTGTAGGTAATAATTTTGATGTTAGTTTTATTTATTTGATGATAATTATTTTATATTTTGATGATCGGAATATGAAATATTTGGTGGTATTGTTTTGGTGTTAATTTTACTTTTTTGATTATCGTTTTATTTTTCTGATGGTCGGTGACTAGGATCAAAAATATTATTTGATGATCATTTATATAATACCGGTTATTTATTACTTACTGCCTATTTCATATAAACATATCTTTCAGGTTAACAAATCCAGAATTATCTACATTAACTCAGGCAAAAGCTATTGTCCATTACTATATTCCATTGTTAAATCATCAAATCAATTAATTTCAAATTATTCTTCCCATACTTACATTATACTGTGTTTTCAAGTCATATGGAAATGTTTGTGATTTTTATATTTTATAACTCATTATAATCTTTCTTACTCTCAAAAGATAAATTATATGCGTTACCACGTATATAATATTTAAAATATTATTAAAGTTATGTCCATGAATAGATATTTCTCCATTTCAATAAATTGATTTAGTAATAGTATCATGGGTCATGTTTTCGTAATTTATTGACGGGTCAACTTAATTAGTAGTTCAAAGTATAAATTATTTCATTAATTTTAATTATCAGCTATTGATACATTGGATCTAGATTAAATCTTAGTGTGTACAAATCATTTCATAACAAGACGTGATATACACAACAATATTTTATTTGATTAATTGGACAGTTTTTCTACAACAACCTATTATACAAAATAGAACATGCTCTCCAGTACCTACATTAAAACACCGAATAATTGCGTAGTACAAAATTAAAAACCAGATATTATTATGTTAATGATTAAATAAATAATATTTTATTAGCTTAAAAAATGAGCATATAAAAATAGTGAATTTGTATATAAATGCCAATAAACGGGTTTATCACATTAGCTTTGTCATCCAGCCAGCATTGAGTTTATGTGTAGAAAATAAAATAGTATAATATTAATCAACTGCCCTCTAATGCTCATCCAAAGATTCTAAAGGGCAAAAACTACCTCGTTCATTCACAGCGTCTTTGCGTCAATAGAGTCACCAATTCGCACAACTTTCTGGTGTTGTGATGGCGTTGTCGTAGGAACGGTGTACTGTGAAAGAGGAATGTTGAGGCTGTTGAGAACCTTGAAATAATAGCACATCTGGGAATTTATGTTCATCTGTGATGAGAAAAATCATTTATTTCCTTTGACTAAAATGTTGTGATTGGAAATCACAAAAAAATATTGTTTGTACAATTCCTAAATAATTAATTAATCATATCAATCCACACATCAAACACTCATTTGTAACCTTCGACAAAAATAACTATTAATAATTTTCTGAATTTGATTGAATGCAAAATCGATAAATAAATAAATGAAACTATCAAAATACAGTTTCACTATGGTTTTCTATCATCGTTGGCGTGGGTACATTAGTATTTAATCTCTTTACTTATGTACGTTCCTAGATTATTATTTTTTTATTATAGATTGATAGCAAGGTGCATTTTATCTCATTGATCAACATCAATAAAAATAAAAAGGCTCTCGTTAATATGAAATACCTACATACATGTAAATGCTTTTTAACCTAGTGCAATGAAATCAATAAATCAAAGCAATTAATAATTTTATATCGGTCAATAAATACATATAATAATGTCCAATAATAATAATATTTTTATAATTATGACTAAAGCAGATCATTTTATTACAATGATATAGTATTTCAGTACTTGTAGATTCATAATATTTTAAAGCAATCTTTATACCGACAGCTGTACAAATTATGGATATGGAATCAGAAACACAAATTTTATTTGAAAAATACCTTGATATAACCTAAGTAGGCAAATTTCTGAACAGATATTTCAATAAGCAGTAATAATATTGAGGTGGGACTCTCAGTGTAAATAAGCACTGACTTTATTTTCAATATCAGGTCTAAATAAGGCTAACACGACCGAATGTCACGTTATTGATAGTTACAAATAGATACAATGTAATTTATTATAAATTATTTATAATAATGTATGAATATTGAATTGTAAACCATATTGATAATATTACAATTTTCATAAAAAATATGTGTTTTAATATGAACTGACACATTTTATCTAAATAGGTACCTACATATTATCAACCATTGTAATTTTACTCAGCTCCACTCAGAATATTAACGTAAAATGTAGATACAAATACAATAGAGTTCGTCGGTAGCCTGGAGGTAGAGTCTCGGCCTCGTGAACATGGGGTCCGTGGTTCGATACCAGGTGCCGGCAAACTCCCCTTTCACGACACAAGCTTTTATTAGCTTACTGTGAAAGGTGTATAAGGTTGTATTTGGGTTTATAAAAAAAAAAAAAACTTAGAATTGATAAATTGGACAGTGTTCTTAAAGTGCTTTTGCACGTAAATAACAGTTAAATATCCCCCGGTTAATAAACCAATATCAAATTAACTAATAAATTCTTGCAGATAACAAACTGTCCTAGATGTTTGATAGATGACATGTTTGTCTAGTTTTTAATGCTATCAGATGCAATGTTTTCATGGTAATATAAATCTAGTACATAACACGTGATAAAAACACATTTTTTATTACTGTCTTGAAATATGTTCAAAATATTTAAATGAAAATATTTAGCCTTTTGACATACATAACATGCGGAACAGCCTTATTAAGTTCCCATACAAATCTAATGATATCGTGTCCTATAAACTTCGATATCTCCAGCAATAGACAAATATGTGTAGGTACTGTTTTTAGCCTAAAGGATGCGGCTATGTTTTGAGCATATGATTTTTCCTTTGTCCTGCCTAGTCGCAATAGATATCTATAACATATATGCAAACATATATAAAAACATAATAAAAAATTACTGGGTGATTATAGATATTTGATAAATTAAATAAATATTTAATTGCATTTACTGAACCATTCACTGTGTTAGTTACACCCCGCGTAAATTATTCTCTTCAAGGTCTTGGGAAAAAATGTTCTAAATAGACTCCTATACAATATAAGTTTATTGGAAGATATTATTTATTTATTCTCTAAATTCACCCTGTGGCAATACTACACGTTATGTCAAAACTAGTTTTATTTATTTATTTACTTAATCAATATTTCATACCATGCATGATCAGATATTGTTAAATTAATGTTGAATTTTATTCAATACCTGTTTATATAATATTCATGGTAAATCGTTACTATGGAATTTAAAAAAAAATGCCTAATAAAAAGTATTTCTTCCAATTGTTCTCTCTGAACTCTGTGATGCAGTCTTACATAAAAAGAAAATCTTTTGTGTAATCGTCATGAACAAAGAAAATGCGTGCAAGAAGAGCGGTGTGGATAAGTAGCGATGACTTGGACAAGTGGAGCGAATAGATGATGAAAGTATGATGAAGAAGGTATATTTATCTGAAAAAATGGATGTGAGAAAGAGCGGACGTCCGAGAACTACGTGACTCAAATTTTTAAGGTTGACCTGGTGTTGATTGAGAGAAATCGACGTGCATCTATGAGAAATTGCATGAATGCGGAGGAAAGAAAGATGTATCTAAAAATAGATTAATATGTCATTCCACGCCTCGAAGATCGAAGAAAAGTTTTTGATCTTTCTTTTCTACACAAGATGTTAAATGGCTCAATTGATTCCCCTGAATTATTAGATCATATGTATACATTTCAATATTCCCACCAGAACAACTAGACAATGTGTAATGTTCCATGAGCGTAATGCTCGGACCAATTACGTTTACCATTCTCCATTACCTAGATTACACAGACTGGGGAATATGGTGGGAGATTGCACAGACATATTTGCCGACAATTTTCTCAAATTTAAATCAGACGTTTCTTCGAAAAATTTAAATCAGACATTTCTTCGAAAATGTTGAATGACTTTGGGCAGTCGAGACTATTTTTGACTATTTGTATTTCCTTCGCATTCTGACATCTGCAAAACTGACTTAATTCAAAAATTTTATAATCATTTTTTATTGCTATTGTTATTTATATTATGTAATTCCTATATTTCAGTTCTTTATACAACTATTATTGTTATTATCGTTATTCTTATATTTGGTTTCCATTCTTCTCAATTATATATTTAAGAGAAATTAATTATTATTTTTGTATTATATTATTTTTATTATTTTACCCCATAATTAATTCCTCAATTTATTTTTTAATTCTGAATTCTTTATTTATTTTTAATTCTTAATTCATTCTTTATTTTTTATTCTTCGATTATTTTTATTATAATATATTATATTATTTTTATTATTTTACCCCATATTTAATTCCTAAATTTATTTTTTAATTCTGAATCCTTTATTTATTTTAAATTCTTAATTCATTCTTTATTTTTAATGCTTTGATTATTTTAATTATTTTACCCCATATTTGATTCTTCGATTTTCAATTTTATCCTATTAAATGTCAACAACTGTATATATATATGTGTGTGTGTATTTATGTGTTTTTATTGTTTCTGATTCGCATTGCATTGTGTCACACAAAATTTGTTCTCTGTTTACTGTTAATTATTTGGTTTCTTAATTTTAATGTTCTAGTATTTTGTGATATTTGTCACTGTTTAATTTGCAAGTATTTGTATATGTGTATTTTTAACATGTAATAGGCTTGTGCCGTGAGTTTATGTAAAATAAAAAATAAAATAAAATAAAAATTCCGTTCTCTCTGATTACCCCGCATGGAATATAACATGAAGGTATAGTGCAGTAGATACGTTTATATAATAAATCTAGCTATTTTAATCCATTCTATTCTTCTCCATCCACTCGTTTACGAGTGATTTAGGCAACGTAACTATCGAACAGCCATCATAATTATGTATACCTGCAAAACTTTCACAGACTCATTTAAACTTTATTTGGAATATGAAACGATAGCACACTTGCAAGGACCATTGAATCAAACCAGTATTCCACTAACAAAATCTGATTATCAATAATAATTCATTTGAATGTGCAATACTTCATATTATTTTGATTATTATAGTCACATAGGTTTAATACATTATTATAATACAATGTGTTTTATCATTGACCTATTTCCAGTATTTGTCAGACAAATCGGCTGCCGATTGTCTTACTGTAGAGTACTAAAAACATGAATCTGGTTTGATTCATTGTTTTATTAAATATGGCCCCTGGCTATACACGTTTGGTGTTAACTCACATAACTAGGGAGGTGCTGTGAGTTTTTATTTCGATTAATTTTAATTTAACTCTATTTCAGATGTTCGCCATAATAAATAATACAAAAATATCTATGAAACCATTCATAATAATAAATTATTCAAAAATTTGTTTCACAGAGGATAAAACAGGTAGGTACACGTAAAAATATCAAATATTCACTCGGAGTCTAGAGACTCTTCGTTAAATCTCGCGTATATATTTTGCAAATGTTTTTGCAGAATATTTAATAGTTTATTCACAAAGTGGCCTCAGATTTGTTATGATATTTTGTTTTCTGATAAATCAGAGCTCACATGTCCCAAAGCTCAGTAAGAGTTTTTCGTTTTAATAAAATTGTGAAAATTACACCACAATGTCTTAATGTATGTGTTATCATCGACAGCGCTATAATGCAAGTACTATATTATAGAAATGGAAGAAACGTCATTTCATTTACCTTTTCGTCACATAAAATTCGAGAAAACAAGTGTTATTCAATTGTGTTTTTTATTGTCTAATTGTAGGTACGCACTTATTCTTTCTATCAATATATTTTTTTCTTCCTTTATTTAAATATGACAACCTTATGGGCTTTTGATATACCTACATAATACGAAATGTAAAAATGTGAACACTAGTAAAAAGAGCAATATTATGATACATTCTTTGCTAACATTGTTTTTGTTTATATATGTATATTGTCTGTTTATGCTGTTAATGATTAATAAACAATATCTCAGTGCTCCGTAACTAATAAATTACGATGATTCTGAATTAATTAACATCCCAACACTATCAAAATCATTGTTCATGCAAATAATACACGACACAATAATATAATGTATAGGTACACAATTACAATATGTAATTTCATACAATACCTATTTACTGGTACAATATGAATTATATTATTTTAATTTAATTTATGATTTCATTGAGAGAAATATACTTATTACTATTCTTATTATTTCGGTACATACTTATTAATAATATTACTTGCTAGCTTCAAACCAGAATTATTGCTCTCTCTTAGAGTGCTCTAAGGCCGTCGAATTTGTTAATTAGTTAGTCTTAAAAGTGATGTTGTTTTTAAGTGTTGATTTAACACAAACCAATTTTTTTCTATGTTAGATAAACTTGCCGTTGCTGAGAGAGCAGTAGCTTTCTGAAAAGGCTTTGATATAAATTCAAAGAACAACCGCACCTAAAATACACAAGTAGCTACGAAAATTGACACTTTCTCGCAACGTCGTCTACATTTGAACGAAAACGTAACGCTAAAATGTGTTTTGACTAGGTCCACAGGTCACTATATAGTTCAATATAAATAATTTAATATAAAGTAAAATTTAAAACCAAAAACATATGAAAATAATTATATCACAAACATTTTTAGGAATGTTGTCACAATATTTTTGTTAGTTAATATGCACATACGAAAACAAAATCATTAAAAAAAGAAATAGATTAGCAACAGTAAAGTTGTACCGATGCACCATTAGGTACCTACCTATATAATCCCGAAATTATCACACTCAATGAATACAAGAATGCACTGATTTTCCCATAAATATGTGACATATAAATAAATTGAAACACATGATAACGAACTAAGTTATTTATGCGGCATTATTAACCGGTAGGTACCTGTATTTATTATGTACAATATGAAATTATTAACTACATGGGTTAGTGGTTCTTGTAATTCTTGTGTATTTACATACATATACTAACATAGGTGAGGTTGATTCAACAATTGACTGAAAAGGCGTTTCCTTGAGAAATCTCTAATGAATTTGTTACGGTATATATATTATACTACAAACTAAAACACTATTAATTATGAATATTGATAAATTATGATATTAATTTGTATGTAATCTATAAATAAATGATCATGAATTTGCACATTCTATCATATTCTAATAAGTACCTTAATTTTTATAAATAGCTACCTAAGATGCTGTTCAAACTTATTAATGAATTGAGTGGCTATTTAAGATTAAATGACACACTAGCACAGGTAATAAATACTTCCACAAAATGAATTCCTCGAATTAATCGAAAAGGCTTTCAGAGCTTCGATTTTATCTTCAGGTTAAACTTTTTTGTCTATTTCATGATTGTACGACATTCATTATAATATTATGAGTCACTTTAAAACAAAATATTAACAAACTCAATAGTGATAACATCAGTTTTAATAACTAAAAATCTAATATTTACAAGTACATGCATAAATCTATCACAAATAAAATTCGGTTAACATTTAATTAGACTTAATTTGTCGAGCAAAGTTTATGTGGCCATTAAGTGGTATAATACACAATAATTATATTTATCTACTTTTTGAATGAAATAAATAGTATAAAGCCTACTACAAAGTAACGATAGAAAAAAGTGAGCTGGAGGCATTGTTGCTTTATCTTTCTGGTTAGTACCATTGTTATATCAGTGGGTATAGTAATAATATAATTATAAGCATTAGGATTGGGTATTATAAAATATTTATCAATCACAATCGCTCGAGGAAGTCAAATCACGACTTTAAAATTATAACAATGATAATAATAAGTTTAAAGAATGTATTTATAATATCTAATGAATAAAATATAATTGGCTTCTAACACGATACACAAAC
The DNA here is from genome assembly GCA_947579605.1 of Athripsodes cinereus. Taxonomy (NCBI): domain Eukaryota; kingdom Metazoa; phylum Arthropoda; class Insecta; order Trichoptera; family Leptoceridae; genus Athripsodes; species Athripsodes cinereus. The sequence continues at coordinate 15,807,351 of OX388317.1, read as the reverse complement.
TTATTATCATTACAAGAAATCTCATTTTTAAATGATATTAATTTCAATTCAAAAATATTTTATCATATTTATGTCGAATGATATAGGATACGCTTTCCCATCATTCCGAATATCTCCCCAATTCAATAACACAAAATTGACGTTTTGTGTGTTTTAACAAAGTGTCCGCTGACCACCCTTTTTTAGAGTACCTGGATATTATGCATGGAAGTTGAAAGTGATGTGCCTGACCCACATTTACAGGAGGTATGTATTTGTGAAAATAAACTTTCTCCGCACCACAAAAAGTATACCTATATCATCACGGTATATCCCATAATAAGGGTACCTACCAAGAATCAATTTAGTATGTCGGTAGCCTGAAGGTAGAGTCTGGGCCTCATGCACATGAGGTACGCGGTTCGTTCTCAGTTGCCGGCAAACTACCATTTCAAAACACAAACTTTTAGCTTACTATGAAAGATGGAATAGGTTGTATTTAAGTTTATAACAAAAACCATGATACATCCTTAAAAAAAATCATGCAAATAAGCTTGCAAGTTGTCCTGTCATAAAACCATGAGAAATTAAGCTTTTCAAAACGAATAGCTTACCTCAGTGCACGACATAATGTGACTTTAAATATGTAAAAAAAACAATAACATTACAACTATTCATTTACTCATCTATCTCATATCTCTTGCACATCATCAAGACATCGTCATCGTCACAATTCTCCATACAGCTCTTAAATTTTTTTTTTTTTTGTTATACAAGCAAAGTAGTCTACGAATTTCTATTTCTAATTTAGATAAACGCTCGTTTATGGTGGATGCTCCACCGAAACCGCGGTAGCGAAAAAAGCTCACAAAATATAACAATTAATACATAGTCATCTAAAATCATATCAATATAGTTTAAACAAATTGTTTTTATTATTTTTTTGTTTATTCTATAATTCATATTTGAATAAATATTATGACAATGCATTCACAGTTCAAACAAGTATATTATTTACTAAAGAAGATGTTATAAACACCTATTATCTATTCAAAAATATTGCCCTTGAACTATTGCAGCTTCTGTATATCGATCTTTAATCACATGAAGATGCATGTATGCCTATTTATATAGAATGATGTCATATTGTTATCTTGCTCACATATTTTTTTTTTTAAAAAAGATATATCTGGGTTTTTGTTATAAACCCAAATACAACCTTATACACCTTTCACAGTAAGGTAAAAGCTTGTGTCGTGAAAGGGGAGTTTGCCGGCACCTGAGATCAAACCGCGGACCCCTTGTTCATGAGGCCGAGACTCTACCTCCAGACTATCGACGAACTCGTGTCAATTGTATATGTCAATAATACACAAATCTGTTTTATAATAAGAAAGTATATGAAAAAATTGGTCAACAGACTTAAAAAAACTATATTAAGCACAGTAGGTACATTTAAGACGGATATACATATTTACTAAATTCTAATCTTTAGATAATTTACAAAGACGACTTCACCTATATCTTCATGCAATTCCAAGAAAATTCTAAGAGTAGACATTCTGTATTGGTGTTTGAGCGATTATTTGATGCACAGACACTAATTGTTAAAGTTATAAACTAGTATGTAAATCCATGAAAAATTGTACAAACTTTAAAAATAACATAGTACCTACTGCCAACATAGCAATTAGTTTTTTTTGAGATTTTTTTTATTTACAACCCAGCAAATGTGATAATATTATTTAACATTAGGACTCCCACAAACTCATCAATAGTGACCTTGTTAACAGATGGGCACGCAAGTTATAACAATAACAATAATTGTCCAAAAAAATAAATAGCTTATTCTTCCTGTATCGGAGCATAAACCTTACATTTTAGTGTGCATGTGTACAAATAGTACCATTTTATATTCTTACCAAATAATAATATTGGTACTAAGTGCATAAAAATCGAAAATAAAAAAGATTTTTAAAAACAGTTTTATCCATATTGTAGAGCTCATCTTCGAGAGCAAGCTGTGTAAATATCATATTAGTATTGCCAAAAATAAAAAAGTTATTGATAAAATGGTGCATAAAAATACTTGTTTTGTCTCTTTTGCAAAATGACATTTTGCTACTTGAGACTAAATGGCTCTCAGGTACAGATATACAATTTCAAGTTCGCATAGACATACAGTATGTATTTTATCTTTTGTTGAAAAACGTTTGGATACTGAATTTTTTATGTACTGTTACCTGTTGTCATTAGAATTTAAGATCTCTAGAAATGCATTTATTATATTATTTTTATTGTGATAGACTTGTACAAGGCTTTTTCAATTTATTTATAAGGAGAACGAGTATTTTTGTATTGTAACATAATAATAGCGGTTATAGTAATATAATTTTTGACACTAACATTCATAAAACCAAGGCGACTTCTAAAAAACTTGATATCTTTATGTGTATTTCCTAATTATCAATAGCTTTTATTATTTTTCGCTTTTAAGGATACCCTTGATGAAGGAAAATTTTCTATGTTCTACAACACAAAAAAAAAACGATTGAAGAAGGGGTGGGTACTCTCATTATTTGTTTTATGAATTGTGATATATTCTGAAGGAAAAAGATTGTAATGATACTGGAAACAGAGAACAAGAGGAGTTTCGAAAAAGGTATCTGAAAATGCAATGGACTTCCGATTCAACTGGGACAAGGATAAGGTATTTTCATAAACGCTCATTTTTTATGTTGAATTAAGTCACATTTACGAACATTGTGTTTCCCCTGAAAAAGAAAAAAAGGTTCCATTACCTTTCAAGGCCTTTTGATGAAAAGTTGGTTGAAAAAACAATTTATAGATACATTCAGATTGCTCATTTAAATGCATCAAAGAAAATTGTTTATTTAAATATTGTAGTTTATTAAATAATTATTAAAATCTGCTTCAATTCTGAAACTTGAAACAAGCCTAAAATACGAGTATAACCTTTTTCTTCTCAGTTATGTTACTTGCGAAAATGCTGTACAATTCTGTTATGTACCCAATATTTGGATAACAAAATACATTAAATTTATGCGTTATATTGTTGTTTTGAGAGCCCAAGACTTTATCGATAATTAATTATACATTAGTGTGCCTTGCAAATAAGAGATATGAATACCGGAAAACATAATTTTAATAATAATAACATAATCTTAAATAGATTGATTACACTGTCATTGTGTATTGATATACATAATATTAAATAGGTGCATAAATATTTTATTTCGTCCATTAATATGTATGAATGTATGTTTTTGTAAATTCCCTCTATAGACATATTTAATCAGCAAGGAAGCAAACTTATCTTCTTCGTTCAAATAATCATTTATTGACCATTTTTCTGGACAGACTACAAATATATAATAAACATAAATTCTGTATTTATTTCACAAAACATAAATAATGAAAAAAAACATGGTAAGAAACAAATAATTTTGTGCAACGGACGAGTTTATTGTAGACCCATGATATTTTCCAACTAATCCATATTACTTAAAAACAAGCATATACTTAAAAACAAGGATATTCCCATGAATTTAAAAAGAAAAGTGTTTGAAACATGTATCCTCCCTGTGCTTACATATGGTCTGGAAACTATCACCTTAACTGCGAGGACCATATATAAATTAAAATGTACACAGCGATCTATGGAAAGACAAATGTTAGGCATAAGTCTGAGAGATAGAATCAGAAATGAAGAAATCAGACGCCGGACAAAAGTTGTCGACGTGGTGGATCGTATTGCCAAGCTAAAGTGGCAATGGGCAGGTCATGTTGCCAGACAGGGAACAGACAGATGGGCACCCAGAGTCCTAGGATGGAGACCATGGGACATGAAAAGAGGAATAGGCCGGCCTCAGAAACGTTGGGCCGATGATATTGTCCCTGTCGCGGGTAGCAGGTGGATGAGAGAAGCCCAAAGAAGAGAAAAATGGAAGAAATTAGAAGAGGCCTACATCCAGCAGTGGAGAGACGGCTGAAGAAGAAGAAGAAGAAGAATCCATATTAAAATGAATTGTTGTTATACCAAATCGTTTTTGTAATGTCAAAAAAATTGTGTGGCAAATGAAATAGGTAATATCATGTTCTTCAGTTTTCTTTTCAAATTTTCCAATTTCTTTCTCCACCTACGCCTATAATAATTTTATCAAATGTGATTCATAAAATTTAAATATTCCCACTTAGTACATACAATATTGCACCTGCATCGGGGTATTTTGTATTGAAACCAAATTTGATTATAATCATTTCCTGATTGAACCGAGATTAAAGACTTATTTTTAAATAATATATCACAATTAAAACATATCATAATATTATCTACTCATAACATAATATTGGCTACCCCACTTGTGGGATATGCCGTGATGGTATAGTATAGTATAGTATAATATTATAACAATTGTTATTAACTATTTATTCATAAGCCCCCCGCAACATTGAATATTCTGTTACGCTCTTGTGCAAATTTAAAGTATTATTTACATTACAATTAATTTCTCATACTCATGATGACGTTGAATAAATTAATTAGAATGTTGTTCCGTAGCCTACACAATTAATTACAAGAGACAGAAATGATTATGATTCTTCTAACAATTCTTGACTTTTTTGTATGGCAATTCACCCGTAACGAGTGATTTGTGAATTATTATTGATTTTAGGCAAATGAAACACTTCAAAAGTCTCGGAGCTTAAACGTCACATGTCTATTTAAAACAGATAAACGAATTCTACTACTTTACCATCACGGCATATCCCACAATTAGGGTAAGCAGCTGACTAACTGTATGTAATAAATATGAAAGTTGTCCTCTCCGTTTCAATAAAAAATAATACACTGAGGTCTGAGAATGGGTGGCATGCCTCATCACTGAATTAAAGTTGTCAATTGAGGTTCAACAAACTACTGCCTTTTAGAGGACACTCGAAAACTTACAGAAAAGATTTGCAGGACATTGCCAGGGATTCCAGGGGGTAAGCCTAAATAAATGTACATATTTTGAAATAGCATGTAGGTACGTAAATAAAAAATATATTTTCCTGCAGATTGTTATGTATTAAAGTTTTTTTTCTTGGCACGGGGAGGACAGTTACATAATATGCAGTCAGTGAGATTTATTTATTTATTTATTCACTCGTTAACAGCTACTTATAAGCTTTTTTTATGCCGTGATGTAATTATTATAATAAATAGATAAATTATTTCATCCCAGTATTTTAGAATGTTGAAGAAAAATAAATCTCGTAAATATTGTGAATTTTTCTGAATCGTATTTTTCGTCAGTTAAACTCGAAAAAGATTATAAGACGTGAGCCAGACAATCTGGAAAAAAATATTTTGTCTGGTGGAGTCGAAGGAAGAAGAAGCAGGGGCTGAATACCAACAAGATGGTCAGATCATGTGAGAGATGCTGCAGGGGGTACAGTGTGTGAGGCGTTTAGGTAGGTGGAGGATAGCGCACGGTGGAGGAGCTTGTCGCTTGGTGGTCACGATCCTCATCATTGAGGGACCGACTTGGAAGAAGAAGAAACTCCAGTAAAATCCAGTATGTAGGTAAGTAGGTACACTTCTTTACAAAATAATTCAATTTTCACAAAAGTTTGTGCTTAAATTAAATTAATTATAATTTCCTGTTTAAGCAAAATTATTCAATGCATAAACACCTGACATTTAAAAATTAAATTATTAATTTCAAATTGCAAGAATTAATTTTATTAGTATCCTTTGAAATAGCAAAGTTATAATAATATTTCCTGCGATTTACTGTTGATTTGTACACCCTAAGCCTTTAGGCACAAAAAGTTGATCTAGTCACCTAGCTGCCTGAACTAAATTATCATACGTAACTATAACCAGATTGATATTTGGCATTGCACAGACAGTAGAAGCCATTATTCTTCCATCGAATAAATTTTAAAATTAAATTCTAAGTTAATGAAAGCTGGTGAATATTTTGGGAGAGGAATAATTGACAAGAATACTTTATTTTCAAGTATCTGTAATATTTTTGTTTACAATATTTCAAATTATGATTACAATTGAACCGTGTCATATGAAACTGTATTAAGCAAACGTTCATAATTAATAATCATGCTGTGCTAAGAGTATTGAGAAGCTAAAACACACCAAATCCTCTGTAAAACCTTAATTGATTTGTCAAGTAGTCACAACTGCGAACCCATACAAATACAACTGTTAGTCTAACTCGATTAAAATCAATGATCTCTGTTTGACCCTAGTGTGCTGCATAAGACTAAATACAAACCAATGAAATTAATATCCAAAAACACACTCAATAAATGCAAGTTTGCATAGAGGGTTAAAATTTTCTGTTTATTTTCTAATACATGAGTCGCATGAGACGTATTTATATTGAAACAGATTAAAATATTTATTTACCTAGGTATTGCATTAAATTTTCGTAATTTCCTTGTCATTCCAAAATGTAAAGTTAATAACATTATTTTGTTAAGGATATTGATAAATCTATGTACAATGACTGACTATATGACACACCTTGACTTGCTTAATAACTTCACTGCTCATTATATTACTTAGATTGGTATATTTATATATCTATTTACTTTGTCTAATTTTATTTTACGTCTCGCTGACCTCCTTACAATATTTCGTATTACCTTTTGTATATATTATTATTCTTATAAAAGGCAACAATCATTTTATTTGTTTAATAGTTTTATTGACTAATTTCACAAAGCGCCTTAGTATTATTGCATAGTATTTTGCCCCCAGGATCCATTTCCTTATAAAGTTCTCGAAAAGTTTATTGCACAAAAGTGTTTTAAATCGACTAGTGGGTCCACTACCCACCTACCTATGTATTTTTTGGTCTATATAGAAACATTAAATTTTCGTTAGCTTTTGTTTTCATTACTCAACTTTTCTCGTTTCCGATTTAGAATATTAATACAAATCACTGACTTTTAAGTAAGTACTGACTGAAAACGTGGAATTTTTATACTATCATAATATAAATTTACTACTCAACTATTTTCTCGGACCGACTAAAATTACGGGTTGAATGAATTTGCCAGTTAAATTATTGTAAATTGATGAATTAAATAGTAAAATGACCACACAATTGATTACTACATATTGCAAATACAATTTATAAATTCAGATATTAATAACGATACGGAGTAGGTACATAATTATGTAAGTGTTGCAATTAGATTGATTCATCTCGGTAAGCAAGTAAGTAATAAACAATTTTCTGAAAATCAATTCTGCATTTGATTAAATAATAACAAATTAAGTGAATTTATTATTATTTAACCCTTAATTGGACCAAATGAAAATACAACCCACATCGTATTTAGGTGATTTAAACTTGTAAAAGGAACGTAATTGCCACAAAATGCGTTTCGGTCGAAGCTAAATATATTTGTATACTCATCGTTTATGCGCAATCTTATACTGAACCGCATTATCTTTGGTTATCAATTTTAACATTTGGAGGGAAGATTTTTTCCTGTCATTTTGCGTTAAACAGTGCTTGGTGTGTAGTTTTTTATTAAAAATGTCTCGGAAAAATACGATAAGTAGAATGTTTTTTAATATAATGGTAGATTTTGAGTTTTTCTATCACAATTATTATAATTATAATTATCATCTGTTATATTTTATAGATTATGCATCCATAAATCTTGTGGGAAATATTTGCCTATTGTCCTTATACTACCTATTATAACTGTACTAAAAAAAGTAATCTTCATACAGAATTGCACAAATTATCCTAAATTACCCGCTTTTATTACTAGATTTTACTGATTGTATATTTATTGCATGCATTTAAATATTTTTAGTTGGATGTTTGTGAAATTGAAGCAGTGCTTATGAGGGATTCATCTGATGATGATTTATGCTCTGATGATAATGTTGAAATAAACGAAGTTATGAGCACAGACATCACCAATACAAGACTTAATATGATGCAGCATGTGGACACACTAACAGGTGAAGATTATTATTAGTAATTTATATTTTAAAAACGGTAATTTTATTTACTATACACAATAATTATTATACGTAACATATCTGTTTTTCACTTTCAGAAGATGCGTCATTGGAAACAGTGGAAGAAGTCGAAGCTGAAAGTTATAAACCAAGTAGACGAAGCTATTCATTTTTTTTAAATAAAAATAGAGAATGGTCTACAAACATTGATGGCATATATTGTCCCAAAACATTTGATTCATTATTGCAACCGACAAGAATACACTCCAATAGAAATCAACCGATTGATTATTTTTATGATCTATTTCCTCAAGAGTCTATTCGCATGTTAGTAACTAATACAAATATTTATGCAAAACAAATCAACTCAAAACATTGGAATGATGTCACTGAGGACGAAATGTTGGCCTACATTGGGGTTATCATCATGTTGTCCATCAATCCCATGTCTGATACACAGCTTTATTGGTCAACTGATGACTTTTATAGAAACGAAGTCATTTCCAAAGTAATGACTTTGAAACGGTTTAAGAAAATAACCGAAAATATACACATTACTGATATTACAAAAGAATTGCCACGAAGTTCTCCCAACTATGATAAACTTGGCAAAGTAAGACCACTTATTGATACGCTAAATAAAACATTTTCAGCAGCCTGTGCACCATCCCAAACGCATAGTGTTGATGAGGCAATGATAAAATTTAAGGGTAAAAGCTGTCTAAAGCAATACATGCCGAAAAAACCCATCAAGCGGGGATATAAGTGTTGGGCCAGGTGCGAATCAAAAACAGGTTATCTCTATCAAATTCAAATTTATACTGGGAAGAATGGACCAACTAGCGAGGACAACCTAGGATATAGAGTAGTCATGGATTTGTGTGAACAATTGCCTGAAAATACTTTAGTTGCATATGATAATTTTTTCACAAGTTTGCCGTTACTTGAAGCATTATATGAAAAGAAAATTTATTCCGTTGGTACTATTCGTAGCAACAGAAAAGGTCTACCTGATCCAATTGTGAGTAAAAGTAAAGACAACAAACTTGCTACAGGAGAGTACATATTTCAGTATTCGCACCCTGTGGCTGCTCTGAAATGGAGAGATACAAAGGATGTGTTCGTCTGCACCACAGCATTCAATCCAAAAGATGTATGTATCATAAATAGAAAGCAAAAAGATGGGACTAAAAAACAAATGTTTATTCCATTACCGATTAAAAAATACACAGAATACATGGGAGGAGTCGATATTTTTGACCACTATCGCTCCTCATATCCTTTAGGTAAGAAGTCTAGAAAAAACTGGCATAGGATATTCTGGTTTTTACTAGAGGCATGTCTAGTGAACAGTTACATATTGTATATAAATTCTCATTCTGCCGAAAGAAATATTCATCGAGATTTTCGTTTGCGAATAGCCCGAGCACTTGTGGGAAATTTTACAAGTAGAAAGAAATCTTCATGTATTTTTAAGACAAAAAAGGGAGGGGTTCATGGTGTTCCTGATGCAATCAGACTCCGGGATGTTGGATGCCATATGCCAATTCTCAAAACATTTAAGAGGTGTCGATTTTGCAGCACACGTGCAAAAGAAAGACGTTCTAAATATGAATGCAAAGTTTGTAAAGTATCATTATGCGTTACTCCCTGCTTCGAAAATTTTCATTTACCAAGAGAGTAGTAATATACTGATTTTTTTCATTTAGTACACTAGGTTTTATATTTTTTTGTAATTTTTAGTTTTAAAATTAAATAAAAAATGTTTTCCAGTTACTTTCTTTTTTATTTAGTTCCAAACTATAAGACAATTACAGTAGCAAAAGGAAAATATTTCCCACCAGTCTCTTTGAAATTTAACAGAATAAAAGCAAAAGGTAAATATTTCCCACATTAGATTTATGTATGAAAAAAAAAGAAAACAAGAAATATTTTTTTTCTATTTACTTTCTATCCTAATTAACAATATAAATCTGGCAAAAACTTTTACGTTTTACATTTAGTTTAACGGGGCCCAATTAAGGGTTAAAGTAATTTAGAAAAATCACATGAGCGGCAAAACATTGAAATATTTTTATAAGTTCCTATGTATGTAGGTTTATGTTGTAGGTATATCCACTATAATCACGATTATTTGAAAAGTCACAGGGAACCAATGATCTGTACATAAACTTACATCCATCGAGGATATTGAAGCATAATAATATTAACATCGTTCGTCGGTAGCCTGGAGGTAGAGTCTCGGCCTTGTGAACAAGGGGTCCGTGGTTCGATCCCAGGTGCCGGCAAACTCCCCTTTCACGACACAAGCTTTTAGCTTACTGTGAAAGGTGTATAAGGTTGTATTTGGGTTTATAACAAAAACCCAGATATATCTATATAAAAAAAAAAAAAAAAAAAAAAAAAAAAAAAACATCAAAACGCCTTTTTTCCCCACATAAATATGGGATTTGAAAAGCCAAATATTATGTAGAGCCCAGCACCCTCCCAGTAAGTACGTACCTCGTGAAGATGAACTGCGACAATAGTGGGAGGGATAGTAGAAACCGACTTTTGTCGATTGAAAGTCCGGGATTCTTTTATCAGACTTGAATCCACCAAATAAGTAAAATTCACAAATATACTGAATTTATTTATTTATTTATTCTTTTTGCACATCATCATTATATAACAGTGTTAACAAAACAATACAAAATTTAAAATACTAGGACGATATGTAGTGGCGAGATTATCACTATAAAGTGATTTCTTCCATCTAACCAATTTTGTTTTTCAATAGATGACTTCTCTTTGAAGGAAACCAAGAAAAAAACTAGTAGGTACCAATGTGTTGTGTTGTGTACGACTATAGACGCATACATAGATATGAGTAATATATATGATGTTTTATGAAAATGGCAATAAGTAGGGCAACCTCGAAAATTACCTAAGGCTGCGATGTTATTGAACTTATAATAATATGTCTCATTTTATACTTAGTTGTCACTATTATTTTTATTATTATTATGCACAGGGCTTAAGTTGTGAATGATAAAAAGATGGTTAACTAACTACATATTATTATTGTCGCTATTATTATTAACCGCAGATGTCCCTGAAGAGTTGCGGTTAAAATGACAATGACGGTTAATAATGATGAATAATAAATTATAATGTAATAATACAATGATTATAAGTACATAGGTAAATATAATATACACTTAACCCTCTGCAACTGAGGTGGCTTTTTAGTTATTATTCTGCTGAGGAGTGGTCTGACAGACACTCATTTTAAGTTCCATTATTGTCATTATTTAAAAAGTTTTGATTATTTTTTTAGTTTTTTGTGAGTATTTGACATGTATGCAGACACCATTTGAAAAAATATGGTTTAAAAAAAACAGATATTAGAAACTACAAGATATTTATTAATGCTAATAAAAAATCACCATTTTTTTGAGAACAATTTATAAAAATTAATTAAATGAAAAAAACACGTGAAATAAAAAAAGTAAGCAGAAATTTGTTTTCTGTTAACTTTTGTTAAAATGTAAAAAAATAATAAAAAAAATCGTTAGAGCGGTTTCTCTAAAAATCGGCTTCCAAGTACGTCCTCTCAGTCCTGGTAAATTTGTGCCGAGCATTGTAGGCAGACATGTTTTTTGCATGCATAACGAGTAAATTTTGTCTTCCTTTCAATTAAATCGCACTCTTTAATCTTTCTTTTCAATTCACTCGTAAAAATTCTGCACAATATTCTTTCACGCGATGTCCCAGATTCGTTTTGTTCAGGGGCAGTTGGGAAATCTCGTCCTAAGTCATGATTGCGCAATTCTCTCGGCAATTTTTCATTATACACCCGCTGTGTCATAATAGGAAGAACAAGTTCCCTAGCAAGGCCTCAAATGAAATTTGCTCTCCATTTATTAAAAAAAATTTTTTTTATTGAAGTGATGTTAGGTAGACTCTATGAATTTACTGAGCTGATGTATGTGAGACACTATGAAAAAATTACTATCTTACTGACGTTAGGTCTAACAGACCCATCATTTATTACTGACGTGAGGTATGTCAGACACCCATCAGCTATAGATCCACACATGTACTCACGACGGCCGTCGTTACTGTACTGATGATTAAAAGAACAGAATTTAGGAAGCTACTGAGCGAAACGGAAAGATAAGACTCAAAATGGAAACGTTGTTGCAAAAAAAAAAATTCGCGGTGTCTGACAGACCTCACGTCAGTTGCAGAGGGTTAATAATCAATCGTAAAGATAAGTGTCATAAAAACAAATGTCATAAAAACAAATGTCATAGTCGTACATATCCATAAAGAAAATGCATAAGCTTGGCTTACTATACATGTATAAAATTAACCTCAACTAAAGACCGAGGGGACAAATGGCAGAGGCCGACCAAGAGACGCGTATATGGACCAACTGAAGAGGGACAAGAACTGTGGCTCATACGTAGAGCTCAAAAGACTGGCTGAGAATAGAGACGAATGGAGAAGAAAAACCAAACTCGTTGCAGACCAATCCAATGGATTGTAACTTATTATATTATATATAAATGAAAAACCTTACTCATAGAAAAATTTGTTATCTCTGATTTAATCAAATTGTTCCGTAATAAGGTATAATTTACGTATAACGGTTGAAATCGGAAGTTATCCTTGTTTGCAGTACAGTTATGTCTTAATATGAAATTAAATTAAAAATTTGGCAAACCTTATATCGTGAAAGTGAGAATGGCGGAATTGTTGAACGCTGTCCATGGACACCGAAAATGAGAAGTTGAGAAGCCTTTACCACTTCTACTGATTACTTAGATTTTGCATAGTGTTGCATCGTGCGAGCATGGTTCTCCAATGACTGCGTCCACACAGCTGGATGAAAACGTCAATCAATCTTCAATCATTTGGTGACGATTCGAAGCATTCTCCGAAGACATAATTATTCGAATGAATGCATTCATTAGGTACCCGTATAAGGACGCTGTGTGGACGCGGCCATTCGAGATGTCAGATTGGTTTTGTCATCTGCGTGCTGTGCCCTAATCCGGCTAAACAATAAAAAATTAAAAATATGTATGTATTCTAAATATTTATTTAAAATTTGTTACGCATTTTTGAAAAGTATTAGAACATATTATGGGCGATGTTTTACAAATACTTGCCTTTTACAGACTTGAGTGGGTGAACTACTCTGTTTCGGGGACTCCACGATCATTGACTATTAGATATCTATATGTACCTAATAAACTAATATAAGTTTATATGTTACACAATTGTACAATATGAATGCGTATAAAGGTGTAAAATTGAACATAATATAATATGATGCTACAATGTACCTACTTTCAATTACAGATATACCTACATAATATAGATATGTATGTGTTGTACTCGAAGGTAGGTCAGTAATCAATTAGATTCATACATTTTACTATTACGTAGGTACCTACCTGATATAAGGGACGAATTAGAAATCTAGAAATACAAAATAATATATTAATGTAAGTTATCAAATATAAATTATAGCTAGAAGTAAATTTCGCTGATGATATTCTTGAACAGTTAATTCGCTGATTTACTTAAGAAGGCGTAAATCTTCCATTCTTTTCCATAAGTTTTCAAGTGTCCTGTAATAGGCAAATATACGAAAAAATTAAGTTTTTTTTAAAAGATATATCTGGGTTTGTTACAAACCCAAATACAACCTTATACACCTTTCACACTAAGCTAAAAGCTTGTGCCGTGAAAGGGGAGTTTGCTGGCACCTGGGATCGAACCACGGACCCCTTGTTCTGAAGGCCGAGACTACCTCCAGGCTACCGACGAACTTGATATTTTATGTATTTAATTTAACGATAAGGTTAGCCGCTAATCCTGAATGTCTGAATTTAATGTTGGCACAGAGAGGACAGCTTGCATTTTTATTACATTAAGCACGTCTGTTGGCTACCCCACTAATGGAAAATGCCGAGATAGTATAGTAGTATGTAGTATTAAAAGTGTTAAGATAAATAAATACCTACCGTTTGATTGAAATGATAATTATAGAATTTACAGACCTTAGTATTTTTTTAGACTGAAACACAAATTGTTAAGAGGTAGTAATTCAATTCGGCGCTGGTTAATACATATCGTAATGTTTATTCTTAATTCAACATTATAATTAGATTAATATTAAAAACATTCGCGAATTATTGTTTAAATGTACATTACGTACATAGGTATATAAAAATAATGTAATGTAATAATGTTGCCATTTCACACATAATTATGTTGCGATAACATAACTGTCTTTAAAAAATACCAGCATAAAAAAATAAATAAATTAGAACTTGTTTAGAACACTCGTTTTGACTGAACTGTAATGACGTCTCTAAAAATATTGTATTTTCTTATGGAACAAAATAGACTGCCTGTGTGTTCATTAGCATTATGTAGTCCATTGATAATACTTCAGTCATGGGAGATGCAGCTGTAGATCATGGGTCGGAATCTGCGAATGTTTCTCCCCTGGAGTAGGATCTTTGATAACTTGCACTGATGAGACGAGAACCAACTCAAAATTCTACCTCTTTGCAAAAAAAATTCGAACCCAGACAAATCCCTTTTATCCAGGAGGACTCAATTTATTAGTTCCTGATTTTTCTGTTGGAGGACTTTTTTTAACTCCATTATTGACTCTCGAAATTTCGATTGTCTTATTATTGATTATACCTACGGCAAAATAACTCAAAATTGAGTGGAATGCGTAAAGAATAATAAAAAAAATATGTTGATTGTCTAGTAGTTTTGACCAAAGCCAATAAATTAAATGACGTATAAAAATGTTCATCATATAAATAATTGACTTACCAGAAACTATTAAAAATTCACAGATTAAAAACAACCCACAAATCCATTTTCCCAATTGTTTTGACTTCATTTTTCAACTTTTATTCACAAATTACACTTCAGTAATAAATGTTCAACAAAAAAATCATAGGAGTTAAAAACAACACTTATTTTTCTTCTATTTTCACAACAAGCTATAGGAAGAAACAAATTTCATATTGCTTACGAAAACAATTTATTCGAAATACAAAATTAATTACAAATATTATGTAGGTACTATTCGAACGAAATACTTGACATTTTAATATCAAAATGGCGAAATATAAAAAATGTAATCAGCATTATTCAATATAAAGGATTGTTTTATAGTATTTTTTACGCCTGATTGTTGCGCAATATTTGTTTATAGTTTTTATTTATCAATTAAACGTGTTTATGTTCAATTATTTATTTTGACGATCGCCCAACGCGTTCTACTCACCCACAGTCGAGTAAGAACTAAATAAACCGGCCGTAATTTTACCGCCGTTTTCGAGATGACTGGACCGAATTGATCATTGCAGATGTGAGAACATAAAACACGACTTGATGTACAATTTTTAGTAACTGGAAATACTTTGGTTTATTCTACTGCTTTACTTACCTTTGTCTTACCATAACATCGACATTATTTTATGAACATGAACAGAAACGTAGGTAATAGGTATTAATTCTCTCAGATTCCAAAATTTATAAACACATTACACAATAACACATTAGACATCTGCTGTTTCCCTCCATGATATCGAGAGTTACTTCACTCCCACTTATCGTAAATATTACACATCTTACCCCTATTCCACAGAATTCCATCCCTATATTCATAACAATAGACTAATTCACAACCTTGAACCAATGCTTCTTTAAGATTGATATGAACAAATTTCGGCACAAGTAACATTTTTTTTTTGTTTTTTCAAGTCTAGGATATAATACGCATATGTATCATAATTATACAAATAATATACCAATCTTTGAATGAGTTGATTGCACAGTCATTTAGTTTCGATTCCATCTCCTTTTATTGCATGACATTTTTCAGACTGCTGCCCTGTTAATTATTCCCATAACTAGTTTTCAATCACAAAATTGTATTTAAACTAACCTAAATAATACATGATCAGTTTTCTTTCCTTGCTATCACCAGAGAAAATAAATGCTTTCAGATAGCGTGGGATTCCCATCATAGATATTTTATAGGAAAAATATCAAAGATAAAATTTGGATTCCCTCCACACCTGCACAAGATCAATGTCAGTGATCATCCATAAACAAAAGAGCAAGAAAACCATAATTTTAATACCTACATGTTAAACTCTATTTTCTACCACCACAGCATTGGTAGCTGTATAGAATCATCCAACATTTCTAAGGTTTATTTCATCATGCACATAATTACAGAATTGCAAAGGCTTCCACGAACTCACTTATACTAAAGATTTAGAAAAGTAAACAATATCCTTGATCGGGGAAAATAAGGTACAGAAAATAAACAACAAATTTGTATTAAGTATGTCTTTTTTTTATATTTCCTATAGGTATCAATAACATTCAATTGAATATAATATATTCTCATCAAAGAAGTTAAACATCATTCACAATATTAGTAACAATACATGATTCTGAATAATCAATAACAATATAACATTATAATCATTATTACAACTGCCTGTTGGTCTAAATGGGAGATTGCTAGACATCAAAATAAATATCCACAGTTCAAAACCGTTGTCCAATTTACCCAACATAAAAAAAACAATATTTTACGACATGCACAAAGAATTTATAATTTTTAGAAAATGATTAGGAAAAAACTCCCTTTCTTTTTGACATTTAATGTTCTTTTTTGAAGCACAGGGGTAACAAAACGACGATAAAATGATTAAATTTTGACAAAAATTAATAAATAATTTCTTGTGGAATGTGATTTTAGAGGAATAATTCAATAGAGGAAGACGAAACATCAATCCACAAAGCAAAACAAAAAAACAACAATTAAAATTACGTTTTTATAACCAAGAATGGCTAAGTCAATTTTTATTTTTATTGTGTGGTTGTTTTTAAAAAATTCATAAATAATTTTTTTAACAATATATTAAAACTACTTTAAATATTCAGAATCAATTGATGACATTTTTAATAATAATAATTGCATACTTAATTCTTTCCATTTGTACAGAAATGATCACTTTTGAAACAATATTGTATCATTATCATGTGTTATTATTTTTAAATTAAAAACTAGCCTTTTTATTTTACATTAAATAATAGTAAACAGTCATTAAATATTAATAATTTAATTAAAGGAATTAAACACACAGACAGAGAACAATATGAAAGATGACCAAAAAACAACACATACTCTCTTCAAACCACAGTAAGGTCCACATTCATTCGAAGAATAAAATATGATAACAGATAGAAAATAAATTGATTTTTCCTGAAGGCAAATGATTATATTGCAAAGATTGCAGATCACTATACTATCAAAGAATCATAATCATTTTCTGCTAACGTAAGTGATTTTGGTGCTGAATATTTATAAAATTTGGTCACACGTATTCATTTTTTTAATTTTTAGGCGTATAACACTGGTATAAAATGCTAGTCAAACATTGTTCTGAGTTTTTCTCTGCTAAATGAAAAATGCATCAATATGTTCCCCGTGTTTATAAATTAACCCCAGAGAATCCTGGTAAAGAATATACAAGATAATCAACATATACAATTCAGTGATGAGGCATGCCACGCATCTTGAATATCTTTTTTGGCACAGAGAGAACAATCTGGGTGTAAATTGCATGCAGTTAGTGCGCTGGTAAACTCTGTTGTGGGGTAAGGCGTGATGGTACAGTAGTAACAGCAGTAGAAGATCAAAATCTTAAATATCGACACAACAAATATTAATTTATAATTTTTATTTCATAGGGGTACAACTGATTACCATAAAAAATTATCTGGCTTAAATACCCATCTTAGAATTAGTTTCTCATGGGTTAACAAAATCACTTTGCACCATTGATACCACAACAAAATCAAAGAAAAACCAATGATAAATAAAATACTGAAAATAATAGACTAAAAATGTACAATTGACTTGTATGTATTTTTATAAATAAATTTATATTTTGTGAAGGAGATGCCTGCCATGCGAAATAGCCTGATTATATAATAAATTCTGATTATATTCCGAGATGAATATATTTTTCGTTGATCTATCTATTTTTTATGATAATTTGTAAAAACATGTGAAACACAATCTTTGTATTTATCTATGGGACAGAAATAAATGCTGATAAAATGCTGTACAAATAAAAACAATTTGAATTAGAAAAAGCATTGAGAATGTGTAGGTAGGCTTGCAAATACACAGAAAGCGAAACAATAACCACAATTCATAATAAAAAAAAGAATTAAGATAACTATGACGCGAACATAAAAATATATTAATATACATTAATCCCAGTATAACTTTGGTTTCGTGGGTAGTTTTACTACATCTGTCAAAGTATTTAACGATTTTATATGCAAACAAATGCATATCACAATACAATCATAATTAATTAATAATTACAATAATAATCCGTACATATAAATATATTTTAAAACACTTACATATATTCTATTATTAAATTATTTTTCTTCATTACACCCATTCGAACACCATTTCTAGTCGCTTCAACACCTCCATATAAGATATTATAGTCTGCCTTTAAAACTGCCTTTTAATACATAAAAATATGTAATACAGAATGCTGCCAATTATTTTAATATTTAATTAGTATCTAATTATTACACTAAATAACCCTTTGAGGTTACACAACATTTTATTTTTTAAAAATTATAATATTGTCTTATTCAAAAGTTCTTAGGAAGATTCAAACTGTAGTTTAAAATTTGTAAAATTCAGTATCTTTATTATATAAACTATGTCCATTAATTAAAAATCCTATAACTCTTTTTTTGCGATTCTTTAAAATGTGAATTTTGTCTCTGAATATGGCATATATTTTGTAACGCGTATAATTCTATGTGGATATATTACGGTTACTGATGAATATGGGTTATAAGTTAGAAAAAGAAAAGCCCATAAAACCATCAAAATACTGGATATTAGTTTATTGTACAAAATATAAGGCCGTGTATACGACTACATAAAGCGATAAGATTGTAGGTATTTGAAATTTTTCCTAAGATATGTAAAATACATTCAAATAATTCAAAAATGCTCTAAAATTTGATAAAATTAAATGGCAGTGATATTAAATATAATATGATATGAATTACATTACAGTAGAAACAATTAAAATCAGATGAAAGCCATTTGCTTCCACAATTCAATTAACATATTTTGTTCATTGGATTTAATTTTTACCGCCCTTTTCACCAGAACCTTGAAATGGTCAAAGGATCGTAAAACGGCGCCAAGGAAACAAATCAGATAACATCATCATCAAAATCATATGAAAGAACCTATTACATAAAAAGGTATGCATAATTCTCAGGTGCTTGTTATTATTTTGTCCAATAATCAAGATTAATCAAGGAAACTAAATAAAATTGTTTTAAATAGATTGACAATTTATATAATGTCATATTGTGTTAACATCACTTCAAGGGTGCTTTACAACATCATGCAATCAAGTTTATTACTACATGTAAAATACAAAACTCTCTTTGTTACTCTGAATAAGGATCTATTTTATGCTATATTTTTCTACTCAATCTTTGCACCAATTAAGTCACCTCTTCCATACAACACTCTTAGTACTCCGATATTGTTGTCATAGGAACAGTATATTGTGGAAAAGGACCCTTCTACAACACAACATACAGACATTCACAAAATGTAAAATAAGGGTATATGCGTCACATAAAAACTTCTGAAACACAAGATCTTTATTGTTGCTATGAATAATGTTGCCTGATGTTGTCTGCATTCTTTATAAAATATACTAAACATATTAATCATAATTCGGTATTGAACTTTGAATGTACAATCAAATGCAAACAAAACAATTATAATGAAAATTGATCTTGATGTATATATTAATTGTACTTGATAAATGGTATCGACAAAAAAATATTATAAAACTAATTACAAACTGGGTAACTATTAGAAAAAACATTTTTATTTAAACAAAATAAATGCCAAACATTGAAAATAAATTAACAATAATACTAATCACAATACTGGTAAGTAATAGTTGCGTAACAATGCAGGGGACAAAACATCAATGCGTAAATTATAATATTAAGATAATAATTACGACAACAACAATAAACAACAAATTGATTTACTTAGAAATAATTAATTCCAGGAGATAATCTGATTTACAACTGTAGTTATATTAAATCGAGAGCTTGGGGAGTAGAGACATGATCTAAATATGACTGGTGAACCAATTTCAATCCATTCATTGTATCGATGTTCAGATAGTAGAATTCCATAATGAAATTGAAAACAAATGATTTATGATTGCAACCCATTTCAAATTCATAACACACTGATTGCTAAAATTATGTTATTTTCCTAATTCATTTAACTACTACTACTACTACTACTACTATACCATCACGGCATATCCCACAAGTCGGGTAGCCAGCAGACCAGTTGCAATTAAATAATCGTTTTATATTTCATACAGGTAACAAGTAATTACCAAATAGAGCTAAATTTTATAAAGACATTTGTTTATAAAGACAAAGAAATTTGCACATATTTGAATTTAACATAGCTCTTCATTGTCTATATTAGTATGAATGTTTACCATAATGAGATTTCACACAAGTGGGGTAGTTAGAGGACTAACTGCATGTAATGAACATATAGGTCATCCTCTAGTAACAACAAGCACTAAAACCAATAAAACTGATTAAATTTCTGAAAAAAACATATGCAATGTATAACACTCTCATTTCTAGAATTTTTGAACATATAGTTTAACTTTGATACAGAAAAATTAATGTCTGAAATTCTTCCTCAATTCATTATTGTATAGAAATCTCAAATAATATAACTACCTGTTGTGATTATACGCAGATTATCCAGCTGTGAAATGCTGTATTAATTTGATAATAATAGTAGTGATGTAACAAATGTGATTTTGGATATTCGCGAATGCGAATAGCGAATATTGACTTGCTAAAATTTCTACAATTGCTCAAACATTAAAATTTCTACCCCCCCGTCGCCAAATTTTCAAAATGGTATAGGAATTTAAGATATTTCAAAACTCCTCGGTTTTTTTTAAAGAATATTTTCTTGCAGTAGGTACCTTTATCTACAATTTACCGGGTAAGTATCCGGTACTTTTACCGAATATCGGATACTTTATTACCGAAATAATATTCACAAAACATTCGCATATTTTTATGCGAATACTTTGAAATATGCGAATATTCGCGAATGCGAATACGAATATTTGTTACATCACTAAATAATAGTAATAATAAATTAGACTAATTAGCATATCCATTCCTATCGGAAGGTCTGAGAGATCGTGTGGTGTAAGGTTGGTCAGGCCTCCAGGTCCACATGACAGGCATTGAAGATATATAGTTGAAGTTATACGTCAGATTCCGTATATGGTCTTCTAAATGTTTGGGCTTCGGGTATAAAGATGCTAAACCTATATACAGAAAATTTGTAACATATTAATTTAATCTTCTTTTATAATATTTTTACAACTGCATTTGCTGGCTGTTTCACATTTGAAAATGAAACAATCAAGACTAAATCATCGTATCACATTACTGTTCATGACTAAATAAAATAATTATTAAAACTTTTCCCGTATAATACTTTGCCTTGTATAAAACTTGAGAAAATAGTGGAAGTCTTAAACCCAGAATCCATAGTTAAATACTTATAAATTTATATTGTGTGCATTCACCAAAATGTAAATATAATAAAATGCATTTATGTACAATTTGGTACACAGTGTACAAAATATAACAAAATGTGTATTATAATAAAACATGCAAATCTAAAACAAACAAAAACATAATCATGGGTGTACCAGGGAGGGGTGGGCTTGTCCCTCTTGAACCTCAAAACAGTAGTAGGAAAGTATGCAAAAATAGTATTTGAAAGTATAAAACTATGGGATAAGTAAATAAAATTGTCATCTAAACGAGAAGCGTCTCTCTCCCCCTAGATAAAAAAAAAATATAAGGTAGGTCGTAAATTGTTAAACAAAAAATGAGAAAATAGAATATTTTAAATTACTATACCAAATTGAAATTTTGACAACAAATTTTTGCAAATTACTAAATCACAAAAATGGGACTATAAAGACCCCCCCCCCTAAAAAAATCCTGGGTACGCCCGTGAACACAATAATGTTTTTGCAAAACAAAAAATGTAACGCCAATAATTAGTACTAAAAAAATTCACAGATTGGAAGAAACATAAAAAGTGCACTTAAAGGCCTAGTAACAAATAATATGCACAACAATTATACTCTGTTCATGCATTCACTAAGACTTCTTATTGTTTTTCTATACAGGAATCCTTTTGTTTGTAAATATTCTAATAGACAAATAAGTTTAATCGCTGAGCATGTAAAGTTGACTAAAAGCTTCAAATTTATGAGAAAAAATAAACATAAACCCAAACCATTCCAACTTACCTAAAACAGCCTAAAAAATAGAAATAAAAAAACATGCAACATTAATGCAAAGAGAAAGAGAAAGGTGTGAGGGAAAAGGGAATATAATATTATTAGAAAAAATTAAATGCTGAAAGGAATGAAAATTAAATATTAAAAAACGAAATACAAACATATTAACAAAAACCTACATAAAACTGAATTAAAAACAAGGTAAAGAAACTAAAAAAAAAAGCTATGCATTGTAATAGAAATAAAAGATCTAGTACTAGAGATTAAACACAAAACATAATATGTGCACTAATGACAGACCATAATTATGAAAACATTAAGTTTTCAGATTGTCATAGTTCTAAAGCGCTAATGAACATAATGTGTTGCAAAACCAATTGATCATACATCGCACCTGTAGTATGATTAATGTTTACTAAAAATAATTGGAGCTCTTTGTTGTTGTCCTTCTTCTCTCAACGTTTTTGGCAAGGGTCTGATGGTGTAATGATCTGGGTTCTCCTCGGGCCACGTGTACGTCACTGCGAGAGATCTCTCATAGTTGAAATTGTACAACTGCGTCTTGATATGTCTCTCGTAATCCTTTGGATCAGGATACACGGATGCAAGGCCTATGTGATTTTATAAAAATGATCGGGATACGGGATGGCGGGGATGTTAATGGAGTAAAGGGAGACAAATTTAATTAATATGAGCCACCTGAACCAATACACAATAAGTAAATGACAATGATTCATATGACTAAATTGAGAACTTTACTTTGATGTTACAATGTGAGCCACACCGGAAATAAACCTAATACATCCTTGAATCAAATTTCTCATAATTCTTTATGAGCCACTTGTTGGAAGCAGTTGAATTTTTATTTTTAAGTAATCGCAAACCAACTTTACAAAACATGCGCATATAATTTATTATTCTATTATTTGTGGTTGTGGATCACACTTAACACGACAAAGGGCAAAACATAATTACAACATCACAGACAAGATACAAGATATTTGACAGAGGTCACTTAAATTGGACTACACAGGAACAAACAGATTATACTATTTATGATGATTCCCAAGTCTTAAGGGGCCCCTTTAGCAAAAACGATAAAATATTCAATTTTCAACAAGTTTGGTACACAAACTTGCAAAACTTGTTGACCCTACGAACATTTTGATTTGATAAAATATGAAAACAAATATTAATTACCAATATCAAACTTTAACTTTAAAAAGAAACTCGATTTTAGATTCATAGTATTCGTTTATAAAAAAGCATATTTCTAAAAATCGAATTTGGGGGTGTGTTTGGTACATAAAGGCACGAGAATCCTATAAATTTTCATAAGTAGGTATATTTATTTTAATATTGAGAATATTTAGATAGTGTTATTACAATTATAGAACAAAAAAAAATCTTTTTTTTTGTTTTTTTTTTCATGGATATTGACCGATTTAAAAAAATTTTTTGATAAAATTTCTCATATTTTGAAACCAAAAATCACCACATGACCTCAATTTTTTGTATACTAAAATAAATTTGCTAAAATCTATAGGATTTATATGCTTGATAGGATGAATAAAAAATATATATTGTATTTTACAAATAATTTGTATTTTGATATAACAAAGAGTACCTAAATAAATCTCGTCAGTCTGCGATTTATTTATTTTTTAGTAAAAAACTAATATTAGTAATAAATTTTTGATTTTTTTATTTTATCAAATCAATATGTTCGCAAGGGTCAACAAGTTTTGGCAGTTTTTCTATCAAATTTGTTGAAAATAGAATATTTTACCGTTTTTGCTAAACGGGGCCCTTAATGATGAATATGTGTTTGATTGCAAATACTTTTAGGAACTCATTGAGTTGGTAGGCCCCAATGTGAGATATCTGTGAAATATAGTTTTCTAT
Source organism: Athripsodes cinereus (assembly GCA_947579605.1). Lineage (NCBI taxonomy): Eukaryota > Metazoa > Arthropoda > Insecta > Trichoptera > Leptoceridae > Athripsodes > Athripsodes cinereus. The sequence continues at coordinate 15,782,961 of OX388317.1, read as the reverse complement.
GGAGGAAAATTGTTGCTACAATAATATTATTTGGACTTTTTGGCAAAATATTTTTTTCTTTTTTTATTTGCAAAAATAAAATAAAACTGGCAAAAATAAAATCTAATTCAAATATAAACTTAAGAAAATCTGTATTCGAAGTAGATTTTAGGCAAAAACAAAATCTACCTCGAATATAAACTTTAGGAAATTTGTATTCAAATTAGATTTTATTTTTGCCGGTTTTATTTTATTTTTGCTTATTTTATTTTTGCCGCAAAAATAAAATAAAACCGGCAAGAATAAAATCTAACTCGAATACAAATTTCTTAAAGTTTCTATTCGAATTAGTTATTAATTATTCTGGTTTTATTTTATTTTTGCTGGCAAAAATAAAATAAAACCAGAATAATTAATCGTGGTGACCAAAAAATAATTCTACATATGGCAACAATTTCGTGAATATTACTTTTTCTATGAAATCTCACATTTGACAACAGTGGGGCCTACCATCTCATATAGTGCCTACTTTTAAACACCAAAACATTACTCATCCTCTTAAATTGTTGCTTATTAAATAATCATATTGCATTAAATTTAAAAAAAATAAACTAATAGTAACAGAAAGTATTAAAATAAACCTCAAATAGAATGTTTCTTTAGAAAGAATCTAATTACCACATTTATAAGGCTATTTTGTGTCAACAGTTTAAAATAAATATATAGACTACTTAATGGGTGAGAATGTTTCAATTACCTTCTTGATAAGCTAATCTGGCACACTCAATTGCAATGGCAAGTGATATTTCTCTAAGTGACTTCAGTGGTGGGTAGATAGAACCCTGATCTAAGTCCTGCTCCGACACAAAATCGGCTACAGTCTGTAAAAAAATAGATTCAATTACATTTACATGAACATTCATATATATTTGAGAATATTCTAAACATGGTACAATCAAAAACCTTCCCAAAAACGAGCATGGCTAGTGTTTTAGTGTAGATTTAGATCCGAATTAATAATTTACCATCTTATCATCACTCTATATGAATTCAATCTAACATTAAAACAAAATCAGCTACTAAACTCCAATTATTCATGTTGAATACTGTTTTCTATTTGACTAGATTTTTCTCAACAAACACCATTTATAAGCGCTGGTATAAAATTACTTATTCCTCCTGTCTCCCTCTACACCATCACGACATATTCCATAAGTGGGATAGTGGACTAACTGAACATAATAAATATGAATGTAGTCCTTTCTGTGCAAAGAGGCAAATGGGGTGTCTGTTGAATGATTTCCTCAGGTTCATGTATGCAGTTTTTATTATATGTATTTACATAATTGGACAAATGTTACCAACCTGCGCTGCTCGTAAGAACATTATCTCAGGTATATGATGAGTAACAGTGGTTATAACTCCAAGTGCAATCCCGGGGAAGATGTAGGCATTATTACCCTGCCCCGGTCGGAAGGTCTTATTATTGACTGTCACTGGGGGGAAGGGAGATCCTGATGAGAATACACATCTACCCTGAAATACATAAGTTTAAAGCTTCTCAATATATTGAATGGTTGATACGAATGATTCTCAATTATGATTAGTTGAATATGTGACTAAAATTATAACCAGATTATGATTGGCCAGTTAAAAAAAAAGGGACAGATGCTTTCTAGCATTTCTAATAAATCATGTACATAAGAAGTAAAAAAAATCATCACATGGTGAATAACCATATTTTGAAAGACAAAAAAACAGATAACAAAAATTTATAATTTAAAATCCAATTTTTTATTTAAAGATAATAAAAAATTGGATGATGAAACATATTGAGTGAAATAAACATTATAGTAAACCAGCTTTTGTGTAATTATTTTATATGTGTAATAATTATTTTTATAATGCATACTTCTGTGAATTTGTAAGCAGCTTCAGCAGTACATTCAGCCTTGTCAGTGGGGTTGGACAGAGCAAATATAATAGGTCGATCATTAATGGCTGCCATACTCCTAATAACATCTTCTGTAAAGGCACCACCAGCGGCAGAGGCACCTGATAAAAAAATATGTATTTTATTAGATGATCCAAGATATATGTCACTATAAGTGCTCTGGAGAATGCTCTGAATTGTCGCCGAAAGATTTAAAACTTTTGCTTGATGCTTGATGATTGACGTTCGCATCCAGCTGTCTGTACGCCGCAAAAGATGAATCTAAATAGATTCAATTAGGTACACCTTAAACATCTTCAAAGTAAGAAATGAGGAGTGCATAGATATTACAAGGATTTATTCACAGGATCTCTAAACTCTGAAATTAAATTCCAAGACTACCATATGGTAATTTTTAAAATGAAACACGATATATAGTTATTCCACTATTGACTTTATTTATTTTTGCGAGCCGGCTTTCAAGAGCTTCCGCTCTCATCGTCATTTTATAAAATTATTATAAAAGTAAACAATGTGTTTTTAGGTGAATGTATACATTGATAGTAACACATCTCTTTAATTTTAATTTTTACCTATTGTTTTCTGTTTGTCACATACTTAACTTGTAATGAAGCTTCACTTTACTTTTGCCTGACGATGAGAGTGGAAGCTCTTGAAAGCCGGCTCGCAAAAATAAATAAAGTCAATAGTGGAATAACTATATATCGTGTTTCATTTTAAAAATTATTAATATGAACTTCCACCAAGAACCGTCGGTCGATAAATTAAACTACCATATGGCTATCAACCACATCAAACTTGCAAGAAAAGCAGATTATTCTGTCTAAATTTTCCCCATCAGTAGCACAGTATTGTATATAAATAAATAATTTAGACACTTGCGTTTACTTACCAATTAGACAACTTGGTTTAATTCTATTGATAAGTGTGTTGAGATCTTTTTCCGGGGCCTGATCTTTTTTGAAGGCATCAGCAGGTCCCCCTGTGAGCCCTTCTGCTCTCGAGTCACATAACAGTCCATGAATATCAGCCATGTAGATTCTATCACGTGCCTGCTCTTCTGATAGACCTTCATGTTGCATTGCGGCGCAGGTTAAATTAGCAATACCAGTAGCAGCCTGAAATCGAAAACAATCAATGAAAAAACAGAGCTTTAAGCTTTATTTAAAATATGATTTTTAGATCAAATTAAAAAATGCAAATTTAGGTGGAACTCCATCAATAAATATATATATCGGAGCGGAACTACAAAGTCGAATTTTGGCCAAAGTGAGTTATGATCATAGAGTTGTAGTCCTCGTTATTCTTTTTTCATGATGTATTCACATATTTCAAAAACACGCAATGTCCACAGATAAATAAATGATGTCAAGTTTATGTTAAAACTATAGATTATCTTGATATAGTTAAGGTTAAAAAAAATTAAAGCAATGGTCACTAGTAATCACTCACAATAATTTTTTGACAATAATTCCATGTTGAAAAATATATGACAAACAAATGAAATTTTGTTGAAAAAACTTTCAATGATCATACTGAAAATGACGTCTTGTGACATAGTGCAGTTTTGTTCCGACATTCAGAAGTAAATAAGATTGTAATTTCATATTTATCTATACAAAACTAGCAATTTTACATTTGGAAGTTAAAAATATCTATGAAAAAAGGTGAAAAATCTGTGAAAATACCAGATAAGTGCAAAAACTCATAGAATCAAAATTATAAATCTTTAGTTAATGCTTCTTACACCACCAGCTCCTAGGAACAAGTATATGTTTTCACTGATCTTCCTCTTGGTGATCCTCACACTGGCCATCAGTCCAGCCACAGCCACGGCTGCTGTCCCCTGGATATCATCATTGAAGGTGCAGTACTTGTGTCTGAACTTGTTCAGTAATCTGAACGCATTGTGTTGGGCAAAATCTTCAAACTGAAAAATAATAGAATATAAATATAAGATTCACAATTATAATACACAAATTAAGCAAGAACAAAACATATTGACAACATAATAACAGTGTTGTAGATCTTTAATATATGGAATTTACTTGCGTGCGGTAATTATGTGTTAAAAATGTACATTTTATTGACAAGAATTAACTAATAATAGTACATGGAGTATGAAAACTGATCATTGAAGTAGGTCATATAAAGTGAAAATGAGTTAAATAAAACCTCTCTACAGTATAATTCCAATACTGATTAAACTTATGAAACCTTATGTCTGATTAACAGCACTAGAGTCAAGATTATAGAGAACATGATGCAGCTTACACATAAGAAGATTTATCTATTGATTGTATAAAAAGGAAGATAAGTACGGAACTTTACCTGAATCAAAGTGTTTTGTCCATATCTTTTCACCACTCCCCTCATGAACTCATCTACAAACTCATCATACTCCTCTCCTGTGGTCCTCTTCTGTCTTAATCCAATGTATAATGGATCACTCAACAAATTCTAGAATAAAAAATACATTAATTTATGCTAATTTTTAGGAAATTAAAAAACTGCCACACTGAAATCTCGGCATGGATAAATTAAAAGAATGAATGAAGTATATTCATTCATCTACAGTCTCATAGTAACAATTTAATTTCAACAATTTAGATAAACATTCCGCAACCAACCTCATTATTAGTTCCAACATCCAGTGTGATGGGAAGACATTGGTGTGGTTTTATACCAGCCAGTGCCGTATATAGGGACAGCTTGCCCACAGGAATGCCCATTCCACAGGCTCCCAAGTCTCCCAGACCCAAAATCCTCTCTCCGTCTGTCACCACAATGGCACGCACATCTGGTTCAGGCCTAGAAACCATTAGAGAATTGATGCATGATTCGCATATTGGTGGGCAAGATTAAAAATTTCATAGTTCATGAATATAAGAGATGCCTTTCATCTCCCAAAATTGAAAATGCAGTATAATGTTAAAAATCCAAGACACCCCTCACAAAGAAACCATTAATAATAAAAACAGATTTAACAATAATTGACTCTTTATTGTAAAAATAAATGTGTTCATATTGCCTTGAAATAATGTCTTTCAGTAAACCTAAATTTACGTCCAACATAAGAAGTAGATTTTATAATTGTCTTAACGTCTACTTATAACTGAGAAGTAATGAAATGGAAGAAGAAAGAAAATACAATTTTAAAAATAAGATAAATTGAACAAAAGAATACAAAAGAAATTTACATAAGATTTTGTACACTAATCTTCTTCTTATTTAATTTTTACGGCAATGCACCCACAATCGAGTGAATTATGCCTAGATTTCATAATAAAATGCATTTCACAAAACATAATCAGGATGCAATATGCGTCATCACAATGATTAGTATTAAATACACTAACCCTTTTATCATATTCGTCAAGAATCCAGCAAACAAAACAAGCCAAAAACAATGTGTCGGAGAATAGGTACATACCCTAATACACAACGATTCAAACGTGCGGTCGAAGTGGGACAGAGCTATTCAAAGTAGGAATCTACTGTTTCGCTCCCTCCCATGAATCCAGTCTACCAGCATATTATTGTGTTGTTTACAATAACATACTGGGAACAGTTTTTCAAAACAAAAGTGAACATTAGAAACTTAGTAAAATAATTGTTTCTTTTTCATCCCATTACGCAATGCAATTATTGAAATACTGATACAAAATTGAATGAATTTTACAATGTATATAAGATTATGCATATATACTACGATATTTCATGTAACATCTATACAATCTTATTTTTCTCTTTTATCATCAGATGTTCTTACTATATTTCTTAAGATGATTTATGAGAATTCGATTGATAATCGGTGAATTTTGAGAGAGAAGGGAGTGAACTGATATAGGAAATGTCGAGCAGATTTTTTTAATCTCAAAAATAAATTCTTGGTTGGGCAAAAGGGGGCAACCAAAGAACACGTGGTCGGCCGTTTCAGAATCCTCTCCACATTCACAATCCGGAGAGTCAACAACATTAATTCTAGCCAGGTGCGAGGCCAATACAGTATGACCGATTCTCAGTCTGCAAAGTAGAGTAATATGTAAACTAATCAAAATGGTTGCGAATTCAACTGTCAAATAAATTATTAAACAAAAATTGAAACATTTTTAAAAATAACCTGAAATCTCACCAATTCTTCAATACATTAAAAACGTGTCCCTTATCATTGATAGTGATGAACAGACCCCTAGGCCTTCTGTAGATGAGGCCAAACTTCTGGCATGCTAGCCCCACAGTTGGAGTGTACACTATGGGCAGCATACTCTCAATATTCTCCGATAACAATCTGAAGAAGAGACGCTCATTTCTGTCCTGAAAAAGAAACGCATTTTTGATTAAACAAAATTGGCAGCATGAATTTTGCTAAAACATTTACAAATTTTAATTGGCGATAAATTTGTCACCTTTCCCTAATGTTTAAAAATATAATGATAAAAAAAATTAATACACTCAACAGGTTCGAAGCAGGAATTGGCAAGATTGATGAGGTAAAGAGTACCTACTTAAATCAATATAAGGCGATTTGTAGGCAATGGGACACTTCATGTTTGCTGATAAAGGGAGTGTGCAAAAAAATGTGTCTGCTGAGTAATTTACTCAAGAAGAAAATCTATGTCTCATACATTAAATGAATCCATTATTCTGTTATGAAAATAACATGATACAGACGTAATTTTACAGAAACAAGGAAATGGTTAATAACTTAATAATAACTAACCCTTACATCTCGACATTTAATAGGTAGAATATATTTTATTACAATTACCATGTCCACACTGTAGAATGCAGTGAAAGAAATAGGAAAGAAACAAAAAGAAAAATAATCTATTTGTTTGCTGAACCAGCATGGCTAATAACTAATCTTAAAAAATCTTAGACAAAGAAAACAAACATCTGGCCTATAAACACATCATATCAAGACAGAAAAACAGAAGTTAACTGCTATCGAATGAATAAACAAAGTTAATAAGAAACCTGTTGACTAAAGTACACAATTAGTAAGAGTGTAATGTATCGGTAATAACATTATCCCATGCTCATGAGACAATTAGTGTGTCAACAAGATAGCCAAGTTTATGGGAATCAAATCAGTATATGAATGAGTAAGGCCTGGTTTAATAATGGCCTCAATGTAAGCAAATCAATCATGTAATGAGTGGCAAGGTATATTATGATGTTACTAAACAACAACAGGTGAATGAGGGAAGAAATGTGCTCCACTACATAAAACAGAATAACAAACATAGGTAAGCTATGTGAATAAAAACTGTCTGAAATCTAAGAGAGAGTTTAGATGCTCATACTAACATCATTTAACACCAAGACTAATTGTATAATATGTTTAAAAATAGAACACAATTTCACTTTTTTCTTTAATTATTTCAGTTTTCTTCTTTAATAATACAAATATAACAAAATTTAATAATGTACAATGACATTTTCTTATTTCTAATATCATATGCCATAACAATTCAACTCAATTGTAGAGATAAACCGAATGACACTCTTTCACAATCCTGCAATTGTATAATTAGAGCATCAGAATTATCAGGAATATGAAGAAAGAGGTGACTCAGTTAGCACAGAGACGCTTTAAATGGAGGTGGTAAGTTCCTGACCTGTGACCAGAAGGAAAATGATAAAGGAATGAAGTAAATATTTTATGAAAAAGTATGTGTGGGATTATCAATGGGGTTAAAAAGAGTATTATTAGTATAGTGTTAAGGGGTTATGTATGCAAGCGAGACGTGGACATGGTTAAAGAAGGATGAAAGTGGCATAAATGCAGTGGAAATGAGATCGTTGAGAAGGATGTGTGGTAAAAGTCTGAGAGATTGTGTGCGTAACAGTGATATACGAAAGGAATGTGGAATGAAAGTTGGTGTAATAACAAGGATGAATGTAAATAAGTTAAGATGGTTTGGACACGTTGAAAGAATGAATGAGGACAGAATGACTAAGAAGATATATTTGGCTGAGAGGAATGGTGCTCGGAGACGTGGATGTCCGAGGATTAAATGGCAAGATCATTTAAATCAAATCCTACAGGACGGTCACGTGTTGAGCACACTGAACAGGAGAGCATGCATGAGGAATTGTATGACAGTGACGGAAGCGAAAGATGTATGCAAGGATAGAAGGAAGTGGCGCTCGATCCTTTCTGCCTACCCCGCGAGGGAAGCGGCGGGATGGTATGTATGTATGTATGTAAGGTTTATTACACAATGTCTGCAAATAATATACCTGTAATTCAACGAGGTAGAGATATTTGTTGAGGTTGTCCTGGTATCTGTCGAGGGATATCCGGCAGATCTCCAACTGCTCTTCTTGTGATTTGAACCTCGCAGGTTGCAGTCCATGGATACCTAGTGCTTGTCTCTCCTCCAGAGTGAAAGCCAAACCCTGAAATATAAGATACAGGGTATAAAGAGGTTTCTTGATAAGGTAATAATAATAATAATAATCTTTATTGCACAAAATTAATATACAAAGAAGAAAAAACATGGTAATATAAAAATAGAGTACATAATTTTGTGCAATGGGCGAGTTTATTGCTGAAGCGCAATATCTTCCAACTAACCCATATAAGGTATGCTAACCATCCTGAATAATTTCTAGTATTGAAAAGACGATGATCAGTATTCAAAACACATGCAATAAACATAAAAATCTGAACACAGACTATTGGGAGGTTTATATGTCCTATATGTCTACTGCAGAACATAAGATCTACATTTATTTCAAAAAATGTTTTTATATAACCAAAAATAGCCACATTATGAAATCAGATTGTGGTGGCAAAAGATGCCATAATTGGTGCAAAATTTCTCTGAAGGCAAGAGACTTATTCCATGTCTTGCTACCAAGAGGTGCATTAAAAGATGAAAAATTTAATACAAAAGTATATAACGTTTTTTCTAAATTCACACATGTAGTGCATGTTCACACTTAAAATGCGTGGAGAAATTTAATACAAAAGTATATAACGTTTTTTCTAAATTCACACATGTAGTGCATGTTCACACTTAAAATGCGTGGAGAAATTTAATACAAAAGTATATAACGTTTTTTCTAAATTCACACATGTAGTGCATGTTCACAATGCGTGGAGAGTATATTTAGAATATTATCATAATATTTAAACAATGTTATATAATGAAGTATTGATATTACCTTTGAGATAACTGATTGACATTAGTGCATTATGTTGAAACTATACAAGATAAAAGAAGATCTGTTTAAGTAATTTAAAAGATAAGAATTTTGTACAAGATGGATACCTGTTTAATCAATTAAGTGAATTAAGCACAGTTGCAATTGCTGATTTCTATTTATAACTATTATTAATTTTATTTATTTATTTTAAGGTGCACAAAATTCACACAAATAATAATCAAACATCCAAACCGTGCACACAACATCTATAGACACATGCATTTAATCTCCTGCAGACATCTTGCGAACACTCACAGATAGATTAACAATAAATACAAAAAAAAATACAAACGGAATTTATTTTTTCAAACTTTATTATCTAATAAAAACTCCAATTGCTATGTATAAATTACTATCATACACTGAAAATGTTATATAGCTAATTGTGGATAGACATACCAGATGTAATGTGACATTCACAACAACAAATCGGTAACACAAATAATTTTGAAGTGATTAAAATTACCTTATTCAATCGTGGATCCCTCAAATGATCAATTCCCATGACCATAGAGGGACAGATGATATCTCCAGTGACCTCATGGTAGCTCCTGAGCTGCTGGAGCTGAGGACTGCCATCGGAAACTGTGTTTGTGGGAAGCTGGGAGCCTCGGCTGAGGCACGGAGCCAGTACACTACTGGAACCCCGGACTCTGGGAAATATCACAGTTGATATCAGAAATACAATGTAAGCAAACGCAGTCTCACAGTAAATTAAAATTGTGTTTTCGATATTCCCGTTTTATATAGCAAAATAATGCAATAAAAAATAATTTTATATATGTTGCCCCTAACTTCCGAATCTTTAAATTGTAAGGGAGACGAGAAAAAGGAAAATCAATACGATGAAGGGATCAAATATAAGGGAACACTTTGCATATGCCAGAGGATTGTATGTTAAAGAGACGAATGTTAGAATGAAGTTTACTTACTATTAATGAATGTTAGATGACTAAAATCTTCAGAACTATAGGACCAAAGGAAAAGAAAATAACATTGTTAGGTACCTAAAAAACTTCGAAAATATTATGCATTATAATATTTTTTTTTTTTTGTTTAATCAGGGTAAGAAATTAATAATATGTACTTAACTATTTTTAACTTTTTTCATGTACCTATTTTTCGTATTTATTTTGTTCTCAGCTTTCCTTTAATTTAATTGACCATAATATGGTAATAATGAGTAAGACAAAAAATATCATTTTTGATCTAATGATGATTTCAACTGACATAATCAGTAAACATGAATAGTAAATTAGTATATTATACAAGTGATATTATTATGACTGTTAAATTACATTCATTACATAATGAATGTAAGGTAGTATGAAAAAGGTCAGCAGACAACAGAGTGAAAAATCCTGTACAATAAAATATTTAATGAATAATACAATAATGAAAATGTTGTGCTTTCTGTAATAGCAAAAAGCAAGGTCAACTTGTTAGTAAATGAATTCAATTAATTTAAATATTTTTAGTCTACACTTCATACTGTATCCTGGTCAATTCTTTTGTTATTGTGGTAAACTCCATTGGTCGTAACACATCGAAAACGAAGAAGTATTAACCAGGGTAGGCGAAAAAAGGCAACTTCTTAAGAGAATCAGCCAACAACGAGCTAACTGGATTGGCCACAACATCAGGTACCCAGGACTACTCACCGCCATTGCGGAGAGTAAGACCGAGGGGACAAATGGCAGAGGCCGACTAAGAGATGCGTATGTGGACCAACTGAAGAGGGACATGAATTGTGGCTCATACGTAGAGCTGAAAAGACTGGCTGAGAATAGGGAGGAATGGAGAAGAAAGTCAAAACTCGTTGCAGACCAATCCAGTAGATTGTAACTCATTATATATATTAGTTTTTGGGTAGATGGCGCTCTTGTAGCTGACTGAACCCTGACTTCTCCAACTTTTTAATTAAATTATAATAGTTTATCGATTAAGTTTTTATTTATTTTTATTTTCCGACCAAAATAAAGTGTTTTTTTATTTGATAGTTTTGTTTTTTGTGTTTGTTTCTTGAAATAAAGTGATAAATTTTAATAAAGTTAAATCTGATACCTAAATTTGTGACAATAAAAATAGTTTACATGATTTGTATTTTAAAAGTAATAAAAATAAATTAAAGTGACAAATAATATTGTGAATGCGCTCTTGAAGTGATTTCATTACAAAAATAGCGCAATATAAGTGATCCAATAATAATATATATGTGGTAAACTAGTCATTATTATTTCTATCTATCTATAGCTATACCATCACGGCATATCCCGCACATGGGGTAGCCAGGAGATCAGCTGCATGTAATAAACATGCTAGATGTCCTCTCCGTGTGAACAAAAAATCAAGACATTCAGGATGGGTGCAAACCTCATCGCTGAATTATGTTTGATGTAAAATGTTTTATTCTTTCGAAGACCTGCCTTATACAGGACACTCGACAATTTATAGAAAAGAGTGTGATACCAATTCTACACCGGGTGTTCCACGGCTCATTACGCCTCCACATTATTATTTCTTCCATTTCTAATAAACCAATGAATTCCATTGATCTTCATTAAACTTCTATCGACCAAGTTTATTTTTATCAAAGTATAACACCTTTCACATGAGAAAGTGTATAAGGTTGTATTTGGGTTTATAACAAAACCCAGATATATCTTCTTTTTTTTAAAAAAAAATAAGCAATATTTTTTAATAGGAGGACTAAGAGGAAGACGTAAGAAAAGAAATAGGTCTACAGCAATATTGAACCACGAACTTTCCACATTCCACTATATCGTGTATCGTATGGTATTGTAATAGGCATCAGACAACTCAGCAAAAAGAATGAGTCGTAAGTTCGCTCCTTTGAGGATCTACCAAATAAAGTACTGAGGTAGTCCATTCTAACTAAGCCTTATCTGATTTATGTGTTAAATATACATAAGTAACACATTTCACTATCATACTGCTTACTGTAAGGGTGCTAGACATATTTATAGTGATAATATGTAAAAGTGCTCGAGGTTAATAAATTACAAGCTTAAATTCATATATACAAGCGGTAAAATTGTTCAATTAGAACATTGAATAACAAAATGTCTAGCTAGACATAAAATAGACCATTGAACATAAAATTAATTAATGTCGTTACAAGAAATGTCTATAATGATGAGTGAATGACACAAAATATATAACACACTTTATTAATACAATATGTCACTCAAAGTACAGGGGAAACAATACAATAAAGCTAATGATATCACTTCAATTACATCACCTGTGTGACATATAGTGAGCGAGTACTTACCTATACACACTTAGCTTTTTATACTTTTACCTACTACATGGATACTTATACCTACTCTAAATAGACCTATGTATAAAGACATGTTATATCTATATTATGATGATACTTGCATACATCGACGCGAATACAAATCAATACAATATTATTAATATTCTGTTCTATTTATAAATTGATTTTTTTTTCAAACAATGGAGACAAGATGACGATTGGAAATGTACAAGTCCGGATCAATTTATTTACCTATTTCCTTATTGAAAAAGTGAATTATTTGAATTACATTCATATAGATTTTTTTGTTTTGCAAAATATTATTCGGGCTTCCGCCGTCGCTATCTTCACGGGCTTGATGTTCAAGATCATTAAAACCTTAAAAACTTAAAAGTAAGGACATTCTGCGTGACAGTGAATGCAATTTGATCATAAAGAGAAAAATAGAAGATAAATGTTGCGTGGAAAAAAGGAAGATATATGTAAACTTGTTGAGATATATAATAGAATGAAAAGAAATCCAAAGGTGGAGGAACTTTCTTAGGTGCCTAAATCACTCGCAAACGAGTGGATGGCCTTGAGAAGAATAGAATAGAACTTCTTAGGTAGAACTGGGCAAAGACCTACTACTTGACGTGCTACTCAAAATAGAAGAGCTAAGTATTTATTTTACCAAGACACGTTCATCAAGCAAGGTAGCCAGCCATTGACTGCATGTATCAAACTATTGAGCGTTCTCTTGACTCTATAAAAAATATGCAATATGAATCATAATCGCTGAATTCGAATGACAAATGCGTTTTTTCCTTCTATTGTAATCAAGTAATAGGAATTTACGATATGAATAATTATGTAGATATGCAACAGATCAACACAATTATTAATTTTCCTGACCTATTATTAAGAAGCATAGCTGATGTTATAGAAATGTTAAGATTTTTTCCTTGATCGTAAGGAAAAATAATTCAATATTTTTATTAGAAACATCATGCTTCGATGAATACATTTTAAAAATAATAACCATAGAAAAACGACGCTGCAAATACATCACCCTAAATCAGTGTTTCGCAAAGGGTGTGCCGCGGCACACTGGTGTACCGTGGTCATCAGTAGGTGTGCCGCGGAAAAAAGTCAAGGTTTTCTCACTAAACATCTTTTCATATTAGGTATACTGATTTTAGTAATAAATAAATATTAAATAAACATTGCTTTTTTCTTTGGTGTATCTCTAAAATTTCTTGATTTGATAGGTGTACCTTGAACACAAAAAGTTTGCGGAACACTGCTCTAAATAATGATCTCAATCAGAAGGTAAATGTGATATTAATAAAGAGAGATTATTACGCTTCTTCTCTTTGGGTTCCTGTATTTTTTTTTTATTATTATTAGGTATTTGGGTAGGCATAGACGTACTTTTTTAGGTTAATGTTTTAGGGTTGACTGGAAGACGTTGCCTAGCAACAAGTCCGCCTTTTGGCCAAATTTTGTAAATTGTCACGTTTTGTAATGTTGTATTTTATTGTTCATGTATTTGTGTAAAATTATGGTCAGTAAAGTTTTATTTATTTATTTATTTATAATTGGAATTCCATATTCATAATTTACCAATTAGGCAATTAAATATATTAGGTATGTTATTAAGAAATGACATAGTTCTATTTTTTATGGCATTCCACCCAATATCTAATAACATAGCTCTAATCAGAGATAAAAAGAAAGGTCAGTAAACAAAGTTAAAAGGGACTTTCTGCCGAAGCCGTCTACATACGACCCAACGAGAGGGGCAATTTAGGAAGTAATTCAGTGTACTACTCAGAGATGTGCAAAATACTTCCAAAAAAGTATTTAAATACAAAATACAAATACTTTTGAGTTTTTGTATTTCAAATACAAAATACTAAATACTTTTTCAAAATGGTATTTAAATATAAAATACAAAATACGTATTTTCAAAATACTTTTTTAAAATACCTTTTTAAAATACTTTTTACAAATAGTCGAACAAGGTGTAAGACAAAAGTATTTCAAAAGTATTTAATATTTAAACCATTGATGAATGAAAAAGAAATTAAAAACTGGACAAAAGTATACATAAGTGGAGAAAGGGTTGACATGATTAGAAACAGTTGCCTTGTCGCTACCATCTATATGCGGACGATTTGCAAATCTATACACATGCTAAACTTCGCAATATCTCCTCTGCCATTTATTCTACCAATGAGTGTTTGCAACAGATCTCAAACTGGGCTAGTGCTCATGGATTACTCCTCAATGCCTCAAAAACCCAGACAATATTCATTGGTAGCCTTCACTCTATCTATATCCAGGTTGAAAAATATGAATTTACCTCCCAATACTATGAATTCAGTAGCAATACCCTCTTCGGCGACAGTAAAGAATTTGGGCATAATCATGGACCAGAGACTTTCTTGGCAGCATCAATTTAACACTCTAAAGAAAAAGTTTTTTTACAAGTTCCACACTCTTAAGATGCTGCAAAAATTCTTGCCCACTAAAGTAAAAATTTTATTGGTCCAATCCTTGCTGTTGCCCATTATCGACTATGCTGATATCGTGTATGTGGACATGAATCAGGATCTAATTGACAAACTTGATCGACTTCAGAATGTTGGCATAAGGTTTATTTTTAATCTAAAAAAAAACTGACCACACTTCTGAATATCGTAATACCCTGAAATGGCTTTCTGTGCGACAAAGACGTGAGCTCCATCTACTCACATTTGTCCACAATGCTCTGTACGCAGGATCAACCCCGTACTAGATATATTAAGGAGGCTTTTGAATACTTGGCGAGTCACGGTTTACCTCTGAGGTCGAATAACCAGCGCATCCTGTCAATCCCGGCTCATGGTACAACTTTCATCTCAAAATCTTTTGCAGTTCAGGGTGCTAGTTGCTGGAATAATCTCCCTTCAAAATTTAGGCTGACTCAAAGTCTGACGTCTTTCAAGCGAGCCGTTAAGGAGAAAATGATTTCCACAAACACAGCCTCTGAAACCTGAAACCCATCACTCCTAACCCCCCCTCCTTTTTTCCCCCCTTTTCCTTTCCCTTTATGTATGTATGTTTGTATCTTTTTTTTTGCAGTCTCTCCCTTTTTATATATATGTGTGTATGTAGGGAATCCAATCCCGCATCAAAATCGCGATCCCGCAAGCCTGCGGGATTGAGGTCGTCAGTCCCGCGGATCCCGCGGGATTGAGATTTTTTAATAAAAAAATTGTTTCTAGTAGGTACTTAGTAATTTAAAAATTATATCAAATAAAGACAAGTAAATTTTAATATTTTTTTTATTATTTTTAGCAGATTTATTACTTATTTTACTAATTAACAAGTGGAAATAATGATGTTTTAGAGGTATCTATAAATAATCGGCTTCTTATAAGGAACGATATAATACATTATTTAACAATTCTCCTTATAGATCTGTAATTTGTATTGACAATTGAACATATTTATTAGTTTAGAGGCATAAAAAATTGTTTTTTTTTCTGATAATACTTTCTAAGAAATAATAAAGTATGTAACGTTTCATCTATTAGATTTGATCTTATCTTCTTAAATAGCCGGCGGCGGAAAAAGCACGCTCAGCTTCTTGGTGGAATTTACTTTATATTACTCGGCTACCCATTCTGCACGGAGACTGTGCTCTGATTCATCTTCTAGTATAGGCGAAGGCTAATCATTCAATAGATTCGATAAAGGCGTGTCTTCTTCATCGCCATTGTCATCAACTTGTTGGTTATGAGTTTCAGGTTGTACCTGCAAGTCTGACAACAGTCTCTCGATTAAACACTTCATTTAAGTTCTAAGTGTAACTTTGCTTGGATAAAAGAATGGATCGTCCACCACATTTGTAGATCCTGAATCTTTTTCTAGATATTTGTTAGGACCTTCTAAGCACAGCGACACGATAGTCATTGATGTGCGGCGTTATTTTATAGACAGGCAAAGTAGTTAACTAACTTATTTTAGCGAGATAGCGACACTACAAGTTCCTGGCTTAACCTGGTATTTTGTCGATCCAGTTTACTTATCATGAAACGTAATGTAGTTTTTGCAGTAATTAATGTTGCGTCCTCGCGGCATAAGACATTTACAGCAAGCTTCACTGACTCTAAAGCTCGTTCAATATTACTCAGTGTTATAAATTCTTCATCAGTGAATGAAAATGAAGATGATGTCAGTTTAAGATCAATAACTGCTTTGAATATGCACTGTTTGACTTGGTTGAACCTCGATAACATTGATGCGAGACTGCTACAGCGCGTTCGGCAATCTAGGATCAGCTGTGATTCTTTGCAGAATTTCTTCTTTGATATATGTTTGCAGAAGATCATTTGTTACTGGAGATTTCGAACTAAAAAGCTTAACAATTTTCCTGACTTTTTGAATCAGTCCTCTTAAATAACAAATGGAATAAGTTATAATGATTTTCATTGAAAAATCTATTGGTCTAACAATACTTATCTACCTGTATTGTGATAGCAACTCTCCTTCTTGAATTTCTTCCTCTACCGAATAATCACCTTTCTCGTCATCATCATCTTCATTTTCATTATCACTCCCACCATCCGGTCTTTTTTCGAGTACTTCAACTTGACTGTATTTCTTCTTCTTGTCTCTGATTGCATAGAACTTCAAGAACAGCGAGTTCGAACCCATGTGCAAAGCATAACTGGTGGTACGCTGATAATAATCTCCCAACTTTCTTCATGACTGCTGCACCGTCGGTTGTTGCTGCGATCACATCTAGATTTTGGAAACTCAAATCATTTTCCATACAAATTCTATAGAAAAGTCACGAGTTCCAAAGGCAAAGTAGTTAACTAACTTATCATTGAGGCTGTGCTGGGTTTAATAAATAATCAGAACGTCGTCTGAGCCCGTTCTTAAACAATTTTTTCAGTCCCGCAAGAGTGCGGGATCCCGCATTTCTGATCCCGCAAAAAAGGTGCGGGATCCCGCATTTACGGGATCCCGCTTTTGCGGGATTGGATTCCCTATGTGTATGTATGTATGTTTTGTATATATGTTCACTTTGTGAATGTATTTTTTTTTCTCTTTTATTTCGAAAATCCTTTAGATCATTGATTTTATTTTTATCATATGTTTTCTTTTTTCTTTTTAAGTTAATACTTTTGGGTTAGTTGGAAGAGATCGCGCCTTTGCGATAAACTCGCCCTCTGTATATTGATTGTATTTTATTTAAATGTATACCTTTTATGTAATTGTTTTTTATCAATGTATAGTAAAGAATGAATAAATAAATAAATAAATTAGATATAGCATTGCTTGCAGACAATTGATGAATACCATTGATGAATGAAAAACTGGACAAGAGTATACATAAATGGAGAAAGGGTTGACATGATTTGATATATCATTGCTTGCAGACAATGAGGATGAGCCTTAGGAAGAACTGTCAAAATAGAAAAAAAAATTAATTAAGTCATGACAAAATGTACCGTTATTAGAAGAGATAAGCCGAAAATTGTCATAAATGGATTGAGCATCATCAAGCAGGTAAGAGAATTCCTGACTTGGGCTGCAAAATAAATCAGAATGGATAATCCAAATCTTAAATCGTATGGACTACTGTAACATCATATTATATACAGGAATGCTCCAAACTCTTCCTTATCGTCTTCAGATGGTTTTTAATGTTGCCT
Organism: Athripsodes cinereus; assembly: GCA_947579605.1. NCBI lineage: Eukaryota > Metazoa > Arthropoda > Insecta > Trichoptera > Leptoceridae > Athripsodes > Athripsodes cinereus. The sequence continues at coordinate 15,764,831 of OX388317.1, read as the reverse complement.
CCGGATCATTTACAGAGAGAATAAGAGCTGCCACATAACTTCACTACTAAGAAGTCTACACTAACTGTGAGTCCTAGAGATAGTGGTGTTTAAACTGTGTCTCACTGTCCACAAGGCAGCACACCACACACTGAGCTGTTCCGCTGACGAAAATGTGTGGCGAAGGCTGTGATCAGCTTCTTAAACTCGTTGACTTCAAAAGGGCAAATACCTCTAAATTTGCAGAAAGAAGAAACAGAGTCGCAGCGTCATCTGCCTGGAACAGATTGCCTCCAGACAAAATTGAAAATGCTACCATTCAGGAGAAATCACAGCGCCCTTGAGATGGCCATGAAACATTTAACGGCGTCATGTATAATTTGTTCAATCATCATTATTATGTGTGTATATCTCAAACATGGAGTACTCTAATGGAAACGTTGTATTTGTAATTCAACTAATTGGCAAAAAAGCTTGCGTACGCGCATATCAATTAATGGCAGAATTTTGTTTCAAACAATAAAAAGGTATTTTGTAAAAGTATTTTGAGTAAAATACAAAATACTCAAAAAAAGTATTTCAAATAAAATACAAAATACTTTTTACAAAAAGGTATTTGAAATACAAAATACAAATACGTATTTTGTATTTGTATTTTAAATACTTTTATTTCAAATAAGTCACATCTCTGGTACTACTACCCGAAATTTCACAAAACTTTCACGAAAGCATCTTACTAACCTATGCTAACGTAAAAATATGTTACTACACTCGAAAGTTGTTAATAACAATTTAACATTACGTTGAGAGTCTATTTTCGTAGACGTCGAAAACATTGTAAAAGAAATAAACGGAAACATGTGTTTCATAGTGTATTTATGTGTTATGATAGTGTGAAAATTCTTCAAAACATAATAACGTTCCTCTATTAGTATTATTATTACACTCATACGTACATGTTTATGTTAGCTCCGGTGTTTTGCATACCTACATAATTATATTGTGTCATCATCACAGCATTATGTCGTACCGTGACATCACAATATTTACAATACCCACATAATTATTATAAATAGGTACAAACGCTATTTATACAATAAACCTAATGAACAATACGCAGTATCCGTGGATTCCCTGCGAAGAAAAGGTCTCCCAGTAAGCTTGTCGAGTGTCCCGTAAACGGCAAGTATTCGCAAAACACCACATATTAAGACATTCCTACAGCTTTGATTCAGCGTTGAGGATGATCTCCAATTCAATCTACTCATCCTGAATACTTTCAACGGGGAGAAAGACGCGCATTTCATGTAGTTAGTCCAGTGGCTACTCCACTTCTGAGAAACCCCGTGATATTATGAATGAATCTATCTGTCTGAATAGTAATCTGGTGTGAGCGTTACCTAGTTTTTACTGAATAATAATGTAACACTATAGAAACACTAGCTATATATGGGCAACCTTGAGTTCTGATAATATGATTCAAGTCACACTGTCAAGGTTGGCGGGGTAGGGAAATGTTTCATTTTCGCACAATACACATTGCATTTATAAAGTATACGTTGTATGTTTTCCTCAACACAACAATCATACTAACAGGTTGACAGGAATGCATGGCATTCAATACTCCATAATCATTGCATAAAATAATAGAACAAACACGAGTAAACGTAGATAGTAGAATATAAATTGATGATTAAATATGTTTTTCTTTTGTTTCTCTATAGTATTTTTTTTTACAAAAATTATTTATTCTCTGTTTTGAATATAGGAAAAACGATGTTCCTGACGGATTATATCTTAAGGACGTACAATGATAGTTTTACAAACCTGAAAATTCTACAATCTCGGTGGCTAGTTTAGATGTCTAGATCTATAAATACTCCTTTTTCTGTTCCAATGAAAATATGTACCTAATCAATATCGTCCTCTCAAAAATGTGTACCTACCTACCTATATAATAAAAATACTCGCGCAATCACTATATGTATTTGAACCCGCCAATGCCAAAAATTATTACTGGTACCATCTGTTGGGGAGTGATCTCATAGTTACTTAATGATATTTGGGAAACAAAAAGTAGAAGCTTCAAATTATGTTTCTTATACAACTATTCTAATTCAAGAAACTGGTGACATCACCAAGGATAGTCAAAATTATAAAAAGGGCAAGATTCCTACAATGGAGTAACTGCAAACATACGGAAAGTGCGATGTTTAATATATTTCTAGCGTTATGTAAAAGGCAGGTATTTATTCAAGTTACCTCGAATTCTAGTAGCACGGCGGAACGACTTGTATGTTCATTAAATGCAGTGAGTCCGCTATCACCCACATTTGTGAGAGAGGTCGTGATGGTATAGATTGATAAGATATTCGTGATACGGATGGTATAACTACACTTCATTTCTAAAAACGTAGGTAATCGACGAGAAAAAAACGCGACATAAAATAAAACACCATTTATGTACATGTGTATCTGTAACAATTTATAGTTAGCGTATTTTCCTTGTGTACCTTTTACATTGTTACAGTCAGCTGAGAGCGAGTGACCTTTCTGCTAATTGAACAAAACTATTGCCGGCTGTATCCAGTTTACCAACGGCACAGCACCTATCACATAATAATAATATATCATAGTAACAGGACATAGGTGGTAATGGTAGATAATTCATCATATTATACAATATCATCATAACATTAATGGAATATTACACAATGTACTGGTCCTTTTAGCACATCATTACATATTATATCAATATTGCATGCCATAATACTGCAATGTATTAATAAACGGTCGGCATGGCGAGGAAGTAACGCTCTTGCCATTGGGTTGATTCAGCGTTGGCTCGGCCAGTGCAAATCAAGGTCACCACAAGATCAAGAAAATACTTACAAAATTTGCGTTTTTCCAATAGAAATTAGTTTTCTCAACAATAATATCAATAAAGCGTACCTATTCTTTGAAAAAGTAGTTCGGGTTGACATGGAATTCTACTACCTAAACACCGACACAGTGAATACATTTCATTGTATTTTTCTATGTATCTATGAAGACTACCCATCTACCAAACATAATCAAAATTTGAGATGGTGTTCCCAAAAATGTATTAATTTGACACGGAATATGGTGTCACCTTAAAAGTAAGATAAGATCTGTATCGTTCTGTTATCACTGAGGAATTAAAATAAATGTTGATAATGAAGTCGTAAAAATATAAATAATCATGATATGGAATGGTTTTGTGTGACCCCTAACAATATTGAATTATTTATAGATACCTAATATTTATTTCATAAATGGTTAATGCCTTTTACAGATTATATACGAAAAAAAGAATACATTTCACATCGACTTTGATGCGACAAACTATACAAACAATAAACTTAATAATAGTATGAGGAATTTTATAACAAAACAGTGCACGGCATAGTAACAACGAATAAAAAACCATACATGGGAAAAATATAATAATATGCTCTTGGTATAGAGACAGCCACAACAACACACCTCATATTCAATTGCAAAACTTCGAGAATATAGGTATACACTATGTAGGCATATTATACATATAAAATCCATAAAAATATATTAATAATAATAATAATAATAATTTATTAAACATAAATATCACTTACAATAATTGAGCAATAAAATAATACATTTTTTTTTCTAATACAATTACTCCCCAAAATTGAGCGTAGCTCGTGCTTTGGGGAGAAGCTCGATTAATATTCTAATGAAATATCTACAGATTCATATTCAAGGTAAAACCATTGGTTAATTGCTAAAAAAAAATAGTAATAAGTAATTATATATTTTACATAAAATGTTATATTCTTTGACTTCTCAAATTGCAATTTAAATCGATATATCAATCTTTATTTAATACCTTTAATATAAAACAGTTACTTTTTCTATCTACGATACATCTATCAAATTTACATGATAAAAAGCCGTTAGAATAAAAATTATATGTGATAACGTAAGGACATACAATTTTTCTCTTACTCTCATACCTCAGAACAAAATGAAAGCAGGTAGGATTGTCTACCATGCTATTGATATTAATAAATAATAACGTACATTATAATTATGTTAGATACAAGGTGCGCGATATATTTGAATATGGTATAATTATGACACTATATTATGTATTAAAGATACGAGTGTATTCCGACGTCAAACAAGGTTATTCACTAAGTGCCAATCAATTCCGACTCCAAACATTCAATTGATACACACATACTAACTACACTGCAAATATTCCAGGATATACTAGTATTAAACTATGATAAACGAAATATGTAAAAAAATTACATTACAACGCCATATATAAGCATGGTCTAATCCGTCTATATCCATGCCATTACGACACTTCTCAGAAATAAGATGGCCAGTGAAACATCATCAACAATTTGAAGATATAGAATGTCTCGTAGTGATATTAGGTATAGTAATATTTAGCTTTTTATAGGACACTCCAAAACTTATGGGAAAAATTTGGAGACTATTGTGTCCCGAGAACTCTTGGTTTCAATTCAATAAATACTTTCAGACCCAGTTGGAATATCTTCTACCTAAAAAAACTTGTAAAAAAATCGATTCTTTTCTTTCTGACCTTCAGAGAAAGCAGACAGAAAAGTATCGCACCGTTGTGAAAAATTATTCCCCCATAAACATATCTCACGGACACACTACGTGTCCTTCAATTCAAATACATTATTAAGAATATTTATTCCCCTTTGTAACTTTCCGAGTGTAAAGAGAGTTTTCCTATACTGCACGTCTATAAATAATTTATACTCAAATAATAACATAGTTTGTAGCACGTATCGCAGATTTTATTCACAGAATTTTTAAACGAAGTCCGTCATGATAAAAACATATTTTATAATAACAATGAGTTGATGATGAACAATATCAAAAGCAAGGCGGAAAATAAAACCCAGAGCCGAGTAGGTAAATTCAGATATCATATTGGTAATAATAAGTTTATGAGTTCTTGTTAGTAGGTAAGTATACCTTATAACGATAGGTATGTACTGACGGATGCTTTAACATCATGAACATGCATTCGCCACAGTAATGTAAACAACCATGGTCTTCCTCAAACACGGATAATTATTCATGACACAATTGATTTAAGTCCATCGAATTTGTACCAACTTTCTTCCCAAAGAGAAAACTTTTTGGTAATAAATTAATAATCACACGGATTGGTTTTTTTGGCATAAAAACGCGATCATTCTACATGATATGGGTAGGTACTAATCGAATTCTACTGTGTAACTATCTTCTTCTTCCTGTGCCATATCAGGTTTTACCGACGTTCGCGATCACTCCGGCGAAAACCTCCCTGTCCTGTGCTGCCCTGAACAGGTCATCCACCGTCCTCATTCCGGTCCACTCTCTGATGTTCCGCAGCCAGGATATCTGCTTTCTGCCAACTCCCCGTCTTCCCTCTCTGTGTAACTATATAAAACTCTATTCAGGACGAGATTGGTAAGCACCTAGTTATTATTATAATCACTTCGCGCATCGTAGGATTAAGGCCAAGACAAGATTAAAATCGTATTAAGATTGTGTCAAAAGTATTCCTGCATGCCTAAACTGATATTCACGATTGTCTTGTACCATGAACACTAATCTACCCCCTCAAAACGTAGTTTTAGCGGACTAGTTAAAATGGAAAGAAAGAAAATTTGCTATGCACCTCCACGGAGTGATTACGGAAAAGTCGCCATCCTCCACGGCCTCACAATATTATGAAACTAAACTCCTTGGAAACGGAAAATACCAGAATTTTGGAAATCACCAGTAAAAAGCCTGAATTTGTAAAATTACAGAAATAGGGAATATTTAACAAAATACAGAATATAAGCATATTAAACAAACTTTAAGTTGTTAATTACCCAAAACCTACAATTTTAATATAATAATATCAACGCGAGGGCATTACTCCCGTTATAATTAATTACTGTCTGTGCCTAATAACTGTATTCTAGGAAATCTCGTGATGGTTTAGAGCAGTGGTTCTTAACCTTTTTTGGGGTACCGAACCCCACCAGTTAAATATTATGCATTCATCGAACCCCTCCTTATTTGAAAAATAAAATTAGATTTTTACAAATTCAAAACATGGTGTAAGTATATTTATTTATACATAGGTGTACAAAATAAAAATAAAAAAACAAAGATCAAAACATTAAATTTTTAATGGTTAGGTAAATCAAAATATGAAATGTACAGTAAAGAATGAATAAATAAATAAATAAATATATATATATATATTAATTAATGGATTATCGGAGTAGTTTCTTCTTTTTCCAACTCGCAAAACTATCTTGCCTTTAAAATTATTTTTACCGAACCCCCAAGGCTGACTCACCGAACCCCCAAGACTGACTCACCGAACCCCTGGGGTTCGATCGAACCCAGGTTAAGAACCATTGGTATAGAGTTATGGACAACATTATCTAGAATTTATCAAATTCCCCACCAAAAGAATCTCCTTAGCAACAAACTAATTATACGTGATCCGCAAATTGTGAAACGAGTCCATCAAATCGGGTTATTGTCTATGGAAGATACGTGTGTATTATAATATTTGGAAATTATTTCGTGGTAATAATCTGATCCATCATTTATATATTAAGTTCTATAACATCTACATATAACTAATAGTTATCGCAAAAAACTGTTACCATGTTTAGTTAGTAATGGTTGGCCCACTTTTGCCTTTCTCTGTACGAGGTGTGGCTATTAAATAACAAGAGTGATGCTCCAACAGGAAAGACGCACGCTTAATCATTTTTGACATAAATAATTTAGTATTTGGAAATACCTATCTCTTTTCATTGTCATATCTCCCGTCTCTGCGCACAAATTATTCTTGTTGCAATCTTAATTTCTCTAAGTCATATTATAGATATAGTATGTAGAGGTTCTTTCAACGTTGCATTAAGAGGAAATAGATTTGAGAACGTTGAAGCTGTAAAAGAAAAAACGGAAAAATTCCTGATGGAGCTTACAGAAAAGGCTTACGGCACTGTTTCGAAAAATATTCGTGTGGAACGTTATCAGAATAGATAAAGAGTGGAAATTGAAAGGGATAATGTGTTAGTTAGAAATAACAGATTTTACAGAGTCAGTCTTATTATTTAATAGCCAGACCTCGTAGATGATATTATAAGGTATATAGACGAATGGTAACATAGATACAATATGTCTATAAACTATTGTAATAGCCACGAGTTATAAGTGTCGAAAGGGTGACCAAATACCTAGAAGAAATTTATTATTCCTTAAATACCTACACACAACTATCTTTACCGAGCACTCAACAAGTCAACAATAGATCCTCAAATATAATAAATATCAGATTTTTTTTCAACTACATCTCGCTCAATATTTTTTTCAAATTAAATAGCACACATACCTACCTAATTATTTATACACTTTGCACAAAATTTTGACATACCTACAATAAGATTATTTATTTATATAACTATTAAAAAGTGTTTTCTAGTTATTGCTATATATGTATACTCGATCAAAATTCTCCGATTCAAAAATGTAGGTTTTTTAACGCCATTCCAATACGGATGGTCACCCTAAGTAATCTAGATAATAATTTGTGAAAACTGGTTAATCAATCATTGCTTCACCCAATGTACCAAATAGTAGGAAAAAGTATTATTTGGAAGAATGGCGAATGTAAACGTAAGCAAAACGAAAGACATAACTAGTTACTTTTACTTGTTAATTACGCAAATCTATAATGTATTTTACTTGTTAATTACTCAAATCTATAATGTACCCAAGTCGAAATAAAAAATACACACTAACAGTAGAAATGAACAAATTTATGTGACAGAAAAAAATGAAATGGAAAATTGCACATACAAGGTCGGTAACACAATAAATAGAGTTTAATGCGAAGCAAATAATTTAAGTAATTTTTTTAAAAATAAGAAACATCATAGATACTTACCGTAGAATGATAACCTAAGAGGACATGGTGTTGTAGATTAAATTCAGACAGTACGAGTGTGGACAGTGTGAAGGGAAATGAAGGAGATATTTACACAAGAGCGAAGGAAGAAAATAAAAAAAGAACTTCTTTAGTAGAAAGCAGTAATATAAAAAATGAAGGATGAATTGAATTTAGACGGAAAAAAATAGGATATAAATCAAACAGAAGATCTTTCATATTTAAAATCCGAATCAAAAAAATACGACAAGTTAATAACATAGTAGCCCAAACAAACTAATATGCATTTCTGTACCTGTGTGCCAAATCTAGAATGACTAACGCTCAAACGAAAACTTGCACATAATATGCTGCAGTAAAATGTATCTTACAAATTTAACTGCTCCTATAGACGCATATACATATATTAATATTGATCTTAATAATGCACAATAGAGAAATAGAGTTCCTACAAAGAGTGTTAGTTATACGGAGCAGTTAGTACCAAGGCGTGAGTACATAGTATTGTAGAAAAGGCCGGGACATGAAATTTGGCTTCGCACGGCTGTTTCTAATTCTGTCTCATACATCTGCAATATCGCTTCCTAAGACTAATTAACTAAATTATTATTATGTAGTCACCACTTTTCTCAATTATCGCATAAATGATAAGTGTGCATGTGCAATTGCGTTGGCGCTTCAATCTCACTTTATGCATTTACTGAAGATCCAGAATGAATAATGTTTCGTAGGCAACACAGTAACAACAGAAAAAATCGAGAATTGAACGTAAAAGGTAATTCGAAGTTAGTCTATTGAAAAGTCCATGCCATGTACAACATAAGTCAGAAAATATTTAGAAATTATTAGGAAGTACCTACCTGTTATACTCGTAATAAAAAAAATTAAATAGTTTGTTTCTTGTCATATCGTAGATTGTTTTTCCTCAGATTAAAATTAGGTATATTATCGATTGATGAATATGAATATTATATGATTTCACCCATTCCATTATTTACAAAGTTGACCGAACTTAGTATAATCGATCTATTTCGGGGGTTAGGAGAACACGAAAGCCGTCAGGCAATACATTACACATCCATACAAACTACTAGCAGCATGTTGATTGAAATATTTGCTACAAGTGTCACATTGGACAGGTCCCAAATACCAATCTGATTTACTGACAAAACATATTATGTAAAATAATGAAAAATTATACCACGCTAGAAGATGTGAAAAACTATTGTAAGAATTTTTCAAGTGGACATTACGAGTACTATAAACTTGTTAATGTAAAACAGTTGAATATTTTTTTCACATTAAATTTTTCATTGTACAGCACTAATACAATTCCATGAATATTATCTTGATATCAAAAGATTAGGAAAATGGAAAAACTGTGAAAACTACCAAATACACAAGTCTTAATACAAATAAGCGTGGGAATGGATTATCGACTTAATCTATAATTTTGCTGTATAGTTTAATTCCATCGTCATATTGCTTTAGTAATTTGAAGACGTTCAGTATGGTTTGCTACAAATTCAAGTTTAACTTGAAAGATAACATTAACCCAAGAAAAATCTAAACCTGAAGGTAAAAAATTGTTAGAATAAAATAAATTAAATTTTATACAAAGACTACTCAATAAAATCACCCAGGACATGGGAAGTTTAAAATTTAATGGTTCGTAAAATAATCTCTAAATTAATTCGCAGTGAGTATCGTAGAATATTATTTATTGATTTGGCGGTAACGTTGTGGTAGTTTCTAAACATTATTACAAATTTTTGGAGTCAAAAAACTTTAGTAATACCACTAAAAAAAATTACGCGCAACTAAGGTTTCAACAGGTATCCTGTCAATATTTTTTTAGTGGTACAGTGAAACCTCTATCTATCGTTTTTGAAGGGACCTATTGAAATAAACCATGGATGCGGGAAAACAATGAATGCGGGAGTATAGAAAAAACATTATAAATCAATTTGTTGAAGTAAAAAATATAGTAACAAGATAAAAAAAAAGCTGCATGGAGACCAAAATTATACTTAATACTGTAGTAATCTTTCATCGTCATATTTGCTTTTTTATTGTACCTACAACTGACGTACCAGCATAAAAGACAGCCGACAGAATTAACAAATCGTTCTTTCTTTCTCCCTCGCTGTCCAATGTTTTTATACATATTTACGATTTTTTTTTTGTGTACTTTAAACGGTCAATGCGATAAAATCATATAGAGAAACGATGGATGCGATATATTTTTACGTATTTTGTATGAAACTAATTTGGTACTGTAAAAAATAACGACAAATACGGGAAAACAATTATTCGAGGAACGATAGATAGAGGTTTCACTGTATTAGTAAAGTTTTTTGACTCCAAACATTCGTCATAGTATTGTAGAAACCTATTATTTTATAAAATTACTTCACAATCTCAAGAAGCACGATAGAATTGTGGAGATTAAGATTGTATAATAAGCGAATCTGTCGTTTATCGATTCTATAATTCAATTACACCAACAATAAAGTTATGCAAAATTAGAAAAGGGCACCGGGACGCTTCAGTTGGCCGACAGAACAGGCAAGTACATTATTAGTTAGGTAGGTACTGCTGTGACATTCAAGGTCGAAAATACTCCTGGTCTTGGCACTTCCACGTAATGAACTACTGTGAACAATTTACTACGACTTTCATTCGAAGCATTTTGTTAGCAACAAGCCTTTGAAATGTATCTGCGGCTAATAACATTTGCAATTAAATTATTTTATTTGAACTGGCTCAATAGTTTAATAAAACAATACATAATGCCACAAAACTACATGAAATGCAAAGAAAACAAAAAAAATAAACAACACAGCACAGCTCCAAATAGATAATGCAACAAATTTAAGATATTTTTGTTAAATTTAAACTAGGCGAGATGTCATGCATCCCAAAAATCTACATTCAAAGAGAATTTGTGTTTATTACCAATTCAGTGAGAATAACTTCAGGATACCTTCTTTAAGGCATCTCCTCACAACACCGTGAATAGACAATTTATGTAGTAATGTAATATATTACCCAAAATTTCACATGTGTAGGTTCAACTAAAATGTGTACTGGATTTCACGGTCAATATATACTTCGAGGAGTAAAAATTCACGTGAGTAAAAAAGCCGCGATAAGATTTGAAATTGAAAAATGTCGCGATTTAATCACAAATAATTGCTCAACATATTGGCTACCCTGCCACGTGCCAAATATACCTTCTCATATATAAAAAAAAGTAAGTGAAAGTAATCAGAATATGAAAATTAATTTAAAAAAAAAAACAATTACAACGAAGGAATGTTTACAAAGTTATGAAAAGGAAAACCCAAACAAACGAGACATCATCCCAGATTGTTTATTCAAGAATACGCTAAAAGATAGTCAATAAAAAGTTTACATAAGTAAAGAAAGATTGTTTGTTTCCGTGACTATGTAGATTGAGAATAATTGTTTATCATGGCAATGAAAGAAATAATATAGAATTACTGATTGCTTACATTGAAATAAAATGAATTATTTTCAGTAATCAATTTATAATAATAACGGAGGCGGTATATTTATCTAATCTAATAAAACAAGGAAGTAAAAGATGGGACATAATATGCACATTTTTATGACGCATTTTCTCAGTTCCCGCTAAGATCAGCGACGGTCATAAGTTTTATTAATCGAAATTATTAAGCCTTATATACTACATGTGGACATATTATTAAGTATTAAATAATATTATATGCATTTATAACACGTAACCATAATTGGATTCTATTGTTTATTTGTATGCATGGATAAACTTTATACCTACAACAAATTAAAACTGATTGGTACAGTAAGTGATAGACATAGAAGAAAACGCATAAATTGAATGATTGATCTCGATAAAAACGCAAAACGAGATCAATTGAGTTAGTTGGAAGATATCGCAATCTGGCGATAAAATCTCCCTCTGTACGTTGAGTTATATAGGTAGTTATTATTAGATTATTAGATAGTTTTATAATATTTTGTTTTGATTTATAATATTATAAACAACATACGGTGAAGAATAAAAAAAAATAACTTCACCTTGTCTTGCGTTCTCATACTGAATAGGTATAGAATTTTCCACAAAAATAGAAACACATATACACAAAAAAAGGAAGTAACCATTCAAAACTAAAGATGTAACATAGTTCAGAATAAATTTAACACATTTTCCATTGAAATTTTTCTGATTGATATTATTGTCATCCACACGTTTCGCCCAAAAATAAAATCTAGAATTCAATTGATTCCAGTATATTTCCCAACCAGCCGTTCGTATAATCCTATGATGACGCACAAAATACCTACACGGAAATAGTAAAAAGGCTAAACAAAAGCAAACTCTAAAGCTAAAACAATCCACATACGGATTTAAATACACACATGGAATAGCTGATGTAAGATTAAATTGAAATAATTCAGTTTACGTGGGCGTAACATTGGGAACTGAAATGATGAACAGAAAGCAAAATTATATACAATATTATTAGACTTATAAAACGTGTGTACCGTGAAGTTAAAATTGAAACATTCTGATTTACATATATTACATATTGTAATGAATTAACATCTAATAAAAAAAATGTATAATGGGTAGGTAAGTAGGTACCTACTTGTGTTGGTATGTACCTACTTATAACCTACCTACGTATAAATCGTCACGACATTGACTCCACTCAAGGTTAGACTTATTATTACAGATATTAATACCTAGCAGAAGATGTAGCCACAAGGCAATAAACTCGCGTTATAATTATTATGCAAATATATTCTGTGGGAACACCCGGCAAAGTTTTGGTCTCCCATTCTTTTTCGTAAGCTTTTGAATATCCTGTAAAAGGCAGATGTTCGTTGCTGTTATCTGTTAGGGTGTCTTTGGGTTTGCTTCTTATTCAGATTCATCTTATAAGATGTAATTATTAAAATATCACATCATACTATGATTAACAAGTTTAGAATGACATGTTTTTTTATAAATCAGGATCGAGCCAATTGCACAGCCACTGGAGAATCGTGAAAAATATGAAGATAAGAAAGAACCTTAAATTGGTTACCTGGTGAATCATAAAGAAGAATACTATACAAACTAAATTTTCATAGCATAAAGATTTATGTAGCCGATCCTCCGTATCAGATTTATTATAATTTATCGGAACTACCTACTTGCTATAAAATTGATATAAATATACCTGGAATAAGAGTGAGATCAAACGAATGTGAATTTCCAGGAAATATGTAATAATTTCCGACTGCCGAGTCGTGCGGACGTGCGCGATGCAGAGTGCGTGTGTTTTTTTTACCGGTGTCTGATAAATAGTGTAATAAATTAAAAAATAGTGTTAAAACGATATTTCTAAAGTGTGTAATATTTTTAATCGCAATACGTTCAAACTCAAAAATGTGTAAATAATATTTTTATTAGTTTTTTATAAAAGTGAAATATTTTGAAACGCAAAAATGTCCAATAGTGAGAAAATGATCATTAACGAACTACTTACGTTTATTCAAAATAAGATAGACGTAATGGATGAAGTGGCAATTGTTCAAATTTGCTCAACGCAATATTCAGAGGAAGAGGTAGAGTCAGCCAAAGAAACTCTTTACAGCTACGTGCCTGAGAGGAAAGTACAGCGCAAGGGTGATATGAAGAAAAATAAAAACCTCTTCGATATTATCAAAGTCCTAAAAGAAACTGAAGATGAGTGTCTCCCGATATTTGTGGCCAAGGATTTGCACAAATTACCGCCAGTAAACTTCGATCATGTAGATGTTACTTGTCTGTTAAAAGACATTACTTCCTTAAAACAAGAAATGAGTATTATGAGGAGTCAGATGATTGATAAGAAAGACATACTAGAACTTAAGAACGAAATGTCCCTTTTTATGAATGGTCATGTTAAAAAAGTGGACAAAATATACGAAGAAAATAATGTGGAGGATGTCGAGGTGACACTTGACTGTGTAAATCATACAGATGAGCTTACAAGTAGAGATGAAAAGAATAGTATGAATACATATAGAGATATTCTTATTAATAATGTGGTACCAACAACAAGCTCTGTACAAGACGGTTTAGCAAATGCACGTGTTATCACACGCTCTCCAGTACCTGAGAGAACTGTACAAGTGAAGGACAGCCGAACACGTGCAAAACAACTGCACAATAACAATAAACACTACGAAACGGATCGAGACGGCTTTGTTCAAGTCAGAAGGAGAAAAAAAAGAAACATAACGGCAACAGGGAAGCAGGCAGATAACAATACTCTACAAACATTAAAAATTGCCGAGATGAAAACGAGTATATACATCTCCAGATTAGATAATAGTGTTAGTGTCGAAAATATACAGAATTATATTAAAACGAAAGGCACATTTCAAGTAGAAGTAGAAAAAATTAAACAGAATAGGGAAACAAACTTTGTTTCTTTTAAGATAGATATTTTACGCAAAGATATAAAACTATTCATGGACAAGGGCTTCTGGCCAGAAGGTGTAGTGTACCGCAAATTTATCAACAGAAATCATGGAGAAAAACAATCTCAGAATAATATCAATTAATTGTAAGGCTATGAAACGAAATATACATTTCATAGCTGAGCTGTGTAATACATATGATGTAGTGCTTCTACAAGAAACTTGGCTTTTAGAAAATGAGATTCCTTTGATAACAAAAATACATAAAGATTTTCAAGGAACCGGTACATCAGCTGTAGATTTAACAAGAGGGCCACTAATTGGCAGACCATATGGTGGCACAGCTATACTTTGGAGAAACACAATTAAGGGCATGCCTATAATATGCAACGATAGTCGGATTTCTGGAATCAAGATAACCGAAGAAAATAGAGAGTTGTATTTACTAACTGTATACATGCCCACTTGTCATGCTGACAATTTAATAGAATTCACTAATTGCTTATCAATGCTACATTCAATTATCAACGATAATGGAAACTCAGAAGCTCTTATAGTGGGAGATTTCAACGCCCACCCATCTTCTATATTTGGAACTGAACTAACGGCCTTCTGCCAAAGTAATCATTATCAGTGTGCGGATTTAGAAACACTCCCATTGGATTCTTATACATATGTCAGCGATGCACATAACACTACATCATGGCTAGACCACTGCGTCATTACAGATAGCTTGAAGGATAAAATCACCCAAATGCAAATTCACTACGACATTACTTGGACGGATCACCGCGCGATCTCTTGCACAATTGAAATAAATAAATTGTGCCCAATCGTAACTAATCCTATGCCAACAGACTATGCAAGATGGTGTGGAGGAAATATAAACCAATGCAATCAGTATAAGGCCATAGTTGAGGGTCTACTAGAAAAAATTGCAAAAACACAATACATACCGAGTCCATGCAATACAAATACAGACATATGCAACGAAGAAAAACATAGGAATGCAATTGGAAACCTATATGAAGACATTGTGCATTCCATTAGAAACGCAGCAACTACCGCATTCAATAGGGAAAGACAAAGGGCACTAACATACAAATATCAAAAGACTGGTTGGAACACCTTAGTAGCAGTACACTATCAAAAGTCAAGAGAAGCTCTTCAACAATGGATACAAGAAGGAAAACCAGCACACGGAAGGGTTGCAGACGAAAGAAAATATTACAGGAGAATATTTAAGAAGGCCTTGAAACAATCTCAACAAAATATTGAACAGAATATTATTGATAATATAGTCATGAATGCTAATAATAAGCAATTTAAAAAATTCTGGAAAAAGAGTAATGATATGCTGAAGCCTCGAAAAACGAATGCAGGTCAAATAGATGGATGCAACGACGCGAAAGTAATAGCAAACTCTTTCAGGGACATATTCTGCGAGATCTCAGGAAATGATACACCAAATAAATGTTTACCTATTCCATGTGACAATCAAAAAGTTGTGATAGAAGAAAGTGATGTGGAAACTGCGATACGATCTATTAAATCGGGTAAGTCACCAGGACATGATAATTTGAGTATTGAACACATAAAATATGCTGGCGCATATCCCAAAAAAGTATTATCGAGACTTTTCAATATGATAATAAGACACAACCATCTTCCTGAAAGTATGATTAAAACTATCATCATACCAATACCAAAGTCAGCACAACTTGATATGACGTCATCCAACAACTACAGACCGATCTCTCTCTCTACTATCATTGCACGGATACTGGAAAAAACTATACTTTTAAAAATTGAACAAAAACTTTATACTAATGATAGTCAAATGGGATTCAAAGCAGACTTATCAACGGACAACGCAATTTATACAGCCAAGCAGGTGATAGAAAGATACCGCAAGAAGAAAACCACAGTGTATGCGTGTTTTTTAGATCTAAGCAAAGCATTTGACAAGGTGTCACATAAGCTCCTGTGGGAAAAACTGAAAACAAGAGAGGTTCCTAATAGCATAATAAACCTACTCAACCTGTGGCACACTCAGCAAAAAAACGTAGTAAAATGGAACGACGAGATGTCAAAGCCAATGTACCTAAGAACAGGTCTGAGGCAAGGAGGATGTATGTCTCCAGTATTGTTCAGTGTGTACATGGACGGTCTTAGTCAGCAGCTTTCCAATTCAAGAACTGGATGCCATCTTGGAGATGTGCCAGCAAACCATGTATGCTATGCCGATGACATGGTTCTTTTGTCACCTTCCATCAAAGGATTAAGAAAACTGATTCAAATATGCGAAATTTATGCCCAAGACCACAACATGACGTACAACGCAAAAAAGACTGAATTGATAGTGTTTAAATCGGTAGGACTAGACGAATGTATGTTACCTGTAAAAATTAATGGCACCACACTG
Source organism: Athripsodes cinereus (assembly GCA_947579605.1). Taxonomy (NCBI): domain Eukaryota; kingdom Metazoa; phylum Arthropoda; class Insecta; order Trichoptera; family Leptoceridae; genus Athripsodes; species Athripsodes cinereus. The sequence goes on along the minus strand of OX388317.1, from coordinate 15,747,975 downwards.
ATACGGACGCATAAAGTTAAATATTTAGGACATATAATAAACAGTGACCTAACGGACGATGACGACATAGACAGACAAAGACGTAGTATTAGTATTATATCGAACATGCTTGCTAGGAAATTTTTCAAATGTAGCGCACATGTAAAAAGAATTCTCTTTAACGCTTTTTGCACAAACTTGTACACATGTCAACTATGGACGAATTACAGACTTTCTACTTTAAATAAACTTAGAGTACAATACAATGACGCATACCGCATACTTTTCGGATACAGACGATACAGCAGCGCAACACAAATGTTCGCAGAAGGAAGGACAAAAGACTTTGTAGCCACATTAAGGCAAAAAATTTATAGCACTAGGGCTAAATTAATAACACGCACAATAATGCCCTAGTGCGAGCCGCATTTGACCGCCAGACACCACAACTAACAAGAAGATGGAACACCCATCTTAACCAAGTGCCATAGATAATTGTGTTTTTATGTATAATAATTATTATGATTTTTTTTTTTTTGTTTTATTTTTATTTCTGTATTTTTACTTATAATATGTATTTAATATGGACCTGAGAGGCTTGCACAACCCACCTTCAGATCTGGAATAAAAATTATTATTATTATTATTATATATTAATCCACACGTGATTCGTTAATGACAAGCACGTGTTTTTATCAATTGCTAACAGCACATACTAATACCTATTGAAAATATATGTAATATTAACATCAAAGTGAGTCAGTCATGACAATTTATAGATGTTGATAAAGCATATATACTTCCTTAAAAGGTAGGGATTTCCTTAAGGAGTCGTACGATTGACGACAGAAAACATAACTTTGTACCATTCTTCTTCCCGTTCTTCAAGGAGAATGAATATTTTTAATTGATGAAAAAATACACTTAAATGCGAACACGGTTTCTACTACGACATGGTGTGAAATGTTTTGAAAAATGATTTTAAAAAAATGGAAGGGCTGGTCACATTAGAGTAGGTGATGTAGCGAGAGGTTTTATAATGGGTACAATATTACTGTATGGAAATAATGGAAGAAATATAAAAATGAGATAAAAGAATTTGGGATAGTAATAATTAAAGTGATTATGTAGCTACAAAGAGATTAGAATTGTAAAGGAAAAAAAAAACAAATTTTTTTAGTCTATGAAATTGGAACAGATTAAAATTTAGGACACCTGCGATTTACACCTAAATGACATTTTTTTACGTGAATTAACCTATTAATGTACTAACCTTATGATTGAAGTTGAAATGTAGACTGCAGAGCTATTTACAGAGAATATTGTGACGACAATACAGAATCAAAATAATGTTTTGATTAATTATGCAAGTAAGTACTTCTATAAAAATTGATTATATAATAGTACTTAATATTTATCTGTTCCTCTATACCATAATCTATCTAACTAACCTTGATTACTGAAACACATATCAATGTCATGACAATATTACTGCAATAGATAATAATATGTGAAAATAGTAACAATATCTCTACTGACAGTATTATAAAATACCTATTTAATTTTTATCGCGTCGCATCAATTAACATTTTTTATTGTGTAGTGTTATCTTCATGTTATATTATATATATGATTTAATTAACAGTTGTGTTTAGTTATCTCATTGATAACGACCACTATAATATTAACTAACATCTGGTGCTGGTCAGACACCCATCATTATATTAATAATATTAGTATCACAAAATAGAAGAGTATCTATCTGCAGCTGGGAAAATATTACCTACATATACCTAAACGAATTTTACTTTTCCAGCAACTTCAGAATACATACAAACAGTAATGTGCTCTAGTGATAACAAAGTCTTGTTAAGAAGTTCTTTTACGCAGTTTCCACAATTGCTGCTTCTTTTTGTCAGCCATATAAAAACCCTGTTTACCAAATTTAAAAAATATGCCGAATTTGTAACTATTTTTTATGACTCGAAAAATTTGACTCTTGCATTCAATTTTATGTTATAATTATCTACATTTAAATCGCCTAGCTAACTCGTCGTAATAATGAATTAGTTAAAAAAGACAACATTATAACGTTTTTAAATCATTTTTCATACAATATTATTCCACACGATTTAGGCAAAAAGAAATAGGCATTGGAAAAAGGAGTAACATTAGACCAAATCAAACGATTCATTTATAGTGTACTTGATTTTTTTTTTTAAAGATATATCTGGGTTTTGTTATAAATCAAAATACAACCTTATACACCTTTTACAGTAAGCTACTACAAGCTTGTGTCGTGAAAGGGGAGTTTGCCGGCACCTGGGATCGAACCACGGACCCCTTGTTAACGAGGCCGAGACTTTACCTCCAGGCTACCGATGAACTCTTACTACAATAAGATCATCGCTAACTAACATTTAAGATAATGTCTACAAAAATACTAAATTGTTTACAAAGTGTAACGAAATTCTACAAAGTTCAATTATTGGAGATGAAACCCTACGTTGCATGACATGTGGGGCCTACAGTTTTTTTTTTATTTACATACCGAGAAAATGTATGTTCTAAGAACATTTATAATGAATTTAGTGGCATGCAAGTAACCGTTTTAAATAAAGTGCATTATAAAAACAGCTCCAAATAATTCCGGGTAGAAACACAGGACATTAGTAGAAGAACTTTCACTCTATTTATTTGCCTTGGTTTTTTTATTGCATCAGTCAAGTAACGACTGCAGATTGCCTTGATAATTTATTATTTAAAGCAGGGTTTACACTATCCAAGTACACTTGTACAAGTATACTTGGATGGCTTACTTGGACGCTACTTGGATAGTGTAAACAGGTGATCCAAGTGTACTTGTACAAGTAGCCGCCATCCAAGTCAACTTGGACGAAACTCTATTCGTCCAAGTGTACTATGACGGTTTTATAAAAACAAAATGGCGTTAACTAAAAGACGGTGTAACGAGCGCGAAACTTTTAGGTTCGTAGAATTATACGAAGCGGACAAAGTGCTGTGAAAAATTAAAATGAGCGATTTATGTTTTGTTTAATGAATTTGATACACTCATTTCATGTTTTATTTTCTTTTCTACAGATTTGTAAGCACACCGATATACTTGAAGCATTCGTATTCCTACTGCGTTGACCAGATATTGATGTAATGTCTCATTTTGTAGTATTTATGTGAAATGACTGTTTTGCTAGATTAATAAATAAAATAATAAGAATAAAAAAAATTAAATGAAATAATTAATTTATTATTAAATAATAAAAATTAATATTTTTTTCAAATAAATAATATTTTTAACTTAAATTATTAAATACGTTAAGTAATATTTTTTCAAAAGTTATTTATTTACACATTTCACAAGTACATTTTTTCATTTTATATTATAGTATTTCAGATTCCGTAGAGCACCCGGTAAAGAATTGGTCTCCTACTCTTTTCCATAAGTTTTCAAGTGTCCTGTAAAAGTAGGTGTTCGAAATAATTAAGACTTTTACATCTTAAATTCAGCGATGAGGTTTGCCACCCATCCTGAATGTTTTGATTTTATATTGGCACAGAGAAGACAGCATGAATATTTATTATATGCAGCTGGTCTGCTGGCTACCCTACTTGTGGGATATGCCGTGATGGTAAAGTTTGTAGTAGTGGTACAGTAGTTTAAATAATATGATATAGAGCAAATTTTTTAATTGATCGCTACTGAATCCCAAATTATTTTTAAAAGTATTTATATCTTCCTTTTCTACTTCTCAAATTAAAGTCATCACATCCGAGTCCAAATATTTTCATGGTTTAATTTTTCCGATACAATTTCTACGCCTCGCAGCCAGAGATCAGTCGTCGTTATCTTGATTGCGCGAGACACAAATGCTACTTGGATGGAAATTTCAACTTGTAGTATAAACCGGCATCCAAGTGCACTATGATGCGATCTACTTGTACAAGTACACTTGGTCCAAGTGTACTTCGATAGTGTAAACCCGGCTATAACCGATCGATAAATAATTTCATTTGAAGCGGGAAATAATTATATAACATTTTTTTTATAACAACTAAGTACAAACAAAGAAAAACGACAGTAAAAATACTAAAATAATGTGTCTGTGATGAATTTGAAGCAGAGTAAAAAAACTAGATGATAGAAGAGGAACCTCGATATATTTTTTTGTTGGGACAGGAGGACGACTTGTATGTTTATTTAATGTAATTCGACTAGCTACCCCATTTGTGGGAGATGCCATAGATAGCATAACAAGGATTGCAAAATATCCGCCTAGTAAAACTTCCATGTTGCAAAGTTCTCAAAATAACATAAGTGTAGAGCTACAGGTTAATCTACAGATACAGAACATAAAAATCAAAGGATTGTACCAATTTACTTACAAAAAAATCGCAAGGAGCGAGATCGAGAGAAAAAGCGAGGATGTGGAATTGGTTCAAACTTTTGATTCCACAAGGCTTTTGGGTTGCAAACGAAGTGTGTGAACATCATCGCGTTGCAGAATTATTGGCGCTAGACTTCTTTCTTGGATATTCCAACATGGTTTGCAATACAATACATCTTCGAGTGGTTCCTCAGAATTTTTCGTATATTTGTGATGTATATCGTCTGTGGCATCGGACGTCTGTTCCATGTTAAATCCACATGTCACCTGATTTACTTTGGAAAATCATTTCATTCAAGCTCTACTAGCATTTATGCAAGACTTATCATTCAGCCCTCGTAGGTATAACATTATATTATTTTGTAAATATATAGATATTATTTTCCGCGAAGAGTAAAATAATTTGTTCCAAGAAGGAAGACAAAATCACTGGTATTTTCAAATATGAATTGAAGATGGCTGGTAGTAATCATTCCGCCATTAGGACCATTGATAGATGTGCTGAATCTAAAATTCTAACAACTTTTTCGGTGAATCGATAAACAAGGCGTGTTGCAGGTATAATTCAAATTATATAGCAGTAATACTTAATAATATAGGTAACGTTTGCCATCTATAATGGATAATTTAGAAGATTACTGGATTAGAGCGCATTAAAGAAAATATGGAGGCAAAAAAAGATAATAAAATTCTGAGATTCAACTTGAAGTACATATATAATAATTATGAATGTTTGACTGCTCATTGATGGTGCATTGTTTTATACTGTTTTATCTTATTTTTATTTGTATTTTTCTCATCATTGTAACTACTACATACCTAACAATTTATTATTAGGTATCCAAACAGATTATTAAGTTAGGTCAACGTGAAGTAAGCACATAATTACGTATTTAAATTCAGCGCTTTTATCCCTAAGCAATGTTTTCTAATCCCAAAATCTTGGAAATTGATAGAATGTATTAAAAGCTACCATTTTTACCAAAAGAAGTGAAAAAAACAGTCGTAAGCTAAATCCCAGATTAGTTATAAACCAAAAAAATGTTCGAGTCCATCAATGTAGGAAATGTATGTAAGAAAAAGTGAAATTAATAAATTGTATCGCATTCGGTAGGTACAGATCTACCAACACTATTTAATTGTGGTAGACAGCTGACTCACTGCATTTAATGAACGTACAAAATTACTGCTCAATAAATTCGGATAGGTGGTGTATTTGACCATAAAATGTTTAGTTTATTTTATGCATGTTTTCATTAATAAAATGGAACTAATATAAGATTATCTACATATAATCCAAAACGAAAGGCGATGATAGCTTTGGATAGACAAATAGCTTTGCCTGTCTGATAATTATAGGTATTATCAATCTCATCACATTTCCTACACACGGGGTAGCCAACAGAATGACCAGAAGATGAAGATGATCTCGAACCCATCTAAGCATAAAGACTTACGAATTTAGGGATGATTAAGGTTACAAGAGATGTTGATCAGGGTGGGCAAAAGTAAGCTACTCCTTTAAAAAAATCAGCCTGCATGATTTCAATTAAAGAGACTAGAAGAAAATAGGGAGGAACGGAGAAGAAAATCCAAACCAATCCAATGGATTGTAATTTCTAATGCACTATATATATATAGAAGTATTCAATTGACCACCAGCCTTCTTTGTTGACATTTCTCGACCGTATATAGGTGATTATAAATATTATAATAAATAAATATCTATGAACAAAAATGTAATAATAATGCCACTGGTCTTAATTACATATTGAAATCCGAATGGAAAAAGGACCTGAGTAAATGTTTCCAAATGCACCAACGAATATTGTTTGAACGCGAAACTATATCAAGAATCCTGTCATGAAAAAACATAAATAAGTCAACACAGCAATACATTTAAAGCAAATTATTATTTGCAATTGTTAAATGAATCCATCTAATAATAATATACAACATAGCAATCTGACATTCGGTATGTCATTTGTTCGTATTACATCACCTTTCAACAGCTCATAATGTACTACAATTTCATTTTACTCCGAATTTTCCAGCGCATAATCCCTTTCGCGGAGCACTGGGAATACATAATTCAATCATAAACTTACCAATATTATCCAGGTCAAGATTATCAAAACACAAGAAGCAATATAAAACATTTTATCGATCGTGGGAGTGATATTATTTCGGTCTACACCACTGCACTTGACACTTAACACATTTGCACGATCGTATATCGCGGGAATTCTTCTATCAAACATACAAACAATTAAAATCAAATACGATTTAATTCATAATCATATAGTAACGTAGATTTTGTAATACTTACAAGATGGACCTAGGTATAACCGCGAACATCACGACGAACGTCTCTTCCCATAAGCGACCAGCGCTCAGCTGTTTTGTGTTGAGAATTGAATTGGTTGGATGTTGAAAAAATATCCCCTCGCGGGTCGCTTCGCTAATAATTTGTAGTTGTGTGTGTATGTGCTATGCACACAACCAAACATATTTCACCACTACACTCACATGTTCCCAATACAAAGTGTATCAAGTAGCCAATCAGGCGCCTGAATGAGGTGCGTCGTACGATGCGCAAAATTCCTATTCTCTCAGGACAGGGAAATTCAAACGTAAAATCCGGTGAATAGCGTTAGTTTTAGTATAAAAATGTTGGGAGTCTTTTCAGATAACATGAACATATTTAAACGTCGATCATTTTCGATTATATATACGTAGATATCATTGGATTATTTTTATGTATCAAACCACTCGAAGCATTTTCTTTTACTTACTTAATTACGAAAATAATACCTTAAATCTCATTATTCTGATACATGAAAATTAATAGATTAAATAATTAATATTATAAAATGGGAATAGAAAATTTTATATAAATGAAATTATTTATTATTTATCGTGTCGAAACCGAGAGAAAAAACCCATTAAACTGATCTCCAGTACTGCGCAAAACGCACAGCAGGTGGAGATGCGTCAAAAATATCCTCCATAGTGCAAGTGACAGGGCACATAATAATATAATAATAATATATTAAATGAAATTATTTAATATATTATATTATAGAATATAAATACCTATAACTTATTTTGCCTACTAAATGTGTATTTGACTATACTTCGTATAATTGAAGTTGTATGTAAGTATTTACATATTATTTTCATGTTGCTTTAGATATGTCACGTACACCAATATAATTTTCATGCAAATGTGACATATCCGGACATATCTTAACAAAATTCTATAGATTAAAATTAATATAAATCGACTGTAAAATTAGAGACGCTTTTCAAATTAAAGTTATGACAGAATGTAGAATATTTTCATTGCTGTTTCATAAGTTTAATTTCCCGCTTATTATTATTGCCATAGCTCTCCGCTAGATTTTTTTATTGTCTATTCTAAACATACTAAACATAAACAATATTATTGTTTATGGCTCAAACTGTCAATCGCGGCGGTGTCGTTACTTGTTATCGTGAATGTTATTGCTTTGATAATAATATTAGTAAACTCTGTCTTGTGATGTTTTGTCAACTTTTTATACATTAGTTAATTTGAATTGAATATTTATCTTTTTTGTTACATATAAAATCATCAAAATGGATCCTGCTCTTCTAAGAGAACGCGAAGCTTTCAAGAAGAAAGCTTTGGTGACTCCAACGTAAGAATCATAATTTTACTATCCTCGTCAAGCATACAAGAAGTTGACTAACAACTTGAACAGAGAAGTAAATATTGACATATCACTCTATTTGAAAATATTCAAATGTGTTTATTCTGTTACAGAGTTGAAAAAAAGAAGAGAGAGGAGTCTTCTTCCAAAGATGACTCCAAGAAGAAATCACGTCCACCACCTCCACCAAGTTCAGCACCAAAACTGGATGCTACAAAGTAATATCCTTATGAAAAGTTATAAAGCATTTATTATACGTAAAGTAAAATGTCTCAGTCCTGGGCCCGAAGTCAAAACACATTTTAACATTATGTCTTCGTTCCGTTAGCGCTCGAATATAGATAATGTCGCAAGCAAGTGTGAATTTCGTAGCTAAAATACACAATAGTTACGAAAATTTACACTTTGGCGCAACATTGCCTATATTCGAATGATTGCGACACGAAAACGTAATGCTAAAATGTGTTTTGACTCAGGCCTCTGATGTAGAGAAAATATTCCCCATAACTGTATGTGTTATTTAATGTTCTGTGAAAATTGGTATAGATGAAATAATGTATATGTTTCTGCACTGTGAAGTTTTCGATAATGAATAGTTTTTCCACTCTTACATGTAGGTTTTCGAGTTTCCTGTAAAAAAAACAGGTGTTTATAAAACCTCATATACACAAAAATAACGTCTACAATTTGAATAATTTATTTTTTGTTGGCACGTAGAGAACAATCTGCATGTTTATTTCTTGTAGTTTGTCTGCTGGCTATCTCACTAATGGGTAAAGCCATGATGGTATGTATTTATGTTTGCGAAACAGTTTGAGTCAAATTTGTTCATTGAATATGATTGTAAGTGACTCATATGGGTGTTTTTAGAAGTCATTTTTCAGTGTCAAGGGTGCTGATAGAGATTGCAACCTAAAATTTTTATATAAGATTGTTGTAGTGACTTGGATTATAAAATTTTGATAAACTAACTTTCAATAATTTTTCCAGTTATAAGACGATGACGGGTAGCACAGCCTACAGGTTTGGTGTTTTGGCTCGTATAGTAAGGCACATGAAGGCGAGACATCAACAAGGAGATGACCATCCTCTAACACTTGAAGAGGTGTTGGATGAAACAAATCAGTTGGATGTTGGTAGTAAAGTAAAACAAGTATGTATATTTATTTATTTATTTAATACATTAAACGGCGTTCAAGCCTTTTTACATTGTTTTACAAAGTATCTTCTTCTAAGTCGATCCCTCAATGCTGAGGATCGTGACCACCATGACCTCAACCAAGCGACAAGCTCCTCCGCCTGCCTAAACGTCTCACACATTGTACACCCTGCAGCATCTCTCACATGATCTGACCATCTTGTCGGTATTCGGCCTCTGCTTCTTCTTCTTTCGACTCCACCAGACAAAATATTTTTTCCAGATTGTCTGGCTCATGTCTTATAATATGTCCGAAAAAGCTTAATATACGTCTCTGACATATTACAGACAGTCGAGTCTTTATCTGGAGCTCAGTCAAGATTGACACATTCGTTCTGTGGGCCGTCCATGGTATGCGTAGCAACCTTCTCCAACACCACATCTCGAAGGCATCTACTCTGTGTCTTTCATTGTATACTTGATCATATTACATTACAATTATTCATTCAAGGTACATATAGACTACAAAAGATAAAAACAAATTTCATTACAAAAACATTAAGACATAAGCATTATACTGCAATTCATTCACAATCATAATAATCCGCATAACCTTATAACAATAAAAACATAATTATATGATTTTTTGATAATAAACAATATAAATATAATTAAAAAACACTATTACTTTCACAAATTATATAAAGAGTTATAAGTACTTTTCGGACATCCGTCCATCATCAGTAACAACTTAGAACTAAGTTGTTACTGATGATGTTACTTAGTTCTAAGTTGTTACTGATGATGGACGGATGTCCGAAAAGTACTTATAACTCTTTATATAATTTGTGAAAGTAATAGTGTTTTTTAATTATATTTATATTGTTTATTATCAAAAAATCAATATGAACTTCCACAGTGTTTGCTCTTCAAAAGTAGAAAAGTTATAATTATATGTATCAATCATTGATATACAATACTATGCACACACGCAAGTACCCTCTAACAAACAAATAGAAATATTTATAACAAAAATATGCAATACCAAAAGGTAAAAATAAATAAAAATCTGTAAAAGGTACATAAAACAAATATAAATAAAGCAAATAACAAAACGAAGCAAAATCATTAGGTAGGTAGGTACCTACATAATATATACATATAAGTAGATTATCGAACATTGTGTAAATTACAGTTGGAATAAATAATAAATTGTCTCAATGCCTGAGAATTGACTTTAGACTGGTTACTGTAAACACTTTAGGTGAAAATTTATTTCGATAAATGCTATTGTTTCTTGAGCAGTTGGTGCCTGCAATATTTTTCATCAAAGACTGGAATTTTTCATAGAGTTCAATTTTCACAATATCGTCAGGAAAAAAATTATGTGTCGAAGAGGATTATTATAAAGTTTTAATTTGTTTTTCTTGTTTCAATAATCTTCTGTAATTTATTTATTTTTATTGTTTGACAGTGGCTTCAAACAGAGGCGCTAGTGGATAATCCTAAAATAGAAGTGAGTCCTGAAGGCAAGTTCACATTTAAGGCTGTTTATAAAATAAAGGATAAAAAGGCTCTTTTGAGGTATGACAATAAATTTATATTTACTTGTTTGATTAATTTTCAAATTGCTCACTTTTAGTGAGTTATGAGATATTTATTACTGAGGATGGACGTATGTCCGAAAAGCTTCTAAGCAATATATTAATTAGTGAAAGTTATACAGTGTTCCATTTTTTATTACCTAAATTTAAGAAAATATTTGTTATAATTTGATTATAGAATTCTATTACCTAAACAACCTTTGGGTTTAACACAAAACCCAGATGCATCGTTTAAAAAAATGTATGAGTTATGTTTACAAAATATATACCTTTTTCCAAAAGGCATAGCTGTGAACTTGCAGAACAGAGAGTTTATCCTGTTTTTTTTTTCAAAGTTTAATTTGCAAATGATTTAGATTTTCTATTTACATTTTAGGCTATTGAAGCAGCATGATCTCAAAGGTCTGGGTGGAGTTTTATTAGAGGATGTACAAGAATCTCTGCCACATTGTGAGAGAGCCCTGAAACAGATTGCAGCTGAAGTATTATACATCACACGACCCACGGATAAGAGGAAAATACTTTTTTACAACGATAAGACTGCTAATTTACCCGTAAGTTATCCATTATAGTGGTGCACAAGTGCTATAATTTCTAATTGGATTAACAAAAACAAGTGTTTTCCTATTATGTTTTTAGTTTTAGAAACTAGTCTTTCGACTTATTAGGTCATTATTGATTGCTCAATCTATCAACAAAATTATTTATTCATAATATTCTTGGATCATACAGTTTTAACAAAAATCTAATATTAAAGTGTAAAACATTGAACAAACCTATTAAGATCCCTTTTTTCCAAATAATGGTGTCAGAGATTTTGAAATACTTTACAGAAAATGAATATAATAATAAGGAAATCTGTAATACTAAACCTAAAAATAGAGTGTAATAAAATAGAAAAAAAAGAAACGTCGTACCATCCATGTAGTACCAGAAATGTGTAGGACAGCAACAAAAGTTATAATATATAGGTTATGTTATTTTTGTACCTATTATAATCGTTGCTCAATATCAATATTGTTGTAATTTCCCCTTAGTTAATTTGATGGGGACATAGAAGAGATCCACCAGGTGATGATCCAACTTAGATGTGGCGCTCTAGCCCTAAGATAACCAATACATATATTTTTTACATGTGATTGATAATGTTTCATTCTTTCAATTGCCACCTCTCGTATGTTTACTTGTTATTTTTTCACTCTACAACATAAGTTAAAATAATTAGGATATGTGGAATGAAATGACAAAAAAGTGTGTATGTTTGGAAAAAGAGCTGTTAAAAAGTTCAAGCTTTTAAGAATAATTCTATTTGTTTTTAATTCATATTGATTTCTTTCAGATTGATGAAGAATTTCAAAAATTATGGAGAGCAACTGCTGTGGATGCCATGGATGATGCCAAAATAGAAGAATATTTAGAAAAACAAGGAATAAAATCTATGCAAGATCATGGACCTAAGAAACCTTTAGCACCGAAGAGAAAGAAAGCTGCACAGAAGAAAAGGCAATTCAAGAAACCGAGAGATAATGAACACATGGCTGATGTTCTGGAAACATATGAAGATAATACTTTGACCCAAAAGGGACAAGTGGTTTCCAGTAGCAAATAGATTCAAGATATATTGTGATTTTAGTGCTGTTATGAAACATAAGATAGTCTTAAGATAATATGTCTCATATTTATGTTAAATAAAATGATTGTATGTAAAGATAACCATATTTTTTTACTAAATCAATGAGTTTATTTGCTAATGTTTAAATGACTGACATACACAATTGTCTGTATGGAGCAAACTCATATTTAAATTACACTATACTACACCCTCACTCCATATCCCAAGTAGGGTAGGCAGAGATGGTGGAAAGTCACACAGCCCTAAATACTTCTTCCACATTCTCACACATGCATGTTGTTGATTTCTCTCACTCAACACATGGCTGTCCATGAGAATTTGATCCGCATAGTTGGATGCCCACGCTACATCACACCTCTTTACATTAATATATTTATTTTTTATTTATTTATTTTCTCGAAGGGAACAAACAGTCAACACAACAAGTATTACAGCAATTAAAATTAAATGAAATATGGACCACAAGAGTCCCCCTATATTACCACAGTTTAAAAAATTCAAAGCAACTAAGACAAACACACAAAACCAACAACAAAAACAAAGAAATATAATAATAAGATAGGATAAGACAAGATAAGAGAAAAGTTAAATATATCTTCATTATCATCCTTTCATCATTCATTCGCTCCACATATCCAAAACCCCACAACTTATTTACACTCATTCCGTCCACAACACTCCTCTCGCGTCCGCTCATTCTCTTGTTATCCTCATTCTTCATCTTGCAGTTTTATTAACCATTCTTCTAGGCGATCGAATCTCCATAACATTCATTCCATTTTTGTCTCTCTTGTATACACGTGTAACAATACCAGAATGGTATTGTGTACCAGCATTTTTGCCATGTTTGGCGCATTGTCATTGCTAACAATGGATTGAAGTATACAGTTCACTCTAGTACCGGCCACCTTTCTTTCGTTGTTTTTAAATTTAGAAGCTCAAATGTGTGTTTGTCTATTAAAAGAATACTTAGTCTTCACACACTATTTTAGTTAATGGGCCATTGTTCTAGCTGCAGCATCAATTATGGTAATTATGAATTAAAATTAGCTGACAGTATTATTGAGATAGCAAATTTGAGGAATAATAATATCATCAATATTAAATTACTTAATGGTTCAGTGAATCATTTTTATTTTAAATGATATGATCAATTGATTATCTTGTATTTATTCAAATGCCCTTTTAGAATAACCCGGATGTAGGTACACATATTTACTTTATTATCCTTTTCTAAAATCTTATCAATAAATAAATTTACATTAGGTTTTCGAATCCGGGTAAGTGATAACCGTATCTGGATTGAAGCATTGTATAAAAACCTCACACTAAAATGTTAATGCATCATTCAGTAGGTGAGAGTAGTGATTTTTGTAGAATCCAAAATGAGCCTTGATAGAAACTTGATTCTTGTTGGCTTGATAGCTGCAGTGTTTGCTATTTACAATGTGCAGTCTGCAACTCATGTACGATGGAACCAAGCACCATCTTTCTCACCCAGATCAAATGTTTCCTTTGGATTTCTCGGACCAAATGATACTTTACTGAACAGGTAAATACCTAATTTTTTATGTTTTTCTTTTGGTACAATCTTACATTCATATATTGTTTTTAGTGATCTATTAAAAGTTGTGCATTTAGATTTTTATCATTGATATTTTGAAAGAGGGTCGTACAGACTGTCAGTTTTTGTTTCTTGAATAAATATAAAAAAATAATTTGTTGAAAAAGAAAGCAAAATATTGGAGTGCAGAATATATAGAATGAATTTCATAGATAGTTATGTTATTTTTATTTTGATCTTGACTTATGAATTTGCAATGTACATGTGTGATTGTGTATGATTTTTTTGTTGTTGTCTGTCATACTTTTTTTTTGTTAACATGTAAAAGGCTCACGCCGTGTATGGTTTTAAATAAAATAAAATAAAAAATATTTTGTTTAAAATCACTAGTTTGAAGAATCAAAACCAACAATAAATTGAATGTGATTTTTCAGTCAATTTTCCATCAAAAACGCATCAGTTCTCCAACAAACTGTATTCGTACCATATAACGCACCAAATAACTACGTTATTACATACATCCAGGCATTGGAAAGAGGTCCAAATCAATTCGCAAATGTTTCCATCTCCAGTGGAGGTATCATGCAATCTAGTGTCACAATGAGAATTGTATCACTCCCAGGAAAAGGTTTCAACTATATGGTTTCATTTTATGGACGCAGAAGATAAAAAGAAAAACCCTTTGATATGTGCTGCAATAGTTAATCATATTATGTTATGATTCCTATAGATAACTATACCTCAATTTGTAAGTGATAGGTATAACATAATATTGGTTTTTGAAATACATGAATAAACAATACAGAAAACTGATTTACATTTGGTTGTTTTATTAAGATCCCTTTTTTATTGCATTCCTCAGTGTGCATTAGGCTCATTCTACCAAATGCCAAATTTTCTCTCCTTCTAGTGTATTTGGAATCAGAAGACCAATTTCTCTAAAAAAACAACTAATTCACTGATTTTTAAATAAAATCTACTTTCTAAAACTTTTATCTTTGAAACATTAATTTTCAAACCGTTCAAACTGCAACTATCATACACACGTAACAATCTCTTGTAAATCCCCACCAAGTCATTTGTGTACATCAATGAATTCACCTGCGTTTCATTCGATTCGACACCAACATCCATCTCTATCACAGGTCGTATACAGTAGTCGAAGAATAGGTTAAACAGCCACGGAGACATGACACAATCTTGATTTACTCCCTTGGTGAGAACCGAGTACTCCGAGAGGGTATTATTACCCTCACGCAAGTGGAGCTCTCCACGTAGAATGAAGAGATTCGCGAATCAACTGGCTGTTCACCCCATACTCCGATAATATGCGCCACAACCTTTTCCAGTCCACTCGATGATATACTTTCTCCAAATACACGAACGCATAAAAAAGGCTTTTGGTGTTTACCCAAAACTTCTCTACCACCATTCGTAGGAAGAACATCTGATCAATAAAATATATAGGTATTATAACACTAGTTATTTCCTCCCTTACGGGGAGAGCAGAGAGTCAAAATAATAGACAATAAACACTATGAACACTTTTATTTACAATTTTAACACCTTTTACATATATATATATATACATTGAAACCTTCTGAATACCATACTAATAATACCACAATGAAACTTCCACACTGATCCTATAACAATCAACCAACACTGAGTAACGCAGCAGAGAGGACGTCTCCAATCCCCGGACTATTTACTGCAGGACATGGAACTAAACAAGGAGGATCAGAGGAACACTGCTCCGTTGAGGACACCACTAAAGTCCCAACGACCAGCAGGTAAGGAATGCAACACTGCTCCGTTGAGGACACTACTAAAGTCCCAACGACCAGCAGGTAAGGAATGCAACACCTAACCGACTGTAGGCACAGCACGGCAGGTGACCAGCATATAGGTATAGGTATGAAAGGAATGCACCACCTAACCGACTGTAGACACAGCACGGCAGGTGACCAGCATATAGGTATTCAGGTATAGGTATGAAAGGAATGCACCACCTAACCGACTGTAGACACAGCACGGCAGGTGACCAGCATATAGGTATAGGGAGTAGTACTCCCTATCGACCCAGGATGGGCCGATGCAATCTGCCTGATTGTATGGAGTGTTCCTGTTTATATACCCTTTCAGCAGTAAGGAACAGCTGATCGTAGCCTTGGTGGTGGATGTCACGGTGGAGGGGGATGTACCTTGGACTCCGCCTTCCTATTTCTGGTTAGATTGTTCTGGAAGGTTCTAGAAGGTTCGGGAACATTCCATCGATGAGACATCTATCGGCAAATCGGGTGACTAATAGATACTTCCTGTGTTTCGGTAACGGCTGTTAGTTGTATCAGGCGGGTGATGTTATGTTTATGCCATATAAAAAATACGTGGTGTTACAGTATGTAAAAGTATTAATGAGAATCATATTTAGGTATCATTAATGATAATTTATGTAGGTGAATGTGTTTAAACTACTTATTATTTATTGTAACACAATAAAATTCCCCAACTTGATTAATTTCCAAGTAAATTAATAAATAAGTAATCAGATTTTATTCATTACTAGCCCTAACATCTGGCATTGCTCAGCTAAAATCTACATGTACATCTTTGGAAAATTATTCCATGTGACTTTTAAATTCCATGTTTCTTTACATTTACCAGAACACACATTTTTAAACTTTTCATTTATAATATCATCTTTTATCTTTATTTTTTCGTGTATCTATTCACGTTGATTAGCTCTGCCTCCCACTCTTTTCCGTAGGTTTTTGAATGTCTTGTAAAAGACAGGTGTTAAAAAAAAACATTTTACATTTAAATTCAGTGATGAGGTTTGCCACCCATCCTATTAAATGCAGCTGTGGTGTGTCGTAATGGTATTGTAGTAGTAGTTATTTAAAAATTCCGTAATTGCTTGTGTTCTATGCTATGCAATGAAGTTTATTATTATTATTATAAAGGGAAATAGTTGGTAGTGTTTTCTTACATTTACATTATTAACCTTTTGATTACCGTCCATGTCAAATACGACTGTGCCCTCAATACCGCGTGATTTAAATGAACCATTTTTTTTTTAGTTTTAAACTAATTTTAATAATACAAATCTACTCACCAGAGACTTTCCATAGGATCAAGTGAACTCATTAATCCTTTGGCTATGGTATCGCAAACAAATTAGACACTAATGAGTCACCACTATCCCATAATAAATGTGACTCTGGGAGTAGTCAAAAATGGAAAACGTGATATGACGGGATTGGTAATGCATGGTAAGGAAATTCGCAACGTGATATGCCTTTATTGGTAATGAAACGGTTAAGAAAGATTTTATTCAGCGTACATAAAATGTACAATTTTATTTATTGAAATCTCACCCTAAGTCTTTGTATTAGTTGAAGATTATGTTAATAGATAATCTTATCTGAGTGATAAAGAAAATATAAGTATAAATATCTGGACACGTTTTCATACATTTCAATTCAAAAACAATTTTTTTCTAGAAGTGTTTCCTTATTCTACAAAATGGGTCTTAATAAAACCTTCATTTTTGTTTCATTAGTGGTGGCAGTTTTCGCTGTTTATAATGTGCAGTCTGCAAAGCACATTTGGGATGAAGAACCTTACATTTTACCCAGAGCAAATACTTCCTTCGGAAGTCTTGGACCAAATGATTTTCTTCTGTACAGGTAAGCACTTTTTAATAATTAGTAACTGTATCCAATTTTTGTAAACTGATTTTGCACAATAATTATTAAGTATATTTGGGTTAGTTGGAAGATATCGCGTCCCTGCGATAAACTCGCCCATTGTGCAAAATTATTCGTTTATACCATGTATCTTTATCATTTGTGTCCATATATTTTGTACAATAAAGTTTATTATTATTATTATTATTTATTTATTTATTTTATTTATTTATTCTTTTTGCACATCATCATTACATAACAGTGTTAACAAAATAATATAAAATTTTAGAAACTAGGACGATGTGCAGTGGCGAGATTATCACTATAAAGTGATTTCTTCCATCTAACCACGTTAGATGGAATTATATTTTTAATTTAATAAATCTATAGCATAAATTTCATAGTTAAAAAATCTCAGAGGCACGGAGAGGACAGTTTTCATGTTTCTTACATGCAGCTGATCTGCTGGCTACCCCACTTGTGGGATGTGCCGTGATGGTATAATAAAATAAAATAAATAATAAAAAATCTCAATATAAAAATTACTCCTTCCTGAAAAATCCTAATTCTATAAAACTATGAACATTATTTTGATTATTATTTCAAAGTTTTAGACAAACTTGCAGTCATGAATACTTCTATATATCAGAATATAGTGCAAAATGATCACCTTCTGAACATTTCTTTTATAATTTTAGTAAACAAATCTCTATAAGTTGAAATATAAAAGAATCAATTTCTGTAAATCAGATATATTTTTTAAATTCTAAAATAACTTCAAGAAATGCACTTTTTTCAATCACTTGTAGTACAAACTATCAAGGTTGTATTTTAAGCACATGTATATAGCCAAAATGTAATTTGATATTTTTTTTCTAGTTCGAATGCTATCAGAAATGTATCAAGCGTTTCTCAAATTGCAAATGTGCCTTATGTCGGATTCAATGTTAATATTACATACATATATGCAATGGAGAGAGGACCAAATCAATTTGCAACTGTGTCAATAATCAGTGGAGGAATTAATCAATCTAATGCCACAGTGAGAATCATGTCTGCCGTAGGAAGAGGTTTCAACTACACTGTTTACTTCTATGGGCGTAACCGATAAACGCCTACAAATGATAAGTTGTATTATAAATTGTTCACACACGCATCATTGATTTAACATGCTGGTAGAGATTAAATACAGATTCAGAATAATTATTATGTAAACATCATATTGTATTCTATTTCGGTGAAGTAATGTACATATGTATTAAAATACTTAAGCCTACTTAAATGTAGTTTTATTGAGATAAGATAAGAAATAATACTTGATTATTTTTCATCTATACCTACATAAAATCATGTCCTTCTGTAAAATATAGATATAAGAAAGTACTTAACAAAAAGATGTTACAATTAATACACAGTACCTGCAAGTATGTAAGTATTCAACTAGGTACCAGATAAATGTGAAATTTAACCAAATGCATGGTTATAGATATATATATGTTCGTCGGTAGCCTGGAGGTAGAGTCTCGGCCTTATGAACATGAGGTCCGGGGTTCGATCCCAGGTGCCGGCAAACTCCCCTTTCACGACACAAGCTTTTAGCTTACTGTGAAAGGTGTATAAGGTTGTATTTGGGTTTATAACAAAAACCCAGATATATCTTTTTAAAAAAAAAAAAATGTTCTGAAAGAGCTTTTGGATAATTTACCCTTTTTATAGTTTATATCTATATTGCTTCATTATAATTATTATACTACGCTGCCACGATCCTCAGGCATGACGAAAAGAATAAGAGATGTTTTATAGCAGTGTGCTTTTGGGTGGAAATGGGTACAACCATAGCCTTCTAATACTTCTCAGAAGGCTATGGTACAACATTATTATGTATGTTTTTTTTATATAAGGCAAAAAATCAAAATAAGTAATGTAGGTAGCTACCTAGTAAAAAAACGGAACAAACATTTTCCCTTTTTGTTAGTTACAAATATTTTTATTATCTATTTTTTATAGAATTTATAATAAAATATTTTTACCGTTTGATTCTCTACAGTGGCATTTTAACATTCTACATTATAATTATTTTGGATTCTAGCTATAAACAAGGTATAATAATAATATAATATTAAATGCTTCGATCACTTCACTACATACTGCCAACAATTTTCATTTTTATGGCAATACTTGATTCTTGATAATTATTTTGACAGTTCAATTTGCTATATTCGGCTATATTGTGCTTGGTTGGGGAGAAGCTGATTATCACATTTGTTTTTGCGCAAGAAGTTGTTTTTTATCATGTTTATTAGTTAAAAGTCTCGTTTAAACCACAACAAGTGAGTTCAAATGTACTATTTGACTTCTTAAGATACAATTTAACAGATCTTATCGCTCCTATTTATCTTTGTTATGTACATCTCATTTCCGCCATTATGATCTGGATTTCTGCGAACAATAACCGATGGGAGTTTTGTATGTTGTTCAATCTATGAACAATATTTACATTGAGGATTGGATTTTTATTGTATTTTTCAAGTAATCTGACAGAACAACAATCCAAATAATATTTATTTTTTATGTTTGTTTACTAAAAATATGCTGTGTATGTCAAAATAGAATACAAATATTTACTGAAATATCTATCCAAGTATTAAATTAGCATCACATTGCCATATTTTAAATCTTACAAAACAACTCCTCGATTTTAACTTTATTGTTTTTTTTTATAATTATTACTTATTTTTTTACTTATAGTCATGTAATTGTGTAGTACTTAACATGAAAAATGATAGTTAGTCTAAATTTGGTCCATTTCATTAGCATAAATTTAATTAGATTAATTTTTAATTATTTGCACAAAATAATGCCAGACCTAACCTACAATCAATCTAACAATACTGTAATAATAATAACACTTAATTGATTGGTGCGGGCGTCCGAGAACCACATGGCTTGATCACGTGGATCAAATTCTCAAGGACGGTCGCGTGTGTATAAGAGGAATTGACGTGCGTGTATGAGAAACTGTATGAATGTGGAGGAAGCGAAGGAAGTGTGTAAAGATAGATCTGTTTGGCGTTCCATTCTCTCTTCCTACCCCACTTGGGATACGGCGTGAGGGTATAGTATAGTACTTAATTGATAAAAAAAAGCTATGAGCAATAGGCGAGCTTATTACCGGGAAACAATATCTTCCAGCTAATAATGACATAAAAATTTGATATGCTGAGAGCATCCGCAAAATGCTTGCTATAAATTTATTATGTACCTACTTAAAAAATCAGCAAAACTACTGGATTCTTATTCTCCATGAAATACTACATATCTGTAAAAATAAGCCAAAAAAACGACATTTAGGCAAGACCAGGAGATCAGAATTACCTCCCGTATTTGTTTCTTTGGTGTCGTTTTACAAACCTTCAACTGTCTTAAAAGTACCAGTGATAAAAGTGATTTTCATTTTGCTTATAAAGTTACTGGCATTCATCTGGTGCCTGTTTAAGGGGAGAGTTGAAATTTGCTTCTAAAGCTAGAGTGATGCTTCTCTGGTGCTGCAGATCGCACATCATTAGTGCAGATTCTCAATGTTTTTATTGTTTTAAGGATGATGAACGAAAACAGTTACATGTTGGATTTGAGGTCCATGGCGGGACCTTCTACTATGCAACACCAACAATCCACAGTGACATACAGTCAAGCACACCATCATCATCAGAATATGGGACATTATACTCATCCACAACAAATACACACACCACATCCTCAGATGGAACATAAATATCCATCGCAGAACATAGTGGTACAACCTACCTATCATCAGATATCTTATGTACATCATCATCCACTGGTCAATATTACACAACAGGTAATTTTGTGAATAGTATTTTTGTAAAAAAAAATTCAACTCTGTGATGTTATGTTGTCTTTGGATTCTCCAAAATATATACTATGCCTTACTCTTCTCTGTAATTTTTGAGTGTTTAGTTAAGGGTGTGGAATGCCACGGATCCTGAATGTCTTATTTAAAGAAGATTATCTGTATGTTTAATACATGCTACGAGTCTTCTGGCTACCCCACTTTCATATCACAGAGTTCTGTTATTCAAAATTTTGATCCCTGGTAGAATTTGGAAATATTTATAACATTGTTGATTGAATTGCCAGTGATCTTTGTAGTCATTTACAAGCGCAATATTTTCTTTTGCAGTGACAGGATTCTTGTTAAAATTTGGTTGCATGTTTTTTTTAATTCAAGCATTTATTATAATGAAAACTCAATTTTCAGGTTTCGCATGAAGAAGTAGTACCACAAATATCATTAAATAAATCAAAGAAAACTAAATCTCCGAAGGTGAGAAATAAATCTGGGGCAGCTAAAATATTGAAAAGAAAACCAACACCACCTCCACCTAGTGGGGATACTCCACCCCCTCCAGCCGATATATCTCATGTCCCACACGCAGTGGAAGCGAAGTCACAGGGAAGGAAAGGAAGAAAGAGAAAATATGCTCAATCCAGACAAGAAAGGAAAGAAAATATGTATAAAAATTTGCCATACATAAATTCTAGAAATCAACAAGTTCAGCCAAAAGAATTTGAAGATTATGATTGCAAATGTCCATTGAAATGTAGAAAGAGGGTTTCTGCAGAAGCTCGGAGACAAGAATTTGAAGCGTTCTATGCCCTTGGCTCCTATACAGCTCAAAATGTTTTCCTTTTAGAGAGAATCAAAGAGGTTAACAAGAAAACTAAAATACCTAAAGTCGGAAAGAAGAAAACTAAAAAGAAATCACATAAACTCACTAAAAAGAAAAACTTTCCAAAGATGAGTTCGAAATATAAAAATAATTCTCATCTGCTTTCGGATGATTCTGATATGGATTGTAAAGATGGCATTCTTGAAGAAAAGAAAGCTATTAAAAAAATTAAGAAAAGTAGTACAGTAATTCCTGAACCTCGAGAGGAACAAACTGTGGTGAAACCAATTGAAGAATCTACAGAAGAAAGGAAATGTCACGACGGTTGTACAAATGAAAAATGTAGTTTCCGTATTCCACCAATTAAAAATATTTACAATTATCAAAAACCTATCCAAAATCATCAAGTTATAATTGAATCAAAATCATTTCAGTCACCTAATGATACTAATACTATTTTGATTGCCGATCAGAAGAATAATTTTTATCAATATAAAAATCTAAATATTCATCAAACTCATTCAGAATATCTTGGTAATCAAGATCAGCAAGTACCGAATGTTGATAACAATATATGCTTAATACAAACACCTCACGAGAGATCTGGATTATCAGGAACACTATCCGTCTTGCAAGTGCCATGCCCTACTGATAATTTACAAGTCACTAATTCAGATATGCATAATCTTCAAGTTGGTCAAATTATAGAAACCGTAAATGATCCTAATCAAACACATACCCAGATGACTTGTGTAAGAATCCAGCCAACGCAGCATATAGTATACACCAGTCAACATATTCCATATGCTGAACCTCAGATTATTTATCAAACCCATCCAATACAACAGACTGATGATTGTACCGATCAACACATTTTGTGTTCGAATCAACAAGATATTTATCATCCACAAGAGACCACAGTTCTGGAACAAGACACAAATGTATTCAGTCATAATAGTAGTTCTAATATAGATACTCATGATAATAATACTAAACGAAAAAGAAAACCTTTTAAAACAGAGAGGAAATTCACACGAGTTTATCATTTGAAGAAAATAAGAGTTTGTCGAGAAATGTTTGTGAAAACTTTAAAGATATCATCGGGAAGAGTAAATACAGTGTTGAAGAAAAGTAGATCTGGTGATGGATTGTATCGTAAAACTGGGAACCAAGGGGGGCATAATAAACTGACTGAAGATCAGAAGACAGATGTGTATAATCATATTAGTTCCATGATGAAGTATATGACAAACAGTACCGAGTCACCACAACCTGATAAATCCTTGCACAAACCTCCTTTCCCATCTGGATTTTCTTTGAAAAGTCTCTACGCATCATATGCATCCAGTAATAATATTACAAAACATGTAAGTTTTACATCTTATTCTAGAATATTTTATAAAGATTTCAACCCCAAGAAACAAACAGCTTCTACAACAACTCAACAAATATCTAATCCCGTTACTCAAAACTCTGAAAAGATGTTTGTTGTTCAACCTGTAAAGCAATATACTCCACAAGTGTCACACACTAACATGAATGATTGTAGTAATAAGCAGTACACAAGCAATAATACCACAGGGCAAATGCTCGCTACTAGAGTAGTTCAACAGGAGCCAGAATATGCTAACAGTATGCCTTCTGTACAAGTTTATACACAGCAAGTGGTAAATAATTCATCACCAGAGGGTCAACCCAAGAAACGAGGAAGGAAAAGAATGTACGGAGATCTCACTAGACAGGAGAGGAAGTACAATATGTACAGAAATCTACCTTATGTTAATTCTAGGAAGCAACACGTGTCCCCCAAACAGTTTGAAGATTTTGATTGCAATTGTCCGTTGAAGTGTAAACAGAGAATATCGCCTAAAGATAGGAAAAAAGAGTTTGAGGGATATTACAATTTAGGTTCTTACATTGCTCAGAATATGTACCTTCTAGAGAGGATTGAAGAATGCAAGAAAAAGAGGTGTTATGTCAAAAATAGACCAGCCAAGAGGGAAAGAAACTTTAGTAGAATATATAAATTAAGTAAGGTAAGAGTGTGTAGAGCAATGTTCTTGAAAACTTTGAAAATATCGTCTGTCAGAGTAAATACAGTCCTTAATAAGAAAAGATCTGGAGAAGAACTGACTTACAAGAGAGGACAGAATCAGGGGGGAATGAATAAAATTACAGAGGAACAAAAGAGTGCCATTTTAGATCATATCAATTATATTATCGAATCACTACCAGTCGACAAGCAACACAATGCAGATGGCGATCTTATCTTCCCGCAAGAATACACTTTTAAGCGAATGTATGATATATATTTACAAAATAATGACAAAGGGAAGAGTGTCAGTTTTTCAACTTACCGAAGGGTGTTTAACGAAAAATTTGATTTCAAAATTGAAGTTGTATAAAAGCAGCGTTCACTCTATAATAATAAAAAGTTTAGAAATTGTGAATAAAGTTGTGATAATACTTTGTACATACTGCCAGATATATTTATGAGTTCATGTAATATTATTATATTTTCTATTACTATGTTGTAATGTAAGAATAAAGCATTGGATAATTATTTGTTTAATGTATCTCAAAGTAAAACAGTATAACTACATAATTCAAATCTGAAACGATTATTAAAATTATGAGATAAATAAACAAGAAAATTTTACAGTTGATTTTTTTACATTTTTGAAGGTGCTACCTACTGTATGTACTGATTTTAACAAAAAAAAAATTACCATATTTCTGAATTGAAGTTGTCATATTATGTCTTGAATAGGTTCATAATATGCTAATTAAAGAGTTTTGTGTTATGATTATAAGAGGAGGCAGAAATAGCAAAACACTGTTACGATTAATACAGGGAAATTATGTTTAAATTCATGTAAAAAAATTGAATTACTTGTGCACCAATAAAGTTAATGAAGGTGGAGCACTGTTCATGCTGTTAATTTTATAATATCCTGTGTGCAATAGTCCTGTACTTTTTTTGTAATTTATTTTAATCTGCTATTTTTGTCCACCAACTGTCAAATGATGCCTCGCCTTCCCCTTCAAAAGAGCATGCCAAAAAGCAAAATTTTATTAAGTTTTAGGTCAATATGGCCTTTATTGTTAGGGAAGATTTTCTCATTTCAAAGTTTCAAAAATAGAGTTAATCAAAATTATAATAAAATGTTGCCAGAGTTCAAATATATTCAGTATTAATTACAGTATTTTACAGACTCGACACTGCTAGACTCACTGCCGGTGACAAAAAGATAAAGTCCTTTTTATTTTAAGTCTGAATTGTAAAAATCCTATTAGTTAATATGAGTTGCTGTAGAACTACCAGAAATTCTTTTCTGCGAAGATTTATGGAGATTTGAATTTTTTTTGGAACTGGCCCTAAACGTATGTGTTGTTACGGTAATGGAACGGTCTTGACTGTCCCTTGTTTCGGACCTCTTATTAAGTGTCGGTTGGTGATAAATTCAATTTTAAAAAAGTATTTTCTGTCTTTACAAATTTTGGTTGCATTAGTATGCTGGTTTCCAATTTATTTCATTTTTCAAATTTAAACACTTATCGAATTGCTAAATTAATAAAACTAAGGAGATAAATAATTTATTTCTGTGAAATAGAAATATTTTTTCATGTTTTATTTATTACAATGTTAAATAGAAATGTTTTTTGTTAACATTCAATGTTTGTCTATACCCAGTAGACAAAAATTAAATATCCACTATGATTGAGTATACTTGTGTGACTGAAGAATGCATTTATTTTTTTTATTATTTATTGTGAATATTAACGTCAATTTAAGTGACATGAGAGATCTTAGGAAAAGACCATTTAAATCACATAAGCCAAAACAGAGGTTCTTGGAAAAGATCAAACAGGATCTAAATCTTGGATAACTGGCAAACCACTGCTGACGATTGAAAAACTTGGAGATCCATTGTTTTGGAGGTAAAAGTTCTACAAAAGCTGTGCAGCTATTGTTAGGAAAGAATTTCTAAAAAGTATTTGCGGTGGCAATAACCTATTTTAATGTAATCATCTGTTTTAAAATTTCAAACACTTCTATTTTAAATTCGGTTGTGACTATTGTGATTTATTTAAATTCCGCGGAGTAAGGAATACAGATACATCTACAAGCGATCTTGGAACGAATACGTTTGGATCATATTCAATAGGTCTTGGAAGTGTTACAGCTGGTTTGATTTCATAGTTTCTCACTAATGTGGCAATAAGAAGTTTGGCTTCCATAATTCCAAGTCTCATACCTGGAAAGAAATGTATTGTTTGATTACTGTATGAAAATTATAATTATTTCAGATTAATACATTTCTGGTTCAAGATCCTCTACAATTATTTACCCAATCAAAAATAATTCTAATTTGTGTGAATTGTGATAAAACAGGACTATTATAATTCCTCCATGATTAAAGAAGTAAATTTGAATTGTCATTTAGTTGCATTCTCGTATTCTTTGAGTGCATTTGATCTTAATTTCTATCCATCAGTCTTTTCTCTCGATTGTACTTACCAACACACATTCTAGGTCCTTCACCAAATGGCATATATGCAAATTTTGGAATCTTGTCTTTATTTTCTGATGAAAATCTTTCTGGATCAAATTTATACGGATCTGGATAATATTCGGGATCATGATGTATTCCATTAACCGGAACAATTACTCTCATTCCTTTGGTTACGGATACTTTTTGTCCTTTTGCTTCAAGAACTATATCCTTTGTGCAAACTCTTGGAAATTGGAATACTGGTACGTACATCCGTAAAATTTCTAAAATTAACAATGATCAATTCACATTTATGCCTGTGATTTGTGTTGTTTGTTTCAGAATTCCGTATCATTGTTTTTATTAAAATAATTAAAAGGTACCTGAAAATACCATGTCTAGATATGGTAGTTTGTGGAGTTCTTCATAGGAGAGTTTACCATCTTCGTTCTGTTCATATGCTTCATCCAATTCATTTCTCAATTTCTCTTGGACATTTGGATTGCAAGATATCTGGATGTACAAAAATAATGCTAAACATTTGGTAAAATTGACCTATTTTAATAATGTGATGAGTAGGAGAAATAGATTATAGAAATATCGCCCGCGCTCTAGAGATGAAATAGATTATAGAAATATTACCTGCACTCTTGACATGGATGCTCCACAGCTCAGAATGAAGCATCCAACACATACATACAAATAGTTATAATTTGTTTTTACTTAATAATTGACATACTTCATACACTCCTAAACTTGATGGATTACTAGTTGTCTCCGACCCATCCAAAATTGTTCCGAAGAGTTTGGCAGCAACATCCAACTCTGAAAAAGCTGTTTAAAAATATTGAAATAAGCATTTTTATTTGTTCAGTGTAAATTATTTTAATATTCTGTAAAATTAACTGGTTGTATATAAGTATTTATCATATCTGCAAGGAAGCCTTTCAATAAGAATATTCATGTACTGAATAAGTGTTAGGGTAATAAACTGTCTTACTTTTTTTGCCATCGTTTTGACTAAATTTCTGTAATGTGTCGTAGACATCAGCATTTGGTTGTCCAGTTTCATTACGACTCTTGATTATATTTTCACCTAGTTTTGATAACTTGTCTTCCATTTCTTTAGATACAAATCTGAAAATATTTGTGTCTGGTTATTAAAAGATTTAATTCTCAAAGTTTCTTGTTGTTTCACAATCTTTTGAATAAGGTCAATTGAAGGAAAGTGAAAATAATGATAATAGAAGACCAAGAAATGTTTGTAAACATACTGTCAGTAAAAATACTGTTAAAATGAATCTTTAGTTTCATACGAACCTTACAGAAAAGACCTTAGCCAGTGAAGGGAACACTGCGAGTGACACCGTTAACAATCCATCTATGAAACTAGACGAAAATATGGAATTTTTTATTTCTAAGAATGCATTATTTGGATTTGTGAAGGAGTTGTTTTTAACACCAAATATTCCATAGACAATGTAATCTAAGAAGAAGGTGGCTGCCATCTAAAGAGGCAGAAAAAAAGGTATTACGGACATATTTATGGTTTTAATCCTACATAATTTCAATCATAATTTAAAGTATATACCTAATAGAAAAAATAATTAAGAAGTGCAACTGTGTCTGACTTCATAATTTTGTATAATTTTTACTTGAATTTTCGTAATTGAAAATTCGAGACTTTGATATATATTTGATTTGTCAAGTAATAAACTGTTGTTTACATTTTACTTACGTCTCTTAGTACAAATGCGTGCTTTGGATTTTTTTGAAGCAATCTGTTAATATGCTCCATCAACCTTTCAGACGTCTCATTGAGGCTCTCGTAAGAAAGCTTTATCTTTGCTGGGGAGAAATGTGGTGCCCATCTTGCTCTAACTGCTTTCCACTGTTCTCCTTTATTTGAAAATGGATTTAATCCCCAGATTTTATCTTTTTCTAAATCAACCTTTATAAAAAACAGATTAGTTAACAATTATTTCTTAATACAAACAGATAGGTAACTCTAATTGCTTTTACATGAATCGTGATAATAATATAATTTTGTTGCTATTAACAAATTGATTTTGTTCCATGTTGATAATAGTAATAACATCAACATAGCTTAGATAATTTATTTTTATGTTAAAAATTCAGCACATAAAATTACATTACTTGGTCACTGTAATTCGTAAAAGTATTCATTAGTAATTGCCATCGTATTCTATAAGTATAGTTCTTTAATTTACATATCATATTTTTTAACAGATTACTGGTTTGCAGGGTGAGATTATCAGTTTTTAGAATTTTCATCCAACTTAGTTCTTTTTTTCTGTATGTAATCCCGTTATGCTATTGTTAAAATTATTTTTTATATTACCGTGAAATCTGTGTCTGTAAAGTTGGCAAAATTTGTGGTCATCACTTGCTTAGCGATATCTAGATCTCTGACCATTAGTAGTGGATCACGGAGGTTGAATAATCCAACAAATGGAGTATTGGAGAATTTCCTATAACAAAATGATAAAAATATAATAACTTCTATTAGAGTTAAAGGAAGATTTTCCCTTCGTAACAGCAGGGCACATAGATGTGTTCCTTTCGGTTTTAGACAAAATCTTAATTGTAATTTTTTTTTTTTTGAAGTATTGAATAAATGGTTTTAAATAACGTTAGGAATGATGTTGAAATATCTTAATGAATAGGAAAATGATAAAGAAAAAAAAGGTAAAAATGTATAGCAATTTAACATGTTCATTCGCATTGATTTCTGAATATAATAATCTAATATTGTTTAAAAATTTTAAATTTTAATAATAACAAAATATCTAATTTACATACTTGTACATTCTGGTGAAAACATATCCATAAGGCTCCTTCCCTTGCATGATTTCCTTAAAATTACCAAAGAAGAAAGCCGGTTCCTCATATGGCACGCCCCTTTTCTTCCAATAATCATTATTCCACACAATCACTTTATAAAAAACAAATAATAAACTGACAATGGTTAACAAAACCTCTGACCACATCTTGTTTTGTGGTATGATCAACAATGACTAACACTATTTTATTTTCAATATATTTTTTAGCAATATCTTTATCTATACAGTGTCTCAAACACTAAAAAGAAAAAATAGTTCTAATATATCAGCCATTATTACCTATATACTCTTGAAATGATAACATCTATTATTTTTATCTTAACTATTTTTAAATGTTCTGTTGATTTTTATCTAATTACCTAATTACCAGTAATGATTTTGCTTAATACATTTTATATTATTTGAATTAGGCGCTGAAGAAATGGACTGTTGCCCCCTGCAGAAGTCTGATCCATCATACACTGGTTAGAAAGGCATCTAGGAAATTGATGGAAGATCTCCGCTGCGGCTTCGGTATTTGAGAGTCTACATATTTAGATTAATCATTCATCAATCGATTCATTTTGATATTTCGTCGTAAAATCTAATAAGTATTTGGTATATAAATAAAGTGTTAGTACTAACTAACTGCCAATTCACTTAAATAAAACAGTTTTTGTTTATTTGAGTGAAATTTGGTAAAAGTGACACTGTATGAATATGGGTACTAGGTTACCTATTATGTCTTGAAGGTATATTTGATACAATCTGCAGGGTTACTCGTGAACCGATCTAAATACAATCTTAATCTTTTCTTGATGTTAAGCCTACGATGTGCGAAATGACTATAGTAAAAAGAGATAGCTGAGGATAGTCGTTTATTAGGTATGGTTGTGTTATGTGATATAATCCCAAAAATGTACCAGATATTGATGAATCCATTAATATTGTTGTGATATTTATCAAGTATATGAAATATGTCATCTAATTTCATAAAAAAATTTTTTTCATCAGACACCTGATAATCATTTTATTCTTGGGGTTACACCACATATAGTAGGTACAATCATCATACTCGTGAAATGTTGGAAATGACTATCCTCAGCTACCGTGTGATTGGCGTACCTTCGAGTATCATAGTTAAAATCGAGACAAGATCTTATTTCAATCGTGTCATGAGTAACCCTGCTGGCTAATTGAACAATCTAGTTAGATGATGTGTTTGGAATAATCAGTAGTAGGTAATCAGGAAATGTTTGGTGATGTTTCTTCTGCTACAAAGGAACTTTTAATATACTCACTATTTAATTTATTTGTATTGTGTCACTGCCTATTTTGCCATAGAAATATTTTATATGTAGATAATAATAATAATCGTCATTCAAATATTTTACTTCGTTCACGTGTATGAATATCTGTGTATCCGCTGAAGAGATTGATATGAATTTAGCGTTAATGACAGAGTCGTAGAATTTTAAGCATAAGGGTTCAACACTGACCGAGTTCACTTTCAAATTATAAGGTATTGGTTAGTGTAAGGTAACTTGAATTAGGTATGCATATTTGAGTTTATAAAAACATCAGTTTCTTTATTTATTTCCAAAAAAGTGGAAAATCAATCTTGCATCTACTGCACTTGTTCCTATGTAATAAAATTACTTATGTCGGGTTAGTTGTATGATGTTGCTAAGGTTTTTTTGCACACAACATTGTACCTAGTGTTTTATTTTTTGTGATAAAATTTATTATGATTACATATTTTATTCTTTAGGTATCTAAGTTTTACAAGGTAATTTGGAAGCATTCCTCAAAAATAAATGTGATGTATCATCCCAAAAATCAAAATCCAGTGCATATAAATAGGTTTGTAAATTTGGTAAAATTACATTAATTGTATCGGCATTTACTTTGTAACACTTCATTTTAAAGTATCAAATAAAATAAAATAAATATTTATTATTTTGTTTTGTGTTACTGTTGAGTATGACTAACGCACGACCGGTTTCGCGGACTCCGAGTTCGCATCATCAGGTGCTGATCTATACTGTAGTATATATCATACTCAACAGTAACACAAAACAAAATAATAAATATTTATTTTATTTGATAATTGGTAAAATTAATTTGAATTTTTTTTCAGCAATGAATATGTTTTCTATTTTCTGAGTTATGCTGGGTTAAAAAGCTAGTATAATATCATCTTTTTACGTGTGTTGGGTCGTGGAGTGGAAGATAACCTTGAATAAGAATCAAATCAAATGATGTCGATAAATGTAAATGAAAAATCGTGTAGGTTTTTATTGTAATGTGTGTTTAAATTTTAATTATTTGTATTGTATTCTGTTCAATACAAGAGTCTTAGAATAAATTATTATGGTCTTGAGAGGTCTGCACACCCCACCTTTAAGTCTGTTGTAAAGGTTTAGAGTGTTTAGACGAATTAAAAAATAAATAAAAGAAACTTTGTAATTTCCACTAAAATAACTTTATCTATAGATAACGTTTTCGAAACTACTTGTTCCATCATCAATAACAATACTAAGTTATTTAAAAATATAAAGTTATTTGAGTGGAAAATACAAAGTATAATAATAAATATGGAATCCCATAGTGTATTACGAAACATTCGAAAAAAAAAATAAAAAAATATTTTTAAGTATGCTAAGATCATCATTTTGAACACAAGTACCTAAGAAATAAGTTTTTGTCAACATTATGTGAGATTATTATTAATAAATGAAAATACCTCAGCTTGATGGATATAACATTTCAAATAAATTGTTAGCATAAAGATTCTTAATTATATCATCTTTACATCACGTTAACTGCATTTAATGAAAATATACGTTGTTCTCTCCATGTCAATAAAATTTAATTCATTTAGGATGGGTGGCATTCTTGATAACTGCGTAGAAGATATATAAGTCTTATAATAAATGTTTTACAAAACTTACAGAAAATTTTAGGAGACTTATTCTTTACTGAGATCTTTGAAAATGATTTAGGTAACTTCACATATATATTTAAATGTAAAATCTTCATTTTCATGAATTAGTAATTTTACTAATTCAATATATATATTTTAATACATTCAAACTGACATTCTTATTTATATTAGTGAAGATTGTCTTCATTATATCACATTAGGTCATAAATTAAAACCATAATGAAATATTATGATAATAATGTCTTCACTATCTACTGAAACAATATAATGTCAAACTACAAGTTAAGTTTCATATTTTGACATTAAACGAATCTATATTACTAAATTTATCAATAAAGTTGTATAAAAGAAGTATATATTTCAGTGTTTTTTTTTTAATGAATTTTACATTTTATTTTCTTGGTTTAATATAATCAAGGTCGTCCATATTACGTACGTCATAAAAATAAAAATGTTTTCAGTGTTGATTCTAATTACCGTAATAATTGTTTTACTCGCATTGTTATTTATTTCTGTCAAGTGGGATTGTAACTATTGGAAGAAACAAGGCATTCCCAACGAAGAAGGAAAACTATTCTATGGCAATTTCAAAGATGCATTTTTGGGAAAGGAGCACTTTGGGCTGGTGTATAAGAAATACTATGAGTGAGTATTTATACTGTAGTTTATTCAAGTTAATTTTGTATAATATTCTTTGATTTACCTAATGTGCGGTTTCAATTCATCTTTATACTTCAACTTCGATGTTCTTATTAAAATATAAGGAAAATAAACTTCTTTCTTTCACAATAAATTTGTGGTAATTAAATGAACTCTTTCCATAACATTCTAAATGCTCTGATATTGTTTTCATGGGAACAGTGTAGCATAAAAGAGGTTATTTCAGAACCTTGCATATTTTGTAGTTGGGTAAAAGATAGTGATCTTTGCTATAAATCGCATTTATAATGACTCCCTTTTATTGATGAAGATGATTAGTATTGTGTTGTCTAAATGTAGTCTACGTTTTTTTTATTGATAACAAAATTAATAAAAAAACTTTCCAGTAAATATGCACATTCCTCACCATTTGTTGGACTCTTCAAAATGCGGCGACCGATGCTACTGATTTGCGATTTGGACATTGCAAAGAAAGTTTTAGTTGGTAACTTTGCCAGCTTCTGTGATACAGAGTTCCAGGTATATTGCAAATTAAACTTTGTGTTATTTTTATCCATTGTTTTGTAGTAGCCTTAATTTTCATATTTGAGTAATCATGTCTCGTTTCACAAAGACAACTACACTTGCAACCTCGAATTATTGTTCATAATGTTTAAGTACGTATTTATTTTAGGCTGATTCGAAAACAGATCCAATATGGGCAAGTAATCCAATAGCGGTAAAGGGTGAAGCGTGGAAGACCAGCAGAACTAGATTTGTCACACATTTTTCTCCCGGGAAGATAAAGCAATCGTATGAGAGTATTGTCAAATCTTCACAATTGCTAGTCAAACACATCAATGAAGAAATTCAAAAGTGTCCAAATCAACCTATTCAACTAATTACTGTAAGTGTCAAACAGTACATTTTTTTATAATTTTCACAGGGTCTAAATAATTGTGACTTGATAAGTTTTTTGCACGTTATTTTCTTAATACCCATTCTAACCTTTTTGTCAATAAACATAGGTACCTACCACAATATTTTTGCAGATGGTGTCAACATTTTTCTTGGATTATTTAATATCTGGTATATTTGGAATTCATAATGACTCTTTTTCAAATCCTAAAAATGTCTTTTATGAGGTGAAAAACTCATTGTTTGAGTCGTCATTTTTGAATGGTCTTATTGCAACTATATTCGTGGTTGCACCGCCGTTGCAGAACATTCTTCCATTTAGGTAATCCTTCACAGTTCGATTGATTGACAAATACAAATTTGTTTAGTTTTTATTGCATAGTATTGATGCTAAGAATAATATTTGGTATAATAATAATGATACTCAATTTGACATTGTTTGTGAAATGACGAATAATAATTAAATACTGTAATATGCTTTCAGATTTGTGTCTAAAGAAAATGAAAAAAGATTGCTGAATGTTTCTAAAGACATCATGAAGTGTCGCAATGAGACTGGTAAACCTGATAATGATATTTACGAGGCACTGCAAAAGTACAGTCAGATTGATGGGAAAATGAGTAAGTAATTTTTACATAATAAAGAAAACTTTTGGATTTCTGGTGAGTTCAAGACTCCTTGAACAGTTATATTTGCGAGATTCTCTAAAGACGCGATCTATTCTGATGTTGTAATAAATGTCGGTTTTTTTGGTAGTGGAACATCATGTTACAGATCGTTTTTACATTTGTTCTAGATTTCTCAAAATGGGATCTTGCTGGGAGATTATTTAGTGTGATATTGGATGGTTCCGAGACATCAAGTCACCCAGCTTGTTTTGGTTTATATGAAGTGAGTAATTTGATTTTCATTACTAATCAAAATAATCTATGAACCCTTTTTATTGTCTTCATGACGCCTACTTCAAAATCGTTTTACAAAAGTTTTTTATTCCTCATCTTTTTGTAAATTTCAGTTGGCTTGCAATCCAAACATACAAGATAAGTTACGAAAGGAAGTGAATGCTGCATTTGATAGAAATAGTGATGAAATATGTTATGAGAATATTTTGAAGATGCCTTATTTAGAAATGGTTGTAGCAGGTTGGTCATATCTTAATTTCCTTTTTGAATTTCAGTAAAGTTTGTTGTCCCTTTATTTGTTGAATTAAATCCATCACAAAAATCTATCATGCCAAATAAAATTACACATTAATTCATACCATCACGGCAGCGAGGTAGCTAGCGAATAAACATGCAGATTTTCCTCTTCATGCCACTAAGGGTTAAGACATTCAAGATGGATTACATGCTTATCGCTGAATTAAGATGTCTATTTTCTTATTCATTATGTTTTATGGATAGTTGTGACCTATTCTTTGCGAAGGGCTTCATGGATTATGATGATATTAAAAACAAAGTTTTTTTATCACTATATTTGATTTATATTGAGAGAGAGACGTCTTTCGTCTTTCAAGGACAAATTGACATTGGTCCTTGAAAGACGAAATACTTCTCCCTTAATTAAAACAATGTAGTGAAAAAAACATTCGTTTTTATTTTCATTTTGGAATTTATGGAACATGATACAATTATTAACAATAGTGTCTGATTTTAAACTGTTTTACAGAAATACTACGTCTCTATCCAGCTCTGACCCATCTCTCCAGAATATGTACAAGAAACATTACTCTCAATTCTGATTCCATCTCAGTTAATTTGAAGAAAGGCATCCCAGTGATAGTTCCTGTGTATGCTTTCCATCATGATGCTCAGTATTATCCAGATCCTTATAAGTTTGATCCTGAAAGATTTTCTCCAGACGTTAGAGAGCATATTCCTAAGTTTGCTTATATTCCATTTGGTGAAGGACCAAGAATATGTGCAGGTACATATTTGTTCTTTTCTGGTGTGTATATTCACTTTGAAATCAGTCCAACAAAAGAGATTTTAGACTACTAGCAACCAAGTGGATGGAAAATGAAAAATCTTTAATACAAACAAAACAAAGGGGCACCAAAATAATTGTCAAATAATAAAATTTAATTTATAAATAAAATTCTAATATTCTTGACCCAGAGGTTAATCAATGATAAAAAATTGATGTGAATCTCGATTTCTTTTCTGTTTTTTCAATTTCTTTTTTGTAAACAATAAATTTGAATGATGAACGAAGAGAATGTTATTTTTTTAAATATTTTTTTTCAACGTTCATTTCGGTTAATAAACTAATTTATTTTTTATTTTTCAGGAATGAAAGTTGGGATATTAGAGATAAAAGTTTTGTTGTCTGTTTTGGTTCACAACTTCAAACTTTCAGTGTTGCCTAAACAGATGTTGAGAAGACCTTTGGAGTTAGAACCCAATTTCTTTGTAGCACGCTCTTTAAATCAACTATCTATAAATTTTACACCTATAAATAAAATTTAAAAATAAAGTTAAGAAAATATATTACTAATTAAAAAAATACACAATATTTCACCACAAAATCTTGGGTTAAATTATTTCTATAAAATTATTTAAACACAGGCTTATAATAAATAACAATTATTTATTTTATAATATTCATTAACAGTTGATAACTTATTTATGAGATGATTAAATTCTAGTGTCGTATATATACTAAATTGCAAGTACTTCATATTTATTTTATCATTATCCTAAATAATTTTGAAAGAAGTAAGTAAATTTCATATGGGTACATATATCAAGTATTTGCCGCATACTTGGAGACCGATTTTAATAAAATTGTCCTTTCAATATAAGTGTCATTTTCTTTTTATTTTTTCTTTTTAGTTGCCATAATTTGGAGTTGTGCCTCCATTGTTTTGATAGGTTCAATTTTTAATAGGTTTTAAACTGATTGTTAAATCCTTTGTAGGCCTATAAACGAATACATTGGGATCCATGGGAATTGGTCTTGGCTCTTGAGTGCTTGCTGTGAGGTTAAAGTGGCGTATTAGTGTAGTAAGCAAAACCTTGGATTCTAGGATACCCAGTCTCATACCTTGAAAAAAGAGCAAAAACGAAAAATTGCTTTAAAAATATTATGGGTCCCAGTGTATACTATACTAAATATTCCAAATTATCGAATATAGATGGTTCTATTATAAACAACAAAATTGTCAATAGCGCTGCAGTATTAGAATTTTGAACTAGAAATAAAATTTGTGGGAAATTAGAAATTATACTCTTAACCTCCATTAACAATGAATTTAAATTGATAAGAAGTATATTTATTGAGTTTTTAATTAATTTTGTATTTGTTACTGAACGATAAACTCAGTTTTCTCTTTCTTCGATTATTTTGTGTACTATGAACAACACTATAACATACCATACCCTTACGCCATATCCCAAGTGGGGTAGGCAGAGAGGATGGAACGCTATGTATTTAAGTACATATTTAAAGGCAAATTGCCGTTTATTGATCAAATAAATAAATAAATAAATATCTATCCTTAGATCCTTTTTTCGTGTCCTCCACATTCATGCAACTTATTATAATACATGTACGTCAATTTCTCTTTCTCAACACGCGACCGTCATTAAGAATTCGACCTAGGCGATCAAACTGATTGGTTTTGTCACGTAGTTCTCTTTCTCATTCTTATACCCCTCTTTCAGATAAATACATTCTTTCATTACAATAAGTTATCCTTTCATTATCTATTCGCCCCACAAGTCCAAATCATCTCAACTTATTTACAAGCATACTATCTACAACACTCCTCTAATATTCGTTCCTTCTCCAAATTTCCTCATTCCTCACCCTTATCACGCAACGTTTTACCAACCATTCTTATCAGCGGGCACACCTCCACACCATTGATTCCATTTTGGCCCTCTTCAAACATGTCCATGTTTCGCTAGCATACATAATTGTCAGTACCAGAATGGTATGGTGACACATTGCTATTGGTGACAAAGGGTCGAAGTGCATTGTTTACTCTAGCACCAGCCATTTTCTTCTAAATAATGAATCTTAAACATACCTGTACAGATTCTTGGCCCTTCTCCAAAAGGTATATATGCAAATTTGGGTATTTTCTCTTTTGAACCTTCTGCAAACCTTTCTGGGTCAAACTTGTAAGGATCTGGGTAGTATTTAGCATCTGTGTGAATACCATATAGTGGTACAACCACCACGCAACCTTTCTTTACTTCAATAACTTTATTGTCGTACTCAATTGTCGTGTCTTTAGTGCAAAGCCTTGAGAGATGAGATAATGGAGGGTACAATCTTAAGATCTCTGAAAAATACAGGACACAAATATATAAATGTAGCAACCACGGGCATACATTATCTAGTAATTAAAAATAGATATAATAGGAAATCAGGCCTCAATCCATAGCTGGTAGGTATTTTTTTTAAGTTACAAAAATCATGACTGCACAATTTATTGTATTTCAAAGAAAATTAATGAATGAGACTTTTATAACGAAAAAACAATTGTAGCTCTGCAACTCGTGACTGGCCATGTTGCCATTCCCTCCTATCTAAGATAGCTGTCCTCAGTGCTGTATAGTCTGCTGTAACCTCATCTATTCAGCATCAGCAATAAAAGAAAGAGACTTCTATCATACTCTGACAAAACTCAGAAATCAGGGAAATATACAGGTATATAATGGTTATCAGAGGTTTTCTAATATAGGTATGTTCATAACGGTATATAGCAATATCGATGCCACTCACCTGAGCATACTTGTTCCAGGTATGGTAGTCTATGAATCTCTTCAAATGACAGCTCTCCTCCACCAGCTGTAACAGCTTCGCTAATTTCAACTCTCAATTTGTCCTGAATTTCTGGATGACAGGCCAACTAAAATAATTAAAAAAACCAATTAAAGCATAACCTTTCAAACATTGGCATTGAAATTAGATTTAAAATATCATAAATAAATTGAAATAATCAGTGTTTTCGCCTGATTATATTAAAAACTTGGAGTTTAGAGGCACAAATCCAGAGGTTAACCTTCTCTGATTTGACAATGATTCGAGTAACTTCTTAAAAAATATTTTTATGTAGATATCTATATAATTATAAGGTTTGTGAAAATGATTTGTCTTACTTCATAAAGGCCCATTCCCATTGGATTCGCTGTTGTTTCAGATCCATCCAACATTACTCCAAAAATCCTTCCCGCCAGATCCAAAGGAGAGAAAGCTGCCAAAATATAACATTATTTATTTATTTTTATCCAATAATGTATGTCTTTAAATCATTTATCAATCATTGGATGTCTTTATGAAGATAAAAATGGGAAAAAAACAATTTACTTACTCTCTTTGCCATCCTGTTGACTATATTTCTGTAGAGTTT
This sequence comes from Athripsodes cinereus, assembly GCA_947579605.1. Taxonomy (NCBI): domain Eukaryota; kingdom Metazoa; phylum Arthropoda; class Insecta; order Trichoptera; family Leptoceridae; genus Athripsodes; species Athripsodes cinereus. The sequence goes on along the minus strand of OX388317.1, from coordinate 15,708,373 downwards.
CATAGATATCGGTGTTTGGCTGTCCTGTTTCTTTACGAAGTTGAATGATTTGTTCTGCAGCCGTCATTAATTTTTCTTCCATTTCTTTGGTGACGAACCTAAATAAAATAAATAGAAACAAACGACAATAAATAAAATCGTTTTTCTCGTTAATGGTACAACAAAAAATATTTTTTGAAATAACTGTTTTCCATATTCAATCAAAAAGATTGATTGAGCTATTTTTTTTAAAAGATATATCTGGGTTTTATTATAAGCCTTTCACGAGGCCGAGACTCTACCTCCAGGCTATCGATGAACTACAATAAGTTGTTGAGTTGAGTCATGGAGAGTAATTGTGAACTACAATAAGTTGTTGAGTCCAGGTTTACATAAACGGGTAGATAATTTTTCAATAAATAATATTTTTTACAAAATAATTATAATATGTTGATGATATTAAACAAATTGGAACCATACCGAAATTACATTTATAGAAATAATTAATGGTGATGAAAGCTCTTGAAAGCCGGCTGAACTAAATATGAAGGATTTATTTTGATAAATTTCAACATTTAAATGGCTATTTAGTTAAAAATGTGAAAGTAAAGTTTTGCTTGATTTTTCTATAATATGTTGATGATATTAAACAAATTGGAACCATACCGAAATTACATTTATATAAATAATTAATGGTGATGAATTTGAAAGCCGGCTGAACTAAATATGAAGGATTTATTTTGATAAATTTCAACATTCAAATGGGTATTTAGTTAAAAATGTGAATGTAAAGTTTTGCTTGATTTTTCAACACATGTCTTATGATAACCCTACGAAATTCTTGAATATGTAAAAATTAGTAGATAAATGTTTGTTTATTTATGTATACCTCATACTGATGAAATTTCCCAGCCAGGGAGCCACCATGAAACAGTGCACAATGAGGGCGTCGATGTAATTAGACACAAAGATACGATCTTTCACTTGTTTAAAGATGTTGCTTGAATTTTCAAAAGAGTTTATCTCCACACCGAATATTCCATACACAATATAGTCCAAGAAAAAGTTTGATACCAACTGAAAATAATAATTATAAAGAAAATGGATTTTTAATAATAATTTTTAATTAGATGTCAGGTTTGTTTGGGATAGGAACTTATTGGGTATTTTTGTCAATACGAAATTATTTTCGATACATAGTATTTTTGATATGAAGTTTGTTTCCACTCCAAGATTTACAGGTTTTCTTTTGAAGGAGATAGTTAATGGATTGTTTATGTCCCGAAATATCTCCGTGAAGACAAAACACTTTAAATGAGTTTCCCTTTGACCATCAATATCCTTTTCGTGAACATAAGGTAGTAATTATTTACTGATGATTTATCAAAAGGGCAAAGCCTTTAGCAAAGGGCAGGTTAGGGCTACTAAGTTACACAATAAAGGAAATAAAATACTTTGATGTGGAACCAAAACATTGTTCTACTCACATTTTTCAAACTAAATTGTTTATTTGGATCTGTTTTCAGTTCGTTGTTGAGATATTCCACCAGATCCTTCTTCTTTTTCAATATAGAATTGTATGAGAGCTTCAGTTTGACTTGAGTCAAATGAGGGACCCATCTTCCTCGCACTGCTTTCCATTGTTCACCTTTGTTAGAGAATGGATTTGTAGCCCAGATCTTGTCTTCCTTCAAATTGACCTGCAATTAGGCACATTTTTATCAGATGTTGTAAGTGAATATATTCTGATATATGAAAACTATTTTCTTCCAATTTGTTAATTCAAAAATATCACTATATTTTGGTATTTAAAATGGATATTTTTGTGTTAGGAGCATATTTATTTATGAGAAAGGATTTATAAGACTTGCGGAAGACCGATCATGACATACAGCATAGAAACAAGAGCTGACACTAGCAGAGCAAAAAGCCTACTTAGAACCACTGAGATGAAAACTCTACGACCCATCGCAGGTGAAAATCTGTAATGTCGAAGATGATGTGCGATAGGGAAGAGCAAGAAGATGCTTTTGGAGAGATCATGAGGGGAGGGCGAGTTCGGATCGAGTGGTAAGAATAGCAGCAGACGAATGTATAACAAGAAACAGACCCCAGAAAGACTACCCAAACGATGGACGAATAGCTGGGCGTCCACCTCTCAGGAGCAGGCTTCGAGAACCACAGGACACAGTCCTAACTGAAGCAGAAGTGCTTATTTCAAGGCCTTAAACAATCATTATTTCGTTTGATTTCATGATTCTTATTTCTCAAAAACAAACGTTTGTATTGTTAATCTTTGACATAAAGTGACATTAAAAATAATTATATTTAAAATCGACTGAAACTATCTTTACTTTATCGCATTCAAGATAAACCTTGGTGTTACCAATTTATATATTTTTTTTAAAATTTATTTAAGATACTCCTAATACTACTACTCACGGCATATCTCACAAGTGGAGTAACCAGCGGACCAGTTGCATGTAATAAACATACAACAAAAAAGACATTATGGGTGGGTAGCATACCTCATCGCTGAATTTAACATGTAAAATGATTTTTTATAGGCCTACCTGCCTTTTATAGAATACTCGAGAATCTATGAAAATTATCTGGATTTAAGATAATTTAAATTATTTATTTCAAATAATATTTTTAGTTAAAATAAGATAATCCTGCTGTTATTTAACTGATTATTTAATTGCAATAAACCTATAAATGTATTTAACATATTTATATAAGTATCATAAGTTTATGTTTATTTTGCAGTTATCATTATTTACGCCAAATTTTCTAATGCGTGTGATAACACTCAGCATATCTTATTTGTATAAAATGTTATTTTCAAAACTAAATATTTTGATTTTTAAATATTTAGTATTTAATATCAATATCAGATATTTAAATAAACATATATATTTATGTATTTTAAATATGTATGATATTATTATTTGCTTTCTTATCACTAAGCAAATTCAATGATTTGCTAAACTACACCTAAGGAACATATGTACTTATTTCATTTTTACCTATAAGTGCCACTTTATTACATAATAATAATAAACACTTTATTGTCAAAATAAATTTGTACATAAGCCGTACAAATTGCCTTGAGGCAATGTCTTCTAGTAAACCTATGTAATGTTTGACTAACATGTTTAGCATAAAGTGAATTTAGATCAATTAAAATGCACAGGGCATATTTCATAAAACATAAAATAAAACAAGAATACCTATATAAATATAAAAAATGTAAGCATTCACAATACATAAGTAAATACTATCTACTATTAATGAGATGGTGGGTTGTTTATGAGGGATTTCATTTGAATTTGGATGAGCCAATAGTTGAAGAAGACCGAATATCATTGGGGAGGTTGTTCCAGATTCTGGTAGCATGTACCTACGGTGAAAGATGACGAGTAAAAATATGTGAAGTGGGAATTCTAGATGCCGTTTATTTTGGGACCTTAACGATAGACCATGGGAAGAAAGGGGAACAAACTGTTCGAAGAGATATTGAGGAGCTTCATGTTTGAGGATGTTATAAAGAAAGCACAGTTATATAGATCGGATTGAAATAAATAAATTTACATTACTTATTATTTGTTGTATGTTTTATTAATATTTTGTAAGTTTGGACTAACTGCATTTAATGAACAGTTAATCATCTCTGTACCAAAAAAATCTTCAAGATGGACTAATTACTAATTGAAAATTTCGGAAATTGTTATAGATTCATAGCCTCACGACCAAATAAAGTAAAAAAAAAACTTTTGTAGCACATTTTGTACTGATATAATTACTCACCTCAAAGTCATTATCAGTGAAGCAGGCAAAATTTGAAACTAGCACATTTTTAATAATGTCCAAATCCCTTAACAGGATAGCCGTGTTCCTCAGAACGTGAAGTCCAACTATAGGTGCATTGGGAAAATCACTGGAAATTAAATAAAAAAATACAATATTGTTGAAGAACCTACCAATTAAATTTTATTTTTATAAGCTTTAATAAAAAAGAACACTTGTAAATAATAATAAATTATTCGTCATCTGGGGAAAAATCATATCTTGAAATTAAATCGAACTCCTAGTTGAAGTTAATAAATAGTATTAGGTAATTTTTACAAAATTTTTCTTGATTTTTTTTTTAAATTATTAAATATTTGTCTATAAAAAATAATATATACCAAAAATACTTACTTGTAAATGTCCTTGTACACTACGCCAAAATTTTTCTTGCCCAAAAAAGAGTCTTTGAAATTACCAAAGAAAAATTTCGGCTCCTTATATGGGACACCTTTCTTCTTCCAATACGAATTATTCCATGTCATATAAACATATAAAACTCCGAACAAACCACACAGAACGAAAAACAATGCACACAACATTTTAGATAACTTAATAACAACTGTTGCCAAATAATTTCAGCAACAGCTTAATAATACAAAATAAATTAATTTGTTATCAAACTCTTATATTTATAAAAAATTGTTTTGTTTGTTATCTATGTAGTAAATTATTTAATTAAAATGTTATCAACACTTCAAGTGCCCGATTAATTCTTTTATTAATGAAATTAGATTATTATCAAATCCAATGTAATGATTGCATGATGTTAATATTTTTATTGATTAAGTAATAATAATTATTGTTCGTGTAGTCATTAGCTACTACGTGAAAAATAGATTATAATGTCAGAAATATCAGTTAGTATTTTTTAATAATGCAGGCATACGTACATAAAAAAATTCAGTTAAATTTTATCGTAAAAACCATTAAAAATAACTTAATTGGGTATATTTCATAACAAACAACAGCAAAACCTTGAAGCTTTCGCTTGTAAAAAGTTATGCAGCAACAAATAAAAACACAGTAATTTACGTACTGATATTAAAAAAGTCACCATTAGTTGAATTTGTCAATAAGTCTATTTGTAATAGGAATATAAAACTGCTTTTTGATTACTTCAATCATAATATTATTCCATACTTTATTCTTATTTGAACACTCAGCCACATTTAAAATTTTGAAGGAATGTTTACGAACTTTAACTAATATTTCTAGGTTCTTTACTCGTATTGCAAAGAGCAAGTTTTACAATGAACTAAATAGAAAGAAGATCTCGTATGTTAACTAGGATGAGTTGTTGACAGGACGATTGATTAATAAAATAAATAAACCAAAGTGACTTTGATTGTAAACATATGTCGTCAATTCTACAAGATTACTCTGTTAAATCATATTATCTATAACAGACTACATATCAAATTCAATAATAGGGGGGTCTCTCTAATGTTGTTTATTCAAGTAGATAATGAAGACACTGATAACTGGGTTTAAATAAAATAAAAACAAAGTCATGTGATAGGGTTTATGGTTTATTAATCGTTTCGTTTTGAGAAAATGACAGTCAGATTAGTTTCAGGCCTGTTGATGAATGATTTTGGGTCGAACTTTATTGGGCGAGGAAGAGTGATCCCTGGCTTCATATCAAAGTTTCTCACAAGTGTCGCCAGTAATACTTTGGCCTCCATCAATCCTAGTCTCATACCTGGAAATGTGAAAGAAATTAAATGTTTAGTAGACCTATTAAAATGTTAAAGCAATCAATTTTATGAACTTGGAAAATGAATTGCCATCGTTATTAAAATATTGTAATTAAAAAAGTCATGTTTTATGAAAAATATCCAAAATTTTGAAAATAGCTTTCGCACACAAAATAATGTGACATCACATGCTTAAATAACTATTTAACTAATCTGTTAACTAACAGTTAACAGATAACGATCTTAGTGATTCAACAAATTAGAATTATTATAATAGTTGTACTTTAGACTAAACATGGTTTTGGATTTCTCAAGGTGATATAAAAAGATGTCGAGAATAGAGCTGGTATTATCATTTCATAAAGTTTTTGAAAAATCATAATACCTATCAATACGCCAAAGCTATTGTACAATCTTGTTGAGAGAGAAATAAAATATATTTTTATAGACAATCCTTATTTAATTCTGTAGATAATTAAAATGGAGTAAAATCTTACCAGCACACGTTCTGGGCCCTTCTCCAAATGGCAAATATGAATATTTCGGTATATAATCCTTGGCTTCCTTGGAGAATCTCTCTGGTTTGAATTCATATGGATCTGGGAAGTATTGAGGGTCCGTATGATAGGCATATGTTGGTATTATAACATTCATGCCTGTTTTTATTTCTACTTTGTGTCCATGAGATTCCAGAACTATGTCCTTGGTGCATGTCCTGCCAAGGTGCGTCAGCGGAGCGTAGAGACGAAAAATTTCTGAACAGAAGAAAATGTTGTTTGTAAATAAACTACAGATTATAAAATATTCTACAAAACCTTACTCTTTTATGATTGTCTTCTATCACATAAAAATAATTTATCATAAAAAAACTCATTTTTTCTCCAATTTTCCTATTGTGTTTTATCCTAGTTCATTCTTTCATTCATGCCGAATACATACACGTAACCTAAAATATTTAAAATTTGGATTTCTAGTAATATAATATGTAAGAATTAGTATGATTTTTTAATATACTTAAATGAAAAGTAAGAGAATTTTATCTCAGCATATTTTTCCATGAAGTCAATCAGTCGTTTATGAGTTATTTATGAATTAAAATTAATGAAACTTTGAACTATGTAATCTATATTAATGTAAAGTTATCTTTGATTTATCATTTTTTTTAGTATGTATTGTATTTTCTTGGCATGTTTATAAATACTCGCGTTTGAGAAATACAGTGATGAAATATACAGATAAATACAGACAGAGATTTATTAACACTTTTAATCAATAAAAGTGTAAACAACAGACTAAACACACGAATAGATTCAAATCAATTTGGATGATTACACAAAAATATATTATTAAACAATCCGCCTGGCAAAGTTGGTTAAACAATTAGATACCTTATCTGAAAATGGGGACGTGATTAATTAATATATTAATTATCACATTATAATATTATCGATCTGTTTATCAATGAAATGGATTTTTCTTTGCCTTATCAAAAGTGCTGACAGTAGATATACAAGAAGACAGAGAACAAGGTACACATGAAATGCATTATCTTTTTGTTACTATGCCGATAATCGGGTATATTTACCGTTTGATTTATTGCAAAATTTAAATGTTCAGAGAAATTGCAATTTTAAATGACTTTTTAAGCGCGACGTTTAAATATTTCTGAATTTGTGGATTTAGATCGTACCTAACAGTGAGAAGGAATTGGTTAACAATGTCCATAGACACCGAAAGCGAAAATTTCGGCTAGAGCCGATTAGTATGCATTGCTATGGCTTTCTATTTGTGCACAGTATTGCTCCCAAAATTTATTTATTTTGTGTACTTATCATCAAATGCGGTAAATTTGAATTGGTTGGAAGAAATCACGTCTCTTGATTATATTCGATATTGTCATGTATTTATGTGAACAATTGCTTATGATCAATGTACCTACAGTTAAGAATAAATAAATACAAAAAAAGATAAAGATTTACAAATGAAATAAATACATTAAATGTATATTATGTTGAAGCATGTCCTAATAAATCCTCAGTATATTTTGCATTTATTATATAAGTGACCATGTTATTTTTTCTCGAGTTATTAATTGAATATTTTTCTGTGATTAATGAAACAGAAGAACTAATATTCTATATATTTCCGTATACCATTACGGTGACATGATTATTTTTGTAGCTACTGTTACTACAAATTAATTATTTTACCTGATGATACCATGTCAAGGTACGAAAGGCGAGTTGTGTCATCAAAAGAAATTTCACCTCCATTCACTTCAGCAGCTTCATCCAATTCATGTCTAAGTTTAGTCTGAATTTCAGGATGACAAGCTAACTGAAATAGTTAATAATCATATTATTGTTTTGTATAATTCACAATAATATTAAAAATAACAACCAGCAATTGAATTAGTGATGGCAAATTAGCAATAAATACTTGCCTCATACATTCCAAAGTTTAACACATCACTGGCTGTTTCAGAGCCGTCCAATATCATCCCAAACAATTTTCCAGCCAAATCCAATTCATCAAAAGCTAAAAAAAGCATCATGATGTTTAATGTCACATAAAAGTATTAGGTGAATGAGAACTTTGAACAATAATATTATTACTTTCTTTTCATTCTACTGCATTTCAAACATTAAAAAGTTAATGGAGTAAAGACATTGAGAAGATGAAAAAGCAGAGGAAGACCCCTTACATGATCATTCGACTATGTGAAAAGGTGATTGGGTAGAGAAGGTCCACAAAAGAAAACCCTGGAGAGTTATGAGAAAGGCCTATGTTCAGCAGTGGATACAGATGGCTGATTAATGATGATACTGCATAAAAAATGGGTATGAATAAATAAATAAATATAAGGAGTGAATTATTTAACAGTTGAGACCGCTATATTACGGTAGTCTAATTATTAAACTTAACATGATTGATGAAGGTAATATATATTGAACGGTACATGAGAGTAAATTAAGATTAATTTTAATAAGTACTTTCTTTTCCTTCAAGTTGACTGCACTTCTGAAGAGTTTCATAGATATCAGAGTTTGGATAACCAGTTTCTTTACGAAGTTTTATAATCTCTCGAGATATACTCATAACGATACGTTCAGCATCCTTTTTGATAAACCTGTAAAAGATCATAAGAATTAGTTATTAAAAATGACTTACTGCTATTGTTTAGTCTGTGTTCAAAAGAGCTACAACTTTTGTGTTTCAATAATATAAATGCTAAACAATGTTATTTTCGGCCTATGACTGTGTATTGTTCATTTATCTCTTGATGTAATGTTTATTTCAATTGAATAATCCGCACAGTAATGACGCAAGCTTCAGTAGAAAGAAAAAAAAACAGGTATTGTTGTTAATATATTGTAATTATAACATATCAAACCTAATTTGTCTGTAAGCGGATATCTACAAAGAATATCTACGTAGTAAATACACTCCCACCAATGGAATAATTCTCTTTGTACCGTATCTCTATAATGTTAATCTACATATTTACTATCTATCTTATAAATATTATCCAACGAGTGGGGTAGACAGTAAACTAACTGCATCTAATTACTTTACAAGTTTACCTTGGTATAATGATAAAAAAGTTATACATTAAAGATGGGTGGCATACCTCATCTTAGAATCGAAGATGTAAAAATATTTTAAACATTATATTTTTTGAATAGGCATTTGTCTTTTATGTGATGTAAAGTGTAAATGTATACAGAACTTAAAGTTACCTATTTGGAACGAATCTTCCAAACCATGGAACCAGCAAAACAATAAGTGCAACCATATCTTCTTTGAAAGTGTGATCAAGTATGGAGTTTTTAACTTGCTTGAAATCGTTCTTTGGATTTCCAAATGTGTTATTCTCTAATCCGAATATTCCAGCTATGACATAATCTAAGTAGAATGCAGACGATAACTAAAAAAAACATGTCATAGATTAATTTACTCATTCATAGAAAATAAAAATCGACCATTAGTTAGAAGTCAATTGCTGTAATTAACAAATTTAATCATTACAGATAACAAAAAATGCAACTATTCCATCCATCTAGCTTGTCATGCTACCGATGGAGCAAAATCTAACACATGAACTGCCGAATCGATTTGATGAAAGTAAAGTGAACGTTATAAAATAAGTTAAATAACAGAATGATTTTTACTTACATCAAGACAGTTGAATTTTTTATTTGGATTTTTAGCAATTTCTTCGTTGACAAAATCGACCAAGGCTCTTCCGCTTTTGAGGATAGAGTCGAAAGAAATTTTCATTTTTGCTGGAGTGAGGTGTTGCACCCATTTAGCCCTGATTGTTCTCCATTCTTCACCTTTATTAGGAATGGGATTTAATGCCCAGATTGGATCTTCCTCTTTATCTACCTAAAATTCAATATTTATCATATTTGCACATTTTCTTAGATTTTTTCTTTTATTTTTTTTGGATAATGATAGAATTGTGAGTAACTACATGAATTATCAAAACTTTTGAATTACGTGAAAGACCTTACCTCAAATTCATTATCTGTGAAACTGGCGAAATTGCCTACTAAAACATTCTTCACGACATCCAAATCTCTGATTAACAAAGTAGGAGTACGCATCATAAAAACTCCAACAAAGGGCGAAGATGAGAACTTCCTGGAATGAGAAATGGTATAAAAGTAGCTACATCGACGAAATTATCATGTTTGTCTATACAAAAAGGTGTCCGAAAAGATAGGTGCTTATTGCTATGAAACTTTTTTGTCAGATTATCAAACAGCTCAAATTAGATGGGTTTTCAACATGAGCATCAAATTTTTGTAAGTAGCAAATAGGTATACAAAATATCTGACCAGTTAAGCATAAATAGAACTATTGACTTCTCATGTAGTCATAATATTGTCCAATTTTTGGTCGAGATCATCATATTTATGCAATTTAATATAGGTTTTTGTCAAAAATTAAGCAACAATAACTACTTACTCATAAATATCTTTATATAAATATCCAATGTGCTTAATTCCAAGAAGACCATCTCTGAAATTTCCAAAGAAAAAGCTGGGCTCTTCATAATCTACACCACGCTTCTTCCAGTAATCATCATTTCGTCTGAGATAAAAATATAAAAACACCAATAAGCCAAAAATCACAATAAATATTTCTAACATGTTGCTAACGAGGAAGCACTCGAAACACTAATATGATAATCGTTGTCTTATTGCAAACTTAACATAATAATATTTGAATACAAACTGTTCAAATATAAATAAACATTATGAGATTATTTCAATTATTTATTATCAAAACGTTGTTTGGTTAAATTTTGGATCGGTTACCAATTATATTATTATCAATACAAATATTTTAAATCTTGCTCCGTGGAGTGCCTGGCCTGCAAAACATAGATATATTTCTCATCCTTTTGCAAGTTTTCAAGTGTCTTTTAAGAAGCCGTCTCTCTGTAAAACGTCACGATTAAGACATGAAACATCTTCAATTCAGCGATTAAGTATGCCCTCATTCTGAATACATTACTTTTTTATTGACACGAAGAGGATGACCATGGAATTATAACATCGGTTACCGCATGTATGAAGGATTTCGTGCTTTTCGTGCGATCTATCTACTATAATGGCATGTTATGCAAGTGGAGTAGTCAATCTCCCAGCTTATTAAGGTGTAACTTATGCATATTGCCCACCAATGTCGTAAAAAAAGTGTTTAATGTTTTATAACCAAATTTTATAAATAAATAAGTAGGAACCCATCTGTCTTCTATAACAAAAGAACTTAGAGACATTTTAAACAATGGAATTTGTATCAATAAAGTTATGTACGTAGCTATTCTAATTTTTTTGTAAATGACCCTTTTCCATTCTTTGATCGAGTGAATCGGATCTCCACTTCATATTAAAACGAAGGCATAAATACAAAATAAAAATACGGTATTTGAGTTTTAGCAATATTTTATAGCGGCCTAGGTTTCAACATGCTGTAAAATCTCAATGTAAAACTAGCTTTATGAAAAATGTAATTAAAGAAATCTTTGAAAAATAGGTCTTAACTTCTTTAACTAAACTTCTTTATGTATAAGTGTTTAGAAACAGAAATGTTAAATTTATTCTAATTCGACGATAATTTTACGTACAATAGTATAATATGTGTAAATAAATAAATGTATGAGTAAGACCTTGAGATTAAATAAATAAATAAAGAAAAATCGCTTGACTGTTTACTCATTTGATGATAATGCGATAATTTATCACATCGCTAAATGTGGAGATAACAGCATTTATAAATTATTACGTACACAAATATTTGCAAATGAGAAGTGCCGAAGCAAAGTCGCATCGATCCTAGAACATTGAAACTGAGAAGACAGAACATTTTTAATTATTCCTTGAAGCATTTTTGATATTAAATAAGTTATTTTTTGGAACCGATTTACTGGAGAAAAGGGTTGAATTTTCATTGTAACTATGTATTAAATTGAAGTATAACCACCAAAAATACAACCATTACTGCATTCATAGTATTTTTTTTAATATCTATCTATTTATCCTTTACTGTACATTGATACATTGAAAGAAATAAAATTATTTGAAATAAAATCTTACAATCAATATACAGATTCTGAGTTTATCACTGAAGCGCGATTCATTCCAAATTACCCCATTGAATGAAACGTTCTAAAAAACATTTGAAGAAGGAAGACAAGAAGTACAAGGGAGAAGAATAAGTTCAAAAAGGGGACTATGAAACAGAATATGTCCAATTTTGAGTCAGAAAGTGATCCTTAACTGCTCGCTTGAAAACGTGAAGAGTAAAGAGCAACCTTATACTGGAAAGCAAACTATTCCAATAGCAAGAAAAATGAACAGAAAATGAGTTCGCAAAAAAATTGATCTTTGAGTTGGTAAAGACGCTCGTTATTGGATCGTAAGGGTAAGTCATCACTCGACAGATTATAATACATATTTGTTAAAGTGGATCGATGTGACTTTGTTTTCATACCTCTCAAATATACTATTGTTCATACTTATTTCATACAAGTTTAGAGTGTTTAGACCATTATACATCTACATACGTTGATCAAAGTTAGATAACAATTTTTGAGTTTAAAAATTTGTATCGGCTTCTCAAAGACTGTAATTTTTTTCATTAATACCAGCATGGTATTTTAGTAGTAGACTAATTGTATATGACGAAAAAATATATAGCCCTAGTTTCGTGCGATAAAAATTAAGATATTAAGAATAGGTGGCATTCCATACAGAACAGTGGAGCTTCCAGCAATAATGTAAAGATCAAGGTGTACTAAAAAAATGATATCTTAAATTTAACAGTGAGGTATGCCACCCATCCTGAATGTCATGATTTTTTTGTTGACGGACAGCTTGCATATTTATTACATGCGGCTGGTCTATCATTTCAAGTCAAGTCATTCCTCATCACAGAATTCAAGATAAGGTTAATTGAAACAAATGTTTTTTTCAGCTATAGATTATAAATCGTGAGAGAAACGTCTTTCGCCTTCTCAATCGATAGATAATGACCTAATAGTCGAAAGACGTCTCTCTCGTGATCAATAATTTATAGTAGAAAGAAACACGTGTTTCGATTTACCTTATTATGGAATTCTACTACGTGTGAACCGACACGACTAATAAGAATTTAAGATATATAATGTAACTTCACAATTTCATAACTTTAGATTTCATTGTTTAAATATTTAAAAAAATGTATTTACCAACAGATATTTTACTTATTTTATTAGTGAAATTAAACAAGTATGATGTAAGAATAATAATTAATATCTACCGAGATAAAAAATTCAAACAAAACAAAAAAAAAACAACAACAGTTAATGCGATTACATTAGTAAGCTTTGTGTACGGAGAGATAAGAAACAAGAAAAAATTAAAACAGTAAGTATTTACTCCAAGTTATTGTTGAAAGTTAAAATAATATCACTTCTTAAAAAATGAATAACTTTAAAGTCCGTTAATTGTTCACACATTAATATTGTCTTAATGATAAAGATCTATATCATTCTCTGTTACATAAATAATTATTTCATCCCGTTCATTCATATGTATGTATGTTTTTACCTGTCTATCTATACCAGTATTTCCCAAGGTACGGCGTACGCCCCACCGGTGGGGCATCGCGCTTCCACATATTATTGAAAATTGACCAACTGTTTAATTAAAAAAGAGGCCGGTGGGGCACATGACTTTTGAAATGAATACGGTGCGGCATGGCGTAAAGAAGGTTGGAAAACACTATAACGACAAATCCCACAGTTTAAATGCCTAGTAGATTAGTAACATGTAGTAAACATGCGATCGTCCTTTCAGTGCTAATAAAAATAAGACAGTCACCGCGTCGTTGATTTGAAAGCGTTAGATTTCTTAAAATAGGCCATTCTTTGTAAGGAGTTACGAATGCTCTATGTAAAATACAGGCATCTATTGAGCGTGTTCGTGGTTAGTGTTTTATTAGTAACAAAAGCATTACAGGTAGAGTAATGTCATTCATAAAAAATGTAACATTTCGTCACTCAAAAAAAATGTTCTAAGAAATATTTCAAATTTGATCAAAAGTTATTTAGATCATATTAGGTAGGTATTTATTACTCTCCGAGGGAATCAGTTATATTTCTAGTATTAAATATTCCACCTTACAAAACAAAACACCTAAGTAGATCTAATATAACGCTGTTTTACATAGATTATGTAGATGCGTACTGCTGGTCTGGGGTATCAACTGGTTCATATTTATATACCTATTTTCGGTCCGTTGCAAACCTTTATTAACAAATAGATAATCTGATTTTTATTTCTTACTCAATCTAGTAGATTTTGTTATAAATGTCAAATCCATTGTTATAACAATAGTGATAATTTGTGAGTAAACGCATCGTATGTAGTCAGTCAAATTATAATATATGCTAATGTAGATAGATACGTAGCTAAAGAGAAGTGTGGGTAATGATTTTAGAATATTAAGTACATTTGATTACGCTACTTAAACATATTGTGTTACGTACTTAAACTTTCTAATTGCAATGTGCATAGTATTTTTTTCGATGTTATTGACCGAAGGTATTTGTTGGAAGTCCATTTCAAGATAAATTGAAAAAAAACACAGTATGTAGTCATTTGGAAGTTAACTACATACTGTGTTTTTTTTTCAATTTATCTTGCATAGTATTGTTTCGATTAAATATTTGTTTTTCATGTTCCTACATATTTCGCCCTACATCGTTTTTCTAGAGAGTGCAAAGAAGAAACAAACAAACGTTCTATCCAGAGCGATTCTGCGTTAATCTAGTCCCGTATAGTAAAGTTATATTAGTTAATCATATGAACGGTCTATCGCTACAGTGAAAAACGATTGTCCAGAGGCCTCCGGGAACTTTGTTGGAGTAATAAAAGATTTTTTTGCGAACTATCAGACATGGTCGAAGACCTCCTATCTTTCTTCATGTTGTCCGATTCCTAGCTGTTTGTATCCAATTTATACAAAATTGTCAAAACATATGTCTACTTTACGTCGCTATATGGAGATACATAGCTTTAAAATTTGAGCTAAAAAATAATAATATTGACATATCATAAGAGATAATTCATTTGATCTTATTTTCTCAAATAAATATCTTTGACATTTAAGAAATTATCGATATCATTCCGGTCAACATTAATGAATTTTCTGTACATTTTGAATGACATATAATTGCTTTTAACGTTGCATTGTTTCACTGTAAAATTTCATTGATTTAAAAATATTGAAAAGATAAGAATTCTGATAAAAAAATAATGGCAGATATGAATATTTTACATAATAAGTAACCTAAAAAATGATAAATAGACATCGCTGTATAAAAAATATAACTATTTCATGAACAATAATTTAGCATGAAATAAGTAAAAAAATTCATGACCATTTCGATGACCGATAACATAAAATTTATCTTATTGTTCTAAAAAATATTGTGATATATTGACTTCTATCTTAAATAATAAAATATTATTCTTAATTTGTTCCTATGTAACCAAAGAAATACGAGTTTCTAGAGTATACGCAGTATTATTCGATAAATTATTCATCCTTTGAAGGCGGAAATA
Source organism: Athripsodes cinereus (assembly GCA_947579605.1). Lineage (NCBI taxonomy): Eukaryota > Metazoa > Arthropoda > Insecta > Trichoptera > Leptoceridae > Athripsodes > Athripsodes cinereus. Next base: position 15,692,724 of record OX388317.1, on the reverse strand, counting down.
AGATGTCCAAAAACCTGATTTTGGATTTACAGAAGACGAGGCCGATTAACAGTAAGTCATCATTATGATTCGTCCATAAACGCTCGATTTGAGAGCACGGAGTGTAAGCAAACCTCTTCCAATCAGAGTGATTTTCAACAATTGAGCTACCTTCGGTGTAATATGAAAGAGGGTCATCTTAGCCACACACCTTACCCGTCGGGTACCTTGTGGACGAGCAGTAGATACCTACCTAAGTAATAATGAGTGTAGACTTTCTTTAATTAAAGAAAGAGAATGATAAATGTCTAAACTAACTGGTGAGATGTTTAGTATGTATTTGTTAGTTAGTAAAATGCATTATAACCCGCATGGCAAGCGTGGTGAGGTAACGCCAACAAACCCTCCAAAACAACAACCAAGATGCCGCATTTTAGAGAGCCCGAGATAGAGCGGCGTGGAAGGCGATGGAGGAGGCCTTCGTCCAGGAGTGGACGGGAGTAGGCTAGGAAGAAGAAAATGCATTATAATATGTATGAATTCAGTTCACAAAACATATTGCCTACTAGAATATGTACCTAATAAGTATATCCGTAGGAAAGTAACCTCTAACCTCTCGGAGTTAGGACCACCAGGCATGCTGTAGAAATGCTTAATGCTACTACTACTACTACTACTAAATCTCGCTTAGTGAGGAATAATACAATGGTACATATTAATATAATTATTGCATACATGATCAATGTCTTCTTATGGTATGTGTCGTATGTAATTCTAAATTAGTAGATACTAGCGCATTTTCACCTGGATTCCCTCTTATTCATAAAGTTCTCGGCATAGAATAAGTCTTCCATAATAATAATCTGGACAGTTTATTGAGCGCTGTTTTGTGATACAAACCAGGGATGTTGCGGATGTCGATTTTTACACATCCGCGGATGTGAATGCGGATGCGGATTTTCGAAGGCTCACATCCGCGGATGCGGATGCGAATGCGGATGCGGATGTTTAAGATGTTATAGAAAAAAAAGTAGGAACTATCTTAGTTGATCAAATATGTGACGAAATTTTTGCTACAATAATATTATGGATTTTTTGGCGAAATATTTTTTTCTTCTTTGTTATTTGCAAAAATAAAATAAAACCGGCAAAAATAAAAACGCGTCGGATCTTGTCACAATTATTTTCGTTCCCATTGGTTAATGTCAAGTGCAAACGGCACGCGTCTTTCGCCGGCCCCGCCCCATTTCTTTCTTGTCGCAAATTGTCTTACATCCGCATCCGCATGAACATCCGCATCGATTATTGCGGATGCGGATGCGGATGCAGATGTCCAAATACATGCGGAAGCTCCGCATTTGCGGATGCGGATGCGAATATTCGCAACATCCCTGATACAAACCACCGCTAGGGCGTATTTTCAGCTCTTTTTTATTTTTATTTATTGTTTTAATCAAATTTTAATATGTTTTATATTTTTTTGAATGTATTTGTAATTGTCACTAATTCGAAATATAAAACAATTATGTGAGTTCCAATTGTAGGTATTATTAATTGTCACAAATTTTATCCACCAGCTCATTTGTTTTTAAATTTGTAATTTTTAATTAGTTTGAAAATAATTTAACACTCAAAAAACAATAATCTTTATAAAACTATTGAAACTAAAAACACTGAATTAAATTTTTGTTATTTTGAATAATTATAAGACAATATTTTAATTTTTAAAAATGAGACGTGAGAGGTTTCAGGCAGTTACGTACTTCTAGCGCCTTCCACTCTTGTGTTGACACGAAGAGGATGACTTTGATGTTTATTTTATGTATTTAGTTCACTGGTTACACTTTTGCCATGTGGTATAGAGAGAAAGATAGATAAATTCCTTGAGAAAATTCATGTCATATTAAATAATTAACTCTTGAAGATAACGTGAGTAAGTAATGGAAAAGAGTCATTAAAAACTGGTAATACCAAGGTGGTGACTTTTTGACCGATTTAAAATAAATTGTTAGTGATTTGTTATAAATACAATTGCGATTGTTTAATCATTATTGTTAGCTAATCCTTAAATCTTAATGCAAATTCTAACTTAAGACCCTACGACAACTTGATTATATACTTTCTATCTTTATTTTGATAAACCTATCAAAAATGTTGAGTTTGACAAAACGTACAAAGATATGAGAAAGCTGATTTTTGCTAACAAATGGTGTAATATAAAGTCTATTAATAAATGGCATAATATATGTGGAATGTTTTAATACCAAAACACGTCAAAAAGGATAAGATTTCGTATAGAGGGTATTATTTTTACTTTATCATGTCTAACTACAGTGTCTATAGAGGACATATTAACATACATACATATTATAAACGATAGGACTCAATAAAATTATTAGATTATTCTGTTCTGTTACAATATGCTGTAGTCATTAGTCATATTGTATTGCGACGCTTACCAGGTAAATCTAAATAATTTCCTATTAGTAGCACTGTTACCTATCTCATATATTGTAATGTTAGGATATTATTTTCTTATATTGGGACACCAATATACTGTTATATGCACTAAAAGATACAGAAAGCTGTTTATCATATTGTAATAAGAATCAGTGTTAATTAAGCGGTTAAATAATGTGTCGAAGAGAAAACATTTCAACAAATCTATACCTGTCTATCTAGATATATCAGCATGCCATTTTTTTCTACTATAGTACCTGTGGTAACTAAATGAAAAATATGAAATGCCTGACACAAGGCGTGTCGTAAAATAAATAATTTTTACACAGTTCTTCCTTATTATTTTACAATATAATCGATTTAGATGTGTTAATAATGAAATAAATTTATTAGAACAAATTTTGGCTTGATTGTAATCATAATACATACATGTGAGAGCTTTGGTAAAATAAAACATATTATGTTGAAACTTGTTTGAATGGTAAATAAATAAAAGTATATTTATTTAGCTCCCGACACGGTTTTTATAAAGAATCTTATTCTCGCAAATATCAATTCTTCCAATTAAAATGCGGTCTGAACTTAGTTGACACCATAACTTAGGGTTTTCGTTTAGAATTATGTAACAACTATCGAAACCATTTAAAATAACAATTAACGAATGACATTTGGTTCTCTGTTTTACTTTTTTAAAACACCAATTTGACGTTTGTAAGATACAAGATAAGTTCCGAATCGAGAGTAACACTTTTGAAATAAACTAATAACTTTTTATGATAGAGAAACTATTACTTCGCGTGGTATAAATTTTATAATTTTATTACTTCATTTATTCAATCATTGTTTGTCTAAAAAAAAGGTTAATAATAATTATAAATATTTTTAATCTTCTACTACTACTACTACTACTATACCATCACGGCATATCCCACAAGTGGGGTAGCCAGCAGACCAGCTACATATAATAAACATACAAGCTGTCCTCTCCGTGCCAATATAAAATCAAGACATTCAGGATGGGTGGCAAGCCTCATCGCTGAATTTAAGATATAAAATGTCTTATTTTTTCGAACACCTGCCTTTTACAGGACACTCGAAAACTTATGGAGAAGAGTGGGAGACCAATTCTTTATCGGGTGCTCCACGGGATATTTTTAATCTTCCGGTTAAATAAAACTCTTCTGTTGAATCCCCAGTAATAAATAAATAGGTCTACTGCTCGATTATCATAAATTGTAATGTGTGCTGTAAAAATCAGATAAACTTAAAACATTTAAAAATTTTAATTCAGCGATATCCGCACAGAGAAGACGACTTTAGTATCATTTTGTATTAAATTAATACAAAAGACGATTTTTTTAAGAATACGTTAGATTGGCTGGAAGAAATCGGCGCATAAAGTATACAAGCATAATCCCTCCTATTGGTATTTTCTGTATACCTACCTATGTTTATTCATCTACTACATGTTTTGAAGTTTTAATATGTTATATGTAGAGACCTGAATTTTTCGCATTTGCGATAAACCCGACTTTATTCGCGAATTTCGCTTTTTTTCGCGAATAACGCGAATTTTGACGTTTTTGGAAAATAACACCGATTTTTGTCGTTTTTACAAAAAATAAGTTGTGATTAAATAAAAATATCAAAGAATACAAAATAACCAACTGCTTTTTTAAACAAAAATAAAACATTGACATGCAAATTTCTGCGGGTGAAGTCAACATAGCCAAGGCATTGGATATAGTTAAATTGGAGAATTTAGAATTTGTAAAAAAAATAAATAAAGCAATATGGATGCCTTGTTCTAATGTGGACTCAGAAAGATTTTTATCTTCATATAATAGCGTTTTATCGGACCGAAGGACAAACCTTAAAGAAAACAATTTGGCTACAATGGCTATTTTTAATTTTGAAAAAAATTTAAATTTGATGCAATAAATTGTATTGTTTTTATATATATAAATAAATAAATGTGTTTGAAATATAAAGGATTGAGGATGACAACGTTCTATTTGTTTGTAATTATTCAAACAATTTAATTTAATTATATAAATTATTTAAGTATATTATCTTTTATAATGCAAATAGAACTTGCAATTCTAAATTCTGTGTTGATTTCTTTTAATTTGCATTTCTTTTTAGAAAATAACATCGGTTTCCTTAAAATAACATCACTTTACTTGAAAAAAATAACACCGCTTTCACAAAAAAATAACACCGATTTCTTAAAAATAACACCGCTTTCTTAAAAAAATAACACCACTTTTCTTAAAAAATAACACCGCTTTTCTTAAAAAATAACACCGATAAATTCAGGTCTCTAGTTATATGTGTTCAACGGAGCATCCGGCAAAGAATAGTTCTTCCACTTTTTTTTCGTAACTTTTTGTGTCCTGTAAAAGGTCAGAGTTAAAATGCAGATATTATGTTACATCTTATATTCAGCGATGAGGTGTACCACTCATGCTGAATGTCTGAATTTTTTGTTGGGACAGAGAAGATTGCTTGCAGGTTTATTACATGCAGCTGGCTTACTATTATAAATACCCCATTTGTAAAATATGCCGTGATGGTTTAGTTAGTTATAATTTGTGTTCACTTTTGTATAAATAAGTACCTATCCTGTCAATAGACTTTTCGGTGCTATTTTTTTAGAAAAACGGTGTTATTTTTTTAGAAAAACGGTGTTATTTTTTTCAGTAAATTGGTGTTTTTTCAAGAAATCGGCGTTATTTTTTCTTGTAATATAGTGATATTTTTAAGAAAACATGTTTTTTTACAATAAAATATATGTAAATAAAGAGAAATCAACACACAATTTAAAATGGCAAGCTCCATTTGCACTGTTAATTATAATGTGCAAAAATAATTTATATAACGAACATTCAAAATTGCTTGAAGAATTACAAGCAAATGGAAAAATGCCATTCTAAATCCTTTATTATGCTTAATTAAAAAAAAAGAAAAAAAAAAATTTTTTTTTTGAAGAATAATACAATAGATACCTATAATAAAATTATTTTGTTGATAACCAGTAAAATATTTTGTCATTTTTGCCGAAAATGTCGTGAGAGTCAAATTTCGGTGTTATTTTTCTTAAACGTGAAAATTCGCGTTATTCTAATTATCAAATATAAGTTTAAAAATGTCATTATACATAAGTACATATAATGAATCAAATAATTCTGTGTTCAGTGTAACAGTAAAGTATAGTACATCTCAGAGAACTTGTATTTAATCTTCATAGTATGCTTCTCGTAAGTGGCTAGTTTTAATTAACTTTGTAACTTAAAATCAATATTAATTATATTTATTTAAAAGTAGGCAGTATAGTAAGGACACGGTAATTCGATACACCGCGTAGTATAATATCCTTTGTAAGGGCTGAATAAGGAATAACAGATCGTTAAAATGATTAATAAATTACATATTATTAGTGTGAGAAATTTGCATCTATCTATAACATTGCATCGTTTCACTTAAGTGGGGTAGTCTGCAGTTAGAATATCAAACTCTGGCTGCCGCCTTTCCGTGCCAATGAAAATAGTTCATTCAAAATTGGCTCAAGGCTGGCTTATGTGATCACTTTCGGTGTCCATGGACAACGTTCACCAATTCCACCATTCTCACTGTCACGATATAAGGTCCACCAATCGAGAGACGCTTTATGCAAATCTTAGAAGCAACCATCTTTTTGGGATCTCATTTTTCAGATCTCAAATAGATCGCGATCTCAAAGTATTGAACTTAATTGTTCCGGCGCCATTTAGACAGGAGATTATAGTATAGTATAGTAAGATTGAGGGACGTCGTGGAGTGGAAAGGAGGCAGATGTCGTGGCTGCGTTATATACGGCAATGGACCGGAATAACACAGATGGGAGAGCTCAGGTCCGAACAGCGCGGGACAGGGAAGCATTTTTCAGAATGATCGCCAACGTCGGGGAACCTGATTCCCCACTGATAGAAGAAGAATATGTACATCTAATTCAATTTGCCGACCAATATCTATATGTTCTCGATGATTTATATTAAAACATCTTTGGTTATCCCGTGGTAAAGAATATGTCGCCCATTCTTTTTTCTGTAAGTTTTGGAGTGAAAAACAGTGATGGAATGAGTCAATGAATGAATTTATTTTTGGTGGAAGCTCTCGATTTTTAAGCTGAAATTTCTTGAATGAAAATTTACTTATTTATTTAAACAACAAACGGCATTAATTTGCCTTATACAATATAAAACATATGACAAATTTATTATATAAACACTCTTCAAATATTTAAAACAAAATGCGAAATAAATAAATACAGATTTTTAAACAAAAAATCAATTCGCAGTCAAGTGGATCAGAAAATACTTCATCGATTTCATTTGATATATAATCGCCTCTCTTAAATTATCTTAATTACATAAAACAAAAATCACATTTCTAATTTTATTTATTTTATAACGTTCAGGCATCCCTACGGTTGGAAAATTTCAGTTTTATCCTTCCACAAGTAATTTGTTTGTAAGCTTATCGCTGAATTATGGAATAACATAAATTTTCACTGCCCATAAAATTACAAGGAGTGCAGATTGAATATTAATGCGAGATAAATACAGATAGCCAAAACTGGATTAATTTTTAATATTTTCAACTAACATTGTCGGCGAAGCTTAATACAACGTGCACCATGTACGTAATGCAGTGCGCATTCCAAACCAGATATTGTAAACTAAAGAACATAAACGCTTTTGCGCATGTCATACATAGTTGTTTCTAGAAGACTTAAGTTGTTCGGTGATCGTTGGGCAAGAATATTAACTATTTTTTCTTCTTAATATGTTTTATAAAACACTATTTCCATAACAACTATATCAGGGGGGCAAAAAGGCCACTTTATATGAATCATAATAGGATCATATTAGGAATTGTAAAACAATAACGGCAACATTTCACCAAATATGAATTGTAGATGAATAGCTCAATGTGGCCATTTCAGGCCCCCAGAGCATTAGATTTGTCGTGGAAAAAGATGGCTTAGTTCGTATCAAGTTATAAGGCTTACGTTTTCATGTGTTCCTGGGAGAAGCGAATTAAATGATTTTTATTTTACCGTCATTTTTCGTGGACATAGGGCAGAAACTAGCTTCATCCAATCGCCAGCGTTTTTGCACAAATTAATACAATTCACCCTACAGCATTCCTAATGCCCTGATATTAATGTCATAGGAATGGTGCATTGTAAAATATACCATCAGAAACTATGTGGATAAAGGAACAGTATCCTCTTTGGTCAATTATCAATGGACATTATTAAAACATGACACAATCAGAACTATCGTCTGTTCTGTATTGTATCTTTTCAGCTTCTGAAATAATATCAGTTGCAATTTTGTTTGGCAACATCTGTTTGTACATTACAACCTGTTTCATAATCTAGTGCTGTTTGGTTATCTTTGATAATATTAATAATACATACGCATGCGTAATGTAATAATATTCGTACAATTCAACAATTCAACACAAGAAAGATAACCCATACGAGTTTCTGTTATAAGTTGTAACTTAGTTTAAAAAAATATGTTGTTGTCTGTCTACCTTAGCTAATGTTATGAAATAGAACATGTTATTAAAATAGGTATGGTATCTATGATATAACTATGATAAACAAGTCTTAATAAAAGCTCTCCGTGGGGTGTTGTTGTTAAATTTGCGTTCCGTCTACACTTTCATAAGTCGGTAAATTTTCTTTGAAATATGTTACTAAAGATGAAAATTTAGGCGACTAAATCGGACCAAGTAAGAGCAAGAGCTTTTTTGTTGGTAAACAATATTTTTATATTTATTATTTGAATAAGTGTTTATCAAAAAAAAAATTCCTACAAACTTTAAGATAGTAAAGAATATAAGAAACTCAAGAATACATCTTTATTTGAAATAAATAGGTGTATATGGAATTTTACAAAATAAATGTCGATAAAATACTTCAATCTTTTGCAATTTTTCTCAAGCTGTAAGATGACCAAACAGGACTTCGTGTTTATAAGAAATCTTGGGAGAATTTCTGACACTTTGGCCTCCATTAAATATAAAATAAAAAGAACACTTGATAAGGTAAAATGAACTTTATTCACCGCACCACACAGATTCGCATTTCTTCGTTAATCATAATCTTTCCCTCATGTGGGATAGTTGACTAATCACAAGTAAAAACATGTTCGCATTGTTTAAAAAAAATCATTAGATTCATATGCATGATCATGCGGGGGACATGTTTAGTAATTCTAAACAATACTAGGTACCTACATAGGTCTCTTGATAAAATAATAGTTAGCGGTGCAAATAACTTACAAAGATGGGTTCAACCACATTATTATAGATTCTTCCGAAGACACCGTATTGTGCGGAGATGTTCAGTAGGTACCTACCTACCTAATGATACCTTTATATTATTATTATTGTTAATATTCATCTGTCATTTGAGTAGAGGTGGGAATAACTGTTATTTCAAAATAACGTTCAACCAGTTATCGGTATTTGTAAATAACAGTTATTAAAAAATGTTATTTAATAACAATCAATTGTAAAAAAAAAAAAAAATTTTAAAGAATTGCGTCCGAATTGAATCCGAATATTATTATTATCTTATCAAATGGAAACATTTGCCTGCCAATGCAAAGAATAAAATACGCATAAAAATTGTATTTTATGCATGATGTGCAAGATGAATAAATAATTAAATAAAAAAAAAAATCATTCCGAAATAATATATCACCAGTTTAAAATCAAACAAATATTATATTCAAAATAATTCTTTGATTATAATATAAATGTCATTAGAAAACTTGTACCTACCAGCTACCTCTAAATAAACGAAATGATTGTGTTCCTCCAAAAAATTCAAATAGTTAGTTCAAAATAGTTCAAATATACACAATTAAATAGTTCAAAATAAAAACAAAATAACTGCCATCGAAGTTATTAAACCATATGAAAAAACTGTTGTCGTTCAATAACGTGCTATGTTATTGAACGACGACAATAACAAAGTCGTAACAATGTGGTACGTTATAATATAACTAAACGAAAACGAAATAACTATAGTCGTCGACAAAAACGGAATAATGATAACCTTGTTATAACAGTTGAATAACGTCGTCGTCGACAAAAACGGAATAACGATAACCTTGTTATAACAGTTGAATAACGTCGTCGTCGACAAAAACGGAATAACGATAACCTTGTTATAACAGTTGAATAACGTCGTCGTCGAAAATAACATTTATGTTATTGACAAGAAACTGTTAGTTTAGTTATTTTGAAATAATGAGTTTAAAAATGAGTTATTAGTTATAACGGCCAACTCTACATTTGAGTTTTGAATGCGGCGAATGTCGCATGGAACATGTTCCTGGTTGTGCTGTGAGAATTCAAATATTATTTTCAAGGTACTGTTACATACTAAGTATAATCGTATGTATTGAATATGACAACATAATAATAAGTAAGTAAATTCACGGGCGATGTTTGAAATATTCTGGTAGATGAAATTATAAGAAAATTAAAAACTTTACTTTTACTTCCTTTGACAGGTATATATTATGAATACCTAACAGATATAGGTACATAATGATGCCGTATCTCCAAATATCTCAGTGGAGCTCAAAAAAATAATGATCATCCTACCATTCTTATAAAAATATAACGTTCGGGATAAGTGCCTTACTCGTCGCTGTATTAATCAATGATAATAACTTTATCATAGTTAACCAACTTACTTGATATTTTACGAATTTCTAACTATTAAAAGACACACAAAAACTTACAGAAAGTCTTTTCTGTAAGTTTTTGTGTGTCTCAATTTCGGGGACTTCGCGGCAAATGCATTAATTTCTTTTCACACTCGTTTCAGGCATGATCAAAATACAGTCATATTGTACTATTTTGTCACCCATGAATTTGATAATAGAACGTTTTACATATAACAGAGTCTTCCGATATTCTATAGGCAATTGATAGGCCTAACTGCATGTTGGACGTTGGTATAATAAGTCCTATGTAGGTAGGTATATTTAGAATAATAGTATGTATTATGTAGGATTGTGTATTTTGCGTAGATGGTTTTACAATAGAAATGGTGTAAGCAGCATAAGATAAGATCAGATTGTCTAGTGGATGGTGGTGCGACTATCCGTGTATACACTTTGCAACAATGAAATATTAAATATTCCTACGACGACCTTTTTCACTTGAAAAGATTTGTGCTAGGCTTCAATTTTTAATTTCTGTGGTATTTTAAATTAACGGTCTTCTTGAGAAAACATGGAGAAAATATGATTCTGAAAACATCTAAACTAGAGCAGTATTCTACTGATTGAGTGATTTATTCCTATGATAATCTAAATACCTCGATATTGTAGATTAAGATCAATATCTATGCGATGTAACAATGAAGAATTTCTAGGGTCTTAAGTAGGTTTTTACTCAATAGAGTCATTGTTTTTTTTCAATAAGGGATATTATTTTTATTGACATCATAACCCTCAAAGCACGAGCACTGCTCAATTTTGAGGGTCAAATATGTAATAAATGTGTTTTTTTTAGTAATAAGGTGTGTATATAATATTATTATGTTGTAAATTTTTGTTTAAATAAAAATATTTGAATTGAATTGAATTTGAATCATGACAGTTTTAGACTATGCAGGGCGCTTTCACATTTAAGTAAGTGATACAAGTTTTCATTCACCTTTACTGATTGCTTCGATATTAGAAGAGCTTTTTTGACATTGTTTAAGGTACATAATTAAAGTGCAGATATTTATATTTTATTGATATATTTACAGCCACAATAAACATATACCGGCATGACAGCCAAACAGCCTTTTCGTCGATACATGTCAATATCCATATTAGGTATATCAATCAGGCATATTGTTCATAATTACTAAGTAGTATCCGCCTATTATTTCTAGTATCCAATTTAGTGAGAAATTTGAATCCTATGGATGTGAAAAGGGAAATAAATGTTCTGTACAACTACCTGCCGCACATAAATAATCAGATGGCCGTGTTCTCTGTGAGAGAAATGATGATTGTCGGATTCGATATTGGATTTAAGTCATTCAATTTTCTGGAATGTGTTATGACTCTATGTACGTAATCTTGACATACATAGAGTAAATATATCAAAACATTCCGTAAGAATGTAAATATTTTGCCAACAATCAAAACTATTTATTATTTTATTGAATCCGGTACTTCACGTACAGTAAAAGACATTACATTAATTATTGCATTACTGCAAATACGAGTAGGTATATACGATGCATAAATAATCGAATTTCACACACGGTTTTATTAGAGATTATTCAGATTGACATAATCATCATCATCATCGCCCTCAACGCTCCTCTCGGGAGCACAGGGCAGAAACCAGCCTCCTCCATTCAGAGCGTCTTTGTGCCAATTGCGTCACCTCTTCCCACGACATTCCTTGCGCTCTGATATCGTTGTCATAGGAACGGTGTATTGTGAAAGAGGGACGCCCGGGCCTACGGAACCCCTGCGGACGGAAGAACAGTGCTCTTTTTGGCCAACTATCATTGGGCATTCTCAAAACGTGTATTGACATAATAAAACATGTATAAACAATTCACATAGGTAGATAGAGATTTCGATCCGACTGGGAATTGAATCTGGAATCACACGACTCAAAGGCAAAGGGTGTTATCTCCGCACCACACCGGCTGTCTTGTATACAGGACCAGTTTACAATATATAATATGTACTTTGTCTTTGATTTTCAGGTATCTTTGTACAACGATTTTTGAACATTGATGAACATTTGTAACCTACAACAATTTTCATCTTTAACATTGTTTCTGGTTCATTAGATCATACATTATTGAATAGCTATTAATATTAGGTAATCAAAGTATTTTTAAGAACACGAAAAATATTTATCACAGTGGACATCATTCTGTGGTATATAGTATAACGGTTTTTTTAAGTGAATGAATAATATACATATTATCGTGGACAATACAATTTAAGTATCGTTTAAGAGCCGCGTAATATTAATAAAAATCTTTATTGCACAAAAAATCAACATGGTAGACTTTAAACTAGACAAATTAATTTGTGCAATGGGCGAGTTTATCGCAGAAATGTGATATCTTCCAACTAACCCATGCCGTACTACTTCAAGAAAACTGAACAATGTCTATAGTAGGATACTAAGTAATAATATTTTTTTCACTTATCCCTTATTACTGCCGGATATGGAGACTGATAATATTAAAATCATCTCAACTTTTGAGTAAGAAAAATCAAATATAAGGTTGCTCCTAAAAACTTGACTGAAATACTTACCCATGAATTTTAGAATACTTAAGAGTTATATTCTCAATATGTTACAGTGATATTCATAGTATAATGCGTGATGTTGACGTGTTATCAAGATGATGTTTGAAGATACAGTATTCCCTATCTCATATTAGCAATCAGGCAAGTACAGGTGAATATATCTGCATATTATTATTATCAATTTAGTAATCTTTACAGGAATTTCCCATTCATTTCATTGCTGCAATGCTTTTAAATAGAAACAATATCATAACTTCATATACCATTAACATTATTCTGATGCAATGCGGAGTCCATCTTTGACATCGTCCATGCGACCTTGCGACATAAACTGCATAGTAATAAGGTAATAGAAACTTACCTATTTGTATGTTGTTATATGAATTTCATATTCTATGGAAATTTAAATGTACTGAAAGGAGTACTCAAACTGCGTAGACTAACAAGTGAACAGCATTTCATGGAGCGAACTGAGTTATTGAATGAATTAGTAATTTACCTTTGCCCGATTTATAGCTAGTTCTATGAAATACATGTTCGATAAATAAATATAATATATCTACATATCGACTGTACAGTTCCACATCTTGAAAAATCGCTAATTTAGTAATTTTGGTTTATTTATATAATGCTTTAAAAACACAACAGAAAACAAAATGTACTATATAATATAATCACGCTGTCAAAGACATACGTTGTACGAGTATTTATTCCATTCAATAGCTAAACAATTTGAAATATAAACTTGTGGATTTGAAAATAAGAACATTATTTTTTTCCTTACCTAAGTGAACCGTGTATTTTTTATAGTAATTTGTTTGTGGAATTGGAAGATTGGCGTTGATTGTGTGCATTACCAATTAAATAAAAAAATCAACTTGTTGAATTATGGAACTGGAATCAGCTATATTCCACATAATAAATATTTAATTATTATGTATTTATTTGTAGTAATGACAAATAAAAATTATGTAATTTATCTATTTTTTTTCTACAGCGGTGTCTCGAATTTCCGAGTCAAAAGTGAATTGTACACAATGAGCTAGATAATAAATTTCCAAGTTTTTCGAATCCAGTATAATCATTAAGAAAAGGAAATTAAAACGCATGTTTTAGCAGAATAAGTAAGTATAAAAAAGGCTGTATTTTATTACAAACAGTTACAATATATAACGCATAACCTTCATATACATACAGTAGATACTTAATATATTTTATATTATTAATAATATCAATAGACAACCATCGGGGGGGAATAGATATAACATAATTATGTATATTAATAATATGTATTAATTTTACAATAATAAAACATTAGGAGATATAAAGTACTATATATATACACAGAAGGTAGATTTTAACATTGAACACTTTATTTATTTTCTATTATTTTTTAATAAACGGCACAAACCTTAACACAAAAGAACAAACAAGCTTATCATAAAAGTTCTAATGAAAACAATTGTAATAATAATTAAGTTATATAAGATCCTAGGTTTTCACGGGCGGACTTTAATTAAAATTAATTATTATTAAGTTGGCATGTTTTGAAAATAGTTAAAAAATTTGTGAAATTCTGAAAAGTTATATTACGCAGCTTTTGTTTTAGGACAAGCAACTTAAATTTATTATATTTCTGTTAAATTATTGTTGACTTTAAAGCTTCGTGAAAGTAGTTGAATCGAGTATTTTGCATGTCATGGCAAAAATTATATAAAAGAAAACATTAAACTATGTGTGAAAGAAATAAGGTAAGGATTAATAATTAAAAGCCCATCAAATTGTAATATAATTAATTAATAATTAATTATCTGGAATTCTTGCAAATCGATAGATGAAAAATCAGAATACTTTGACACAAATAAAAAATAGAAGGTATATGTAATTCGTAAGTCTGAAATACAGATACCTACATGTTTCGCATAGGTATAAGAAAAATTACAATCCAATATTCAAAATATGACATAATTTTTTAAAATTATACTGTTATGTTACAATATTTTTCTTTTACATACCTACTAATATATTAAATTTATATTTTAATTGATAATATTGAAAGTTTCAGATATTAATTTGTCTTAGATCCTGCATACTTTGTTGGATATTTAAAAACTATTTTTTTCGACAACACTTTTTTTCTCAAACTCCTGTAATTTTGGGTATTAAGTAGATTAAAAAATACACCACGATTCGATCTTGATTAAATAATGTAAAATAAATTAAATATACATAGGGATGTAGAAAATATGTTTAAAAATTAGAGTAATATTAACGTAAGGTGACTTTTTCAAGTATAAGCAGACTAGAATTTTCGAGAAGATATCGTTAAAATATTAAATTATTTTATGTAGTAAAATTAAAGACAAAGTGCGAACGAGAATGTGACTTGTATTAGTGAAATAAATAGATATACCTATTATAAATTTATTTTTATGACACGTAGGTAAATTAAAAATCTCAATGAATGGCTATATACAAAATTACCGACGATCTGAAGCAGGTACAGTTAATATAAAAAATAGCATAGTAAAATATTTGATTGAAATATAACATTAAAGTTTACAACAAAACTGAACTAGCTTATATTCATTCCAAGTAATATACTTATACTCGTATAAAAATATATTTAACTAGCTTGTCATATAAGTGAAAAGTTCTACCACATGTTATTTTGAGATGAAAAGAAGACTCACATAAACTCTTAGTGCTTTCACAAAGAGTATTGGCTAAAAGCAAATTTTCACGAGCTTTCGTCCTGCCACTGTTGATAGGTAGGTATGTTTCATCAATTTTATATTGAAACTCAAATGACGATCAATTAAGTCTTGTGTAAGCACTAAATATCTGTGAAACCAAAATTCAGAAAACAATTTCTAAGTTGAATGAGACATGTTATGTACATAATTCAATGTTGTAATAGAAAAAATGTTGGATTCATATTACACTTGTCCAAACAGTAGTTTATTAATTGTGAAGGGTTAAATATAATGTAAGTATCAAAGAAATACGTTTTTCTTACGTCAATTTGAAAAATAAAATAAAGTTTAAAGGAAATGTAACAAAGTCAATTTACAAAATGATTATTCATCTGAAAAAAAATACGAGGCTCAAAACTGATCACTTTATTAAATGTTAATATTGACAATAAGGCCAGACATAAAAGTAGAAAAAAAACATAGTTACATAAATATTCTTATATTTTGAAAAGGAATAATTTACTTACGAATTAAATATCAAAAAGGTAGATAACATGGACGAATTTGTAATTATAACAATTTGAATTTATAATTGTATGCAATAAAATTTCTCATTTTTTATACCGATAATAGCTACATAGAGTTTCAAGTATTGAGATAAAATACAATGTACTGATTTAGTCAAAATTTTATACATGGATTACAAAAGTATGGATGCTTTAATGAAAATTGAATCAAAAATTGACAATAAATTAACATTATCATGATGTCAATAACATAGGTTGTATATATAGCGGAACACAAAATTTATTTCTAAAATCAGTAGGTATTAAAACTGCAAATAGGTATAAAATGTGGGATAATTATTATATGTAGATAATAATATTTACAACATATTATGTAACTATTTATACAAAGTATTTATTTAAAATATAATATTTTAATTAATCACTTTAACTTAATATAGTACATACGCAAAAATATTTTTTTTTATTGCAATAAACGGCTTTCGCCTTTTACAGTTTTCATAATAGTACACAACAATCTTTACATACATAAAAAAATAAAAACAAACAAAAATATAATTTGTCTTATTATACGGTAAAATAACTTGTTCGTGTAGCTGATTGCATTGAAGTGCTGCGTCAACCGTCAGTGACACTGAAAGAATAAAATACAAATATGTTAATGATTATATTAATTAAATATGCATGTGAAAATATTACAAATAAGTTATATATCTATAAAACACTTCGTAAAATATCTAATGTTATCTGCAAATGATATTTTATATACTTAAAATCATAAATTCATCGCCCTGAGGTAATAAAGAAAAAGTTGATATATTCGAAAAAGCGAATTATACAAAAGCAAAGCACGTTTCAATGAGTAGGTATATAATCATTGTCAGCACATTCATCATTAGTTCTTCATATTAATATTTATTTTTCTAATAATGGTTTTATTAGAAAAAAAAGAAATGTATTTTAAATTTTTATAATTCAATAAAAAAACTAGGTTGAAAGAGACGTAACAAGTGAAAAAAAAATGTTTTTCATAAAAATCGGACATATCAACTAGGAATCTGGTTGGAACTTGTTACGCGAAAGATATATTGCAGTCTCGTGAAGAAACCGGGAATAAACGAATCTCCCCCTTTTTTGTGAGTTTTTGAGTGTCATGTTGAAGGGTGACAGGAAAATTATTCGAATCACAATTATTCGAATGGACAATTCTTCGAAAAAACATTTGTACGAACTAACTTTTTTTCGAATGACAATAATTATTCTAACGGCAGTTATTCGAATCCACAATTATCAGAAAACACAATTGTTCGAATTTTTATATGTTATATTGATAGCAACAATTATCCGAAACACAATTCTTCGAATTTTTATTATCAAGACAGCTCCGCAAGCAAGATATTGCTCCTATTTTCGGCGAAAAGTGACGTACTTAGCGAAGTTATATTATATAATTCGACTCAGTTTGCAATCGATTTATCTAAATAGTGTCAAACGTTTGGAAAAATAATTTAAATATATTTATAATTAGGTATGAACGCAATTGCCTCATTTTCTTAAGAAACTAAAATAACGTTAAAGTTGGATGAGGTATGGCTGGAGTTTTATATGAAACGTAATATACCTAATTGCGTCAATATGACTTGCTTCTGAAGATCAAAATAAAATGAATTTAGATTAATATAAAATAATTCGAATAATAAGATTTTCTAACAATTGTTAGTCGAACAATTCACTTTCCATTAATTGTAATTCGAATAATTGATAGTCGAACAAATGTTATTCGAAGATTTGTTAATTCGAATAATTATTTTTTCGAGCAATTGTGAATTCGAACAATTGTATTTCGAAGAATTTTCATGTAATCATGTTAAAGGCAGGTGTTCGCAATATATCACGTATAAGACAATACCATCAAGAATTCAGCGACAAAGAATACAACCCATTCAGAATGTTTAAAAGTTTCATTGGCAAATGAAGACATTCAAGATGGGTGGTAGGTACTCATGGCTGAAATAAAGACGTAAAATGTTTTTTTTTTTAAATAAAGTCTTTTACAGGATACTCGAAAACATACAGAAAAAAATAATAAAATAATTCAAATAAAAACAAAATGTTCTGATGATCTAAACTTCAGACGACCTAAAGTTTTTCCAGTCTAAATAAGGGAAAGATTTATAGATCCCGGATAAATACCTATGCGACATCTTAACAATGCGATATCAAGAAACTTAGACCGTTATGGAGAAACATCTTGAGGTAAAAATATATACAAATAATTTTACAATGTAGCGTCGTATACTGTGACATACTCTCAGGCAGACGCGTGGAGTTGTGGAATAAAATACTATCCGGACTGAATATTTTATTATGCAATATTGTTGCAAAAATCAAATACCTACCTACTGTAGAGGAAGGGGTAAGAGATTTATATAAATTGAAAAAGAGGAAGACATTCATAGACGAATTGCTAAAAAAACAATGAAACAAATGGTGTCATTAATGACAAATAACTTATTCTCAGGCGAACAGTGGAAGAAATAGTGACATGGGTATAATTATATAACATTGCAAGTAATATTAAATTAATGTGTCAATGGACTAACATGAATATGTTTTGATAATTTTAAATAATGATTGCGTCCTAATACATTTTCAAGTGTATGAATTTCGAATGATAGATTAATACGAGAATGGATTAATGAAGATACCTACCCAGTAAAAAAAAACGATATTAATTGTTTTATTCATACCATCCACGAATAAAATTATCGAACCTCAAATAAAACTATGTATTAAATTCCATTACTTGAAGGTAATAATATAGAGATATGAAATGCGGAAGGCAGTACAGTAGGTACAGGATCACATATTCTAAGGAATACATTGCTGAAAGAGTACCTATAAGTTACATGTTTTTTATAAATATTAGAAAGCTCCAAATACATAAAAATAAATAATATATTCAGCCGGTAGAATAATGACACAAGACATTATTGGACAAAATTTGCCGTCTTTTTAACTACAAAATGAATGACAATTTGATAGTATTTTATGAAAATTGCAATAGTAGTCGAAATAAATTTCGCCTAGATCCTGTAGATTTTAGTTTTTGGGTTGGGTTATTAATAAATCCAAATACATCGTATCTATGTATATGGGTTTGACAATGGTTTTGTAAGTCGAAACCAGGTCACATTATAATTAAAATATAAAGTAAAAAGAAAACCAATTGGGTTTTGTTCTATAATGTACAATGTCTCAAATTAATTTCTTCATAAATGTTTTCGCATATTTTTAGTGCAATCTGCGATTGATATAAGATTCATAACATAGAAAGAAACACTATACCTAAGTCATACAGAGTGATAAGAAAACTATTGTCATTTATAAATAGCATGTATCTGTCCATGTCAATAAAAAATCTAAAAAATCATGTACCTGTTACACTTATTGCCGAATTGACAATAGATATAAGATATAATACTATTATGATTTTATCGAAACGACAGAATTGCTGGTTATTAAAATCTTATTAAAAAGTGTATGGCAACGTATTATACACAATTCATAGATTGTAAAACCTGATTATAATAAAAAATAAAACATATCTAATCTATTATCATCATCATCTGTAGAAATTATTTATATAACACTAGACACGAACTGCACTGAACCGATTCAATCCAATATATTTGTAAGAATTGACATAAGCTACAATAGAGATAGATTAATTGATATAATAATCAAAATATAAAGATGGATAAGTATTTATTGATATACTCATACGATGACACATAGGTAACTGAATATTTGTGTAGTGAAAGAATAATTATTGTATCTCAATTTAGATCGTAAAAATGAAACATTTCTATAAAAATTACATCGTGTTTGAAAGAAGCCCGATTTTTCAATGTGTCCCTAAGGTGACCTTTCTAGTGATTTACACCATAAATCGATTAATTTTGTCTTTAATATCCCAACTCATCGTAATCATTTTACACTAAAATGTAAGAGGGAGATTAGACCCCCAAAGAGTTAAAACATTGTGAACGTGTTTTTTTTTTAACTTAATCCTTAATTATAGAACTTGCATGCTGATGCAAGTTAAATTTGAAAATGATGAAAATAATAAGTAAGTAAAGTTACTCAATCTTCCCCTTAAATTTTTGATGTAAAATGTTTATGATAAATTTTAGTCAACTGGATAAAAATAAACTTCGTAATAAGATAATAAGGATCACACCGAGAGGCATATTTGAAAAAGGAGTCTAAGATTTTAATAAATGTATAAATGTGTCATATTAGATATTTCTAATTATAGCATTTTTTTTAATGTGGAGGAAGCGAAGGAAGTGTGCAAAGATAGATCTGTTTAACGTTCCGTTCTCTCGGCCTACCCCACTTGGGATACGGCGTGAGGGTATAGTATAGTATTTTTTTATAAATTTAAGTAAAATATACGATATAATATTAAATAAAACTGCAATAAAGAAATCTTCTCTATTGCCATAAAAAAATGCAATTTTTCTATACTGCATCTTTCAAAGTATTGCATTGTAAGTATTTCGTTACACTATTCGTGGTGAAGCTATTATAAAACGCATTATTATACTAAGACTTAATAAAAATATGAATCCATTCTTATCAAAATAGATCGTGTAATCCAATCTTTAACACGTTATTATGTCTTCGAATACAATTGATATTACAAAAAAAAAAGAATAATATAATCATTATGCAATGTACTGTAAGTTCTACCTGACCTTTTTTTATCCAGGTATCAATATATTTCATACGTAATATGTATAATAATTAATGCTATTGAATGTAAATTATGATAATCCAATATTTTCCAATACTGTGTCGCTGAACTGAGAAATAAACTTGTGATCAACATGCTTAGATGTAGATTAAAGTCTCTTCTCTTAACTTTTATCATATTAATTTTGTATGTTTCAGTTTTTATTTTTGTTTTTTGCTATAATATATAAAGCAAAAATAATATAAACGGAGATGTTCTTTATACTGTTAATAGATATAGCAGAAACCAGAAACGTCCTGGTAGCTTCTAGACATATTAGATATTTTGTTTTATACACACGTTAGTTTAAGTAACGATGGTTTGGGCATGTGGAAAATAAAATGAGGACAGAATGCGTTTTGAGCACGGATGAGGAATTGTATAACAGTGACGGAAACGAAAGGTGTATGCAAGGATAGAAAGAAGTGGTGCTCGATCATTTCTGGCTACCCGCGAAGGAAGCGGCATGATGGTATGTATTATTCACATAAACATAATGGATGATAAACTTAGCTAGCCCTAGAAAGAAATTGACCACGGATTCAAGTTTTTTATTTCAATAGTGTTACTGTTCTGTGATGTTTTACTCTAGTGTCATATGTTTTGCTGTGATATCAAATAATTGATTTATGAATTGTTTTGCCAGATTTGTAATACTGCACGCCTTTGACACCAGCAACCTTAGTTGCTGTTTTGAGGTATTGTTTATTATTGAATAAATTGAATACTCAGTTATCAAGAATTGGCTTTGATTTAGGAATGGTTTTAGGGTAATGCATATTTAAACATTATTAAAAAATAAATTATTCACTAAAATCTGCAAAAAAAAGTAGGGGAATTTGACAACATACTCATAATTTATTAAACTTGGAATAATTGTAATATTGACATTATTTATATTGTACACTCCAATATTGTATGATTTGACTTAAATTATCATTGATATGAATTGATTCCCTTTTGTGTTTTGTTATTTGCTAATTCTTGTTTTCCAACTGTGTTGTGAATGAGAAATTTGATTTGTGTATTCTTGAACATGTAAAAGGCTCACGCCGTGGATATCTGAGATAAATAAATAAATTATTTCGGGGTGAAGGTACATATTAATGGGTTCATTGTAAATTCCATACATACATCTCACAAAATAGGGTGAGTAAAATACAATGGATCAACTGCATACATAACAATTCATTACGTATACATATAGCTGGTCTGCTAGTTACCCCACTTGTGGGATATGCCGTGATTGTATAGTATATTTTTTTTTAATATTATTTAGGCATTTCACCCTAAGTAACTGATTTTGCTGATGGTAAAGCAATATGTAGGAATATAATATTATTCATATTTATGATATTTTCAAGATAAAAATAGTGGTAGATACATATCAAGATATGATTATTCTTGTTGCAGCATTGCAAGTGTACCTACTTCATATGCATAGATTATAATGAATTATTTTGTTAATGGTAGGTATCAGAGGTCTATTTTCGTAGACCATCACTATTATGTTAAAGATTATTAATCTTATGTACGATTAAAGTTTAATTTATCGACCGACGGTTCTTGGTGGAAGTCCATAATAATTAAAAATGAAACACGATATTAGATATAGTTATTCCACTATTGACTTAATTTATTTTTGCGGGTGGAATAACAGACTACACATCGTGTTTCATTTTATAAATTATTATACACGAGTTACTAAATTTTATTCAATTTCAGGATGACACGAGTACGGGCCCCAACACTCCAGTCGTCTTACACCGAAAAGTAATCTGAATATATGCGGAGGGGACAGCGCGTACGCAGTCCCCACTACCAAAAATTACGCGCCCGAGTTGCCCACATTAGGGGCAATCGCAGGGGTCAGCCCAACCGAAGTGCAATGGAAGAGCCTCACCCTGGGGGAACCGCCTTGTTGATCACGGTATCCCCTACGCCAGGTAAGTATGCTTAGGCTGACTGAGCTTTCTAATATATAATACTAACTAGTCTGTTTCATGAAGGAATTGAAATGTACACTACTGCCATCTATCGATGCACATAATAAACATATATTTACTACATAATACTGTGTAATATATAGGTACCTACATATCACCGGGAAAGATTCGCTGATAAATTCATTGAAGATAATTTACATAAACTGTAAATTTTAATGTGAACTTCATTAAAGCATACTTTTGTACCTACTCACTTTAATGCTTAAATAAGAAAACCAACGAGTTGAAGTGTGGGTGAATGCATAATATTTTTGTGTTTACCAGTCATACGATCAGAATGTGAAAGCTACTACTACTACTATACCATCATGGCTTAGCCCACATGTGAGGTAGCTATCGGACAAACTATTTTTTATGAACACTCAAGTCGTCTTTTCCGTGCCAGTAAAAGTTTAGACATTCAGGATGGGTGGCATACCTTATCACTAAATTGAAGATTTCAGATGTCTTAAAACGCGATCGATGTTTTAAATTTTTTTTTTTAATTTATTTTTTTTATTTCACTAATAAATTACAAACTTTATACATACTTTCATTGATGCTGCCCAACTAGGTATATCCTGTACTAGGGCATGCTGCCTTATTTTTATGAATACATCATTCAAAAGTAATTCAGAAATTATAATTGACTTATAGGTATTCGATCCCTCTTAAGAACATTCTGAGGTAAGCATAATAGGTACCTACTCATTCTACATCAAAATATTTTATCGCACTGGACAAAAATACTTTCGTAAGTACATCTAAGTACAAAATTATATGCAGGAGTTTAATACATATAGTAAAAGTTGGGTAATCAATTTCACGACAAATTGATTACAACTATGTACAAAAACCATTTAAATATCCTCCTTCATTGTATACCTACCGTTTACATATACCTATATTATCTTTCAAAGTTTTGAAACCACATTTATTCATCGCACTGCTAAATGTATATAGATAAAAAATTATTATTCTGTAGCATTCCTTGGATGGTACATAGGTAAAAATATTGAGTTTCACCTTTCTAATCGTGCACATAGTTTTCACGAGAAATTTAATAAATAGGTACATAGTCAAAATACCTAATTGAAAATATAACATATTTGGCAAAAATTTCCCTTGATTGGAAGAGGAATGAGTGTTTCATGTTTTAAGTATCTAAGTGATACGTTAACAGAAGAGAGCATAAAAAAATGTATAAATTCAATACGAATAAGTTTATTCATTAAAATTATTTAAATGTATGTATGTCACTGTGTGAGTTTATTGTGATAAACCTAAGAACGTATTATTCTATTATTTAGGTTTATTGTTCCAAACACTGTTTTAATATTAAAAGTAGAACACAAACCATAGAATCTCGTCATCTAATTTAAATGCATGTATTCAGTATTCACGAACAAGCGAATATTGCACAGTAGAAATAAATAAAAAAATAAAAACAATGAGCTATGATGGTCTGGTCTGGTTGTGGAATAACGCAAAAACATGCAAAGAATCGTCTCCAACTATTTTGCCTTTTTATGGGTAAGAAAGTATATTTATGTAATCAGTGGTAGCGATTTCAAGAAATTAAATCTCTTTTACAGTACTACCTACTCCCTCTTCATAGGAATACTGATATATTACATCGCAGTGTTTCCCACAATTATAGAGTAGACGTTATCGTCATATTTATCTTTATAGTCTTTATTCAATGAAGTGAAATACATTGTTCTCAAAAAATTTCACATAATCGAACATAATTATTATTTGATTCATGGTGGCAGATACACCTCATCGCTATAGAAATATTTTGAATTTTACAGGACACTCGCATCAAACGGAATATTAGAATAAAATTGTTCATTTCTACTCCTTAATATCAATAATCAAATTAATTTACAATGTCTCTTTCAAAAACTAAGACTTGTATGGGAGAAAACATTACAATCCCGTATATTGTAAGTACTGTATTTATAGTAGGCTGTTTGTGTAAATAAAATATTGTAGGTAAGTGTGCCGACACATTTCATTCTCAAAGAACTTATAAGAAGTTATACGCCACTGGTTCGGCTGTGGTATATTTTTTTTTGCGCAATTCACCGCACAATACGTTTAATATAAAAATACAATGAGATCCACAATGAGATTGATTTAAAGTGAAGTTTTTTCTCATATCGCATATAATTTGTCACTAGGATCACGTACGTATTATTGCGAATCGACGGCGAATTGATGAATGAATGAATGAATTGCATTGTGAATATGTATTCTTATGAGGTCACTGTGCCGTGGTCCGTAATGCCGTTATAGTTTTTTTAAGAATTGAACAATATTGGATAGATAACAAAATAACATAAAAATTAAATCAATTTAGTCTCAACGTTTAACTTTCTTCATTGAATCGCGCGAATTTTGACAATATTATTTTATTATGTGCTTTCAATTTAATAATTAAAAAATAAATTAATATCACAAAAATATAAATAAAGGCTTATTTAATCTTTAGAAAACGGTACACAATACAGTTTTTTTTTCCATTTATACTCTCACAGTACAAGAGTGCAGCGTTTTGACATGCTGAATCGGAGATTAATAAAACGAAATTATCAAACAATATAACTAGCAAATGAATCAGAAAGAAATACATTAAAGAATCAAACAATAGCAAAAAATAATGTTTGTTAACATTTTAAATGTAACAAATGAATAAGTTGATAGTCAAATAGAAAGCGGGATTCGTATGGGTAGAACCAATAACGGAAATTAAGATTTAACTACGCAATGAGTTTATATCTTCCTAATGGGAACTAATAGAATTAAGTAGTAATTAATTCTAATAAACCTTAGGATTAAACCGTACTTATCCTTCAACATAAAGTGGTAATAAGCTACTCAGGGTACCAACATAATAAATCACAAATACAGTTTTTAGAAAGAAATAAAAGAGATACAACCCAAATATGTACACAACTACAATAAAAACAGTAATAATAATCCCTTTAATTTATATATTATTATCCATTTTAGTATTTACGGGGCCATCCACTGGTTTTCTAGTGAATTAAATCAGTTTGTATTTCCCACTCCTTTCTATAAGTTTTCGAGTGTTCTATAAAAGGAAGGTATTCATTAAACATTTAATTTAAAGTCAATATTTTCGACCGACGGTTCTTGGTGAAAGTTCATGTTAAATTATTATAAATGTAACACTTATTTACTATTTCCACCGTGACTTTATTGGACGCGAGTCGGCTTTCAAAAGGGCTTCCGCTCCCATCATCAGGCGGTTTTACGCTAGTTGGATGATGAGAACGGATTTAATAATTTTTTTTTAAAGACATCAACATCTTCAGCTCAGCGATGACATATGCCATCCACCTTGAATGACTTCACTATAATTGGCACATAGAGGATTATTTTAATGTTTATTACATGCAGTTGGTCTACTGGCTACCCCACTTGTGGAAAATGTCATGATGGCATGATGTAAATGACGGCAGTGTGCATGAACATTAACTTGTATGAAAAGAGGTAAGCGGAGTTAATAAAAATGACTCAGTATATATTATTTCCGTTACTGATAAAAATGAGGATTAATAAAAGAGTCCGTTATGTAAAGAAGGAAGTTGAAGGTTCACTGAATACCTAAGTTTATAATTATTAGGAGTGAACATAAAGATCTATCAAATAAGTACCTACTAGTAGTTTTGTCGGTTAGACGAAGATATAGATCGTATGATAAGAAGCTAAATGTTCGACAATAATAACTGACACACTAGATGTCTAGACTCTAAAATAAAATATGTGGGTCATTCGTATATAAAATCGTCAGATTTTTACTAACATAAAATTAAGGAAATGTAACAAAGGATTTCATCGCATTTATCAGAAATTTAATTATTTATTTTCGTAAAGTGTACCTACTTATAAATGCTCCAAAAAAGCACATTAAATCTTTCAAATTGCATGTCTGCATTAATATAACCTTTGAATGTTTTCTTATTATGAATGACAAAGTAATAATTTAGGAAAGAAAATGTCCCTAAATTTCTAATTCAAAGTATTTTATAAAATAAAAAAGCAAGAATACTCCATGCAAAAATTAATCTATTAAAAAAAACAGGATATTTTCTATGTCCTGAAAAAATAAGTAGGTATTTACACGCATTCTATTTTTCTTGCATCCGCTCATTCTTCTAATATCCTCATTCCTCACTTTAATCACGTAAAGTTTTTTCAGCGATCGCACCTCCGCTGCATTTATTCCATTATCGTCCTTCTTCAACCAAGTCCATTTTTCGCTTGCATACACAATTACTAAATAAGTGTGGTTAAAATTTCCTTATGTATTGGTTACATCGAACATAAAAAATGATCACGCATGCATATTATTGGTACATTTTTGAGTTCACATAGCATATACTACGTATATATTTTCTCTTATTGATATTAAGATTTGTTTGAACTCTGAATAAACAGTACCTAGCGGAAATGGCCTTACATTATGTCTCGATGTTGAGACAAAATCATTGTAATGTTAAGAATATTACCTTTATGATATGTAAGCTAAAACAAAGTTCATGATTGCTTTAGGATATGAGACTCATATTGAAAACAGTTACACAAAACGTCTGTGTTTCCTAAATGTCATTATTACACATGGTCTTCACATTATTATTTTAATAGAGTGAAATTTGTGTAAATTTCTACGTAATGCCTTCGTAAGCATTTCATATTCACTTAAATATTTTATTTTGTTTATTCAACAATGGTAGTTGTTCTAGCAATTTATAGTCGTGAATTTTGTGATGAAAAAACAATCTGAAATTCTATTATAGTGCAAAAATGAGGTGTATTGTTTAAAAATATATTTTTATTTTATTTTATTTATTCCAACATACGGCGTTAGCCTTTTACGTGTATAAAATATATGACAGACACAAAAAGCACATAAAAGTAAATTCAAACAAGACAGAAAGACATAAAATAATAATGCATAATCGAAAACAATATAAATAAATTAATATATAGGTACATAATATAAATAGATCAATAATTAAAATTTAATAAATATAATTAGTTAGTTATATTGATATTTCCAAAAAGTATCGCAAAAGTGCAAACACTAATCACATTACTTTCATTATGATGTTAAAACCAAAGCGACAAACACTCTGAGATACATATATTTTTTGTACCTAGGTTTTTCGATCACAATTGTTCACTGAAATGCATGCATGGTCATAATTTTGAATTATGAGTGATGTTTTTTTAAACTAGGTATGCAGAAATATTCTTCATTTTAAGTTCTATAAGACCCTATTTTCCAGAATAGTAAAATACTATAAAATTTGTGTAAAAATAAAAAGCGGAGAATTTTTTTATTAGT
This sequence comes from Athripsodes cinereus, assembly GCA_947579605.1. Classification (NCBI taxonomy): domain Eukaryota; kingdom Metazoa; phylum Arthropoda; class Insecta; order Trichoptera; family Leptoceridae; genus Athripsodes; species Athripsodes cinereus. Next base: position 15,664,541 of record OX388317.1, on the reverse strand, counting down.
ATAGCAATTAGTCCAAATCTAACTACATTTTAGGCTCTTCTGGCACTTAACTACATATAGATTTTTCCAGTTTCGGTATCAAACTACAAGTATTCAACGACAGTGAAAATAACTGCTATTTCATATACAAGATTCCTAAGGATCAGACAACTTTTTTCCACAATACATCGTTTTTATTACAATTATACCAAAGTGCAAAAAAATCATGAAAACAGACGAAACAATTGCATGGAATTGTCATCTAAATGAATGTGGTCCATTCCTACTACTATACTATACCATCACGGCATATCCCACAAGTGGGGTAGCCAGCAGACCAGCTGCATACAATAAACATGCAAGGTGTCCTCTCCATGCCAATATAAAATCAAGACATTCAGGATGGGTGGCAAACCCTATCGCTAAATTTAAGATGAAAAATGTATTTATTTTTCTGAACACCTGCCTTTTACAGGACACTCAAAAACTTACGGAGAAGAGTGGGAGACCAATTCTTTACCGGGTGCTTCACAAGATGAAATATTTCTATACTTTCTAATGATTATGATGAATTTATTTAGTGAGAATGATCAATAAGTAAATAGTGAAGAATACTTACTTTATTGTAAACATTTACTATTCACCCCATACCACAGCTCTTTTCGCCCTGTCAACACTCATGAGACATGTTCCTAAGGGGTGCCATGCGACTGCTGTAACAGCAACTCTGTAACAATAAAAAAAAACAAGTTAATATATGGCAAAGATTCACATAAATTGAAAGAAAACATTTATACTTATGCTAAATGGAGTTATGTAGTTAGTGGTTAGTTGTGGTATAGATAGAAAAACTTGTATTAGTATAGATTCCTTCAACTGGAATAGGTTTCAAATTAATGTTTCTTACACATCTTGTGCGCTGTTCAAAAAAGCATCGAGCATGGGTCATAAATAATATATTCAAAGGTAGATTTAAAACTCTCTGATCGCATTAGAAACACGGAGATACGTAGAAGAAAGGGAGTTACGGATGTTGTCGAAAGAGGTTTAAGTGGTCACGGGCAGGGCATGTTGCTAGACTTAATTACCAAAGATAGACACAAAGGGTAAGGGAATGGAGACCTCGAGAAGATAAAAGGAGTAGAGGAAGACCCCCAACACGTTAGTCAGACGACATTAAAAGAATTGCTGGTGACTGGTTGCAGAAAGCTCAGGACAGAGATGCCTGGAGATATATGGGGGAGGCTTATGTTCACCAGTGGACAGGAATAGCTGCATGAGTAAGTAAGTAAGTTCCAAGAGGCAAAAGTAAAGTAAGGTAAGAAAATTGACGGTTTGAAATTACAACAAAATTAAATAAAGTTTATACAAACCAAAAAAGAAATTGTAATTAATAAATATATGTTTGCTTGATAATTAATCATAATTTTCTTTCTGTGTAATATATTCACACCCAATGAATGTTCAATTAATTATTTAAAACAATTTAAATATTTAAATTAATTAATTATACCCAATTTACTATTACTATCTTCCATCTACCAAATAAAACGATATTAGTAATAATGACCATTCCAACTGGTTGTAGGAAATGATAACATATCTTTTTCCCGATATCAAAATGTTATTTACTTATTGATTTAATCGCACTGACGATAATATTATTAATATTTTAATTACCATACATATACTAACTATTGTACAAAATTGTATTGTGATGTAACTCTTCAAGAGAATAAGATATTACCATCTGGAGAGATTGGAATATTAATTAATATGAACAAACACTACAAACGCTGTACAGAAACTTTGTATTATCCAAATAACTATCGTTTGTAAACCTTTTGAGGTATAAAATCATATTTTTTTATTAAATACTTTCATGGTAAAAATAATAAAAAAAATCTGTAAACTAAATAAACTCGCTCTCTGTATATTGATTGTATTTTACTTGAATGTTTACCTTTCATGTAATTGTTTGTAATCAATGCACAGTAAATAATGATAAATAAATAAATTGATTTTTTCATTGGTTTTCGTTTTGAAAACATTTTTTCACATCTATTTACTCCTACGTAAGTGAATATATATGAGAAAATTGGAAGGTATTTTACCGGTGTATGTTACCATTGCTAAATTCTATACACCAGCCCAAACTGATTCGTAAGATTATTTTTAAAGGAGTTTCCACTATTTGACGGATTATCCAGGCGTTATTTTTTTTTCAGTGATTCTAAGGATTTTTTTAAACTCTTCAAACACTATAGAATGATTTGCGAGCTATTCAAACTCTGACGCCAAAAGTCCAAATCCCTTTTCTTCTTTAGTTGTAGTGTCCATACTTGATTTTATTTTCCTATATCATGTAATTTAAATTTAACCAGCAATGATTCAATGAATGATATACTTATGAATCAGTAAAATAACATTTCATGTAGGTATACATAAAAAAATTAAAATAATCTGGATTGGATCTGTCAATAAGATCGACAAAGTTTAATTTATCGACCGACGGCGACGGTTCTTGGTGGAAGTTCATATTAATAATTTTTAAAATGAAACACAATATGTAGTTATTCCACTATTGATCAATAGTGAAATAACTACATATCAATAGTGGAATAACTACATAATGTGTTTCATTTTAAAAATTATTAATAAGATCGACCTTTAATTTTAATCAGAGTAATATCTAACGATTTACAAATTTCGTCGACTTTTATTAAATTACAATAACTCTTATAAAAAACTAAATCATGTTTCAAGATTATGATAATTCCCATAAGAACAATATTATTAAAAATAAAACAATGTAATATTTAATTTAAATTACTTCCTGCAGAGATTAATCTGACACTGTTGGTATAAAAAATATAAGAAGATTATAATCTGTGTTATGAAATGCATTCGATTGTCGGCATCACAATATCCTAAAGTCGTAAACAAAATGATAGAATGCAAAAAAATGTAGCATCAAAATTTTGATGACAGTCATATTATAATACCTAATGAAACACCAATACTAAAACTCTCCCATCTCTATCTCCAAATACTATCTCTTATAGTTGGGAAGCCAGTGGATAAAGTGCATGGATTGAAAATACGGTTCATTCTTTTCGTATTATAAAAAATGTGCATTCAGGGTAGGTGGCACACCTTTGCTGATTTTTTTTGTTCCTCAATAATAATCACATACAAACCAGCACAGTTCACAATATATCCATTATTATGATAATACAATTAACTCCACTTTGCCACCTCATTAGGCTAGAACCTTTGTCGAAGCGGTCAGTCAATCAGTAGCATAATTTGTTATGTACAAAAATCAATATATCGTTGCCGTGGAGGTGAAGTGATCCAAGCCACACTTTTTTGAAAAATGAGTTAAGTATGCAGTTTTGTTCAGAAAACCACGGAGGACATAGTGGTGAAGAGATGTTAAGTGTTTTTACATCATTTCGAGTGTGTGTTAGAGCATTTCACTATTGCAGATAGGAATAAATAGTTCAATTAAATTATAGAAGTGAAAAGATCCAAGCCGCATAGCGCGTGGTGAAATAACCCAAGTGATAAATTCGTGTTTACTTCTAAAATATAAAAATTCTTTAATATTTTGTTATTTGTATTAGTGGAATATGTGATTAGGAATATTGTGTAAAAATTTTAGCGAAATCTATGCAAAAATAACTTAGTTATAGTCAGATTAGTATTGGCGGATGCGACAGCATAACTTCATCACCCTTTTTCTCGAAATGTCTGTCTTGTGGGTTACATCACTTCAAATCCACGGCAACGATATACCTATATACTGGAAATCCTACAAAAAAGAGTGCACTGTTATCAATCTAAAAAAATGAGTATAAAGACAAATTATTGTACAATTATGTACTAAACTCGTAGGTACCTATAAGCTATGAAAAATGGGTCCATCTTCTCTAAAAAGGAGATATTTATTTATTTATTCATTCTTTACTGTACATTGGTTAAAAACAATTACATAAAAGGTATACATTCAAATTAAATACAATCAATATACAGAGGGTGAGTTAATCGCAAAGGCGCGATCACTTCCAATTAACCCAAACCCTAACTTATCACCTTTCTAGTGTGGTTAAATAATTTGGTATGGTGGAACACTAATTTAGAATTGGTACCTGATTTATACTGATAAGAGATTAAATCAAGGGATTTTTTTCCAAAATATTACTTCCCACGTGTGATACAATATTGTTGCTAGATACTACTGAAATTATAAATAAAAATATACAGTAAATATAAACATTTAACAAAGTTTGGGACGAAACATAAAAGTAACGATTAAAGTGTTAATAAAAATACACGTTTATTTGGACAGACCACAATAAACATATATAACTAAATATAATAATGTTAGTGTGAAGACGATCATGGGTGTTAAAGTTTACGTTTTTTCTTTTAGTATTCTACAATTACTTTACCTCTTATTAATTATATCTGTCCATCGTAATGGTGTGGTCCTGAAAGCAACGAATCATAGAAAGCTTTCAGAGGATGATATAATATCATAATGCTAATTCATATGAGACTTATTAGATACGAAAATGTGATTGAAATATAGAAAAGGGTAAGTGTAAGAGGTACATTTGTGTTTTAGCAAGAATTGAAGTATGTGGAGGCAGAAATCGGTGATAATATTATAGGTGTAAATATTATTTTATGAGCTAGCATATAATCTAAATTATCTATTTATTATTATGGGTTACATACTGCATATAAATATAAAAAATATAATATTAAGTTATTTACAAAAGGAGTAAACAATTAGCATGGGTATTAAGAATTTATTGCGGAGAAAATAAAAAAAAAATGTTAATAGGTATTTATAATTTATATAACAAAATATAATATACACTAGGTAAAAGCGATTGCTTGCACATATATAAATGTTTTATATTTACATTAAGTATTTACATTAAATATTCTATCTCAATCTATTTACATTTAGTATCCAAACCAATTAATAAACATGCAATAATTAAACTCACTAAAAGTCTGATATTAGATAACTTTTTTGAAATAGCGGTGTGTGTAAATTTTATAACACTTTTTATGACTTATATTGTGGAAAAAGGCTGGTGTAACAACTAAGACAAATAAGAACCCTCGAGATGGCATACCTATTGTTCGATACCGCCAAGGTGAAATGATTTAGTTTCCACATTTCGTCATGAATGTGAACAGGTTGCAGAAGTTTAGTATTTTCACAAAAAACCGCATTGCACGTGTCAATAAGAATTTTCTTTTTAAAAAATATATGTTTGAGTTTTGTTATAAACCCAAATACAACCTTATACACCTTTCACACTAAGCTAAAAGCTTGTGTCGTGAAAGGGGAGTTTGCCGGCACCTGGGATCGAACCACGGACCCCTTGATCACGAGGCCGAGACTCTACCTCCAGGCTACCGACGAGTAGTATTATTATTTTATATGAAACAGAAGAGATCTGATATATCTTTAAATTGTGTGTTTTCAGAAGTATTGATTTATACTTACGTGTGTTCTTTGAGCACAGCTTCAACTTTAGCGGTGCTGACTGACCATAAGAATACACCTCCGTCTGCTCCTCCTGCTGCTATGTATCTTCCGCTCGGACTAAAGGCTGCTCTTGCCCAGTCACACCCAACTTTAAAGGCATCGTTACTAAAAAAAAAACAACACTTAGCTATCTTGATCTAGATTTTAGTTCTTGATTTCATACTTCTTTAAAAAATCTCTCATCTCACCATATTAATTTTAGTCATTGAGTAGAAATAAAATTATCTAATTCTACCGTTCTACGGAGAAGAAATAAAATAATTTGCATAGCATAATACCTACCAATGTTTCAATAAGTCTTGTGTAGACAAAAAATAAAATAAAAATACCTGAAGGAACCAACGATTGTGTTCATACGAAGATCTAGAAGTTGTATTGTATCATCTCTGACACAGGCGAGTAGGTAGTTGCAATCTGGAATACAGAGAGAAATTAAATAAAAAAATACAGAGTAAACTGGAATCTTGGAGATTTTGGTTCTTCATCTGTAGTGGGAAAACATTTTTGAGATATATACGCGTATATATCATAATGCTATCTCAATAAGTTTGACGGCGTATGTTTTACAATCTGCCTATTCTGGCATTGAATTTTTGATTTCAGAAAACTTTCAAATTCAAACACACTATATAGTCCCTCATCAATGAAAGGCATAATATTGAAAACGAATTATCGTAGATTTTGAAAAAGATATTTTTTCTTACCTCTGGATAAGTCTAACGAAGTAACTTTTCCCTGCAGCATGATCTGGTTGGATGCCGAATCTGATCTTATATCCCAGAACCTGATACTTCTGTCTATATGTCCTGAGATGATCGTTGATCCGGAACCGTCTGAAGTCACTAAATCATTACAGCTGGAGCCAGCAAATTTGGTTTCTATACCTGTGACAAAAATAAATACAAATATTAATTATACATTATCATTACATATTTTTGGTAATACATTACGCACAACTCATTTATTAATAACTTTGAGGTTTCCTCTTTTTAAATAGTGGGTATGGGTACGTACATGATGATCTTTATTATATGACGAAATAGGGTTCAAGAGAATTCATATTTCATCACAACATTTTGATCAAAACGAAAACCAGTCGACTAACCGCATGTAAAAACCCATACAGCTACATAATGATCATTTATTGGAAATAAACGGCATTTTCCTTGATCACTCAAATAGAAGTTAAATAGGTCTGTAATATAGTATTCATTCAAACAATAATGCCTGAAATTACGCAAATTAAAAGACCAACATTTAAAATACAATGAAAACGTTTTGAGAATATTCCATTACAATCCAATATTCGCGATATCAAAAATCAAAAAGTGTCGATATGAAAATCTCATTCTACCGATTGTTGTTGGCCGTACAGTTTGTTCGTTACGGATGTTAGTGTACTCTGTGAGAGCATTATACACGGAGATCACTTGTCATGAATCTTCTTATTGAACCTCATTACAAAGGTGATTACTACCAAGCCTATAAAATGCCATTCAAATTGGACAATCGTCTCTGATGAACTCAGAATATTTCAAGACATGCTAAAATAATAATGGCGAATAATTGCGAATCGATATAAAGGAATATCTTGTATGATTGAAAGCCAAATGTCTTTCGAATCACGGCCCCCTAGGGCGGAAAAAATATTCTGAATGCAGAATGCTCCTTCAATGAATGCAAGTATTTTGATTTAGGGTCAAGAAAGCTGTTTTTTTAGTTTCACGTATTTTAGATATATGTACCTACAATAACGTAAGTAAAGTACAACATCTTTGCCCAATTTTATTAAATCATCATCCTTCTCAAGTTTTCAAGTGTTCTAAATATCGAAACAAGATTTAAAAACATCGTTTCTACTCACAGACATTTAAAAATGCTCCAAGTTTAACGAAACAGTTTTACACTTTTCATACAGGTGATATTAATTTTGATATTCTTACCAACAATATTAAACAAAATTTAGTCATATTTCTTACGTTGTCTTACTTTGTCGTATGAACATTACACCGCAGTCGCCATTGTTAACGTCCAATATTTTAATTTAAGACAATTGACAACTATTCTGTTCATACAAATGATATTGCGTGTTTACAATTAATTGAACAAAAAAAGACTGAAGAGTTCAACACAAAACTAAAAGGCCCTTATGTCACACTTGACGTTCAAGATACACCAGTTGCATAAATTAAGGAGTAGAAGGATACAAGTTTATAATATATGTAACTGCATTGTGTATGCTTAGGTAAAATCAAGTTTCAATAACGCAACGTCAATAAAATACAGTTAAACATTATATTTCAAAGTGTGTATTAAAATCATACAAATTGAGAGATGTCTTCATACGTTGGTTAAGAATCTCTGTGTAGTCGTATAAATTACGTAAGAATGAAATCCTTTATGATATCCAAAACCAACATCATTTCCTCATTTAAAACGGCTTTATTCATATCCAAACATATCAAAATAAAAACTGCATGTAATTTAGTACGAATTCAACATGCGAAAAGAGGATGAGAACTTGAATTCTTAATTACAATGACACATCTTTTCATTAAAAGCTTTGAAGATCCCATCTTCGTTGATTCAACTTGAAGATTGTCAGTTTTTCTTGCACTTTTTTGAGAGCACTTGTAACATTTAACTTTAAAAAAGAAACATCTTTCAAAATGATTATATCATACATTTTGTTTACTTATGTAACATATTATTTGAATTGATGATTTTCATGATATGAAAAAATGACGATGCGATTTTGAACATGATTTATTCATAAATATGCACCGTATTTAATGCAAATGGAAAATGGCAAATAATACCCTGACAAAAAAGGTGAGAATGATTGTGTGGGTTATTACGAGTATTTCGTTGTATATAAATAATTTATGACGGTACAACATATTTTTTATTATTACTAAAGCAATACACTTTACATTAAATGATTTTAATATGCACATGTTTATCTGCAGGTTAATTAATATAATTTGTGGCAATTCACAGGAATTACTTTAAAAGTGGCCGTAAATGTCCTATTAATAATAAACTACAATATTTGCTAATTTAACAATCACACAGATAGTTTTTAAAATACTATAATTTTCTAATTTGTTATTGCTAGATAACCTACATAGTTTCAGATTTTTTTAAATATAATTTCGGGTTAGTTGGAAGCTATCGCGCCTCCACTATAAACTCTCCCTCTGGATATTGATTATATGATTGTAAATAAAATATTTATATTAATATGCAAAATTACTTGTAATCAAATACAGTAGAGAAAAAATAAATTAAAAAAGAGATACCTCTTATTGAAGAATATAAAATGTTTTTTTTAATATACTATTATTTACGTATGTGTGAAAAATAACCACCTATAAAAAAGTAAGTAACATTACTTACAAGTTTTCTTTCTGAGGTCCCATAATTTGAGTGTCCTGTCATGACTTCCAGTAATAATTTTGTATGAATCTCCTAAAAACTTCGCCGCCATCACTTTACCACTGTGACCAGTTAGAGTGTGCTGGAAAAAAACAGACAATAAAATTTAGTAAAAAAAAGTGGGCATGAAAATATGTTCTAAAAATAAAAAAATAGGTACTTAGTTTTTTTTTTATTTTATTTTATTACACAAATAAATTACAAATCTTATACATATTTTCATTGATGCTGCCCAACTAGGTATAACCTGTTCTAGGGCAAACATATCAATCATACTGAAACATATACATATACAATCACAAAAAGCATTCATTTCCTATATTAACACAATCACATTCATAACAAGAAAAACACTGCTGCAAACTGTCCATACATGAAACAACACACAAACAAACCATTTCTCCATATAAAACCAGAAAAAAACAACACATCCCTCAACCACACACATCAGAAATCCCACACCACATACCAACACAAGTATATAACATAAAACACAAAACCACAAAACAAATCATGGAATAAATCCTAAGATATCCTGCAATCTCTCCATTGGCAGATCAGACACCCACCCATAACATGCTCTTTTAAATTCAACAAAAACAGTGATTTCTCTAATCTTTAGAGGCACCTTTAGAGGCTTTAAGTTCGAAGCACCATAATCATAACGAAAAAGAAGTAGGTATGGTAAACTTGTAGTAGAATTCCATAATTATGTAATTGAAACAAGTGTTTCTTTCTACTATAGATTATCAGATAATATACCAGATTGATAGTGACCTGATAAGTCGAAAGACGTCTCTCTCGGAATTAATAATCTATAGTAGAAAGAAACACTTGTTTCAATTACATAATTTGGAGATCATTTTTTACATTAAATATATATTGTTTTGTTCATAAGGTTCCGTTTGCCTGGATATCCCTATTACCCAAAAATTATTACTATATGACATAAGATAAGTGATAGATAGGAATGTCGTGGAAAGAGGTGACTCAAGTGGCGCAAAGAGTGTGCGAGGATTGGAAAAAAAACAGCGAGAAAAGTATCTAAAGAGAGTTACAAACATAAGTATAGGTGGACTAGTGTACCAGTCAAATATCTTGTCGAATCTTGCGTAACAACTGTTTTTGTTCGTAGCTTTAGAAACCTTGATATTTTTATCTTGTAAAAGTATTTTTTGTTATTTCACTAATTTAAATTAGCAAAATAGGATGAAATTAACAAAATAGGATGCAATTAATTGCATTTGCATAATTGCAATTTTGTTAATTCCAATGTAACCATTTGCTCAGGATAGTTCAATAGAGAATGCCATAACAATTCTCACTCTTATATTTACATTTTAAATTCAGCAATGAAGCATGTCACTCATTCTGAATGTTTCTTATTTTTTGGCATAGAGAGGACAGCCTTCATGTTTATGATACGCGATTGGTATGCTGGCTACCCCAATAGTGAATATGCTGGGATGATATAGTAGTAGTAACTACCTTCGGTCATTGCACTAGCTTCGAACAAACTAAAGTACATCGTGTTTATGTACAAAAAAGTACAACAGTTATTTGATGAAAGCCTTGAAAGCTTAAACACGTGCTTCTGAATCTAATTGAAATAGTTAATAACGAAAAGAAAGAAACTCATTTAATAAAAATGGCAATGAATACAAACCATCGATCAATGAATATAAAAAATCAAAAAAATAAATGGTAACATGGAATTTTTCTCAATATTGTATGTTTGATGATACATGTAAACATTAGAAAGAAGATTATATGCAAATGCATATTTGCCTATTTTTATAGTTTTTTGCTGATTATATGATTATTTGCGATGAAATAAATAATCCGCTTGTATATGTTTGCTAAAAAATATAAACCCAGATTGTTCCATTTTGCGGATTCTGAATCAAAACGCATCTCCAAAAATGTTCATTCTCTTACTTTGTCACATATAACTCGGGACTGAAAGACAACTGACTTCGGGTGTGTATATTATATTTTTCATTTTCTGTTTATCTTTTGATCTAAACTAGTGATGGGCGATAGTATCATATTTTACAATCGAAATAATCGAAGTCGTTCACAATTCACAATCGATATAAATAATCGACTTTGCTTGTAAAAAATAATCGATATATCGAAGTAGTATCGATTATTTGTAGCGCGATATGAATAACACAAACATCGATTATTTTGAAGTCGGTTATTTTCGTATTATATTCGGAAAAACGAAGTACAAAACTATCGTCAACGATTCAACGAAACGTACGCATCTATTCCCCTCTCACTTCCTCACGCTTTATTTCAGTTTGTTTTTATGCGTTGAAGGATGCGGTTGTGAAATGTGAATGCTCACGTTCTCATATTAATATTGCCTACAAAATTGTTCAGGTAACTACGCGAGTAGTGTCTCTCTTTTTACTAAGAGATCTTCTACTTGTAGACAGCTTAATAGAAAAACCTAGTAACGCTCTTTAAAAGATATTACATATAATCTAACGAAGAAATTTATTAATCAAGTAAAGCAAAGTATTTTCGGAGAATAAGCAGACAATGTACCTACTTCTACTCGTCAACTTATTTTTACGTGAACTACTTAAATACCGTACCGTACAATAAATTGACATCACTTACATCTGCTAAACAATAAAAATATGTAGGTATAGTAATTTTGTATTTATTATAATTAATACTTGTATTTGTTGCTATCCACTCATTTTCATTAGCTTAGTAATATAGCGGAAATTATATTTCAATCCATGTTCGGGAGTATTTTAGGACCTAGGTTATATGATTTTATATTTTTTTATGTAATTATTGTCCCTTATTAAAATAAAAATACGTATTGAATGTATACCTTTTATGTAATTGTTTGTAATCAATGTACAGTTAAGAATGAATGAATAAATAAATAAAAATAAAATCTTCCACAAAATTTTATCTTAGAAGTTTAAATTATTCCTAAATTATTATTTTCTGGCAGTTACTTGGTTTTCCTATTAGGTTATAAAAATTGCAAGGAATGGAGCGATCACTAATCATTTGACTGACTGCATCATCGTTGTGGTGTTGTCCGGCACGGCATCGTGTATGAATATAATATTGTATTATACTTATAGGTAGGTAGGTACCTAAATGCATATTGGCCATGGTTCATCCGTATATATCCAACTATACTTTTAGTAGCAAGTATCAACTTGTATTGAAATCGAATTCTAAGAACCGACTAACACGAGTCGAAGTCGAATTATTGAAGGGGTAGATCAAAAGTCGAACATTTATAATCGACTTGTGCAAGTCGATATATTATATCGATGTTATAATCGACTTATAATAATCGATGTTATAATCGACTTATAATAATCGATTAAAATAATCGACTTGCTCCGATACTATCGAATAATCGCATTGTTCTGAACTATCGATATAATCGAATCGTATATCGATATATCGCCCATCACTAATCTAAACTCACTTTATAGTAAAGCAGTTCTCAAACATTGTACATAGTAGGTTTACTGGAAGACATTGCCTTAAGGCAATATGTACGCCTTTTGTAAAATATTTGTATATTTGACAATAAAAAGTTTATTATTATTATGACAACATTTGTGAATTTACATATATGTTATATTTAATAGTTTTTGTGTGCTCAATAAATTGTATATTTTTTGCATATAGTCTAAAAGTCGTTCAGGCTTTCGTAACAGCTGGTAAAATTTGTATTTTTGGGTGTGCTGCGTGGGTGTCCGATGCCTTCTTATTATACCTACTCCTGAAAATAGCCTCAGCAAAAATAAAAAAAGCTGGAAGGAGAGCTCCAAGAATATCCCTAAAATACAAAGATTGCATATAGTCTTTTTACGTTGCATACAATCATGTGTCTTTTAATGCTATTAATAGGAATAAAGGTGGTAGGTATCCGTGAAATAGTATAACAATCGTTTAATTCGAGGCACAGAGAGTTTAATAGTAATAATAATAATAATGTATCTTTAAGTTAGAGTCATTGTTGTGATTCTTAGGAATAGTGACAAGAGAGGCTGCTGTTGTGCATGAAGAATGTTTGTTGCTGGTATAAGGAGAGTCAGTAGCCGATAGCTCACAATATGAAAATAGTTAACAATACATTTTATTGTTATTCCAACATCACGATCTCACCAGCAGTGGTGTGCGGTAGCTCCAACAAACGCAATCATGATATGATACTGAGACCTGCCCATTATAATATTTTATATGCAACGGTGCATAATTCAATAACTGAAAAAATATACTTAAACTAAAATGAAGAAATGACACTGTCTCAAAATTCTAATATATTTTGTAGGATAATTATAACTCAATAGGTTGTCCCTGCATACTACAAGTAAAACAATAGGGAATTCATCTCTACCATCATACTTGCGCTTTGTTGAAATTCATCCATCAATAATTTTAACTACAAGTTTGCTTGATCAAACGATTACAATTTGACTATTCCACCGCCATTTTTTTTATTCACCACACAAACATATGTAAGGCCTGAATTATCAAGTTATCAATAACATTCAAATAAAATATATGACACAGGAGAGATACCTGAGGACTTTGCCAAATGTCTGATACGAGCGCTTCCTAAGAAAGCAGGCACTACAAAGTGCGAACAACACAGAACCTTAAGCATGATATCACACGCTTCTAAGATACTCACCAACATTATAATGAAAAGGGCGGAAAACAAAATAAACGAAACACTTACAGAAGATCAATTTGGATTCCGCAAAGAGACAGGTACAAGAGATGCAATCCTGAGTCTCAGACTTACTCTAGAAAAGAGAATAGCAATTAATAAAAACACATACATAGCATTCATCGACCTTGAAAAAGCATTCGATAAAGTAGAATGGGAACAACTTTTTAACACCCTCAACCAGATAGGAATGAGTTATAAAGACAGAAGAGCAATCTGGAGCTTATACAAGAACGAAATGGCTGTGATTAAAAGCGGAGAGAGCTGTGCAGAAGCAAGGGTCGAACAAGGCGTAAGACAAGGATGCTCAATGTCGCCAGCTCTCTTTAACTGCTACATACAGCGAGCCATTGATGAACTGAGAGAAGAAATGAAGAACTGGACAGGAGTAAAAATAAATGGGAAAAAGGTCGACATGATAAGATATGCTGACGACATAGCACTGCTCGCAGACTCCGAGATGGAGCTGAACGAAGCTTTAGGAAAAATGGAAAGTATACTGTTGTCAAAGTACAACATGAAAATAAATAAAGAAAAAACAAAATGTATGGTCGTTGGAAGAGAGGAAGCGACTGCGAACATTGCATTAAATGGAGTGAGCATCAAACAAGTAAGTGAATTCGTGTACCTGGGCAGCAGAATAAACCAGGATGGACGCTCCAAAGCAGAAATCGTAAGCAGAATAAACCAGGCAAGGATCGCCTTTAACAAAAAATCGAAGATATTGGAATCCCCAAATATTGACTTAAGCGTAAGGAAGAACCTTACTAAAGCCTTTGTATGGAGCATTCTGCTTTATGGTTGTGAGACATGGACCATCAGCAAGAGTGAAAGTCGACGGTTGGCGGCCTTTGAAATGTGGTGCTACAGACGCATGCTTAAGATCCATTGGTCGGAGCACGTCGAAAACGAAGAAGTATTAACCAGGGTAGGCGAAAAAAGGCAACTCCTTTAGAGAATCAGCCAACAACGAGCTAACTGGATTGGCCACAACATCAGGCACCCAGGACTACTCATAGCCATCGCGGAGGGTAAGACCGAGGGGACAAATGCCAGAGGCCGACCAAGAGACGCATATATGGACCAACTGAAGAGTGATATGAACTGTGGCTCATACGTAGAGCTGAAAAGACTGGCGGAGAATAGAGACGAATGGAGAAGAAAAACCAAACTCGTTGCAGACCAATCCAATGGATTGTAACTCATTATATAATGTTTCAGGGTTCGAAAAATATGTTTGATTGTCTGTGAAGTTGTGTCTCAATTATAATAAGAAATTCAAACCAGGTAAACAATCATATTAAAAAAAAACATAAAAGCATAAGTTCATTATAAATTTATAAGTAAAAAACATGAATACCTATGGGCCTGTAACACGAAACATATGTTACTGTTAAATAAACAAATTTAAAACTCCAAAATGTTTTAACTTATCAATTTTTAATTTGTTAATGGAGATTTACACATTTAGTGAAAATAAAATTAGTGACACCTTCCCTTGACATAAAAGAGAGTTGAATTTTTCGCTACTATCAAAACAAATAAATAAGTTATTTCAATATAGAAATAACGGTTTACAATCATTGATTTAATGACCACAACACTTAAGGATGTAATAAAGGAAGGCCTAGAAATATGCGGATGTATTTTTCCCAAAAACAAAATTTGCCACGAAATATTAACTTTTTGCATTGATTATGTATGCGTTGATTACATTTGAAGTTATTACAGGCGCCAACAGGGTCGGTGCAAGAACAAAAACTGTTCCGGGTCCTGTTACATGGATTTATATGAAACATATGGTGGACTGTATCGGAAATGTACGGACTGTAGTCGCAGCGACGTACAGCGGGCGCGACCAGATAATGGATGGGGCAGATATTGCTATAAAACACCTAGCGTTAGATTAGAATAATAATATGTAGGTACACTTGCACATATACATACATCCACCCATAGGATGTCCTTTAATATATATAATTAACCTCCACATGTTGACAGGACGACAATAGCCATTCGTTTGCTAGAGAGAGAAAATGAATAGTTCATTCAAATCAGTATTAATATTTATTTATGATATAATATCGTATTATCTTACTCTTATTCATAATCAAAAAATGATGCATATTTCTCAATCATCGAAATTGAGAATTTTTTTGATTATGAAGGTTTGCAAATGTCTCGACACTCTAATTATTATGAATTATTGTCCAGCATTATTTGATTCTTTTGATATTCATCTAATATCCTCAAAGCATATATTATATTTGTGGAGTAAAACAGATAAAAGGACGGCAGGTCAACTATTTCTGGCACACTTGTTTGGCTTATTATAAATTTAAATAATTCCTCAAGCATACGCTCATTCTATATGTTCTCATGATTATAAAGTCAATTTTCCTTTTTCAGCAAAAGTGATTTTTTAGTAAATTTGATACACTTTGGTTTTAAAACAGAAACTGTGGTTTTAAGACAGAAATTGAAAATGACAGAAATAAACATCCAGATAAAAAAAAAACTTAGCCCTCAAATTATGCTATGCAACGTTCACATCAAAAATATCATTTATCGTGTCAAAACCCAGCAAAAACCCAACCAAACTGATCTACAGTACTGTGCAAAACGCACAGCACTTGGAGATGCGTCAAAAATATCCTCCATAGTGCATCAACATTGACCACATTCGTTGACAATGTTCGCACATCCTGTAGTGTTGGGAGTGGTCAGTACGAAATGTATGATTATTGCAAAAGTCAATACGCACAAAGAGATTTAGCAAAACAACAACAATGATAATAATAATAATATTGAAACCGATACATAATATTATAAGAGAACGCAACAAGTAGATAGATAGATAATATGTACCTGTTGTTACAAACAATACGCATTTAGTTATTAGTAGAAACAGGACTAACAAACTAACTAACTCATTTACAGTTATACCTACTAATGTCAAGTATGACTTACATCCTAAATGTACTAATAATTGTGTATTGCAAATAGAGCGGCATGAGTGTCGATAAACGAATGGGACTATCATTAGTAACTGGACAAGTTATAATATATCCCTAAGTGAATCAGATCATTCGCAAGTGTAAAATGATAAATTTTACCTACCAAACACAAAAGGTTTATAATTTGGAGCGAAAGATATCTGCAATAATTACATATCTGAATCTATGCCAGTATAGAATTCTATAACACAGGACAAAATGTATATTTAATATTTCAAATAAACCAACTTTTTTATCGACTTATTTGCATATCTTGATCAAAACGTTTCTCAGTTAGGATCATTGTTTCTACTGTAGCACAGATACCATAGGACTTTCAGTTCAGTGAATTGGTACATAACCTTATTTTTATAATAATATGTTACGCAATCTGAAATAAAATATATTTCGTAGACACTTACAAGGGACATCCACGAAGCGGGACCAGAGGCGGTGAGCTGGCTCTCGACACTAGAGCCAAGACTGTAGAGGACACGACGCAGCCCACATGGGTTAAGATTCATCAACACCGAGCCATACGAAAAGTAAAGTAAGTACAAGTTATTCGGGCCTAAATAACTTTTATAACTACGTTTTATTCCTACGGTAATGATTTCAATATTTGGAATGTCGTGAAAAGAGCTGATGATCTAATTGGTGCAAAATCGTTCAAAATAAAAGAAACTTAATTTTATATATTGTTCCTGAGAATAGTTTTAAGCGAAGGAACGAATAAATCAATTACATCTAGAATCTTTAAAGAATGCAATTACAATTAAAATATCAACACACAGCAACGTAAGAAACTTGTTAATTCGATTTCGTTTATACTTTCAATGAGGTTGTTCATTAAATCCTTTGTATAATTATCGTCTACGTTATGCAATGCAAATAAATAACAATATCAAGTGGTCTATAAGAGAAAGGATACGCAGAACTATAAACTGCAATAAAAGTAATAAATAGCTAATAATAATAATTATCCTTATTATTCTTAACAAAGTGATAATGAAGGTTAAAAAGGATATAATCTGAAGTATGTTGGCACATTTTACAGGATATTGCTGGCGCCATGTGCCAAGAGATAAGGACAATAATCCTAACATAAATATTTCAATTCATTTGTAAATATGTATGTTTATACTTTACACTTCATACCATCTTGAAGGACAGTAATATCTAGCACACCTGGGAACAAGACACTACTGATCGCGCCAAGTGGAGAAAATTGATATATGACAGAAGACACCAAGGCCCACCTGCGGGAGAACATCCATGTCCCAAATGCAACAGAGTGTGCTTGTCTCAGATTGACCTATTTAGCCATCTGAGATGGCACAACAGAGTGTATGCAGCACAGTCAGATCCGCCGTGAAACTGAAGCGCTCACGATACTCGCTTTGAACAAGTTGTTGGCATATATATGTTTATACTATATCTCCCGTTATGAGTTATTTAAAGATGAATCTTTAGATTAACCTTATTATATCCCAAACACCATGAAAATAAGTACCTAATGCACTTGTGTCGTGAAGGTAGAGTAGGTCGGCAGCGAGAGGAATCTAATCGAAAGTTTAAATTGATATTTCGATATTCTGCTATTGGTGACGGAATACCTCATAAAAAATAATATAATATTATTTAACTTTCAAAAGTTGTACCTATATTATACAACTTTCGAAAAGATTAAAATATAATTCTCAAATCGAAGAAATGTTTATATTTTATGTTTATCGTATAAGGAATAAGACATTTTTCTTCTTAATTGTTATCCTCACTGCTGAGGGCATGATCTTTAGAGAAATTGCTATATAGATTTTTTTAAAAACATGGAGAGGACTACATGTATGGTTATTCCACTTGTGAAAGGTATCGTGAAGTTGTAAATTGATACAGAGTGAAGCCAGGTTTATAGTAACACAATATAATTTATATCAAGTATGTTTATCATTTATAAGGATTACATGAATTATAATAGAAATAGTTAGTTACCTCCATGACAAACGAGATTTAGTAGTGATAACTATGTTATTAATGGTAGCACAATAAGACATCATAAACTCTGTGGTTGAGCCGATTATAAGGTAGCAAGCGAGACCTCCGACGTTGGCTACAGTCTGCGTGATGTCTGTAAGTATTGTGAAACATAATGTGATCGATGTATTATTTTTATATGTATTTTTCCCTTTCAAAGAAGGTATAAACTCCTGAACTCTTTTTATATGGTAACGAGAGAAAAAAGTCATAGATAAAATATTTAATAACACAATCATCATCACCCTCAACGCTCCTCTCGAAAGCACAGTACATAAACCAGCCTCCTCCATTCAGAGCGACTCTGTGCCAATTGCGTCACGTCTTCCCTCAACATTCCCTGCGTTCTGATGTCGTTGTCACATGAACGGTGTATTGTGAAGAGGGAACGGAACCTTTGCGGATGGAAGAACAGTGCTTTTTTTGGGCAACTATCATTGGGCATTTCTGAACTTTACCCAGCCAGGACCATTGTCTCTTCTATATTAATAATAATAAACTATATTGCCTATATCTACGAGTATGTATTTGTTAATAGAGTACTAATGTTACCTAGTTATGTTTGCTAATTTTTTTGTTGGTTGATTTGTTGTTTGTAATTGAAGACTTTATTATTTTTTGTTCATGTTATTTGTAAAAGGGCGCAAGCCGTATTTTTCATAAATAAATAATAAGGAGCAAACATAATCATAAAGTTATAAAATAATGTGGTACAAATAAATAACATTGTGCAATGGGCGAGACAGTTTTTTTTTCATCTTTGTGTTGTCCTGTCTCCCTTGGTGAAGAGTATTAGGTCTGGTTGGGATGTCCCTTGGGGAGGGAAGCGTCTTTGCAACAGCCCCGGTAACGGCGACCCTCGGGTTTGCCGGCCTGAATAACCTAGGAAAAGTTTCTGGACACCTCAACTCAGCTTTTGTTCCAAAATATTATGCAATTATTTTGTAAATATATTACGCACTTTTACTTTTTATTATTTTGTAACTTTTGTAACCTAGGTTAAGATAACTTGCTTATTTGATTTCTTTTTTTTTGTATAGATATATGTATTATTACTATGTTTGCTTCTCTCGTATAAAGGTACATCGAAGGAGTTTTGTCAAAAGATTTCACACGGAGGTTTTGGCGGTTTGGTGGTTTGGCCGGCCAGCCCTTCAGGCTGCCCACTATGGCGCCTCCGGTGTGGACAAGATTTGTTAAGTGTAGAATTTCGGATAAATGGAAGTCCCCAGACTTCTGCGGTATCCGGGTGGACGGTGGGTCCTTCAATGTATGTGCAATGGGCGAGTTTATCGCAGAAGCAATATCTTCCAACTAACCCATATAGTCTCTCCTGACCATCGTCTCTCCCGTATTACAATGTTATCACTGTTATAATATACTTTCTCACAACTCTGGGATAAGGATTGTTTAGTCTGAAGATACTATTGAAAGTGTACAAATCAATGAAGAAATAGTAGGTTTATTTACATTTATACTCAAAGGGAAATTATGAGGATTATTCTTAGTAGCATTGATTTATTTGACCCTATGAGAAATGATACGGGGTAATGATTATAATATGTTATAAAATAATAGTAAAATGATCCATGAGAACATATCCCTTACGAAGAGATGATAGCACTAATTGAGGTTTAATTGGAAGACTTTACAGTCGAGTGATAAATTTAGAAATGCACTAACAACTTCTATATAATACAGAATAAAAGCTATTACCTACTATTTTATTGTTTTTGTTGCAAAGTTCAACTTGAAGTATTTACTCTGCAACGTCACTGAAGTAACACGCACCATTATTTGCAGACTGATAACGATTAAGAGAAATTAAAACATGATCCATTAACACCTTGTAAAATACCATTAAGTACCTATTTATTTATATTCATATCATTATAGTTTATTTTTGTTAGAAGTTAGACTGTGCTTCAAACTCATCTAGATTTGCCTAAGAATACATAGGTATAATCGAGAGCAAGGATGCTACACTTTTAGTATAAGCATGTCTATTTTTTTCCAGAAATGTATTTGTATTATTATGTACCAATTTAAATAAAGCTTTTGGTTAACTAAAACCAACTTAGTTTAATTTTTCTGTAGCAAATTGAAAAGAATGCAATTTTACAATTCTATATATTTTCTGTATACGTACCTTTAGAAAATTCACACATATTGAGCTAGTCCCAAATAAAGATATTAATCTTGTATTATGGGTATTAACGCGATTACACACATTATATACAATGCACCAAACATAATATATACATGTAACATTCGAACCCAGGATAATTTGAAAAATATAATCATTCTTCTTATCGCCTTGGCCAAGAATCGAACCAGGGACCTAATGACTCAAAGGCAAGAGCATTATCTCCGTGCCACTCCAGCCGTTACGTTAATAAATTCACTTCAATGTAAATTATCCGAATTGTCTACAAAACTCTAAATATCTGAACACAAGAAGTGTACTATATCATTGTAATTAAAATTTTAGATCATTTTCTGGTACCCAAAAAACACGTTTCAAATGCTAGCAATACATTCTATACATAATACAAATGAGTTTAATACATATTTCATCAAAAATAAGAAACTTGTGTAATTAATTTCAAAATCTATACGAAAATCAGACATTATGGTGTGAACATATGATAAACTAACTCAAAATTAATTAAACTTTGGAAACCCACAGTGCGAAACATTCAACAGCATATAATAATTAAAAAAAACACAGTATCTACGAATGTCTACAGGAGGAAGAAAACTAGTTCCTTTATTGTAGATTAAAATAATGTATCAATATTTTCTAGGCACGTATGGTTAATAACAAGTAGGAAAGAGCAAATATATCTAAGTGTAGATTAATAATCCACATACGAGTGCAATATAGTCGGTTTAAATAAATAAAATAATTAACCTAACTCGATAATATTATTGATATATCTTAAGTAATTAACTCCTTGCTACAACACCTTGTTTAATTGCAGCATTCTATTTGATGTCTTTATTTCCTTGTGGTCGGTCGCTATTTCATTATCGAAGTACAACAATAATTTTATATATATTTTCTCTGGTGTAAAATTTCTAAAGATACCTATAGGTACAACTGTATCAACTAATAATGGCTTAGAGAAGTGGGATAAGACAATTAGTAATTAATAGCTCTTATTTTATTGTGATTGAGATAATACCTATGACATTGTCGACATAAACTAATGTTAATGAAACATGTTATATCGAGATAGATTATCATTCTAAGAAATGACTCTATAAATTCCATTCTTACAGCGAAACTATAATAATTTTAATTACTAGATACATTTCATTCACCTATGTGCACTTAAAATTATACATTGTTTCATAATATATGTTGACAATTTCTATGCCGCGTATCTAAAAACTAGTTAACTAAATATCACTATAGAAACAATTGAAATTGACAATTATATCAAATGCTCCGTTTTGATAATCTCATAGTAAAATATCTACACACAGAATGCTCTAACTGCGCTACAAAAAATAAAACATCCAGTAATAGACAACGACAATAAGACAAGTCGTGACGATTTCATCGTTATTTTCAAATTATGAAATTTATTTTCAACCCATTCCTTCAAGTTCGAGAATCAAATTTTCTACAGCGCGAATAACTTTCTATTAAGTTTACACGCATTGATTGAGTTGATGCATATTTTTGTAAAACTCCATAAGAAATAAACTCAGACTGTTTGAGTTTTACTACATTTAATAATAGGTACAGTAACCTGTTTTCGACTAACAAAGTCATTGTCAAACGTCATTGACTTTGCAAGTCGAAACCAGGTTACTATATTAATTAATAAACTTATTAATAAATATGGTAAAACTCAAACAGTCTAAGTTTATTTCCATAAAGTATCATAGTAGTTACTGAAATGTTGTCAAAATAGTTCTAAATTTTCAATAATGAAATTAGAATTACCTAGAAGAACATTGAAGAAAAACACGCCGAAGTGGAAAGCAGGAAGTAAATAAAACAAATCAGTTGAAAAAAAAAATCAGACTGGCTAATTATTGCTAAATACAAAGGTAAGGAAACGTATACTGCACAAAATGTAAACAAAAATATACTGCCATTTATTTTAACTACAGTATTAATTGAGTTCTCTCGCTATTAAATAAATCAGTACAAAACAAACATTGTACTACCGATTCCAATACAAATTGTAATAGTCCTGGTAAGTACATAAAAGTAGTAGCGAGTAGCAGGAATTGTACCTGATAGTAAGTTGATATTAATGCAATATTATAAATTGGATACTCACATTAAATGCCTCCCATACATTACAACCTTCCTTAAAGACGATTGCATTTTGCATAATAAAAATATAAAAACACGATTTATCCAGACATTTACGTGTAATTGTGATAAAAACAACAATTAACTTAATGAAAACTTATAATAACAACCATTAAATTTCCACACACGATTTTTCAATATATTAATTGACATCAAATGATATCAAACTATTCAATATTAATAATTTGTTATTTGTTTGAACACGATTCGGTTGAGCTTACAGAACAGAAATGGTCTCTCAAATTTTTATTTGTCTTTGAATGCATGGTAAAAGGCAGGTATAAATATTTAAAATCTATCTTAATGTTATAGTTTCTATAAGAACAACTGATCAATCAAACGAAATTTTAAAATATACGATTGTATATACTAAGTGTATTTCAAAAATAATTATCAGAAGTAAAGATTATGGTATGAAGAAAGACAATGTTTTTTAATAACTCAAATTCAGGTTAGAAAGTAAAAATCATTTTCAATTTCGGTCGAGGTAATTAGCATTCTGTC
Organism: Athripsodes cinereus; assembly: GCA_947579605.1. NCBI lineage: Eukaryota > Metazoa > Arthropoda > Insecta > Trichoptera > Leptoceridae > Athripsodes > Athripsodes cinereus. The sequence goes on along the minus strand of OX388317.1, from coordinate 15,640,953 downwards.
TGATTCGTCACGTTTTTTCAGTTATCAAATTAGATAAATGAAAACGCGATAATCGAAAACTTGCTAAGAGAAGTTGATTGTGTATGGTTGGTAGGTTCAATTTAGTATTAACTACTGTAAATTTGTAAGAGGTTGAGCAAAGTAATGATAGTACGTGATTCCAATCCAGGAATCCTTGTATTAATCGACACTACCATTTGTCAGACCTTTGTAATACATGGATTATCTGAGAGCAATACAAATCGTTGGATAGAATATACTACCGGATGCAGAACATTCAAAAAGGATATTATTACAAAAGTTAATAAATTAATCTGTTTGCTTCTAGAAGAAAAATTATCTCAGAGGCAGACAAGTAATCGCTGAACGGTACCAAAAAACAAACATTGTGACAAATAAAAATAAAACCTTCGCATATTGGTAGTGTTCTCATAGCTGAATTATAATTTTATTATACTTTAAAAATGTTTGATAATTTTTACGAGTGGCAACCTTCCATTAAAGGGAAAAAAAATTGTAGAAAGCAATAAGCGTCCCATTCTATTTTAAAATACCAAATTGACATAATAACGTTGATAATTTCTGTGCCTTTACTACTCATAATAAAAAAGTAATGTTTTCCTACAGCAAGTTTTCAAATTATTTGCATGTCAATAATATAATATAGACAACGCCATAGGGAAGGAGCATTATGGATAAAGACGTAGCAAATTCATGTCAATATAAATTATTCATTCGATCAATCATAAACAAGTTATGATTTATGTGAAATATGAAGTAGTAGCAGGCGAACGTCTTCGCGTATTTTACCAAAATAGTATCATAAATTACTTGCCTTCAGGCTTCTATGAATATATCTAGTAATGGTGTGGTCATATGAAACCATATTGTTATCATGTCCAACATATCTTTATGGTAGAAATTGCTCTCTCCATAGAGATATGAAGTCGTGCTATTAATGGGACACTAACTCTCCTTTACTATTCTGATGTGCCTTTACTTAACTTATTGTCCGCTACTCGCTACTGTATATTATTGACCTGATATTTTCAAAGTAACCATACCACGATATTAGAAACGAGAAAAAAATTCACGCAATATGCATATTACGTTGCATGTGTTTAAAATAAATATTTTCAGCTGCATTTTAATCAAATATAATTGTAACATGCTAATAAAAAATTTAACCATTGATTTTATTCTTTTTGCACACCATCCTTTAACAACGGTGTTCACAAAACAAAACAAAATTTAAAATACTAGGACGATATTGCAGTGGCGAGAGTATCACTATGAAGTGATTTCTTGCATCTGAATCTCGCTATCAATATTACTATTTTATTTTCATAACATTTTTAACAATGAAAAAAAGACGATAATAGCTCAACAGGTAAAGATAAGTCATTAGTTGAAAAATTATCTACAAGATCAGATTTTAAATTTTGTACATGCCTTATAGCAAAAATAAAAAAAAGTCACATGCGCCGACAGTTTCAGAAGTTGTTCATGTAAATATTTACATATTGTGCCAAAGTATATAGGTATAGTAAATATAACTGTATGTTCATAATTTATACAAAGTAAGGGGAAATAAGGAAATAAAATGGACGAAATGGTGTTATCTAATATCATAGAATTATTACATATTATTATATCCTAGTGCATTACTACTTTATTATTACTGCTCTCAGTTAGAAGGTAAATCTGCTCATTGCTGTATTGCTCTATCATTGCTTTGGCCTCTTATAACAGTGTTGTATTATTGGCTACATGTGGAAAAATAACTTAAACTAGGAACAACGTGCAGTTCTATTGTGATTTATAGAAACATCAGTGAAAAGCTATTTTTAAATATACATCCATGTTCAGAGCTTTAGCATATTGAAATTAGACAAGGATTTTTTTTGGTAAGTACCTACATATTTAAATTTTAAAACCTCACATTAGAGCAATAGAAATCTCTTAGCAATACTAAAGTCCGCTAAGTATACCTGCTTGAAAGTGTAAAATAAGGTGTGGAAAAATTCATAATTTTTGTAATAATTTCATACAACACCATCACGGCATATACCACAAATGGGGTAGCCAGCAGACCAGCTGTATATAATAAACACGCACGTTGTCCTTTCCGAGCCAACATAAAAAAAATGATATTCAGTACGGTTGGGAAACCTTATTGCTGAATATAAGATGTCTTTATTTTTTCGAATACCCGTCCTTTACATGACGCTCAGAACTTATGGAAAAGAGTGGTAGAACCATTTTTTGCCGGGTGCTTCACGGGAAAAGTAGTACAACTAACAATTTGTAAAAATAAACCTAATCAGATTTCAAATGAAAGGAAACTCAAGCAAGTACCGCTTTGAAGTGCAAATAAAATTTTCTGCATTCAGTGCGTTCTTAGTCCGTAGGATTACCTCCTTACACATTATGCCAAAAATTAGAAACACTAAGTGGTGAAAGAAATGGCTTAAAAAATTATTCTATTATACATAATAAATGTTCGATTTCATGATAACATTTACACAGAAATGTTATTTTGAATCTACTGCTTTGTGAAAAATCTCGCAAAGAACATGACTTATATAAACAAAATACCAGTGATCTTTATATTTCCTTCAAATTACACTCACATACTGCAACACTCCATTGCAAGAGTCCAGCTCTTCTCAGAACCTAAAGCAGTAAGTATTTCATAATGATGATATGTATGACGATAATATTCCTCCCAATATAGCCACAACTTCAATGGATATGAGTAGGCGGAGTACACTGAGCTTTATTATTGCTTCTGGACATTACTTTTATATGGAAAACATCATAAAGGTGGTTACCTCATTTGAATGAAAAATCTACTTCAAACAAATTGCGTAATGCATCATGAATCTTTAGTACATAATACCTATTGACGGTGAAATTTAATATTTTAAATATAAAGTTAAGTATGTAGAATCATACATACATATCAATACGGTGTTTCTCACAAGTGAAGTAGCCGGAGAACCAACTGCATGAAATAAACACGCGAGTCATCCTCTCCATGTCAATAAAAGTAAAGGTATTCAAGATGGGCAGTATAATTCAGCGCTGAATTGTAGATATGTAAAATGTTTATTTCTTCATATTGCTTATATTTGCTCTCATGGGAACTGCAGAAAAGAACATGTCTTTCATTCATTTCTGTATGTTTTGAAGCGATCTGCAAAAGGCCGGTATTCATAAAATATGACGTAAAAAACAATTAACATCTTAAATTCTTACGACATATACGAGAAACATTTTTAATGTGGAAGTTCATATTGATTTTTTGATAATAAAGGTAAAAACCCCGCCATAATCCTCCCCGCTCATGACTATTTTCTGAGATGATTGTTGTCTTTTGTTATTTAGTTCTAAAAATTTTTAATGTCTTGTTTTTATGGCACAAAAATGAACGAAACCTTTCGGTTTGTGTATGATTCTTCTGGAAGTGAAGATGACAACGGAGAATCTTCAATGAAAATTCTTCTCTCTCCTCTTTCCTTTCTTCTAGACCGCATGGTCTATTTTTATAGAGGTGCCTTCTTTTATGTCAATTTCCAACTGTCCCTCTATTTCTTTTGTAGTCTTCAGAGTGGACGACATCCCATAGCTTTGCCATAGAGAGTTATGTAGGGAAGTCTAAGTGAGTCCTTACCTTAGTAATTTTGATTAGTTGGAAGAGATCGCGCCTTTACGATAAACTCGTTTTCTATACGAGTATATTGATTGTATTTAATTTAAATGCATTTTTCTATAAAACTGTATGTATGAGTATTGTGATCAATTTACAGTAAAGAATTTATAAATAAGCAAACAATAAAATACTCCATAAAAAAATGTTGAACTACAAATGCATTGTATGATTTACAAACAAATATTAATTTTTTTATGAGATGATCAAAATATCAACATCTTTAGTTCCAACACAAGTTTATTTTATTAGTTAAATCAACTCAATTTAATAGTCACATTAAAACGGTAAAGAAACAATGATGAACGAATATGATATTTCAATAATTTTAATAACCAAATATTTGTACTAGAACATAATAAAAAAGTAATTAATAAATATTTTGTTTGTAAATACCATGTCAAAAATTAATTACACTACAATGGAAATAATTATTTTTATATCCGTCAGTGCAAAAATTAGCCTAAATAAGATTAACATAACTTCTTTAGAAAAATGTACCTCCATAAATTTAATATTCCAAATAATGTTTTAGAGGAATCCTTAGTGTACTGAAGATAAATATACAAAATTAAATGAACTGAATAAACATAAGTTCCGTGTGATCCCCGGTAAAGAATAGGTTTTCCATTCTTTTCTGTAACTTTTCGAGTACCCTGTAAAAGGTAGATATTCGTATAACAATCCGTACAAGACATTTAACATAGATAATTCACCGATAGGGTATGCTATCCATCCTGAATGTCTTTAACTTTTATGGGCACGGAATAGATGACTTACATGTTTTTGTAAGAATTTAGTCCGCTGACTACCCCACTTGTGTGAGATGTTGTGATGGTATGAATTACTGAACAAACGTGAATTTTTATTTTTTTGTCAACAGGGTGAAAAACATTGTGCACTTCTTCTTCTTCAAGTGCCTTGTCGGGTCCTCCTAAAGTTGGCGATCACCTCGGCGAACTTGTCCCTGTCCTGCGCTGCTCGGAAAAGCTCTTCCACACTTCGGATGCCGGTCTACTCCCTTATGTTTCACAGCCAGGACATCTGTCTCCTACCGGGACCTCGTCGTCCCTCAATTTTCCCCTTCATTATCAGTTGGACAAGGTGGTATTTTTCACCACGCAGAAATATGTGATTTTTATGTTACTCGAAAACTCAAAAATGGCAAATTCACGAAGCAATGAGTAAGTAAGCCGCCAAATGATAGTACGTATAAAAGACATTAAATTTATATTCAAGCATTATTTACACATTTCGTAGAAGTAGTATTACTTTCAACATGAAATATTAACACTTTATACACAATAATTGACCCATTAAATGGTAACATTGTAAATAATTATTGTAAATGACAACAGTTGTAAATAATTCGCTATTCACAGTGTTCAAGTAAGTACAGGAATAATTAAATATAATTTACAACACTATCTCACAAAAATATTCAACTATGTATGTATGTGTTGAAGTGTTTTATGATAAATTGTATTGCACGTCTGCACAACACTAAAACCGTGACTTACAACGCACAATGCAACGTTCAACATTGCATAAATAAATATTTAAAAAAGGAAAATTAATATTAAAAAAATACTGGATGGTCGAAATTCCCTAAACACATAAAAGTCAAATAAATATAATACCTACATTTTTACAAAAATAAAAAAAAACTATCTAGGTATAAAATAACGGCATAAATGCAGTAGAAATGAGATCGTTGAGAAGGATGTATGGTAAAAGTCTGAGAGATCGTGTGCGTTAGAGTGATAATGAGAGGAATAAGTAATGAAATTTGTGGTAATTGCAAGGATGAATGTTAATATGTGTAGATGGTTTGGGCATGTGGAAAGAATGAATGAGGACAGAATGACCAAGAATATATATTTGGCTGAGAGGAATGGTTCTCGGAGATGTGGACGTCCGAGGATCACATGGCAAGATCTTTTTAATCAAATCCAACAGGACGGTCACGTGTTGAGCACATTGAACAAGAGAACATGCACGAGGAATTGTATGACAAGAAAGATGTATGCAAGGATAGAAGGAAGTGGCCCTCGATCCTTTCTGCCTACCCCGTGAGGGAAGCGGTGTGATGGTATTAATGTATGTACCTATGTAATAATGGCGTAGCCGTAATTCTACGTGTAATAAGCACGCAAGTCATTCTTTCCGTGCCAATAAAGAAATTAATACATTCAGGGTGGTGGTTGGCATACCAGATATGTGAGAGTGTTCGTCGTGTACCTATTCTTTCAAATTAATAATTGTTATTAGACAATATTAGTCGATTATTGCTAGCATCATTACATATAAAAGGTTAAATAATAAGATGACATATAAAATGTCTAGAATAAAAAATAGATATTCTAGTTTTCCAGTAATTTTAGAGTGTCCTTCAAAAGTACTGTCCAGTATTCACAAAACGAGAGGACGATACGTATATCTATTACATGTAATTATATCGTTGGTTTGTGGGCAAAACCATAATGGTACAAATAAATTAATTTTTTTTAAAGATATAAGTACTAATCTGGCTTTTATTATAAACCCAAATACAACCTTATAGACCTTTCACAGTAAGCTACTAAAAGCTTGTGTCGTGAAAGGGGAGTTTGCCGGCACCTGGTATCGAACCACGGACCCCTCGTTCACGAGGCCGAGACTCTACCTCCAGGCTATCGACGAACTCTTTATGGGCACAAAGTTTTATTTTTTAAATTATAGATAATTTATTGGGTGGGTATGTAAAGGTATTACTGTACCAAATTCTTTTTGAAATTAAGAGATTGTACAATGATTACAGGTAACAATATTATGATTGTTAAAAAAAAGGTGAACCAACAACGCATTTTTGTTTGCTCTTAATTAAAAATTAAACGCACCGTAATACTATCAGTGTACCAGCCAGCATGACTACTTGCCTATGTGTACACAATTTATTTAATGATTTCAGTGATGAAATCTACAAAACATATCTAAACAATCCAATTAAAACGTTTACAATCATAAATTATTTTCAACTTTTTCCCAGACTTAGTATCTCCACAACTTGTGAACATTAATAGAGTGACCACATTACTATTACGACTCGAATAATTCGTAAATTATTGATATTAACGCAATACTTCTTCATTTAACACGAATATAATAAGCTGCTTTTCAAAATAATGTAAAATAAAATAAAAATAAAACTGTTTTAATAAAAACGTATTTAACAAAAAAATAAGATTTTATTGTAATCAATTTAATAAAATTTATCGCGTGGAGTACCGGGTAAAGAATTGGTCTCCCACTCTTCTCCGTAAGTTTTCGAGTGTCCTGTAAAAGGCAGATGTTCGAAAAAAATACATTTAATATCTTAAATTCAGCGATGAGGTTTCCCACCCATGCTGAATGTCTTGACTTTATGTTGGCACGGAGAGCTTGCATGTTTATTATATGCAACTGGTCTGCTGGCTACCCCACTTGTGGGATATGCCGTGATGGTATAGTAGTAGTAGTATTCCGAAATTTAGAATTACACCTAAGAATTTGTTTCCAAAATTTAAAATGATGCAGTTAAATCTATAAAAATTATGAATAGACACTCTGAGAAAAAATGAAATAAAATGATGATATAGAACGTCTTACATAAAGACACGCGTAAATAGTAATGCAGCTAACCTTAAATCATGGATAACCTTTTGAGAGTGCAATCAAATTATTAAGACAGAGGAAACAACCATACAAAACAAGTAGAACAAAGGTAATTACAAATGACACAGACTACTTACATGAGATAATATTATATTATACTGTATATCATAAAATAATAAATGTGAATATTTATATTTACCTACTGTAAAATATAAAATATTGTATTGCGTACCGATGATATTATGTATTAATTAAAATGTACAACAAAGAATCGTGGTAGATATGTACCAGGGACTTCATTTGTATTTCGGGAAACGGATAAATGTAAATAATTCATTGTTATCAAAGTGCATCTGTTATTAAATAATCGACGACGAAAGAAGCACGAAAGAGCGATGTTACAAATTAAACTCTCCGAATATATAAGATATACGCAGTAAATTGTGGGTTACCGACGTCGTTTCAATGAAGCTCTAAAAGTTAAAATGGTCACGAGCGGGGCATGTTGCTAGATTTAAGATAATAAAAAAGTAGAGAAATATTATCTCTTGATATATTATAGTATTTGATTGTATATGCTTATTTGAGGAAATAAACGAATTTGAATTTGAATTTACATGCAGATTGTCCTCTCCGTGCCACCAAAAAAATATAAGACATTCAGCATGGGTGACATGCCTCGTCGTTATTTTAATGTCCCATTATGAAATTCAATGTACCTAGTATTTGGATTTATAACAAAAACCCAGATTTTTTTCTAAATTTATATAATTGCCGAAATATAAGTAGTGACCAAAGCTTACCTGAATACAATCGTAACGGTAAATCATTCTATACACATTTTCATACGAACCAACTTCGAATCACGTATTTTATTCAAGCTTTGTAACTGAAAAAAATGCGTAACAATCAATAATTGTAGATATTCTGATATGGCGTGTACTTGCTGGTTGCTACAAAATAAGTGCACATAAAGTCAAAAGAATAAGCAGGTAATTTTATGGTGTTAAATAAGAAATATTTTGTATTGAGTAATAATCGGATCTTTGCCATGAAAAATGAATATTTCTATTAAATTATCAATATTGTTACCATAGCCATGTATACGTGTTTAGTGATTTGTATAAGTTAAATGTATGCGTATCGTCGCGATAATAATAGTCATAATACAAGATTCATATCTTAGTTTGGGACCAGCACGATCTGTGTGCATGTTATGTTATAGGTAATTAGTACATTGTCCCTCAAATATATGTAATTTATATATTTTATCTTCTGTGCACTGTTCACATTTTTATCAAGATAATAGGATTTTTAAAATCCTTAATTCGGCAACGACGTATGCCACTCATTCTGTATGAGTTTTTATAAATATAGTATGAATGATTTGCATGTTTATTATATGTATGTAGGTATGTTGATAGTCCGCTGGCTATCTCAATAATTGTGGAAGATACCGTAAAAATAAATCGATAAATGAAAAAAAAAGAAAAGAATATATTGCATACAGTAAGTCCGTCGGTTACCCTAAATGTGAGAGATACCATGATGCCATAAATGAATGACTGAATAACATAAATTAGACCCATAGTAAAAGTTTAAAAAAATTGGCACGAAGAAGTTGAATAGTTTGTTTATTACGCGGTTACAAGACATTTTGATCGGGGTGGGCAAAACTAGGCAACTCCTTCAAAAAATTAGCCAACAACGATCAAACTGAATTGGACACATCAGGCACCTATGCCTATCATCAACATCGCGAAAGGCAAGACCAAGAGACACCGATATAGATCAAGTTAAGAAGGACATAAACTGTGGCACGTACGTAGAATTAAAGAGACAAGCTAAAAATAGGGAAGAATGGAGAAAAAATCCAAACTCGTTGCAGACCAATCCAATGGATGTAACTCACTATATATTATATTCTATGACTGTATAAAATATGAATGAATAAATGAAGAACACCAATCTCCTCATAATCGCATTAGTAAAGCTCTTTAGAATGTAATCTTATTGCATTGCGGAACTTCCGACTTGTATAAGTTACACAGAATAAAATATAATGAAACTTTTATTGTTGCACACAGATGCCTACATTCTATAATAGTTATAATACTACCTATATACCTATCAGAACAAAATTCATTCATACAATACACACAGAATTGAGCTGATAGCACATACGCGTTAATCTAACTTATAAATTTGTATTTTATTATTGTGTGTTTCGATGTGTGCAGATTCGAATATTTAAACAATAATTTTGCAGAAAATATCAGCTCTTGTATAGAAAAATATCGGATGTTTCTATTAACATAATAATTAATTACTGATAAGAACAAAGACATTCTACAACTTGACTACAATTTTTTATTTATTTATGATAATTCTGTTGTGATAATATTAGTCATAATTACGAAATAACGTAAAATACGATAGCAAAATTCATTGATTATGTTTACGTTTACATTGTAAAACTCAATATCAATTTATGGAAGTGAAAAAACTGTTTTGAGTTTTACTGTATTTAATAAAAGGTGTAGTACCCTGGTTTCGACTTTCAAAGTCGTTGTCAAAAATTTCATACAATTTAGTACCTACAATGAAACGTTTATTTTTTCGTTGCACTCGTTTTTATGCTATAAATATTTATTTATTTATTTTATTTTATTTTTACAATATTAAAGAATCAAACAGTCATAACATAACATGTTAACAATTAATACACTCAACATGTGGACCATCAAAGATTCCACTCTTACCAGAAATGTCTTAGTCTTGAGAAAACAAGCAAAAGTTAAAAATTTAAAAAAAAGTCAAAGTAAAGTAAAAAAGTTAAAAATAAAAAATCCCAAAATACTAGAAATCAAAAAAAAAATCACTTATCCAGTATGAGTTACAAAGCCCAGTTAATATGTAGGTTTTGCCATTTAAATACATAATTAAGTCAAAAAAAGTTTCATTACAGCAAGTTTTATTAAAGTGAGTCCGTCTAAACTTAAAATAAATACACCTTTTGTTGAATAACAGCGGGCTAAATGACAAAATTATTTCATTTATAATAAATTAAGAATGTAATTACAACTCCATACTATGTAATTTAATGCATTTTTTTATTTAAGTGTGTGATGGCGATAGAAAAGTCTCAAAAAGACAATAATTCAGATTTGGATTGACACAACATCAATTTTTTTGTGATTTTCATTTTCTTAAAGAGACATTTCTCGTGTTACTAGGAATTATGACGTTCAATAAATTTGTGACAATTACAAATGCAATAAATTTTTTTAATAGTTAAATAAAAATTATAAAATATATTTAAATTTGATAATGGGTGCGTCCAGATAGTAGGATGCGAACGTCAATCAATCATCAATCTTCAATGATTCGGAGCATTCTCCGAAGAAATATTCGAATGAATGCGTTTGTTTCCCGTCCTTATACGGGTTACGAAGGCATTCATTTGAATATTTCTTCGGAGAATGCTCCGAATCGTTGAAGATTGATGATTGATTGACGTTCGCATCCTACTATCTGGACGCACCCATTAACAATAAATAAAAAAACAGAAAACGCGCCCTTGCGGTGGTTTGTACCACAAAACGGCGCTAAATAAATTGTCCAGACTATTACTATTATGAATTCTGAAAAATCATTACAAAAAAAGTTCGAAATAAACTAGTGCGGGTAAACACACTCGTAATGTACAGAGCTTATTTAAGACTGTGAATTTGTATTTAATTGCGACTATAGAGTTGATTACATCATGAGAAGAAGATGGCGATTTCGTTATTGTGATAAAATAATAATAATAGTAGCTAGTATGTACAAGATTAATATCTCGTTTGATTGTAACTTTAATTGTTTAACACTTCCTTCTTTCATTACACATAGAGCTACGATTAATCACTCAGTTCATTGACCAAACCAAATAATATTAAAGTTACAACAATAACGTGTTATTGTTACAGTAATTTGGTGTGAAGATATTTTTGGCATTTTGTTCCACTATAGTTCCGTTATAATTGTATTGTAATTATCTACCTTGGTGACGTATAAGTTGGTCAAAGTGTGGGCGCGATATATTCAATGTATAGGTATAATGCAATAACAAATGTAAGGTCAATATTCATGAGAACAAAAAGTAATAAATTATGTGCTTCTAATGTAAAACTTATTTAAATCAGTTTCTAAATTAATTTAAATTTGATAAAATTACATGATCTCTAAATAGCTGATAGGGAGACCCCCTAGAGATATCACTGACAAGTTATAGAAAATTTTCAATTCCAAAACTACTGATATGAAAAAATAAAATATTGGAAAAAACTGCCGTTTTTTTTAAATTAATACAAAAACTTAAATTATTGTTATACTGGCATATTAATAAAAAAAAATAAAAGATGTAAAGAGACGAACTCTTAATAGTTTTTTCATTCAATGAAATATTTTTTCCTTGGAATATAGTATTTTAATATTATTATTTTCTACAACTTAATACAATTTTCCTTTTTCATTCATCAAAATAACTCAATTTATTAAAAAAAGTTCAAAGAAGGTATTAATTAGATGCAAACGTTTGAGGAAACGTAATAATGAAATTACCAAGTACTCCAAGCGGAATGGGTGGGAAGAAATCACTCATGCTCACCAATGGCCGCAGCCACCACATCATATCAACGACATCAAATGACCAATATTTCCAGGAACAAGATAATTTACATCCAATGTCCATATTGTTCAATGCACTTGAGTAACACTTAACATACGATCAGCCATATTCACAACGAGAATTTATGTTTTATTTATCAAACTTATCGTATAATTCACGGATGGTAAGTTAGAAACGCAAAGATTTACTATGGCAACGAATAGAATGGAATTGCAAAAGAGTTGACACATAATGACGTGTGACGAATGATATTTATGGTACTAAATGCTATAACTTATCAATAATTTAATCAATAATTAACAATTTAATGTAAGATAATGTGTCAATATAAAATAAGTATTGTGTATATTTTAATTTCTTAAAAACGTTAAATATTTAATTTAAATTTTCTGTTTAAAGCAACATTTATCAATTGAGGTGTTGAAAACGAGATTTAAGACACTACAAAATTATTTTGTGCACCCTTGCGGTTGTTTTCTACAAAATCGGGACATTTCATAACAATTTAGAATAAAGTTTATTATAATTAAGTATTAAGTTTAGGACTTTACAGGAAAAAAAATTAACTTGGTGTCATTAGGTCAGTACAAAAAAATATTCTCTTAGGATAGTAAAAAAAGCACGCCAAGCTTAATGCTTTGAATACGGCGACATATTGCATTATAATAAAATTAAGTAGATACAATGTTATAATTACGTGTTGCTGCTAACCATTCGTGGTAGTTACAATAATATTATTATTTCTTTGATAACAATTAACTAAGTAAATGGATGAAGAAAAATAATTATTACTTAATATAAAATATTATATATCTAAGGAGATTGTCACTAGGCAGAGCTGAGGACAGTTAATAAAGTGTTAACTCAGTTAATACGGTAAAGAAAAACATAACTTGTTATTTTTTAAGTTGTTAATTTTATGAAATATAACGCAAATCCAAATAATTTTTTAAAAAAGAAAAGTACCCATCGCAAAAAAGTCCTATCAGACGTTTTTTTTTTAACTCAGTTATCATGAAATTTATTAACATGAATGTTGATCATAATTTAATTGAGTGTTATTTTCTTACATTAACTCCTTAATCTCTCCGCTAAACTGCATCTTAAATAAGTGAAATAGCAAGCAGACCAACTGCATCTGATAAATATGAAAGCTGTCTTTATGTGGTATTAAATATAAAAATATGGAGGAACAAACACATGCTTGTAGAGAGTAAAGTCCGAATATACAAAACATGTATCAGGCCAATAATGACTTACGGCGTCGAAACAAGAGCAGACACAGCAAGAACCAAAAGCCTACTCAGAACATCTGAGATGAAAACCTTACGTGCTATCGCGGGAAAACCTCTCAGAGATAGAATAAGAAATACTGAGATTAGAAGGATATGCGACACGGAGGACATAGTGAGATGGAGTAGGAAGAGGAGACGATTCTGGAGAGACCATGTAGACAGGATGGCTGAAAACAGGATCGCCCACATTGCTGCAAAGAAGACACCGGCTGGCTCACGTTCACGAGGAAGACCACCAAAAGCTGGTCCTCAGGGTCACAAGAGGGAATCACTTCCGAAACAACAGATCGATGATCTATCACACGAGGAAGAAGAAGAAGAAGAAGAAGAAGAAGAAATATAAAAACATTCAGAATGGGTGGCATTCTCCATCGTTAAACTGAGTATCTTAAATATCTCATTTTTTAAAATGTTTTACAAAAACCTGATAAAAAAAAAATCTCGAAAAATTACATAAAAGAATGGGAGACATATTCCTGGCCGGAGACTCCTCGTGGAATAAATCTGTTAATCGTTAATGCCCTTCACAACTAGTAGATACTATACTATAGGGTATAGGTAGTTGTGTTGTTATTGCATTATTGTTATTATCAACAATGTGAGATCGGACTCTTCACACGGAAGAAGAATTAGTTAAGAAGTAACTATCATTGAATGGTCTTTCTCATGATGTCTTTCACAATGTGAATCATGAAGCTCACTGTTCACTCATCCAGCTGATGTGGTGATGAGATAGCCATTGCTTACATACACATACATACATACATGGTACATCTGAAAAGCTACGTTGGATTGGATGAATAAAATCTCAAGTTACAAGTTATAGATTGTGAAATTTAATTACTAAAAACTGTATAAATGTAAGAAAGTACCTAGGTACTTACCTTAGTTGTCACTTTGTTAGATTATTCTTATTTTAAAATAGGTACCTAAGTACTTACTTCCCTTAGTAGTTAGATTATTTTTAATTGGAATTTTTATGATTCGATTTTATTTTGTTCCATTTCATTATTTTGTTTCAAATTATTATTTTTTGACTATGATTGATTTTGACAACTAATGGAGACGGCATGTAAAAAAGATAGAAGAATGAAATAACATTAATCGTCGTTTCTCTCGTTTTGTCATATGAAAAAAAAATGTGTTTATTTTGTGTTTTAAAAAAATGATTTAATTATATTTGAGTAGGTACCTACATGTTTATTAAGTAATTGTGTTTGTGTCTTTATTATATACCATTATCAAAATTATAAAAATAATAAAATACTCAATTAACAAAAAAAAAAAATAGAAATTGAATGTCCGCTACACTTGTTGGAGTGTCCGTTGTGCCCTGTCGCATGCACTGTGAAAAATAATATATTATTGACGTATCTCCAAGTGCTGTGCGTTTCGCACAATTTTGGAGCTGGCTTTCGACACGATAAATAAATTACGTCAGTTTGACAAGGTGAGAAGTACGATTAATGTATTGGAATAAATAATCAGACTTTACTAATAAATATGCCGACATTCTTGAATGACTTGTATTGACACCTTCAAGTAACAATGACGATCACAAGAGTGCCGTTGAAAAGTGCATCTTCAATTAACTAGAAAAGTTAGTCAATCGTTGATCAAATCGCAATGTTAATGGTAATCGGCTTTGTGCGAAAGCTCTCTCATGCTTTTTGTTACGTAAGCTACAACTCAAATTATAAAAGTTGAGACTTATTTATTAATTCCTGCGCTTATTCGGTATAAATAAGTTAACAGGGATGTTTTCTGATGTGAGTGACCTGATGATGGTGAATGACAAGGCGATATACGTCGCTGCATACTGGAGTGGCAAGGTCTGAAGTCCGGACCCGAAAAGTAAAGTAAGTATATATTTTCAAAGGATTTTGAATTTCTCGTAAAAAGATAATAAATAAACATCTTTAATCACCATCCATGTTCATTTTTAAAATCGCAAAGTATCAATTAAAAAGTAGGGTAACCAGTGGTCTAACTGCATGTTATAAACACAGAAGTATTCAGTACAATGGATTATTGCTGAATGATTAATTTATGTATTTATTTATTTATACAATATAACGTCTATATAAAGCCTTTAGCATGAAAAAAAAATACAATAAAAACAACAACAAATAGTGAAAAATATATTACAAAAGTACCTACACAGACACATTAGCAATGAGTATATGGCAAAAAAATATAATCTAGCAAGTACCTAATAATAAGTTTATTATATTGATAAATTAAAGATGTCTTAATGTGGTGTGTATATAAATTTAAAGGACAATAACAGTTCATAAGTTTAAATTCACAGTAGGTACAATAAAGCGTTAAGTCGGACATGTAGAAATAATTATTTTATTTGTATAATATTATAAAATATATAAAGTAGGTACTTGAGCAAAGTAGAATAATTATTGTTGGATAAGTAAGTACTACCCGACGCACGCGTGGAATGCGTATAAAACATGACTAACAAATTCTTATACTGCTAATAACACCAAGTAGATATTTCTGCAGGGACAAGCAATCCTTAATTATCTCCAATTTTTTTAATGGAGATTTACATAGCAATGCAAACAATATTATTTCTTTTTTATCTATCTATTCCCTCCCGCCGTATCCCAAGTGGGGTAGGCAGAGAGAACGAAACGCCAATTAGATCTGTCCTTACATACTTCTTCGCCTCCTCCACAGTCATACAATTTCTCATGCACGCACGTCGATTTCTCTTACTCAAAACACGGCCGTTCTTGAGAATTTAATCTACATGTTCAAGCCATGTAGTTCTCGGACGCCCGCGCTTCATCACACCCCTCCTTTCAGCCAAGTATATCCTCTTTGTTATTCTTTCCTCTTCCATTCGTTCCACATGACCAAAATCTTTTCATTCTTTTTCAAACACAAACAAAACAGCAGGAGGAGAAAGGATTATATAATAAAACAAAAAAAATAACCAAGGAAACTTTATACTACAAGTAATTAAGCTCGGTAAATTTTAGTTTATTTCTATATGCTAGTTGGAAGAAATCGCGTCTTTGTTATAAATTCGCTTCTGTATATTGATTGCATTTAGTATGAACGTACTTATTTATACCACCTATCTTTAATGTTTTATTTTTTTGCTGGCAAGGAGAGGTTGTAGTAGTGAGTAGTGCCTTGATGTAAGTAGCTCCTCCAAGGGACATTAAGGGCTATAACTTAGGGGAGATTTTCATCGGGAAAAACCCTTAAGGAAAACTCTGAACCCCCCCTTTGAAACTTAAATGAGAAACTATAGGTCTTGGAATAACTTTCTAGTTACTGAAATAACTTTCTGATTTTTTGTCGTATTTACGAATTACTCTAAACAAAATGTGTTTTATCTACTAATTCTTCAAAACTTGACTACAAAAATGATTCATAGATATTTTCTCCCCAAAGCACGAGCAACGCTCAATTTTGGGGAGTAATTGTATTAGGATAAATAAATGTATTATTTTATTGTACGATTATTGTAAGTGATATTTGTGATTAAACTATTATTATTATTATTATTATATATAAAAATAGGTACAAATAAAATAATTTAATATATTTACACTGTATCATATAACTAAGAGAGACGAAAATATGCATGGCAAAACACAAAAACGTTCTCCTGAACAATTTACATTTAGGCAGATACGACAGTTAGTCAGAAGAGGGACGATTTAGTAAATAACAAGTTAAGAAAATACTTCACGCAGGTAACTAATTGTATTTAAAAAATATGCAAGTCATTCACTCTCTCTGAAAGAATGGGAGGCCTAATTGGCCAAACGTTTATCAATCAAAATATACCACAACATCATCTACCAGAAGTGGAGTAACCAATGAGGCAACTGCACGTAACTAACAATTTAAATATTAATTGTTCGAGGGTTCGTACGTATACATTGTGAAGAAACATAATATTTGAGAATTCTAAAAATGTATCAAACAACGCTGTTTATTTGGCACATTAATGATTATATACTCGAGCGTTTTCGTCAGGATAGTTTGACATAGAGAGGGCAAATTATTAAATTAATATCAAAAGTTTTTTTGAAATTTTAATCAATAATTCGAAAATCATCTGACACCTGTATATTCTACTTGAAAAGAAGTTCGTAACTTAAGAAACTAGTGTAAATCTTAGTCGCTCCTTGAGATTCTCTTCTGCATACCGCAATGTAAGAATATAATATATATTGTAATTGTAAACAGTAACAACATGCGATGAGGCTGGGAGGAATAATAGTCCATGCCGCTGGTCTTCTGCAAACACGATAGCACAGGAGCGAGTCGGGGTAGAAATATAATATTTTATTAAATTACGAAAGAAAAAAAAGTAAAAATTTCGTGAGTTTGCAGTTTCGTGACGGCTTGGAATTTGCTTTCTTTGATGGATTTAATTTATTCACAAAATCCAGATTACTATTTACTATTGTTTCCAATTATCATACTAATTCCAAAGTTGTAAATTATTATTTGAAACGACTATTGAATATCATGGTTCCTATTAGGTCACCTCTTTCTGCGATGATGACGTAATCATAGTCATGTCCATCGGATCCCTTTTGGATGAATAATGAATAGTCAAGACGATCGTCTCTATTGTATTATAGAGACTCGAGTTTTTTTGTTGTTTTGAAATGTGTGTTGGTGCATAGCATCACTTGTGATATTATAATATCTAAAACCCTCCTATGACACTGATTTTGTTAGTTTAATAATAAAGGATACTAAATGTTTCACAGGTGTATTAAATATAATTGTCTGAACTAGCCCCTGTGGTGTACGCATCTATTTAATCTTGTACATGTGGCAAGTGTTCAATTAGATGTAAATATTACACTAGAAGCCATGGCTTTACGCAGGTGATGAGAATAATATGTAGCATCATCATCAATCAGTCAGGATGATGTAGGCACGAGCCGAATAAAAGCCACGAGCACTTTTGTACATTGTAGATACAAACACTTATACTTGACGCTGACAGCAGGCGGTGTCTGAACATCACAAAGAACCTAATGATGACTACGTAGTAGGTACATAGGTACTCGTATATTGTCAAGAGAATCACACGATCAAACTGAATTGTATTACCAACGCTCAAAACCTTATCAAACATTCTATCAAAATATTTGATCCATTTGATAATAGTTACAGTAACATATTTTGAAATATGATTTACTGAATTAGGGCACTAAGTCTTTGAATTTCATACTGGGTATAATAAAAAATATGAAATTTCGTTTACAAAATAACTTATTGGATCGTTTCAATATCGAAAGACATCTCTATTAAATCTCGATTAATATCTTTAAAAGAATTGATAAGATAGAAATTAATAACTATTAAAAATAATAGTCAAATATCAATTAAGTTTTTATTTTCCGACTAAAATAAAGTGTTTTTTTATTTGACAGTTTTGTTTTTTGTGTTTGTTTCTTAAAATTAAGCGATAAATTTCAATAAAATTAAATCTTATACAGTTTGTGAGAATAAAAACAGTTTACATGATTTTTATTTTAAAAGTAGGTAATAAAAATAAATTAAAGTGGCAAATAATATTGTGAATGCGCTCTTGAGGTGATTTAATTACAAAAAAACAGTGCAATATAAGTGATCCAATAATAATAATAATAACACCTACCACAATCATCGTGCCTATAGTGTTGTCTGTGAATGGTTTAATACCTAAGAGTCTGTCAAGCAATCTCAGAAAACTGGGAGTAGATGACAGGCTCAAATACAGCATGCAGAAGGCCGTACTTCTATCGTCCACCAGGATAGTAAGAAGGTTTTTGTCCCTGTAGCTCTGTTAGTGATCTCCCATGATTGTACTATTTCATAGAACATCATGGAAGAATCAACTCGGGGTTCTACATTTTGAATATAAATTTATTTTAATATTTTATGGTTTTTGTTATTTAATGTCATATTTAAATTTTATTGTTAATCTTATATTGTGTTCAAAATGTAGAATCTAATATTGTTTTGTTAAATAAATGAGATATGAAATAATAATAATAGAAGATTGAAGACGGATCTCCTGGCTACATAATAAACATGAAGGGATAGGAATAAGGAGCGGCGAGGAGCTTGGTCTATTAAGAATACTATTTTGTAATGCAAAATCTATATTTAAATTCTCAGACAATATAATATGTACTTTTCAAAGTGAACGACAATATATTAATAACAAAGCATATTATGAGATATCATGGAGAGAGGTGGTATAGTGGAATTATAATATTTCTAAAATAATGAGACTTATTTTCACTTCATGTTACTTGGAGTAACGTTGAAGGATCAAAATATAATACCTTATTATTATTTCAATATATGCAATCGAATGGCACTGAGTAAGTGTAACTGTCATTATCAAAAATATACATTACTGTGTACAATAAATAACATAAATCATGATATGCAAGGTCAGTAACGATTTTTCAATCGTAAAGATTCTACTTCTGTGAAAGGGAATCTTAAGCACTTAGATGTTGTATTATAAAAATGATAGTTCTTCGTGTAGATTTCATAATAAGTAATAAGCAGTAGTAAGCAGATGTATCTGACGAGGTTCTCTTTTAATGTTATCGTGATAATGTTATTTAACAAACAACTGCTATCTGATATACCTCCTGGGCCGAATCGATTAATTCCATACTACAGAGGGATGGAAAATACAACAACAAAGTAATCGAATGATTTTTTCCATTTTATTCCATGCCAAATAAGGTCATCAATTCGCTGAGATCTGGTGTGGGGAATTGCCGTGAGAGTAGGGAAGGACGGGGCTTCCTACAGGACGAATCGGAAGCGTGTTATCGGATGCAGCGCAGATTATGCCACATTTGTTGCAGTGTCTGTTGTGCCCTGTCACATGCATTATGGAGGATATTTTTGACGCTTCTTCATGTGCTGTGCGTTTAGTACAGTTTACTGCAGATCAGTTTGATTGGTTTTCTGGGTTTCGACACGATTCATAAATAAATATAAATTCATTATAGAGCGATTACGAAATAATTATTAAATTCAAATATTAATTATCAGAAAAAAACTATAAAACGACAAACTAAGATTTTGTTTTAAAAGATTCCATTTACACCTATATTCGAAATAAAAATGTAAATCCCCCATTATTACTTTTTCCATCAATAAAAAGTGCCTAACGAGGGCAGTGTATTATCAAAATTTTACTACGAGTTATATCTAGATAGATTTGATTTCGTAAATTAAATACAATACCTATAGAAATATTATATGAGAAGTAAAAAAAATAATAATTGACAACTTGTTTGCATCTTGAGGAACACATTGTTAATGTGCATATGAAATAAATAGCCTTGCAGAATAACTACATCTCACATAAATATTTGCGAAGAAAAACATTTAATAAAAAAACGCGAGAAGAAAAAAGATGTTAATAAAACGATGAATCGATCAATCAATGTTTCGTCCCTGCAATCAGTAGCATTCGCAAACAATCATAACTTCACAATAATTCTTGTTTTTGAGCGGTAAAACATAATAAGATAAAAAAGAAGAAATTACTAAACAGCTATCATTTCATTATTATTACTCTAACGATATCGCAAATAAGCAATATCTACTTAATAAATAAGATAAAAATACATTAACACTTTCAAAGAATTTATATTCCTAATATCAAATAAAGGAATCATGTTTAGGAATTATTACTCAATTATATCTAGCCAAGTTTATGAAATAATAGCGTCGTACTATTTCCTATACAAGAAACAAACACATTTGTGATTGCCTTGTTAATAAGTTTTACATCACGTGCGTATACATGAAATATTATTTCTGATCACAATATTTATTTATTTATTCATTCTTTACTGTACATTATTCATTACTGTAAATTTCTTAGTATTTCTCAAAACTAAGAAATTTAGGATGATTGGAAAATTTCATCGCTGAATTTATAAAAAAAAATACTCTATTTTTTTCGAATTCCTACCATTTACAGGATACCTGAAAAATTACGGATAAGAATGGTAGACCAATTATTCTTTGCCAGGTGAAAAAACACATTTAATTGTTAAAATGGCTGTTAAGATGTTGATTCGGTATATAAATAATCTGATGGGAACTAACATTGAATACCTGTAGTTAATCGTATCAAATGCACGTAGATATTATCAGTGTATCATGTACTGTGCATTTCTTAAGCTTAAATTACACGCACGAAGAAATGCACTGTGAGTACATATTTGTAGGAAATCATTTTATCACTGCTCAGAAATTATTAGCAATAGATGAAGAAACTAACATATTATGCCCATGTGGAGGCTCGGTATTGGCATGATTAGCGACCATAGGCATCGGCGGGTATCGAACTGGGAACAGTCGGATTGAACGGTACTGCACACAGTGCATTAAAAGTAATAATTATAAACCTGTGGAAGATCACTGACGCAGAACTCGGAACTTCTTTTTATACCTTCTTATCTATATGTTCCATCGCTGAATTGAATATTCCCACAAACGGGATAACCAATTAAATCTCATTAACATATTCAAACAGTTTGTGGATGGAAGAATTATGGATGAGTTAAGAGTTTGAGTAGGTACATTAATTACAAAGGACTGACTTTTTCGAATTAAGAAACAAATTCGAAATATTACTTTCTTCTGCAAGTGCTGATCACTTCTTCATATTTCGCGGTCCTGCGATGTCCAGAACAACCCTTCCACACTTCTCGTTCCAGTCCATTCTCGAATTTTGCGCAGCCACGACGTCTTTTGACTGTCATAACCAACGCAGAAGTTGGTGTTTTTCCATCACAATATATGACCCTGATATGAAATCTTACGCACTTTGACATCTAACAGAATTTCTCTGTTCATTCCAGTTCTTCTAAACACTTTTACCATCGTGACCCTATCAGTCCAAGAAATATGAAATATTCTTCTAAGAAGCCACATTTCAAACGTCTTTAACCGATTCATCGAATTCATTTTTAGGGTCCGTGTATCAGAACCGCACGGTAGTAAGGACCATACATAGTCACTGTCGAGGTTTTAGGTTAAAGATGTCATTGCAAAAGAGCACTCTCATTTTATTAAATGCAGTAAAAAATGTTTCAATTCTGTACTCGGGTCAGTATTCGGGTCAAAGCACTGCGTATCCTGTTGGTAGGGTATTGAAATTTGTACATCCTAACAAATATATTATTATACAAAATAATACACATTTTACAAAAAAATTACATCGATCCACAAAAGTAAATATGTTTGGATTCTCAGATTATTTATTGAAGTAATTCTGTACATTCGTATAATTTATACAGCAAAACACAACGAACATTAGGATAGTACATTCTAATATTTTGATTTCATACAACTATTTCAAATGGTTATAAAAGTAAATTCGAAAGTTTTTGGACTAATGGTTTGATAAATGGACTAGATGCTGTTCTCCGAGATCAAAGCTGTATTTAAGGTTAGCACATATAAATAATTAATTTAGTTTACATGTAATTAAAGTTTATCGGTTGCATTGATTGCGGGGTAAATAGAGAGAACGGTAGGACAATAATGAAGGAGTGCATGGGTACATTTTCTTTTTCATCACCACTGAGACACGCGGCTGGTAACAAAGATATTGCCTATAAATTAACCATATTTACTGCATTTTAACGTCGCATAATTTCACTAAGGACTATTTCATTTTCAGCATTAACAATAAAATTCTATAAACAATGTTTCAATAAAACTTTTAATTAAGCCGATTGCATTAAAATAAATTAATGGTTGCAATCGATTTGCCTGTACAAAATCAATAATAAAATCCAACAATAATACAATAAATCGAGAATATTATTTATACGATTGAAGAAAGCATTAATCACTAAGCTTGGTAAAACGAGAATGAAAAATAAAAGTGATTTTGCAATATTGTAATACCCGGCTTTTGTCGCCTAAAATTAAGATAATGTGAACACTAAGCTAATCCAAATATTTACTGATTTTGGTGTATGATATACGAATTACATATATATGGTAAGTAAACTAAAAATTATAAATAACAAAATAACAAACTAAATTAATGAACAACTGTGTCTTACAAAAAATGCTATTTTTGCGATTTTTTTCGCCGTAAAATAAGAAGAGAAGAAAAAAGAATAGGAATAAAAAAAAGAAAAATAAATACGGGCAAGATTGAGGGACGTCATGGAGTGGGAAAAAGGCAGATATTGTCGTGTCTGCGTAATTTATGGCAATGTACCGGAACAACCTAAATGAGAGAGCTGGTCCGACAAGCGCGGGCCAGGGAAGCTTTCTCCAGAGTGATCGTCAACGTCAGGAGACCTTATACGGCACTGATAGAAGAAGAAAAGTAAATAAATTCAAGTCCAACCAATTTAATCATTATTGACCAAACTATAGCTACTTCAAACTCTACTCATAGTATTTCGATATTTTATATCGAGGGCTATTTCCAACCAAAGAAAAACAATTTTGTTAGATCGTTTGAGACTATACAGAATATCATATAAACAAAATTCCACAATAGAATTTAAATTGCTGTTTCTGATTGGTTCAAATTAGCTCAAAGAGTGGTAGATGTTCTTCTAAGATACACAATTGGTGGAAATATAGGCAGTAATAATTGGTATTGGTACTTCATTATATTATGGTACCGGAAAAAATGTTGACATACATACATACCTATATACAGAGTAAAATATTTATTCGCTCAACATTGTTACAAAGGATTTTCTTTTGTCTGATGTGTTCCGACACACTATGTAGATAGATGGAAGTGTCAAAGAGTGAAGGATCTGATAATCTTTTTACACACGGTGGTCTTGAAGAGGATTTAGAATGATTTGCGCCGTTCATTCTTGATTCAAAATTTAGCAATCTTTTTCACTGAAAGAAATCCTAATCCAATCAAACCATAGAAATACCTACAAAGAAGAAAAAAAAGTAAGCGCACATTGTAAATTATGCCAGCTTGCTTATTTTAATAAATTTAATAAAAAAAAACTTTTTTTCTTCCAAAGATTTACAAACTGATCTATCTGCTGTTCTTAACTTGTCGTTAAGTATTGTGATGACCCGAAATCTCTCCTTCACTTAGTTTTATGTTCAGTCTCCCCGACGTCATCTATCACTCTGGTGTAGACTTCTTCATGATTTGAATTTTTGTCCGTTCTTTGATTTTTCTGTAATCAGGATATTTGCATTTTTACCACATCGGGTTTTCATAATTTTGTATTTCATAATCTATATTCATTACCATCATAGTTATCTCCGAAAAGTGGGATGGTCAATAGATGAATGCATGTAATGAACAAACAAGCCGTATTCTTCGTATGATAAAAGGATACAACAAGAAGGATGTAAAGCATGATGCCTTAATATTCATTCATTCCTCTAATGCTCGCTCACAATATGACCTCCAAATTCCGCAGCGATCAGATCGCGTCGTCCGAAAGTTTGTGTAAGTCCTGAAGTTCTCCTTGGAATGCGATGGTCTATAATTTGTGTTATTCCAAATGTGCACTTACGTTCTACATACATCACATCTTATATAATTTATCGTACACCATATTTCTTTAATGCTGAATTGTCTATAATAATTCTTTAACGATCTTTTTGAATACCTAACATTAAAAGGATTTGCGAAAATTACAGAAAACGGTGGTTTGGACATGTTGAACGAATGAACGAGGTAAGAATGACAAAGAGAATATACTTGTCTGAAAGAAAGGATGTGAGGAAGCGCGGACGTCCGAGAACCATGTGGCTTGATCACGTGGATCAAATTCTCCAAGACGGTCGAGTGTTGAGTAAGAGGAACCGACGTGCGTGTATTAGAAACTGTATGAATGTGGAGGAAGCGAAGGAAGTGTGTAAAGATAGATCTATTTGGCGTTTCGTTCTCTCTGCCTACCCTACTTGGGACACGGCGTGAGGGTATAGTATTGTACAGAAAAGAGTATGATATCTCTTTAATTGCGGAGACTCCAGGGGAAGAAAATATTTTTTGTTATTGTGAATATTTATTATAATTTAAGTTGCAAATAATGCTGTCGAAAGTGATTCATATCCTTGCAAACTATATTAATATAATCCTGGCAGAAGACTGAATAAGAGGAATGATAATAATATCATCGTATTGAATTAAAAGCAAACAATAAAACTTATGCATTATTTGTAGGACACAATAGAATAAACAATAAGATCCTTGGGAACAATGATTATATTATTATGATGATCCCAGAGAGAAAATGTTTTCTATTGAAAACCAAAAGTTCACATAATAATAACAATGTGAAATGGATGGCATTTTCAAACCATTATGTTGCGTGTAAATGTTAAAGGTCTCTTTACCGCCGTTTGCAAATGAGTAGAAAATAGAAAGTGATTCTATGGTTATTATTTGTTTGAATGGTTTAAAAAAGGAATAAATATCTTTTGTATGTAATATTTCGAATATGATGGCAATTTTACAAATTGATCACGTACATCTTTTCTTCTACTCATGTCTTTGATATTGGGTTTTTCACGAGGCCAGATATTTTTGTCTTTTGACATTTCCTTTCACATGGACTCCCTATTTTATCTAATCTTACTTCATCTGCAGGCTGTATATTCACGTTCCTTTTACCCATCATTGTTCTACATTGCGATTATATGTGGCTCCATCTATCGACTTCTTTACGATCTATATGTTCGGCCCATTTCCAATTTAATTTGTAATCCAAACTTCCCAATATCAAAGTCGTCCGATTTTGTTGTTATAAGGATACCTAAGCTTTGTGCTTTAACGATATCCTGAATCTTTTTATAACACTTTCCTCTTTGACTGCTTCATTTATTTATTTATTTATTAATCAGAGACACAAACAGAAAGTTGACAAAATACACACAAAAAAATAAAAACAACATACATTGATTCGGCCAGGCCAACCCCTCAATTAAGTGTGTCTACAGCATACACATATTAATGTTAACAAAAGAATGATAGGAAAAAAAAAAACAAAACCAATCAAACAAAAGCAGATCACAATCACCGCAGGCCCAGTACAAACTGAACCTGCACCAAACAAGCACCGATCAAAAAAACAAAAAATGTCAATCTACAAAGATACCAAAGTTGGAGGCAACACTCCTTCTGAACACCGTCAGTGAATGACAAAAGACATCCGCACCATCCACGCAATGTGAGCCTAAAACATTACATAATCTACACATTCTGCTGATTGGACTATTTTGACTGACATTGTTACTATTTCTGTCCATTAAGAAAGTTCTAAGGTTACGTAGGCGGGGATTTGCTGCATAAAAATTCAATGAACTGACCGACACAGTATCTACATTACCATTGATCATTTTATGAAGCATAGTGAGATCCGCAAGTATTCTCCTGTCCCTCAGTTTATCCATCTTAAAAAAGGAAAGACGATCCTCGTAACTTTTCAAAAATCTGCCCTGTCCAGCCCTATATGACAAACCTCTCGTGAAGCGTCTCTGGACCCTCTCTAATGCATCAATATGCACCTCGTACATTGGGGACCATATCAGCGAGTTGTATTCTAGAGAGCTACGAACCAAGGAATAATACAAAATCTGGAAACTGTTTGTTCTTTTAAATTTATGCGAAATACGACTTATAAATCCCAGTTTCCTATTTGCGCGCATGATGATATCATTATAATGACCACGAAAACTAAGTTTTGAGTCTAATGTGACACCCAAATCACGTACTTCGTTCACTTTAGGTAAAGTTTCGCCCCCCAAGACATAGTTAAATTCTATAGGTTTTCTTTTATTTGTGAAGGTTATACTGTGGCATTTTTTTAATATTTAGTGACATCTCGTTCAGTTCACACCATTCTGTCAACCTCCAAAGATCATGTTGCAATTTCAGGCAGTCATTAATTGATACTATAGGGAGAAATATTTTAAGGTCATCAGCGTATAACAGTGTATGACAATCCAAAGCAACGGGCAGGTCATTTATGAACATAAGAAATAGCAAAGGACCCAAATGCGATCCCTGGGGAACCCCCGAAGAGATCAGAGATGGTGGTGAATCAAATCCGTCGACAACTACATACTGTGATCTATCATGTAAGTAAGATTCAATCCATCTTAATAAACCACCATGTATTCCACAAGCTTTGAGTTTGGACAAAAGCATTCATTGTAAAGATATTGGATAATATCAAAACATTGACCTCTTTCTTCAGTTTATTACTTGAGGAACATCAAGATAAAGTAAAAGTTAGTAATGACATATTTCATCGCAGGCTTTATCGCAGAATGTTGCATATCCCACGGACTGATTTAGTCACCAACAATGGGAACGGATAGAGAGATGTTGTACGGTATAAAAATGAGGAAAATTGCATATTTGGGACACATACTCTGAAATAAAAATATGGTTTGCTCCAACTAACCTTGAAGGAAAAAAATTAACGAAGTCGCGGTGTGGGAAGGCGGCAGATGTCTTAGTTAAATAGCATAAGAAAGTGGACCGGAATCTAGAGGGTAGAAGAGTTGTAACGGTTAACGCAGGACAGAGAAGCCTACGCCAGGGTGAAAGTCTACGTCGGGGGGACCTGACAGACACATAAAAACGAAGAGATATTTACATCACTCCTGCATTACGCTTACTGTCCATCACAAAGTACCCAGTAACATAAAATATCTTCATTTAACTACTTTCTTCCGCATATGTACATAAATATCTTTCTGTTCCATCATTGGAGTGAAATTTAAATTATAATAATACATAATACCTACTATTGATTTATTATCCTGCTGTACTAGTGTATTAGAAATTTTGACTTGATTGTAATTTCATTTCAAAAGTCTAACGCGTTTACAACTCATCTTAAAATAAGATTCCCTACATTTATTAAAGGCAATAAATTTGAAATCTCATCAAAGAATAATAGTCTTTTTTATTACTAGAGGTACAACTCGTTCTACTGATTTATGTATGTTTGTTTCGAAAAGGATTTCCTTATGTTCAGTTTTTCCAAAATCTATGCTAACAAAGACCAATGAATATCGATAAACAGAAATTTTACTACACATAAATTTTATTTCCCTAGTCCAGTATTAAATTGTGCAAACTAAGTGGAAAAGGAGCAAGAAACAGGATAAGGCTTGTTATGTTCCTACATATGTGCACGTAATCGGTAAATTTCTAAACTGATTGAGAGACTTTTAGTGTATTCGGAACTAGGTATCTACTAGACAAATTGCATTTAGCGATCGACTACAAATGAACTTTTCAACAATGTCATCATCATCATCATCGCCCTCAACGCTCCTCTCGGGAGCACAGGGCAGAAACCAGCCTCCTCCATTCAGAGCGTCTCTGTGCCAATTGCGTCACCTCTTTCCACGACATTCCTTGCGCTCTGATATCGTTGTCATAGGAACGGTGTATTGTGAAAGAGGGACGCCCGGGCCGACGGAACCCCTGCGGACGGAAAAACAGTAAGTTTGGAAGGCGTCTGGACTCAGCATCAGGACAAAATGTCGCTTGTTCAATGCGTGCATCATCCCAATCCTTCTATATGGCTATGAGTCTTGGCACTTAACCAAGGCTCAGGAGCGGAAGATACTAAGCTTTGAAAATAGGTGTCTTAGAAGGATTTTGGATGTCAGATGGTATGAACATGTTACAAATGATGCTGTGCGCCGGCGCACCCAGCAGAGACCTGTAATCTCCGGAATACAGGAGAGACGATGGTCCTGGCTGGGACATGTTTTGATAATGCCTAATGATAGTTGGCCAAAAAGAGCACTGTTTTTTTTCAACAATGTACCATAATATTATAATTATGTAGATACATTGTCGAAAAGTTCGTTTGTAGTAGGTCACCAAATGCAATTTGTCTAGGTACCCTGTTTTATAGAACGGAATTAAAAAACAAATGTTCTCACCTACAATATGTTTTATTGTCGAGAGAGAAGTCTTTTGTCATGTAAGGAGATTGTCAATCATATATACCAATCAGCTCAAAAGTAATCAATCCTATAGAACCATCTTCTTAGAACCATCCAAAACAAATCCTATAGAACCATCTAAGCGTTCCATCATTAGGAGTACATTTTGCACGTACGCAAATGTGAGGGGATTGAACACTAAAACGCATGAATTTAAATGTAACCTTCTAACACAAGAACCGGATATTATTGCTTTAACTGAAACCTGGCTTTCGCCTGGAGTCTTGAATGCTGAACTCTTCGACGAGCGTTTCACTGTTTTTCGGAAAGATAGGACATCCAGAGGAGGCGGTGTGGCTCTGGCTGTCAATTCAAGGCAATTATTAAGTGCAAAAAGACTGCCTTATCTTGAAACGGATGGAGAAGACTTGTGGGTGAAGATTGGGTTCAATCACGTTACTATTTATGTTTGTGTTGTATATTTTCCTCCTAGTACTGACAAAGATAAATTCTCTAGCTTTTATCAAAAAATTGAAAGTTTTAGTAACAGACTTATTGATAAAAATATTGTAATTTTTGGAGATTTTAATCTCCACTCTTGTAATTATCCTGTAAGTGAACATGCCTATTTTCTAAATTTTTTTAATCTAAGTCAACATAATCAGGTTTTGAATCATAATAACAGAGTTTTGGATCTTGTATATTCTAATATCGCAAACTCATGCGTTGATGTTAGAAAGCAGGAGCTCCCACTCGTAGCCGAGGATGTCCATCATCCTGCTATTGAAATTGACTTAAAATTAAATAGAACTAACAATCACAAAGAGAGGGAGACTGCAACTGACAACAGTGCTATGAGGTGGAAATTTAAACGTTCTGACATCTCAATATTCAATGATTTTATAGCAAATTATTCATGGTCGGAAGTATATGCAGCAGTAAATGTGAATGATGCTGTAGATGCATTTTACAGAATATTGTATGATGCATTAGACCAGTTTTTTGGAGCTAACGCTAATAACAGCCCTGTTCTGTATCCTAGTTGGTTTTCAGGTCAGTTAATTTACAACATTAGAAAAAAACATATGGATCACAAATTCTGGAAACAAACACAGTCATCTTATGCTTACGATAAGTTTAGCGAACTTAGAAAATCTGTAAAGAAGGGGATTCGCGATTGTTATTTGCGGTATATTGAATTAAGTGAAGAAAATATTAGGAAAAATCCCAAGCGATTCTGGAATTTTGTTAAGAGTAAAAGGGGAACAAACCAATTGCCGGTGTGTTTAAGTTCTCAGGACATAGCTTATACTAAACCACAAGATATAGCCAACGGCTTTGCAGACTTCTTCTCTTCAGTTTTTAGTCAACCTAGCACCTTTCGGACGCAGAACACTGTAGGTAGTACTTTGTGTAATATTGATGGTATAACCGACCAAGATATTGAATATAGTTTAAGAAAACTTAAGCCAAAGTCCTCATCTGGCCCGGATATGATACCATCGTTTTTATTTAAGGAAGTCGGAATGAACATGGTTGGTGTTTTGAAGCACATTTTTAATCTTTCTCTATCAACTGGGGAATTTCCAAAGCCCTGGAAAGTGACAAAGGTAACACCAATTCATAAAAAGGGGGATGTGTTCGAAATAACTAATTATAGGCCCATAGCAATCTTGTCTTCTCCAGCAAAACTGCTGGAAATGATTATTCATAAGAAGATTTGGGATAGTTGTGGACATCAAATGGTAGACGAGCAACACGGTTTTCGACCGGCCAGATCAACGAGTACAAACCTTATGAGTTTTCAAACGTTTGTTACAAAACACCTAGACAGACGGGTTCAAGTAGATGTAAACTACAATGACTTCGAAAAGGCGTTCGATAGAGTTGATCACAATATTTTGTTAGCTAAGTTGGACGAATTTGGACTTTCAACAAACTTTGTGGCATATTTAGCGGACTATCTGCAAGGCCGCTGTCAATATGTATTTTACAGAGGATTTAAATCTGATGTATACCCTTCGCTTTCGGGTGTGCCACAGGGATCTAATTTGGGGCCACTTTTGTTCTCAATCTTTATTAATGACATTGGAAATGTTATTAAAAATTCTAATTACTTACTTTATGCCGATGACTTGAAGGTTTTTCGTGAGATAGAATCAGAAAATGATGCGATACTGCTGCAAAGCGACATAGATGCCATCTATTCATGGTCCTTAAAGAATAATCTTTTATTTAGTATTCAAAAGTGTAACATGATGACATATACAAGATCTCGCGAACCGCTTAAATACTCTTATAAAATGGCAGGTATGTCGTTGTGTCGAATAGATGAAACCAAAGATTTGGGAATTGTATTTATGGCGGATCTTTCCTTTAAAAAACACATGACGGAAACCACGGACAGAGCTTTCAAGGTATTGGGTTTTGTAATGAGGAATGCAACACATTTTAAAAATGGTAACACCTTGCGCGTATTATACGAAACACTTGTGCGTTCAATTCTGGAATCAGGTTCCCTTATTTGGAGTCCAGGTGAAACCACTTATGTGCTGCAACTTGAAAAGGTTCAGAAACGTTTTTTACGACACTTGTATCGAGTCGAATGTGGCTATTATCCGTACTTGTATCCTTCATTGTTTGTCATGGGATGTATGGGATATGAAACGTTAGAAAAGAGGCGTAAGGAGTATCATTGCAGACACTTTTATAAACTGTTACACGGAATAATACAAAACCCCACAATTCTCGCCGAATTGAATTTTTATGTGCCAAACTCATATTGTAGATCGCGTTCACACATGTTATTTTATCCTCCACAGGGTAGGACTAACCTTATAGCTAACTCTCCTGTAGGTAGGGCTGTACAATTTCTTAATGAACTAGCACCTCACGTCGATATATTTGCTGTATCATACCGTGAGTTCATTAAGCATATAGACAACTATTTATAATGTTTTGTTATTATTATTATTGTTA
The DNA here is from genome assembly GCA_947579605.1 of Athripsodes cinereus. Classification (NCBI taxonomy): domain Eukaryota; kingdom Metazoa; phylum Arthropoda; class Insecta; order Trichoptera; family Leptoceridae; genus Athripsodes; species Athripsodes cinereus. The sequence continues at coordinate 15,608,711 of OX388317.1, read as the reverse complement.
ATTGTTTTAGTAGATATATGTGGACATTTCTTTTATGAATATTATAATTGGCATGTAAACATTTTTGTTTCAGTATATGCTATTATTATGATTTTTTTGTTGTTAAGTATGTCGGATCGGGTACACGGTCTACTGGAACCAAAGCGAGCCTTGCCCATCACTAGTTATTTAATAAACAAGTAGTGTGATGTAGCATGGGTGGCTCTGATTGGGTAGTGGCCTTGTACTCGGTCTGAAAAATTATGGTGATTGTTATTTTTTTACATATTGATGTATTTAATTTGACGATGTTTTTAGTTAAGTTTGTTTTATAGTATTTTTTAAATAGTGTGTTTGGGAATACTGTGAAGTGTTTATACAGCATATTGTAAGTTCTTTTTTATTACTAAGATATATTATTTTAGTTGTTATTTTAGATTCTTATTTGTTCATGATTGTGATATGTTGTCCACTGTCCAGCAATTAGGTTTAACAACTGTCAAGCTGGCAGTGGTATATTTTATTAAAATAAAATAAATAAAATAAAAATCTTGTGAGAAATTTTGTTATTCTTGCAATTCAACCCTTTAGTTGCTTATGGAGGAAGTGTCTGTGTTGTTGTTTTGTTGTTTGCTGTTGTAATATCTTTGTATATATTAAATAAAAAAATCTAACAGCTGCATTGAGAAAAATCAACCGATAACCACATTTAGAACCAAATTGAAAACTGCACTATTTACTGGCGCACTTGAGATGGTTCAAGTAATGTGAAACGGTGCCAAAATCAAGTAATCGACCATTATCATAAAGAAAAACACACCATGAAATGAAACGTATGCTACGATCGTAAAATAGGCGCATATTTGTTGTTTATTGAATACTTTTACAAAACATATGAAAATATTTGCAACACTTGTTATGAATTATGATGTAAACATTTCAACTTTTCTTCACACTTAAATTCAAAGCCAGTAAGTAGATGCTAAATGAGGCGGCAATTTCAAAAGTTAAGTTTGCGATCGAAAATCGATAACTGTTGATATGTAAGGGTGTATATATGTATGCATGTGTTTTTTTTTTTTTTTTTTTAATTTTGTTTAGTTTTAGTTACCGGGTTAGTTGGAAGACATCGCATTTTAGCGATAAACTCGCCCTCTGTACATTGAATTTATAATTGTTATTTTTATGCCACTATTTCACTATGTAATATTGTAACCAATGTACAGTAAAGAATAAAATAAATAAATAAATAAATAAATATTACAACTTCTAAGATATTTTGTTGTAGGTAGGTACCACTTTTTCGCACCTTTTGCATTCCACAAACCATCAAACATCTTGATTGGAGAACCATGTTCACACAATGTAACATTACGCAAAATCTAATCGGAGTAAGCGAGAAAGGCGTCTCAATATTTGCAAATTGGCTGTAAGCTGGCTTAAGTAATAATAATAAACTTTATTGCACAATGAGGAGCATACATAATTACAAAGTTATAAAATAATGTGATACAAATAAATGATATTGGGTTCATGGAAAACGTTCATTAATTCTGTTTGTCTCACTGTCACGATATAATACCAGCCTAGAGTCAATTCGTTAAACGCCTTGTGACGCCTTTTTCACTTCCTTCAATTAGATTTTGCACTATGTAACTTTGTGTAAATTGTGTAAATATTGTGTAAATATAGTTCTCCAATCCAGATATCTGTTTTGTGTTGTCATCTGTGCGTTGTGTCCAAATTCAGCTGTACAAAATGTAAATATTCTTAACATTTAAAAATCATAAGGTTGTAGGATAACCTATCAAAGAGTTACCATTTGTTTGATGGTTTCATTGTGCTGTCAATGTTTAAATCCCTTTTTAGTACTACAAAGGAATTTAACACTTTCACGTCATAACGTAGATTTTTCGTTCTATTACGTAATATAATAATATATTGGTTCGTAGAAAGATACCCTAAGGCATACAGTGTTGTAAAAATACCGACAGGTAATAAACTAGGAATATCTAAAGAAAATGTTTATAACAATACTCAACACAATTTGTAAGATGCTGTGAAACATCAATGCAAATTTTATTATCGTTACAAAATACACTCTTTTTAAATCGATGAACATTATTGTAAAATGTAATAAAAGTGATTCTAATGTCAAGAGAAAGAAGTATAACGTGTAAACTTGCTTTTGAATAAATAAATAAAACTTTATTGGCAACATAATTATGTAGTATATGAACAAGTTTATAAAAAGTACCAAAAGGCGGGCTTATCGCAAAAGCAATCTCTTCCAGTTAACCCGAATAACACTCACTTGCGATAAATACTATGCAGGTACCTATTAACGAATTCATATATAAAGTGAGCGTATTATAAAAACTGCTCCACTAACTAAATAACAACTAGGTATACTATCACGGTATTTTCCACAAGTGGACACCCAGCGGACAAACTTGCAAACTGTCCTCTTCGTTCCAAAAAAAAGACTCATTGGTGAATGTAAAATATCTCTTTTTCTAACACTTCAATTCACCTGTCTTTGTAACATCGAGAAAATCTAAAACTTATGGAAAATACTAAGAGATCTATTCTTTGCTGACTGCTTCACGGTGCGTATAAAACATCAATCCTTTGATCACAATTACAATGCTGATATTCTCGGAAAAAATGCTGATACAAGACTCCTCACCTCGTAGTGGTTTATGGGAACTGAGACATCTATTTTATTATTTAAATTTTAATAAAATATGTATTTGGATTTGAAATAAACCCAAATAGACTGGAGACACTCTCGAATTATATCCAAGACGCTTGTTTCGTGTAAGTGGAGTAATTAGGTTGAGAATGGAATCGAAAGTGGGTCTTCCAATTGAAAATCTGGAACTCTACCGTCAGGTTACCGACCACCGAGGCTTTTCTAGACAGTTAAAAAGTGCGAATAGTGAACTAAAAGTAACTTAGCTTTTTTGCTGAAGAAAATTTATGTTTAATTTTTGTATTTCAAATATTTCAAAATTATGTAGTGGATTTCATGAAGACTACGTAAAGATGATGGTTATTTTTCACATATTCCTAAAAAAGTGAAAATCGTATATTTGATAAATACAAATAAAAAACAAAGTGAACAGTATTATTTCACAGAAAGTATAAGTCAAAAGATGAAAAATAAAATAATAATAAAGAATAATAAAAAAAATAACCGGTTTCAGAACTTTTTATTGGAATAGTAAATAAACAATAATAGAAGAACACTCTTACATATCACCATGCAAAAACTCATGCAAAATATGCATTTTAATGGATGCATAAAACATGTTGGTAATAATAATAGATACACTTTACTGCCGCAAGTAAAAACATGTTAGTGCTGATTTTATGACAATGCAAATTCGAATATGGACAACACTTGCAAGAAGCTTTTAATACGTCAGCACAATATAGCGCTGAATACATTATTACAAGTAACATAGGCACACTTAATCCTGGAATTCAGGTGGTAGTTAACAAGTTTGTTTAATTCATATTCTATCTACTGATTCTTTCTCGGTAAACAGTCACTCAGAAAAACCGACTACTACTATGAAAAAATAAACACATATTGTGTATACTTTATCGATGTAATTTTTAAAATTGACCATATGAGGTGACATTATTATGTAAATTTAACATACGAAACTACCATATAAGGTTAAGAAAAGACAACGTCACCTTATTTAGTAGTGCCCCGGACGGAAATTGAACCCGCAGTTTGACGTATACCTACTCTAGCACAGGGATGCACAGACTTATAGGGAACAGGGGCCACTCGGGAAGATTATGAGCCTAGGACGGGCCGCAATAAGAAAATTAACAATAATAAAAATTCGAATTTCCAGAAACGCACACACATTAAATTTTCTACGCCCCCCCCCGTCACCGAATTTTCAAAATGGTATATTGCTATAGGAATTTGATATATTACAAAAACACAACAGTTTTCTTAAAGAATATTTTCTCCCAGTACCTGTGTTTAAATTTCCAAAATGGTACAGGAATTTGAAATATTTCAAAAACTCCTCAGTTTTGTTAAAGAATATTTACTCGAATTATCAAGTATCCGGTATATTTACCGAATATCCGAATATAACTGGTATTGATAATTTTTTTTTAATATTATTATAATTCGCTGGCGGGCCGCAGATATACCGACCGAGGGCCGCGGTTTGTGCATCGCTGCTCTAGCAGAACACCTATGTATTTATGTTCTTAGAATTTAATTTTAATCTTTGATTTTCATAAAACGTATCATATATTTGAAAGTAGAATAGTATTTTTTTATTTGATTGAAAATTAAGTAAATTATTGACAAGTGGGGTAGCCAATGGACTAACTGAATGTAAAAGGAAATAAATAAGAGAAATGCTAATTGAAATCTTGCAAATCGGGGTGTTACCCTAATTATATAATTATTGGATTAGACGAGCGTGTAAAAAAGATAATGCTATAAGCGTGGACCGAGTTAGTACGTCCAGTACGAATCAATAAAAATAGGAGTACCATAAAAAGCTGACCGATAACTGGGTATATCAAAGATAGATATTTTTTCACAAGTTTTTGAGGGTCCTGTAAGAGACGGATATTCGTTAAACCTTACGTGTATAAGACAATAAACATCTACAATTAAGTGATGATACATGCCAACCATTTTGAATGTTTTATTTTTTATTGGGATGGAGAAGACAGTCTGCATGTTCATTATTACTTGCAGTTGGTCCGCTGGCTACTCCACTTATGTGATGTGCCGTGATAGTATAATTTGTTCAAATAATTACAGGAAACCTTTTTTAATAATGAATTCAGATAGTGTGTGAGTGCAAATCAATCTTGTCTTATGTTTATAATTTTTATTTTATTATACATTATTGACTCCCTGCAGTTCACATAAAGAAATTTCACTTCTCTTATTCAGCGATGAATTCAGAAAGCATTATTCGGTAAATGGTAAAAATCGCAACATAAAAATAACCGTTAGCTTGCGAATAATAAATACTGTAAAAAAATATATATTTAGGTTATTGATACATATGAATGTCCAGCGTTGTTAAATGTGTCTCGATTTCATTAACAAACTATAAATTCTTTAATGGAAACACGAAGTTAACTTTCTTTGTTACAAATTATATAATGGATGCACAGTAACATACTAAGTAATTTGTGATTGAAAATGCAGCGGCTTCTTACATATGTATATACTATACACGTAGGTAAGGAAAGAAAGAACGCACGACTAACTGAGCCAAAGGCGTACCTAGACTTTTTTCAAAGGGGAGAGGGTGGGCAGTAGTTTAACTAAATTACTATTCTATGCAGCAGATTTAATTAGAATGTTGGGCTGATTTTTTTTTTTGCATAAATCACTTTAATTTTTCATCTCAACTAATGATCTTTACTTTGTTTATCGCAATTTAAATTTACTTACTTACTTCCGATGGCCGAACAGCCCTTGTAGGACCTTTGCCTCCGAAACAATAGATCTCCAAGCCTTTCTATCCTGAGCAATGGACTGCCAGTCGTCTTTAGCATTGAGCTCCTCTAGATCTCGGTTGATGTTATCTAACAATCTTTGTCTTGGTCTGCCTAACGGTCTCCTGCCCTCGGGTATACCCTGCAGAATACCTTAAGTGGCCCTTTCTTCTCCAATTTAAAAACAAAATAAAATTAAAAATTGATTGTTCTAAAAAATGTCTTCCTTGACTTTTAGTGCAGCATCATCTTAAGCCAATTTTCGATTTAGTTGACATATTAAACTTTCGCCTTTCTTGTTTTGGTAAAATAATTTGAGATAATATTCAACTTTTCAAAAGTTTTATTCATTGTATGTAATTTTTAACTCTAATGAGAGTGGCACCTGTTGGCTTTGATGTAAATTTTTATACTTATAGGTTGAAATATCTTTATTTCTCGGATATTTCAGGAGTCCAAGGACTCCTATTTATCCGTTTTATTTTTATACTTATCCCAAATTTCAAAAAAATACTATTTCATTATTTCATTCCATTTCTGAACTTTTTGAAGAGATAGGGGAGATGGGATAAGCTGCCCGCCGAGTACGGCAATGATCCAATACCATGTGATACAGTATAATAGAATTTAATAATTATTGTAATGCATCTACGTGTGATAGCGGTTTGCGGTCACAAAATAATTGGTGATAAATCAAATTTAATTAAATACGTTAGTAAAAAATATACGAAAAAAACATTGTTTCGTAACACACGTAATATTCTGGAAAAGATTGGTAATTTTATTTGTAGGCATTCACAAAACAGAATATTGAATAACAAATTCGTAATGTGTATGTAAGAGTTTGGCAGAACTAAGGATTACACAAAGGTTCTCCGTAATCTTTTCCCTAATAATTTTGCAGTTTTTTAGAGCTCATCGTTAAATTTAATATCATGTTTTACACGACTAGGTATATAAACTTTATCTCTAAATCATATTTCATAAAATTCAGTAATGAAAGAATCCATTTCTTCAAATATATAACTTACACCGTAAAAAAACAACAATAGTGTATCCGGAATAGAGATACCGCCATTACTTTTCTGTAAGTTTTCGAGTGTCCTGTAAAAGCTGCGCAGACTTTTGAAAATATTAAACGAGAGATTTAAAAACTACAAAACAGCGATGAGGCAAGCTCTCATCTTGTAGTTTCTATTTTTTTATGACGGATAAATAGAAAAAGAATGGATATCATTGAAATATACACACAAATTGCTCGAAACGGGTGGATTTCCGTAACCGATTAATAATTAATTGAAATAAATGTACACAAATATATAACTGGAAAGCTCGTTAATAAGTGTTAAAAACTGATACCGCTGAAACGAATTAAGTAATTATTTTCATACCTTATGAATGTTTAATTAATTTCCTAAGTAAATAATAATATTATAGTTTAATAACAGGTTCACTGTTCAAACAATATAAATATTTATATGTCCACGTGCGTGCATGAGGTTCAAGAAACTAATATGAGGGTATATGTCTATTTATGGTTGAATGTTAATATTATATCTTTTACTATTTCATTCGGAAATAGGGTTATCACTTCCCCATAAAAGTTTACGCTTTAAAATAGTTTAAAAACAAGTTGATTGCGGATCTAGATGAATCTTGGATATTAGACTGTTTTAATTGCTGTACATATTTAACAATTTGAAGACAGTGATTATTCATTCAAATCTTATTCAGCAATAAGGGATATCATTCAAAATAAATTAATTTTATTGGCACAAAGAGAAAGAAGAAGATTCCCACGACGGCGGTTTTAGCCTGCCGGCTCTTCAGGCCTGCCCAATGGCCCGCCCGTGAGGACAATTTGTGAGGTTTGAATGTGCGGATAAGTAGGAGTTAACGACTCCTGGGATATCCGGGTGTGTGGTGGGTCTCTCTTCAATGGTACAAAGAGGATAACTCCACTGGCTTCTCTACTTGTAAGATATATAGAAAAAAAAAATATATAAGTATAATGCCACGATTGCATGTGTTTGAAAATTCACGGAATCATTTAATAGATATCCTAATAAAAGTTGGTAAAATATTAATATTACGCGTGCTGTTGCAAGAATGAAAATTAGGATGCATAAAACAAAAAAGGAGTAAGAATTTAAATTTCCAACAATCAAACACTGATATATTAGATAAACACGATATCAATAATGGTACAAGTTGAATACTCTGTCAATGATGAATTGTAAACACATTCTTTTTTCCTTTTCATTATTATTTATTTATTTATTTATTCTTTACTGTACATTGATAAAATACAATTACATAAAAGGTATACATCAAAATTACATACAATCAATATACAGAGGGCGAGTTTATCGCAAAGGCGCGATCTCTTCCAACTAACCCAAAAGTATTAACTTAAAGAGAAAAAAATAAAAATAAAATAACATATGATAAAAATATAATTAAACATTATATATAAGAAAGGAAAAAGGGGGGGGGTTAGGAGTGATGGGTAATAGGATTTTTGGATAATATTCACACATCACAATTCTTGTTTACTTTTAAATCGATCTCAAAGCAGAATTAATATAGTCCTGGGCCCGTAGCCAAAACACATTTTAGCGTTTCGTTTTCGTTCAAATATAGACGACGTAGCGAGAACGTGTCAATTTTCGTAGCTGCTTGTGTATTTTAGTTACGAAAATTGAGACGTTCTCGCAACGTCGTCTACATTCGAACGAAAACGTAACGCTAAAATGTGTTTCGACTAGGCCTACTGACCATCAATTTATTCTATCAATGTTATGTAATTCCTATTCTAGAGTCATGCGGTTACCCTGATATTGTCAACCAATAGGTCAAAATTAATAATTATTACTAAAAACATTACTAGAATTAAACTTGCTTGGGGTACAAAGATGAGAGAAAAAATTCAAATAGCTAGCGGGTAATGTATGTATCAATACTATCAATATATATTATTATTGTTGACAACCCTGAAGGAATGCTGTATAATTAAATTATTCAATTAATGATTAAGTAATTCATTATACATTTTTCATCCACTTGTTACATCCATAGTGGGTATAAGTTGGTTTAATTATGTTCATTTAAAGTTTTAATAAAATCAGCAGCTGATTATGTTTTACAGTATTTTAAATCATTACTATCAATAGTTCGTCGGTAGCCTGGAGTCGGTAGAGTCTCGAACTCGTGATCAAGAGGTCCGTGGTTCGATACCAGGTGCCGGCAAACTCCCCTTTCACGGCACAAGCTTTTAGCTTAGTGTGAAAAATGTATAAGGTTATATTTGGGTTAATAATAAAACAAAGATTCTGGGCTGGTATGGATGGATGCTACAAATAAAACTTTCTGATCGCATTAAAAACACGGAGATACGTAGAAGATCGGGAGTTAAGGATGTTGTCGAAAGAGTAGCAAGGTTGAAGTGGTCATGGGCAGGGCATGTTGCTATGCTTAAGGATCAAAGATGGACAAAAAGGGTAATGGAGTGGAGACCTCGTGAAGATAAAAGGAGTAGAGGAAGACTTCCAACGCGTTGGTCAAACGACATTAAAAGAATTGCTGGTGACTGGTTGCAGAAAGCCTAGGACAGAGATGCCTGGAGACATATGGGGGAGGCTTATGTTCAGCAGTGGACAGGAATAGCTGCATAAGTATGTAAGAAAGTATGGATGGGCTATTTAACATATACCTGCATTTTGAAAAGTATTTTGAACACGGATTGCGACATTCAACAACTGCAAATAATATAGAAATAAAATGATTACAATAATAATTTGTGCATTAGCAACAGTTAGCAATAACTAGTCATAGGAGTAGTACCTAGTTGTATGGAGAAAATGGAAGGAATTTATTACAAAATGAGACAAATGGTGTTATACTATTACAACAAGATGTATGAATAATGATAAACTGGATGTCCTAGAATATCATTGCCAGAGGGAAGTGTTAAATTAAAAGGAAATATTTTATCCTGTATTTAATACAACATAATGCGAAGTTTATTTCAATGTTGATTTAAGGCTGCTGCGCACGAGAAAAGAACATTAACAGGTACAAAGAATAATGTTTTAGGTACCAAACCGTAATTAATTAGTATTGCAAATGACAATATTTAAATGGGCGACTAAAAGAACAAGTGGTCGACTTACGATTAACTGACTCTAATATTATTTGTGCGACGAGAAAAAAGTTGGCGACTAATATTGAGTGACGAAAAATTCTAACTGAGCTGCGAGAAATGGGCGACAATTTTACTAAGTGAGCGGCTGAAAAAACTAAGCAGGCTACTATAAATACTAACTGAATTATTTCCTCTTGAAAGAGAGAGTGAGAGAGAAAATTAATTTCATGGGAAATCATCGAATTCTGCGAACATGAAACTTTAAAAAAGATCCCCAAAGTAAACTATCAACGTCTCCCCCTTAGCGAACCACGGTAAAATTATCAAACATTGACTGGTCCGCGGAGGTATTTATATATTTACAAGTTACTTTACTTTACTCACTAACAAGATATTTATATACTTGAATGTGGCAGAGAAAATTGGTTTATTAATTATTTAGTTATGAAGACTAAAATCCAATCTAATACAGATAGTATTCTCCTAATAAATGTTAGTTATTGAAAATGACAATATTTCATGTAGGCGCCTGAAAGTAGTTAAGAAAAAGATTTATAATGGAACACTCAACAGGCGGGATCCAATATCAACTATCAGCGATATTACACAGAAGTGAAATAAAACGTTACAACAAAATCAATAAGACAAAGTCGTTATTAGGAAATATTACATATTGCAATACATACTGAAACGTTAATTAGTATTAACAATCGTTTTACAAATAACCATAAAACGTGCATGTTAATGTTAGGATACAGACACATACATAATTATATACATAACATGGAATTTATTATAAGATGTTGTACACTGTTAAGAACAAAATGTATATGTCCATATTTATTATACAATTTGGAGTATAACATTTCCACAAACTTAATACTTCTTAAACAAAATCATAATATGTATTTTTTTTCTCTTATGGCATAGCATCCTACAAGGACTTTTTGTTTCAAAGACAGTCAATCATAAATATTCACACTCGTAAAAAATGCATGTTATGAACGACTAACTAGCCATGTCTAGTGCGACAGTACATAGAGTTATCCATATTCAAGCCAAAATTTTAGTATTACTATTATTTATCGTGTCGAAGCCCAGAAAAAAATCAATCAAACTGATCTCCAGTACTGTGCAAAACGCACTGTAGGTAGAGATGTGTCAAAAATATCCTCCATAGTGCATGTAACAGGGCACAATGGACACTCCACAAGTGTGGCATGGTCTGTGCTGCACCACAGTCACATGCTCCGGATTCGTCCTGTAGGAAGCCCCATCGTTCTCTATTGTCGCGGCAGTTTCCACTTAAATCTTACTCACGAACAATTTGTTCCATAGTACACCTATTCAATGTAGTATCAAAGATTCAAATTTGCAATCAAAATAAATATTATTTATTGTCTTTCTTGAACATTTCACGTGATAGTTGTTGTTCTATGTTCAAAATATGCCCATGGGACCATAAATATACTAATAAATGCGCCAAATTGACATCATAGAATAACAAATATTCTATTGATTGACATCCTGAAATTCGTTCCGTTTACATTTAATGTATTTAATGTAAATGTATTATTGTGCAATCTTGCTTGTAATCAGTGTAATAGACAGTATAATAGGTTAATAAATAAATATTTCTTAAAAGATTATAGTATTTTCTTTTATTATTATATAATATTATATTTCTGCAAATAACAAAAATTTATGAAACATTCATATACTCGTAATGTCGCACCTATTAACAATTATTCCGTACGAAGTATATTACGATACAATAACAAATAATTTTAATTTATGTTCAGACGGTGTACGTAATCGTTCGGAGCAACTAATAATTTTGTAATAACGATATATTCGCAAGCAACAATATTCACTTTTAGTGATGCTACGAATATTCTCGCGAATATTCGTATATGGTACATTTTTTTACATTAGTATTCGCAAATAACATGGAATTATAATTGGTTAATCTAAAAATTTATTTATTTTATTCATTCTTTACTGTACATTGATAACAAAAAATTACATATATAGAAGGAAAACATTCAAGTTAGATACAATCAATACACAGAGGGCGAGTTTATCGCAAAGGCGCGATCACTTCCAACTACCTTAAAGGTGTAAAAATAAAAACCAAATAATAATGGTAAAAATAAGCAAATCAACTGAAGAGAAAAAAAAACAATAATAATGATCTTATAAAAAACAAATGAAAAAACATTTACTCTACATCAGACAAAATGTTATCTGAAATTCACATATATGATAAGACAAAATCCGATATCTATAATTTGTGCCCTTCTTTGGGCATAAGGATGCAGTTATTTCTATACTTCGATAGCTTGCAAATCTTAATCTCCAGATCGGAAAAGTCAAAAATACTTTATATTCTTCTGAGTCAGGAATAGTTCGAGCGATTGTAAATATATAAAAAAAACATAACGATTTTGAAAAGATGTAAATATAATTACTAGCCAAATGTTTATTGAATCATCATTCTGTGTTTCCGAGGGAAGTCTCAAAGAAAAATAACATGGACTTCTGGATGATATTCGAGTTTGCAAATATAATATTACGGTATTATTGACATCACTAATATCTATACACAAGATGTCTTATTAAATTATTTATAATATCATGGCTAATAACATGCAAACTATGATAATTTGTCATTTCAAATGGTTCGGTTAGCGTTATAGTTTAAAACGAACAAGAATATTACATAAGAATTATGTAAACATGTATCTACATCTATAGTAGATGTTAAATTTGAGTAGGGATACAATTACAAAATGAATGTCCATTTCCAATGTAATGATTAAGATCATGAGCGGAAGCATTTATTTAAAAACAACAAGTGTAAATAAAATAAGTTATTTACAAATATTGAATTTAGGAACCAATAGAGTCAGAGCTTTTATTATATATAATTTACTCAGATATAGAAACAAAATTATCGGAAAGAAAAAAAGCGAAAAAGCGAAGTGCTTAGAAAGCAGAAATAAAATACACTGTATAGTACTGGCTACAACACATTGAATTAGCAATTTATTTGTAAGAGTATCAGTGGACATGCATTATTATGTATTGTACAAAGGCTTATGCCGTCTATTGAGTAATAAATAAATAAAAATACACGTGCCTTGCCTAAGTAAATAAGAAAAAGATCGGGATTTCAGACATATATTTTAAATACTTGATCCTACAACTTGTGAATGATACAAATATGAAAGAGTGTTATAACTCTACATTTGACTAGCGCATAAGATATCAATGACTAAAAACAAAAACATAAAGCTACTACTACTCTTATACCACCATGACACATTCCACAAATGGGGTGGTTAGCAGACAAGTTGCATGTAACAAAGACGCAAGGTGTACTCTCTTTCTTTCTTTTTCAGGCAAGGCACCCGCCACCGAGTGAATTATGCAAGAAGTCCTCTCCAAACATAAAGAAAACATAATTATGACGATTTTCAACTAAAATCTCTACGAGAACATAATTATGCAGTACATAATATACGTTATGGCGATAACACTTCTCGGTATAATGTAGCTAGCGGACTTAAACAATCGTCAAATGTATACTTTAGAGATAACATCAATTCATACTACAACAAAAGCTAATCAAATTTAAATTGAAGTTAGAAATCAGCGAGAGTTTATGATCAAAGTCGATCAGAGTTTTATTGGCTATATGTTGTATACTTTACAGCTAGTTTATTTTTATTATTTCTACAAAGAGAAGAAAGACTCCACACGATGATCCGTATAAAAATATATAGATAAAATCTATCATCAAAAAGTAATTAAAAAAATAATGAACACATGCAATGTAAAAGCCTCAAGGTATGTTGTATATTTAGACTCTTTAAATAGAATGACATAATGTTAGAAGAATCAGCTAGTCTAATACCCGTAATAACCAGGATAATCGGCACATGTGAATAAGCTTTGCTTAAATAGGTTTGGGCAAGTAGAGAAAGTAACGGAATGAACAAGAAATGATCAATTAACAAATAAAATAAAATAAATATTTATTATTTTGTTTTGTGTTGTAACACACAAATTAAAATAATAAATATTTATTTTATTTTATTTGTTAATTTAAAATGAAGTGTTACAAAGTAAATGCCGATACAATTAATGAAAGAAATGATCATATTGTGTAAATGCCAAGTTAGTTGTAAGCTATCGCAATCTAGTGATACACTTGCCTATTGGATTAAATTATAATCAACTGATATTTTTATGATAGTTTGTGATGATGGAATTTGTATAAATGTACAGTAAAGAATAAAGTAAATAAACAATGAAAAGAAAAATCATACAAAGAAAGAAGGGAACCCGGATTTCCGAGTGTAAAGTAGCTATGTGATTCAAACTTCAAAGTAAACTATAGTACACTTTAAAGACACAAGTTATTCCTTTTCAATCGTGATTTTAATAAACCTTGATTCACACCTTTATACAAAAAAGTACAAATTGTGCACGTCAGCTGAACCTTCTTATTAACTTTTAGTAATTCATACCACCACGGCATTTCTCAACGGTGGGGTATTCAGTGGATTAACCGCAAGCACGTAGTTCTCTCTGTGCCACTTAAAATTACGATATTCAATTTACTTATTAAGAAAATTTTAAATATTCAAGCATTATGACATATTTGTCTTGTAATAAATTTTACAGCGAGTACTAATGTATGACCAACAGTAAGTAGCAAACTAATATTTATAATAACTCATAATGAAACCCATTACTTCTTACCAACATATCAAGATTGTTCTCGAACAGTATCTGGCGTATGATCCTCTAAATGCGACAAAGAGGGTACGAAGAAATAGAAGGAATCATGCGGCGATTAGGAGACGAAGGGAGTTGCATCGACTGAGAACCGCGGAGTTGTCGTGACATTGCACCGCGATAGTAGGAGAAAGATTGTGGCGTGAAGCAAACTCACCTGCGAAATAGAAAATACAATACGATGTAGAAAATACATTAAAGAGAGAGTGAGAGAAAGATAATTATTAGCATAATAATAAATATTACATTGTATTTCTAAGCACAAAATATGTCTATAAATTATTTATTAAAAATACTAATAAGTAGCTACACGATATTTTGGAGAAATTGGTAGTTAATAGATGCATATTACGATGAAAGAGTTAACAAAATTTTAACATACTATCAAAATCTCTCCATTCAACAATCATTCAAGGAGCGAGCAGCGGAAACGAGCTTCCAATATTCAGAGCGATTTAATATCAAGTGATTTTACAGTTTTCTTGAGATCTAATGACTGGGGTATAAAATAACTGAGAGTTATACACTTAAGTCTTTTATCTGGCTGTAGCAAAACATGACATTGCAGTCAAGTATATAAAGTTCAAAGGTCACAAGGTTGGATCCTTTGATGATCAGTGGCCAAAAAGTTGCAACAAAAACCGATAGGTGTCGATAATCACGGGAGAGTAATTAGCAGCTTAAAACAGCAACAATCAGAGTGCACGTAAAACCCTCTGTGGGTTATTGGTTAACGCATTTGACTTACAAGACGGAGGTCCTGGATTTGATACCCGGTGAAGATATGGGATTTTCATTGAATGTTTCATACTTAAAATGATGTGCGGTTGGTTGGACAAAGTTGCTACATGGCAGTCACCCGATTTGCAAGGGATTGATAGAGAAAAAAAATAAGAGAAAAAGGTGAACGCTGGCATGGTATTATAAAGCGCTGAAGATACTCGTATCGTCAGAATACCTTATAGCATATTACCCAATAGACGCCTCATCTGCAAAATAAATATATTGTGCAAACTCCTTTTTGTAAGGAGGACAAAACCTTTCCGATGCTTAAGAATCGGCTTAGGCTGGTTTAAGTGCACTTAAATGTATATTGTCTCAAATGCCTGTTAATCCAAACCACCGCACTCTATCCACTAAAGTAGGTATAATCAAGAATAGATCAAGTAATATACATTTTTTTTACAAAAAAAATCGTCTCATTTAAATTCAAACAATACAAAAGATCCTAATGAATACAATCAAATCTTACTAGAGATAATAATTTAATAGGTGTATAGGTAATAAAATCTTCTTTAATTAACAAATTAGTTATTGTACATATAAACATTTTAAACCAAATATATCTAAGATTGGAAGATATCGCAGTTAAGCGATAAATTCGGCCTTTGTAGATTGAATAAGATAGCTTAAAATTTTATGATACTTTGTAATGATTGATGTTCTAACCAATGTACAGTAAATAAATAAATAAGTCCTGTGTAAATACAACGGTTGAATAATTTTGTATGAGAATTATAATGATAGTCAATATTGCATTAAATGTATAATAATATGTATGCAATAGTGCTAGAGCTGTTGGCAATGGGCGTGATTCATAGGGCTTCATTGTTTATAAGCGATAATTATCTTAGTTAAGTAAAGGTACCGCCCGGAGTGTTGTAGGTATGTACATATTATTATTGTAGTTGGTGGTGAATGTATAGTATGTAGAGTAGGTATCTCTCATAGCTAAGTGAGGATTATAGATAGGCTAAGTATTATTAGGTACTACTTAACTACGATATTATTTACAGTTTGTCATAATATAATATGTTATAAGTAAATTAAAATAATTTCATTCAATAACTTCGGATGCATTATTATACATACATATTTTATGTATTGGGAGTATAGATATAGTTATCCCGTGGAGAACCCGGTAAAGAATTGGTCTCCCACTCTTCTCCAAAAGTTTTTGAGTGTCCAGACCCCCTAGACAAACACGCACTTGGCGATCGGCTACAAACGAATTTTCGTCAATAATTGCAACAATACCGCATAATTATACGGTACGTGTAGGTAGATAGTCGAAAAGTTCGCCAGTAGTTGATCGCTAAGTAAGGTTTGTCTACGGCCCCTGTAAAAGGCAGGTGTTCGAAAAATAAGACACTTTACATCTTAAATTCAGCGATAAGGTTTGCCACCCATTCTAAATGTCTTGACTTTGTATTGGCACGGAGAAGACAGCTTGCATGTTTTGTATGCAGCTGGTCTGCTGGCTACCCCACTTGTGGGATATACTGTGATGGTATAGTAGTAGTAGTAGAGTATAGATAGGTATATTATTTCATAATTATTGTACGTTATTAGATATATAAATATGAAATTATTAATATATTTGCTCACAATAAAATACATACCTACTCGTAAAGTTACATTA
The DNA here is from genome assembly GCA_947579605.1 of Athripsodes cinereus. Taxonomy (NCBI): domain Eukaryota; kingdom Metazoa; phylum Arthropoda; class Insecta; order Trichoptera; family Leptoceridae; genus Athripsodes; species Athripsodes cinereus. Next base: position 15,591,858 of record OX388317.1, on the reverse strand, counting down.
AATTTATGAGCTATGGCGTTTAATTTTTGATAAAGTTGGTTTAGTTGGAAGAGATTGCGCCTTGACGACAAACTCGCTCTCTGTATATTAATTGTATTTAATTTGAATGCATTTCTGTATAAAACTGTATGTATTGTGATTAACTTACAGTAAAAAACGAATAAATTAATAAACTACATTCGAAAATAATAATTTTCTTTATGTGTGGCCAGCTACTCAGCTAAGATTCTTACAGTCTGTAATATAGGAGAGACGATGATCATGGTTAGGCCATGTTTTGAGAACGTTCAGTGATAGTTGCCCTAACACAACACTGTTCCTTCGTCTACAATGGTTCCAACGACATACGTCTCTCTTGCACAATGAATCGTTTCATTAACAATGACATCAGATCGGTAAGAATCATGTGGGAAGAAGTGACTCAATAGGCGCAGAGACGTTCTGAATGGAGGAGGCTGATTTCTGCAGTGTGCTTCCGAGAGAAATGTTGAAGGGTGAAATGAGATGATGGTTTTTCTGAATATACAGAGAGTGATCTTAATTATGATAGACATCACTATGCAAGACATGTGATTAGTATGTGAGATAAGAGGTTACAATAAAAAAAGTCGCTCACACAAGACGTTGCAAATAGTATATGCTATGAAAAAATTGTAATGAATTGGTGAAATATCTTGGAAATATTTGAAGAAATAAGTTTCTAAAGAAATCATCTACATCCATAGACCAATCAAAGGGTCGACCAAGGAAGAATATACTTATTATTTATAGATTATAGATACATAAGTAGAGATTTAACAAAGAGTCACATTTTCCTGTCAAGAGAAATGAAACTAAACACCTTTACTTTAAGACACTTAATAATATAATCGTGTACATTAGAGTGAAGCATGTATGAATAATGTCGGTTATATTAAATTTTCATAAAGTGAACAAGCATGCCGTCAAAGTATAATATAATCAGACCAACAACGGGAAGCATTTCACAAAAGCGAGACACCTCTTATTATTTCGTATCTGAAAATCCGATGCCGATATCATCTATCAGTCATTTAAAATCTTAACAATGTCCATATTTGATTGATAATACAGAGTCAGGTATTGCTGTTAACATCATTATTTCACCACGGCACAACCATATCGGGCATTACATGTTGTGCCAAACGACAAGCATTATTTATTATTTTGAATGTACGACAACTGTATTATTGCCTTCCTTTTGCTTGTTGTGCATAGATCTCATTCCGTCAAGTCCGTTAGATCAACTTACCAACCACTAAGTATAATAATAATAATATCTATCTAATATGTAATATCATGCTTCTCACTACCACTGAAAACTTTGAATAAATACAATATTAATAATATTATTTATAATAACCGTGTCATTCCTCACGATTTCTGATTTTTATCGCGAATCCAAACCAAATAGTATTATAATCCCTCATGTAGATTATCGTATAATTTGACCACATACCAAACAACGGTTATCCGGCGAGCTATGTATTTATCAACTAGATATTTGGTCACTTCAGGATAAATTTAATTTAGAATGAGTTACATTGTATGGGATATTAATATGATTAGTACCCGGAATGCGACTGTGGAGCTCAGTTCCAAACAATTCAGCATCGGGTGGAGAAGTGTCCAAGTAGAAGGTACGAGGGAGACTGGATGGACATCCATAGATCGACCCAAGAAGCGGTGCAGTAGCTTTCTGAATGAGAACCAAGAATTTGATTTGGAATAATTATTATTAATACAAGCCAAAGCCATAAAAAGTAAAGAAAGTAATATAATTAGTGAGCGAGTGGGAGAGTTTAGAAAATTGAGCAATAACTTTTTACTATGCTTCAATTAATTATGGCTGTGGTCCTGAAGACATGATTCTAGGAAATTACAAGGCGACGTCTGTCACCAACTATAGAAGTGGAAAAATAAGGCCGAACACCAAAAGTTAGTAGGTACCTATGTATTATTTATCCAAAAAATATTATTTTCTCTTATCGAGTTGATATTTTTTATTGGGATTTCAAAATTCAGAAGATAGTTTATCAAGAATCCGTCCAGATATTGATCGGCTATTCAGTATCTATCTGAACAGTGGGGTTAAGACAGATATCGGATATTGACAGCTATTTAATATCTGCCTGTAAAGTAAAATTTAGATGGATATCGGATATTGACTGAATATACGTTACATCTCTAATATAGATATCAACAGTTAATAATCTTATCAAATTGATCAATTTCTATATAATTTTAAGATATTTATTAATATTAAAATACTATTATGATGACAGTTATGAGGGTTAACAATGAGCAATTTAACGGAATTTAGATAATTTAACAACGCAAGATTTTTAACATTTTCAATAATAATTTTATATATCACGACTGATATTACGTAGATACTTCTAATTTGAAAAGATTTGTGCCAATATCATAAAAATTATAAATTATTACGATAAGAGACTTATAAAGCAAAAAAAATAAATTAAAAAGATTATTACTTTTCGTTGAAACTAAGTTACGCGCGGGAGCAATACGGACAAGGAACGACCAATCAAATTAATGACAAGGGTTTGTTTCTATTCTGGGATAGGATTTTGATCAAATAAATTGATGACATAAATTATTTATTATTGGAATTATATTTGAGTCATTACGATAGAAATATACTGTTTTATTACTATCGCATGTACCTACTTCAAAATAGCTACCACCCATCTTAAATAACAGCTTATTTTTTAATACAGAGAGGACAACCTATATGTTCATTACATTTAGTAGATAGTCCACTGAACTATTCATTTTAAGATGACACTGCGAAGGTAAAAGTATTTGTTTGAAGATAATAAAATATTTATTTATGAATATTTACACAAAGATAAAATTTTATTAAAATCGATGTAGGCAAAATGTAATACAACAAATAACAATAGGAATTACCACCTGTTCGGACACCTACATAGTACTACTTGTACATCTAAAGGAGCGATGTTATTAAGTATAGTAAATCTATTATATACAGAAGAATGTAATAATAATAATATGTATGTAGTATGTATTTAAATAATATCGCCCTGTAATAAAATACTTGTAGCGCTGCACAATACAAGTGTTGCAGAAGATATTGCATACGTACGAAATCTTAATAAAAATATTTGAGCCAGTTCGTTTAAATCTCTGTCTAAAAGAGTAATTTTAGTAAGGTATATCTTCTATAAGAGCTTAAACGATAATATTTGATGGAAAATAATCCTTAAACAGGTACTTCCATGTTTAAATTAAAAATTAAATGTGTATTGATTTTATTCTCAATTATGTTGTCATTCGTAGTATTTAGTAAAAATACTAACGTGATGAATTAACAGTAAAACGAGGATAAAAGTTGTGTCATCTTGATGTACTGCATATACTTGAACATTTTTGAATCATTATGTATTTTTTGTCTTCCTCTAGTTATTCGCTGTTTGCGCTTGCTTACACTAAGAAAAATGTAATTTTTGACTATTCTATATATCTTTCCCATATACCGCAAACTTTGTAAGGTAGGTAAAGGATGGAACGCCGAAACGATCCATCTTTACATACTCATAACGCATCTATATTTATATTCATGAGTTCGTCGGTAGCCTGGATGTAGAGCCTTGGCCTTCAGGACATGGGGTCAGTGGTTCGATCCCAGGTGCCGGCAAACTCCCCTTTCACGACACAAGCTTTTAGTTTAGTGTGAAAGGTGTATAAGGTTGTATTTGGGTTTATAACAAAACCCAGATATATCTTTAAAAAAAAAAGTTCTACGTGCATGTGGAATTTCATGTGGTGCCATTGAGAGAAAATCAGACTGTCACCAGCTTCAGAAACATGTTGAAAACTGCACTCTTCCTCGGCGCCCCTGAGACGGTCTAGGGACTGTTAAACGGCGTCAAAACAAAATCATCTAGAATCACCATCATGTGTATTGTCAACTTGGTGACAATTCCTTGAAGGGAATCAGGTGTCCAGCTAGTATTACAATATTGCAATATTTAAGTTCGCAAGATTTATTTATTGTGTCCGATATGAAAATATTTCACGTTATTCCGCTTCTACGTACATAGTGTAGTATAAATACTATCAAACTATTTATGTTATGTTATTATTATTGAAGTACAATACCCGTCCTGTCGTAAGCTATGAAAATATTATACATAATACGTATATTACAACAAACTGTGGTACGGAAAATTATTTGATTATAAAGTATTCAAAACAAGTGGATTTTCCTCCAAAGAAGTGGTTGATAGCACACTGCTGAGAAAATTAATTTAACACTTTGGCAAACATATCAAAACAAATCAACAACCTATAGAATAGCTTAAAGTTCTAGGAGTGTCAGAGTTTTAAATATTATTATAAATGATAATACGTATAATATTATTGTCATATATTGAGTGTCAGAGTTTTAAATATTATTATAAATGATAATACGTATAATTATTGTCATATATTGATATCTGGATAGGTGAATTTATTCAAATTTTGTGCGATCATGACTGATCACATAGAAACTTATCTGGTTGCATGATGCTGAAAAGTGTTGATAGCAATTATTAATGAAAAATGAATAGTTAATTGTAAAAATAAATTTGTACAAAAGGCATATTATAATTGATGATTTAATTAAATACTTTTAACTTTATTTTAAAAGTTATGAACGAATGAAAATGAAACTTATCTTTAAAAACCTATTACTCTCCAACTGACGCGAAATATACTGATTTTTTACACTCAATATATTTTTCATTTCTGTGTATTACATAAAAGAAATATATATTTCAGATGAAAATAATTGAACAACAAGAAAATTTGGTCGAATTTCACGCCCACACAATTCAAAATTAGACAATATGAATCATTATTAACTTGATAATTTTTGTAATCATATTTCCTATTACTTTTTCAAGACAACTTAAAAAAGTAATAGGAAATATGATTAAACTTTTGTTCATTGTTAATAATACATGTGATTGTACTAGAATTAACAGATAAATAAAATACGTACGTCTATTATTTAAAAACATATTATAATTTATGTAGAGAATTTCAGAACCCTTGTAAATGTAAAGTCTCTATTCTATTACACCAAAGCTGCTGCACTACCTACCGTGTCATATTGTACTATACGGTTAGGTCAAGCTTAGAGCTTTCAAGACTTTATCATTCTCAATCGTTGTCGTCGTCCACTGCTCTATAGCAACTTTAGCTAAGCTTTTGTATGTAGCGCCCGGTCATATTGACCTATGCCCTTTTCATTTTATGTTGCAGACCTAAATTCTGTCTTACATGAACTTACTGTTGTCTCTACTATTAAATATATTAATATTCATTGTTTATTGAAATAAAATTACTTTGCATTTAAGCGGAGTAGGTCGCATGAATCAAACCAGTACCTTCTAGTACTCGCCTTCTCCAAATTTAAATATAACGTTAAAATGCATACTCGCACATCTCATAAGTTATCTAATATTTTTTTTATACAAATATATTTATTCTAAAAAAGTATTAATAAAAAAAAATTGTGAGATATGTATAGTGAGATTTCGAGTATATTCATAAAACAACACCTAAACAAAACAGATTAATTAATATTATATTTGAATATAAATGATATATTTGTTTACTTATAAATTATTGTTTATATGAATTCTTTAATTGTAATGAAACTAATATTTTTTACCGGCTTCTAGCCTTTTCTCCGAAAATGTATTCATTATAAATGTCAATTATATATATTGTGATATATAAGGTCAATTTTTAGTTTGATTATATAAATGAAGAGAGCTGGCTGCTGTGCTTGCGGGATTTATTTAATTTTATTGCAACGTAAAACTAACACATTTGCCTGACAATGAGAGCTTTTGAAAGCTTGCTAGCAAATAAATATTCACAAGTGGAATAACCAAATTTTTGTTTCATTTGCATTTCTTAATAAAATGAATTTTCACCAAAAACAAGTCAGTCGAATAATTAAACATAAAAGCAATATTAAACGTAAACTGAAGATGATTTGAAAGTGGCTAATAATCAAAAGATAAGTGGAGGTAATAAAATTATGATGTCACTTAATATTACTTCATTATATACGGATGCATTGTGAGTATTATTGACTGAGGCATGTAAATAAACTTCCCTGTTATTGATAGAAGAGCCTATTATAATAATAGGCACATGCATCAAATCAATACGTTGTATTAGATTTGAATCCGGATCCATTATGTGGTGTTCTCACTTTGGCGAATATCGCCAGGCACCAAAATATCGCCAGCCATTTGAACCGTGTGAACAAAATGACAGCTAGTCTGAAACGATAAAAACCAGTAGAAACGATATCGTCTCGAGTTGACCACCTTCCAACATTTTCGGCCGATTGAACGAACGCGCATGCGCAGATGTGCGCGGCTTTCGTATCTATGGTAAAAACTTTATAACCTATAAATTTTATAATGTTTCCCGCTTCGTGACAGCTGTTATCTTTGTTGTTGGTTTGTGGCGTTTGTTTCCTTAATTAAAAGGCGCCTTATAACCTCTACTATAACATTTTCGACTAAATTTTCGACAAAACTTTTTTAATATGTTTAAAATGTATTTTTGAAATTGGCTTCAGAGCCGTTTAAATTGATAAAAAAAAAAAAAAATAAACACTTCGCGATCTCCATCTCGACGCCATTTTGAAAACAGTGTCAAAATCAAAGCGTACTGACAGATCGTTTCTATATCGGTGGAATGTGTATGAACAGGTAAGAAGTACAATGGATGTGCGGCGAAATTTGTTTTTTCGCCTGGCGATATATTTTGAAATTCGCCTGGCGATATTCGCCAAATGTGAACACACCATTAGAGAAATAATCTAAAAAGCGACAAAATCATCAAATATAAAAAGTATCAAATTTATGACTGAAGTATATCCAAATTATATGGAGTTAGTTCACAAGCTATGGGAAATTTAAACTTACTCGTAAATTCAAGTTTGTTTTTTTTATTGAATAATATTAAACACAATAATATTTTTTTTAACAACTTTCTATTTTATCCTGAAAACTGAGCAGACTCGTGCTTTGCGGGATTATAGGGCTATTTTTTGATATTTCAAAATTTCAATTTCTTAATCATTGTATGAAAAAAATAAGAACCCATTCATCATTAACGACACAAGCATAATATCCCACATATCTTTACATGTTTTTTTATGCAAATGAAATCACAGAAAAAGAAGTAAATTTTTAACTTATTTTCAAACGTCTAAAAATATTTATGTACCTACGAACTATGATTGAAGACAGTATGTACATAACACTTTGTTAATATTACAAAATACATACACTTGCATGATATTATTATTACTTTTAAATATCCGATACTAATGTGTGTACTAACGGGAGGTAACCGAAGTAGTCCTCCCTATGTTAATACATAATACACCTAATAGTTAATAGGAATATGAAAAGACAAGTATACACTTAGAACATTCTGCAGATAATATAATATATAGCATGATGATACACTTAGTAATATACAATGTATTACTGATATAAGGGAGGTTCAAACATTAAAATAGAAAAAAAACATGTACGACAAAGAGAGCAAAATTTAATATTATAGAATAACTACATATAGCATCATCTCAGATTGATCAATTATTCGTATCTTTTTATGTTATAAACGATTTTTTTTTTCTTTTAAATATTTGATCAGTTGTTTTTATCCTGTTCATAGACTTTGATATTAGTGTTGAAAAAAATTATTAAATTTCGTTAATAATTCAAACCTATAAATCAATTCTTTGAAAGATATATCATTCTAATTTTTTATTCTACAGAAGACGAATTTCAAGAAATAGAGAATTCGAGACATCAAAACAATATCTGTTAAGAATGTTTTTTGAAATATTCTGGCAGTTAAGATTTGACGGGTAATTTCTCAAACAGCATTAGTGGTCACTTAATGTAGTTAACCCTTACCAAATTCAAAACCATAAAGAACGTATTCCACAGTATGGTTTTCTGACATTGTGAATCTCACACTCAGAACTAGGACAAAACCTATCGGTGAATATGGTTTGCGAGATTCTGTTCCGAGTCTATTTAGTGTGGACCATTATTAATATGTCAGGTATTCGTCCATAGGTATCGGTGACTAGTTGACCAGTCATCATCTCTTCCTTCAGCCATGTCGGATATTCATTCCTCCTTCATATTTGGAAGGTTTAGACATAATACCACCTCTCTTCACAAACAAGTTCAGAAGAATCTAGATGGTGGCGGTGCTATTACATTCGGATATCCAGGCAGTTATGGGACTCGTTTAAATTTAAACCATTTCGCGGATTGGAAGATGTTTTCTCCATACGTCAGAAAGAGCAATATTGGAATAAACCGTCAGTCAGGGCAAGGGTGTTGATTTCACTTTATATATTGATCAACCCTCAGTGTCCATCTCAAGAATGATATGTAGGAAGGTGCTTGATATAACCATGACTAGACAAATTGTATATGTAACTACATACGCAGATAATATACCGGGAGTGATTATTTAAAACGCTCTTGATACTAACACTGAATCATACTATTTATGTATGTAGACAAATAATAAAAACAAAGCAATATATTTGCTATTATAAATATTAGATACGTATGTTATTATAATGCGTTTGGCGATTGAAATAATGCATATGGAATTATTATGTACAAGAGAAGTAATTTCAGGTATTAACGATAGTAATAAAAATGAAGTCAACATAGAAAAATAACATCGATATGAATAGTTACTGTTTATTTTTTATAAAACGTTTGTGAGTTATAGTAACTTAAGTATTCTTTGTTTGCTAAATGAAAATGCAAAATTTGAAAAGAATATTTTCAATCTTACATTATTTTTTGTTTGAATAACTTTTTTATTCCTTCCTAATTTATTCATTTCAATTTTCTTTATTCGCCTACCGAAAAGTTAAATCAGCTTTGTCTATAGCGTTGTTGTGTTTCTTTACAGATGATCACACTATGTCATTATTTCAGGAAATCGCATGAATATCATATCTCCAAAGTTGTAAAAAATAAATAAAGAATATAATTATAATATCACGACAAAAAACATGTAAGTGTTTAGCATTTAAACTAATATGATGAAATTCATATGCGAGTTATAATATATTAATATCCTTTACGACTAACGTACTTCTTTATACCTCAGTTGATTGGAGAAATGGTATGTGTGAAAAAAAACTCATGCAACACTTTGGTGAGATAAATATCATCAGTTTCAAAGAATCAAAATGAATATACGAAAAATACTTCGAATCATTGCCGTCAGAGATAGTGTTTGAATAGAGTTGACTTATTAGTCATAAAAAATCATCACTATCTTATTATTTTTAGAAGTACATATAATTAAATTTTTACATATTGTATTATAGTGTTGATCAGTCGATACCTACAACGAGTTTTTTATAAGGCTTCTGTAAACACTTCTTTCGTCAAATAATTTAATATTTAATGTGAAAATATACAATAACGAATGCACGATGAATGAATACCAAAGGAATCTTTTAATAATAACGCACTAAATGTATGAAAGAAGGAGTGAAAACAAATGCAAATTTTCAAGACTTAAGTATTTTGGCAACTTATCAAGAATTAAGGTGCGATGAGTAATAAAAAACATTTCGATTTTATAAACTAGATGAGGCGAAATAAGTAAAAAAAGAAGGTAGGATAGGTTAATCTTGCATTTTGTTATTTCTGTCTATGGCTTCGGCGTGATGTCTAGACAGTTGTTATCTCTCTATAGCAACAGCTTCAGAAGCAAATTGAAAACTGCACTCTTCACCGGCGCCCTTGAGACGGCCTGGGGACTGTTGAACGGCGTCAAAACAATATCATCCAGAGTCATCATCATCATCTCGGCATCTCCCTCAAGTGGGGTAGCCAATAAACTCAATACGTGTAAGAAAAATTCATGTCGTCATCTTCGACAGTTAAATAATAGATTATTTATATTCACACGAAATAAAAAAATACATTTACATGAAAAATTTAATTGAAATCATAAGAAATATAAATTTAATACACTGTGTGTTCAATAGACAAATATTGCTAATACTTCGAGTTCGTCGGTAGCCTGGAGGTAGAGTCTCGGCCTTCAGAACAAGAGGTCCGTGGTTCGATCCCAGGTGCCGGCAAACTCCCCTTTCACGGTACAAGCTTTTAGCTTAGTGTGAAAGGTGTATAAGGTTGTATTTGGGTTTATAACAAAACCCAGATATATCTTTTTTTTAAAAAAAAAAAAAAAACTTTATAGGTTATAACTGAGGAATAGTTTGTATGTTATGTATAAACCCAAATATAACCTTATACACCTTTCACAGTAAGCTAAAAGCTTAATTGAAATGGTAATTAATAAGACTATTGGTAAACCTAATGATGATGATGATGATGATGACTTTGGATGATTTTATTTTGACGCCGTTTAACAGTCCCTAGACCGTTTCAAGGGCGTCGGTGAAGAGTTCAGTTTTCTATTTGATTCTGAAGCTGGTGATAGTCTGACTATCTCTCAATGGCACCGGTAGGCGATTCCACGTTACCGGTCCAACAACACCAAAGACCATCTCATAGAAGTTAGACTTACCGGTTCTATCTAAACCTAATGTGCACATTAAGTAAAAAATAAAGTTGAATTTAATATGTAGGATAAAAATAATTTATATTATGATACAAGTTCATTTATGAGCAAATTGATTGATAGAAAGATAATTCAAATGTTTATATCAGTAATGAATATCTCGTGCAGTAAATCGTAACTTTAATAGAAACTGTTTTTCAAATTATTCAGGAATGCATTTTGGTTTTATCAAATACTTAACTTAATGCAGAATTAAAGATTTAATTGGACACGAACTGTCGCTAATTCTCATGTTCCGCTATCTGTAGTACCTAGTCAAACTATCGATACATTCAATAGTTATGGATTAAGTATTGGAACATTTCTAAGTAGGTATATTATCGTAGTAGCACATTAGCAATGCTTGGGATTGATTGATGATGGTAACAAAAGGTTATCGTGGATCAATATCTAGCCAACGGAGATAACAGACGGATAATTGATCACTTAGTGTAATTAAATTAAATCGAAAGACAATAATAATAATAGTACCTACCTAGTGGAATAGTAATTGATAGACTTTACTGAACATGCTGAATTGGCTAATGAAATCAATATTAAGTCAATTAAATGACAAACTGATATTAAATTTACCGTATTGTTATTATTAGTCGTGTTGGTGTGAAGACATTTTGTCAATTGAATTTTGAGTTTTTCATATCATCATTATATTTTTTCATCTAAATTTATCTACAAGATGTGATCAAACAATAACTGATTACTATGCATAGTCTTAATGTTATTCAAGCACTTTGAAAAAGATTATTAAACAGACACAGACTTGTGGGATATTATATAGACTTGTGGGATATGTAGTGATAGTACAGTATAGCATTTTATATGAAGTGAATGGCGGAATGCAGGTGGAAGACATTTGTGGAGGGTAAACACCAGTAACGTGGAAATAGAGGTCTTTATACAGTAGTGGATGCATTCGGGCTGAAGAATAAGGTTTCATTTTATCGAACATTTTTAATAACAATAACTGATATCAAGCGTTCGATGAAACGCGATCTGGAGATCTTCAAAAGGAGAAAGAAAAAATGACAATGCTGTGGTGCAATAGTGATTATTTGACAACTTATATAGAGTCTCGTACTGTGATAATGTCACCTCAAAGCCGCCTTCCAACATCTATTATAGGATCAATAAAAATATTCATTGTTAAAAACTTAAGTAACAATATTAATTGAAAAAGATATTTTAAAATAAACTGATAGAAATTAATGGAAATTTATGAACTACACAAATTGTATTTATTAATACAACGATGACTCGTCGGGGATAATCTAATGAAATAAACATTAACTCAAAATTAATCTGTCAATTTATACAAAATCATATATATGTAATGGTAATGAAACTATTAATAAAAACATTAAGGCGGATATTAGTCCTCCCAACGTTTATTTTAAAAATTCAATCGATCCCCTTTTCATACAAACTACATATGTTATATAATAATAGTATCCTACAAAAAATAAGCTCATAGATATACTGGTAATAACGGAATATCAATAATAACGGTTTTACTTTATGAAGAATTAGGATAAAAGCTCTGAATAAATATATCGATAAAGATGAGCCTCAAATATTAAATGATATCCTTTTTACGCATGGCATGTGTTTAAATTGATTTTGTAGTTTTACATATACAAAAATTTAGTGTAAAGGAGAAATAAAAAAATAATTAAGGCACATCAGAGGGTGGTCCTATACATACATAGAACAAATGGTAAGACAATTTATGCATAGATATTAGTTAATAGTGATTTACCGGTGTAAATATAAATTGAAAATAAACACTTTGTTGTAATTAGAAACAGATTGACAACATTTTTTATTTAATACTTACTTGTCCAATTTTGAAAATTGTTCTTCGAGACATTCAATATATGTTTGATACACTAGATGAAAGTGGAAGATAAATAAAAAATCAGTGAATAAAGAAAAAAAATTGTCTGCCTCTAATATGTTGCATTATTATTTTTAATTTTGATCTTCAAATTTCTTTATGCATTTGATGTGGCTGTTGGCATTTGTTTGTTTATTGATACATTTATTTTTATTAAAACTTAAGAAAGAAAAAAGAAATTAAATAGAGTTTTTTAAATGCCTTTAGAAAAACTATAATATTTTCCAAGCATGAGAAATTTTAATTAATAGCTTCTAATGTAAAAATTTGTGAAAAATAAATATTTTTTTTAAAAATTTATATCACAAATTTTCTGTTTGTGTAAGTTGGGGGAAACTAGAGCCAATGTTTTTTGGTGTCTGTTCAATAGACAATAATATAATATACCCAATATAATAATTATAATAATGGTAGGATTAATGGGCGTATAATATTTTATAAGGAAGAGATTGTAAATCAGCCCCCTGGCCTAAATATCCTAATCGTTATATCATCTCTAATGCTTTCTGAGTAATTTATGTTTACCAGGGGTACTGCAATGCAGTGATATTAATGCAAGCGAGGTGTTATTTACATTAAAACTCAAATGTATTACATACACTTTTTGGATAAAGCTATTATTATTTTTTATTCTGTTGTTGTCGAATATAATAATAAAATAAATAAAACAATTAATTTCATATACTCGCTGTTGTTTATTAAACTCATTTAGAATAAATGACAAAAATTATGCAACGGCAATCAAGAGGCGACCTAGAAACAACGACTTAATGTATTCTGATACCAGCAAATATGAATTTATAGGTTAAAAAAAAATGCGTTGTAATAAGTTTAAATAAGTAACTATATAAGTCAAGTTTCCGTATACATATTCAAGATGATAAAAAAAATATTAACAAAATACATTAAATATTATACCTGATTGATTATCATCCAAACACCTACGTGCCAAAGGTGAATAAATACGGAGAATTTTGAATCCCTGATTTTATTGAGACCACCCGCGCGCCGCTTATTACGCGGTTTTGTACTTAAAAAGCCCTTTAACCTCTATTCAAACAACAGTCCAAGACTGGATAGTATTCCATTGTAACCGCGAGGACAAGTGAGAAGACATAAGCAATAACTTTTAACTAGTAACTGTGATTAGAAAACGGTAGTTGGTTCATCAGTAACAATAACAAATGAAACATAGGTATGTTAAAAAAATTAATGTAACTCAATTAAAACACCCCTCAAGACAAAATTTGAAGTTAATATTTCCAAAAAAAAAATGGTGTACCAAAATATTTAATCGAGATACTAACCGCGAGTTTGCGCCAGAAAGTTTAAGATTTATCTTGAAATATTACTACAATAAAATAAACATTGTAATTATATTATGATAAATCAGTTCCCAGTCAAATCAAAATGTTAAGTGGATTATTATATCATTCAAAGAGTGACGCGCATGTTTTCGCGCATAACGGAAATTAATGAATGTCTTATTATAGGTATTTTTACAAAGTATGGTTTATGATAATGGCAGCGGCGTTGGACAAAAAATATGATGAAGAATTTCAACTTTTTCGCATGCCAAATCTGACACTAACTATGGTAATTATAACATTCCTATCGGTTATAATAATTTCATTATTTGTAAAAAATACAAAGGTAGACACAATTAATTTGTATAACAGTACAAAACAACACCTTATCAAATCTTCTTCTTTCTCTTTCACCCTTTACCTACTATTCTATATACAAAATAACTTGAATGCTTTTTTCAGAGCATAAGGTACTCGTAGAATTAAATCTATTTAAAACGATTCTGTGCCAATCAATTAATTTCTTCCCTTGTAATACCGAACACTCATAAGAACGATGTGTTGTGATAGAATGTCCTTCAAGCCGTTGGAAAACTCGTGAATGGAGTATCGTTTCTTAAAAACTTTCCTAGGGCATCCAAAAGATATTACCCAGCTAGGATCTTTGGACGTCACGATAATCAAAATCCAGGTTAAATATCCCGCTTTATTTTAGTGTTTACCAATATTTGGAATACTCCAAGAACATCTTTTAAAATAATAATCTCTGAAATCAATCTTCAACCAGTAGGACGTCTTTAACCAGTTTGCACGACTGATATATCTACTGATAAAATTTAATAGATACATTTATTAATCTTAGTTTTAAAAAAATACTTGCGAAAAAAGGGGAATCTATTAATTTCCAAAAATACCAGTGATTATTGAATTTGCCCTCGTATTAACTTCTTTGGTGTGATTTATTGTGTCAATATTGTTTGCTTTGGAGTAGTTGAAATGAATACTGAAAGTGTGATACAGCTTAGCCTCAAGGAAGCAAGTGTTTCTTTGTCTACTTCCTGGTCAAAAAAATCAATAGTTCGTTGTAATTTTGAAAAAAATATAACGTACCTAAATGTGTGACTGAAAGAGGGAGAGAGGGAAAACGCGGGCGCCCGTATACCGCGTGGCTTGATCACGTGGATCAAATTCTTAAGGACGGCCGTGTGTTGTGTTAGAGATATCGACGTGTGTGTATGAGAAATGAATGAATGTAGAAGAAGTGAAAAAGGAATGTTAGAATAGATCTATGTTTAAGGCGTTACGTTATCATTGACTACCCCACTTGGGATGCGGCGTTAGGGTATAGTTTAATATTGTTGAGTACCTACCTATTTATGTTAAATGTACACTAAAAAATTATTCCCGCAAGCCGTGGAGCACCCGACACGGAACAAATTTTTACATAAATCAGGAAATTTTTGAGTGTTCTGTAAAAGGAATGAGTTCCAAAATATGTTTCACTTTCAGCGATGAGGTGTGTCACCCATCCTATATTTTTTGTTGGAACATGCAGGATAGCTTGCATGTTTAAAACATAACATGCATTGACAGTTCACACTGATCGAGCTAGTCTCAAAATTAGACGTGAATCTTGTACTAACACTAAACACATAATGTATGTAACACCCAGACCTAGAACAGTTTGAAAAAGTCATTCTTCACTTTGCCCTGGCCGGGAATCGAACCCGAGACCTCGTGACTCAAAGGCAAGAGCGTTACTTCCGCGCCACACCGGCTGACGTTTTGGCATGCGATTGGTTTTCTGGTTACTCCACTTGTGGGCAATGCCGTGTTGGTATAATATAATATTAAAAAGAAGCCCCCAGCTTTTTGGAATAGATCAGTAAGAAATGTTGTTTTCAAGAAAATTCCATATCTACAATTACGCCTACATTTGAAGTATTTATATATATGTTATCCAATACTAATAACCTCCTATTACTACAGAAGATGTGCAAGTAATTTTATTTATTTATTTATTCATTCTTTACTGTACATTGGTAAAAAACAATTACATAAAAGGTATACATTCAAATTAAATACAATCAATATACAGAGGGCGAGTTTATCGCAAAGGCGCGATCTCTTCCAACTAACCGTAATATTCGATAACTAAATTTTCAGCTTCAAAATATTGAATAATGTGACTTGGATATAGGTACTATAAATTAGTGTTTTATTTATAATTAATTCAACATGAATTTCCACCAAGTACCGTCGGTTGAAAATATCAACTTTTTCAAAATATAGTTCAACACGCTATTATGGAGCTACAGCAAACTTCCATACTGCTATCAAACAAAAAAAAACAAAAATTAAAAAAAAAAAATATATAAGTACATTGAGATTAAAAAAAACTGAATAGGTATGTATACCTATATTTCATTAATATTCTATCGAAAAAGTACCGTTACAATATAGAAATTAAAATACAGCAATTCGAAAAAAAACTAATCAAACATTATAACAAAGAGCAATCATCGAAATGATTTGTAATCGTAATCAATGTAAGTATGTATATCTACATTATCTAATAATATACGAGTATACACGTGAGAAAGAAAGAATGTTCATAGTACAATACGCATATCAAATAATTAGTAGGTACATATATACTTACATGAATGATAGTATGGAACGCTGGGTGATAATAAACAATTTATTTAAAGAAGTAAATAATTTAGATAAATAATATATCATGTTCTTTAGAGTTTCCTTCGAAAAATATGTATCTCACTCTTTGTGTCCTGAAAATATCTCTGGTAAATTTAGAATCTTTGCTAGTCAAAATACTGAATATATATTTTGTGAACATATTCTATATTGACTGTTTGATTCTGTGAAAAAATGTAAAAAAAAAAAATGAAATATATTCAGTTCAGCGACAAAGTATTTGTATGGTACACACACAACCTTAAAGTTTTATTTTTTAGGGTATGAATAAATAATACATAATAAGTTCGCTGGCTACCCCACTTACCGGAGATAAATAAAAAAAAAACTATGAAAAACATTACTGTAACTCAAGATTTTTGTAGGAGTTGCGATGCGATGGATAAATATCTATTATTGATATGTCATAACGATGATATTACGTTGGTTATATATTGGCGCCTTGTGATGTCATTTTCAATTAATATATTATGTACTATCATTTAACTTGTTCTAGAAGACAACAGTAAATGGGAAAAATAATCAAATCATTTCCTTCGATATTTTGGGAACATCAATTACTTACTTTTCAATAACTTTATTCGATTCAAGCCCTTTTTGAGGGTGGTCGATATTGTCGTAACTTTAATCCATTATCATACGAATTCGAGAAAAAGCTGATAATCTAATATTTGAGATATCATAAAACTTACGTGGAGAACATTTTGTGTTCAAGATCAACAATACCGAGTCATCTAATTAAATCGAATCGATGACAAAGTTGTAAAATATACGAATTTAGTAATAACTCATTCATTGCTAGTCACTCTGTAACGGGAGGCATTCAAATAAACTAAAGAGGAATAATAATTAGAACTGATATAAAATTCTTAATATGTGATTTTGTACACAAGTCGGCGATTAAAATATTCATCAGACCCACGACGAGCAATTTGTCTTACAATTGATCGTGATAACAATCATCGTTCTTTTGTATGATGATGCGCATTGACCAACGGCCAACACCGAGAAGATTATAAAATCTACCACTAGATAATGCCAGAAACTTACCGACCAAAATATCGGTTTCAACTATTTTCGATCAAATGACAAGATTCGGTATTCAGTCGTAACTTTCAAATACACCGAGATTCCGGTCATATATTCGTGGATTTTGGAAGTCATCATAGATGCCATCTTCAATTGATAATGAAAATTAAAAAGAAGTCACTTTTCATTTCAATAATACTGATATTTTGACGTGACATGCGGTATCAAATGGCAGATAAGTCTCTTCTTCTGATTTTGCACTTTTGAGCCTTCTTATTGCGAAACTCCCGACCGATCAAAAAATCGGTAAAGTCTAGATTCGGTATCTAAATTCTGGTACAGATTTTGGATGTCCTTTTCATTAATATTATTTGACAAAAAAATATTGAGTAGGTCATTTCTCTATTCCGTTCCAATCACACTTCAAACATAAAAATCTTTAGTGCCTCTAGTCTTAGAGTGATTTTGCACTAACTGCGAAATTCTAAACGCTCCGATAACGTTTTCACAGGAACGTCTCATTATGAAAGAAAGTTATCTAGAATTTTAGAAGGAAACAAATCACACTTTGAATTTTATCGGTCCGTAATATACTTTTTATGATTTATTTACCAAATACCTCGTACAAACCAAAGAATTAGTTTGTTACATACTATCGGTAATGATGTTTTTCGAACACAGACAGTTAATGGTGTGTACCTACATAAGGCTGTTTCTTACGACACGCTATAGTTATTAACAGATGGAATAATAATACAGACATTGGCATAAAATTACACTATTACATTATTCTAACTTAATTACTTTTTAAAATTATTTTGATATTATTTAGGTATTTAAAGAAAATAATATTAATTTATTCGTCCTTTCAAAATAACCTTTAAATTAAAATGATAATAATTAAGATCTGTCAAAAATACCAAACGAACGAATGCGGAAATCAACAGCTTTCGTATATTTTCTATCCATTATAAAGAGTCAGAAGACGTCCGTTGGATCTGTCTGAATAATTTCCCGATATGGATAAAATATTTTAATATTATGTGCTGCTATGCTATGAAGTAGACACTTCTATAATAAAAGTAGTTGACAGGATGGAAACAATGTTGTTGAGAACAATTCACTTTATATCGAAAAGTCACCATATCACAAAATACACAAACAACTACAATGCATTTTCAAAGTTATAAAAATAAAATAATATTATAATTTATTCAAAACTAATACAGAAGTTGAATAATTCTTCGATACATAAATGGACATAAATGTAAATGTTTTGACCCAACTGAAGTAAAATGCGGGCGCCTATGGCTTGCAAGTCACATTCCACAAAATCCAAGCTGGATTCCGCAATAGTCTTGGAATAGTGTTCTGCCGACAAAGAGAGGATGGTGATGTCGCAGCACAAAAGGCAATTAATCCATCTGGTCAGCAATGCGTTGATTCAAAGAAATTGAAAGTGAGTATGTGAGTGACGTGTATTATAATGGAAGATGGGAGAAAGGACGGGATGTGAATACTAAATAGACCAGAGTGTAGAAGAAATAACAATCGATATGTAAAAGTTACTAAGACTTAATCTTAATATGGTAATTGTAAAATAAAAACACATGGAGGCACGCACAGTATAAATTTAATATAATCAAACAGTACCAAACAAATGACTATTGGAGACAGGAATCTAGTACTAAATTTGTACAAGAAATAATACCTACAAATATTGCAGGCTTAGTCAAATGAACAGTCTATTCGTAGAAATTCTAGATTTCACAAAAAAAAAAAACAGATTTTAAATCACGAATTATTTAGTGTTTACGATTGAGATAAATTAAGAAATATGTCTGTGTAGAAGATTCGTGATGGTTTTTAATAATATACAACTTAAAATGTTTGAATGCGCAATACACGGAATGATTTCAATGCGTTCACTGTGTCGGTGTTTAGGTAGTAGAATTCCATAGCGAAATAAATTAAACAAGTGTTTTATTCTACTATAATGTATTTGACGAGAGATACGTCTTTCGTCTTATTGGGACATTGTCAATTTCGTCTTATTAGGACATTGGAGATTGACAATGTCCTAATAAGACGAAAGACGTCTCTCTCGTCGAATAAATCAATAGTAGAATAAAACACTTGTTTTATTTATTTCTATTTCAATGCGTTTTAACATAACACAATGATGAATGAAAATTCATAAAATTGGGAAATGATGATGTAAACAAGGTTGAAAAATTAATTGTACTATACTATGTATACCCTCATGCCGTGTCCCATGTGGGGTAGGTAAAGAGAACGGAATGTCATATAAATCTATCCTTTTATACTTCTTTCGCTTCTTCTACATTCATGCAATTTCTGATACTCACATGTCGATTCCTCTAACTCAACACACGGCCGTCGAATTTGGGCAACGTGGTTTTCGGACGCCCGCGTTGAAAAAGCGTAAGACGTGGATTAAGAATGCATGAGAAGAGGTCTAAGAGGAGAGGTTATTCAATTATCACAAAATCGCTCTAAATAGAAAAGGTTTTTAGAGTTTGATTTATTTACTTTAATATTGAAGCGATTCACTAAATAATCACGACAAAAGTTGATTTGTAAATTTTGGGATATCTTAAATTATTTACCAACGTATCTCAACCTAGGATTGCTGAGGCAATACCGATGTGGTAAAAACTCAACAACAGATTTATTATAGGTATGTTCATATGGCATTGTTATAACAATTAAACATTTCTTTATCACAATGTTTGCAAAAAAGTTATTCAGAATGAACGAACATAAATTATTGAAGGCGATAATTTCAAATCATAGTTTGAACAAAGCATTTCTAAAAATAGAATTTACAAACCGGTTCAGAATTAATAAAACATTAATTTTTCTTTCGTGCATACTTAACAAATCAACTATTTTTTTTTCAAGTTAGTCACGATGTCTTTGTAAAAATAAAAATAGTTTTATTCTCATTTAAGTTTATTTAAAAGAAAACTGTATGTACGTAAAATGATTTTTATATATATTATTCGTTGATACTCGATGGTGCGTTGATATTTTGTCGACTAGTTTTAGACTGATTAATATTATTTAATCTTTCATATCAAAGATTAATACTTGATAATAATGTATGCGAAATTGTAATTAGTTTGAAATTAAACATAATAATACAAATATATGAAGTTGAGAAATTTTTGAACACAAATGTTATTAAATTTAAGAAGTAGAAATATATGTATACACATATATAAGAATTTACTTATCTATCTCTTAGGGCAATCAGAGAGGATTAATTCACAATGCAAGACAGTTGTTAATTCCTATTTTTATTTCCTCCGCATTCATGCATTTGCCCATGCAAGCATGCAGATTAATTTTATTCAACAAGCATCTACTTTTGAGCTTAAAGCAATGTTGATCATATTGTTATTCTTAGACTTATTATATTCGATATTTTTTAAATTATGTAATTTTTTTATTGAATCAGTATTTAAAACATAACCTGTTATAAAAATAAACCATACTGGGCATGAGTCCAAAAAATGATGATTATGGGTATATTTATAAAGTGTGATTTCTTCAACAAATTCTAAGCAAATATAATGTCAAGTGGGTCTTATAAAATTGATCGATATTGCATTGTGTGTGGTGCCATTAAATTCAGTTAAGGAATACAATTAATTTATGAAGGATTTTACAGTTTCCTTGAATAAACATGGCAAAACACACGAATAATTTAAGAAGGACATGTTTCACTATAGATTGATTTAATAAAATGAAATGATAAAACTTGATTTATAGGCCACCCAGAGCTTTATTACCAACGTGAGAAGGAAAGATTTTGTTTACGCTATTACGACAGCGTAAATGAGGAATTAAATTAATAATGAAGATCCGTGCAGTTTATATGGTGTGTTGAGCATCATTCGCCGAAAGGTTATAGAATATAAAGTCAGTACTTATATAATGTTTTGAGTAAGAGAAACCGACGTGCGTGCATGAGAAATTGTATGACTGTGGAGGAGGCGAAAGAAGTATGTAAGGACAGATCTAATTGGCATTCCGTTCTCTCTGCCTACCCCACATGGGATACGGCGTGAAGGAGTAGATAGATAGATACTTATATAATAATTATCCGTGGATTCTCTGCAATAGTTAGTTTCTTCTTCATATTTATGTGCTTTTCTATATCCCTTCAGAGGTTGACCATCACCATGGCGAAAACTTCATAATCCTTCGTAGTCTGGAATAACATTTTAATGATGACGGGAAATTTATTTGATGCCGAATACAGCCTACATCTCAAGATCATATATCTCGTTGTTTTTTGAAAATTTGACTAGAATACCTACTATTGAATTGACATGTGATACATTTTTTTCCTTTTCATAATTTATGTTGTCATATTAATACGTGTAATTATATTGTTCATTTCTTGGATATTTTGTTGACTTTTAATCAAAATTGTTGTGTCTAAACTAATCATACTTATGTGTACATTACATGAATAAGGTATGTAAATTTTCTATGTGTAAAAGGCTAGAACAGTAAATTGTTAATAAATAAATAAATAAAAGCGCGATAAGCTTAGATGGAAGAGCAATATCGAAAGTGTTTTTTGATGGATAATTTAAGATCAAAAATTGAGTGATAATGAAATAAACCACTTTTACCACATAAATTATTTTTTATAACACAAAGAGGATACCTTGTATGTCTTTGCATTTAGTAGACCCCGTAAGAGATCCCGTGATGGTATAAGTAGATAGAGGCAATAATAATTCATTCTCTCAACAACTTCAAACTATCCGAATTTATTCACTTTCATTCCAGTCACGATGCTCACTGTGCACCCGTTAATTTCATTACATAACTGAATTCTTCTATGACAGCTACGTTTCAAGAAAAAAATAATAGAAATCCTCTACCAATTAAAATATACTTAAAATATATTTCACGTTTTTCACACATGTCTCACAACAACCACATACAACAATGAAGTTGCTACACATTCATAGCTCTTTCATACATCTAAAAATTTGAAGGTACAATAAGTATACGACTATTTTTTTTAAAATAATAATAACGTGATGTTAGACCCATTTTATTACTAAAGGCCACCCCCTCATTATTTATGAGTGATCAGGAACCGATTGTATCAATCAATACCGGGTACCGATTACATGAACGAATAACATCTTGTTAAGAGTTATGACAGCAATCAATGAATCCGTCATAATGAACGAGTATTTAGTGAGTTGAACAAAATTTTTGATCTATTAAAAATTTGGTTACAAATTCACCAATTTTATGATAGTTTAAATGTATATACAACGTATTAGTTAGTGAAATGGTTGGCTGGAAGATGTTGCTGTGCAACAAGTACGCCATTTAACAGAACATTGTAAGCATTGTCTGTATTGTATTTAAATATTGTATAGTCAAGGTTTATAAATATTATTATTAATTTAAAACAATATTAATTTTCAAAAATATAATGATAAAACTCGCATAGGATACCAAGTTGATAAATCACATAATTGTGAAGCGGACAGTTCAACAGAACCTCTGTTCATGTTTTATAGCAACAAAAAATGGACATGGTATTGAATTGATAAACTTTTAACAATCTAGTTTTTTTGTTGTTGCTTGTTGCTCCAACACTGTTGCTACTTATTACACAACGACAATTGCACAAATTGAATTTATTTTGAAATTGACGATTAAAGTACAATAAATAATTTATCATTTTTATAACAGGGGACACAATCACTAAAAAAATCTCCATGTATGAAGAAGAACAAAACATGTACACATCTTCTAAAACATTGCATAATATTATAACGTTTTGAAAAAAAAAGCTAATACAAGAGTATCAAAGTATTATGTTTGGAAAACACCTTTTTCAATGGCCACTTCCAGTCCTGAAAGAAAATTTCCTCGACTAGAAAAGACTAGGAATAGGACATGTAGAAGGGATAAAAGGATTGTTCTATTCATTAACATATTGGTATGCAGCGTCACAGGAGATGAAGAATATCGAAGACATCAAAACTAGTGAAGAGTGGTTTAGGGGCAAGATGCAATGAATGAAAAAAGACTTAAAAATATTATTGTAGGACAAAGTTATACTAGATAGGCAATTCAAAGAAAAAATCGGTCATGCAGCCAATCAAATTTTGCATCCAGTTTTAATCTGACGTTAGTTGTAAGACAATACATTGCTAATTCCGAAAAAATGTTCCGCGCTGCAAGTCTAGTATGTTTATGTTGTAGGAGTTATAAAAATACAAATAACTAAGTCGAGAATTAAGCTTCGACCTTCTTAAAGGAATGCTGAAGTCTTAAAATTGTACTGTAAGCAAGCTTATGTCAATACCGATGACATACTGTACCGCATAGTTGACATAAAATTTACAGACAATAAAATAATATAGGTTCACAAACCTACAGTAGATGTAATTGAACTGAATAAAATATTACAAGATTCAAGTATCTATGTAATTATTTATTACTTATTACAATACAAATAACATAGTCTAACTGCATTCTCCATACATGCGTATCATAATATTAATACATGTTCATACACTTGTACCTACTACTATAATTACATGTTATATTAACAACATGAATCTATTTGGTAGCCAGTCATAATATGATATTTCTACTTATATTATAAATATTATTAAATAACTGTTTTGAACGGTAGAACGACCTTCACAATGCCACGAAAAAGAAACAAGAAGAAGAACAAACAATTATTTTGATTAAAGTATCCACAATTTGTTATCCAATTATGAAATCGTTAAGATTGATGTCAGACGTACAAGTGGAATGAACTTAACAGGTGGTAGTTGGTAGTTTGATGGTTTTGGAGATTTGATCGAAAGGTCCGTGGCTAGAATAATAAAATTGTTAAAATTGCTTTAATTTTTTAATGGGCCCTTGCGGTGGTTTTTCCGCAAAACGGCGCATCATAAATAAGTTGTCTAGTTATTATTATAATTATTATTAAAATATGAAAAAAAAACTAGTATTATAAGGATTTTTTTGAATACAAGTGAAAATAGTATAACTGATAAAATTAACACTATATCGTTATATTTTATAGACAAACATTACATTTTAAATTTTCCAAGAACAATTTAGGTATCACCAAAATTTGCTCAGTACGATTAAACGAGCTGCGATTATAAAAAAAAATTGCCAGAAATCGAGCATGAGACTACGAAGATTTAAGTCGACTGGGATAGGTTTAAATCACCTGTACGGCTATTGTAGTTTTTGAACAAATAGGAGTTTAAAAATTGTATGCCAACATCCCATTTTAAATTTGACTTTTGCGAAATATTTTTAAAACTTCGCCTAAAGGTTCAATATATATTAGGTATATACTTACTATAAGGCCAATAAACTCTATAGTTTGTTATCACCGGTGTTACTTCGAAATACATAATAAAGATGACGTAGCAAAGAATTCCAATCAGTAGCTGATGGTCTGTATCAAAACATTATAATACTTACATATATATAACTTACACAGTAACTTTAAAGAACAGTTGTTAATAATCCATTCTTGTTATAATTATCTTTTTGATCTTGTTTTCAATATCGATATCAAAAAAAAAAATGACAGTAATACGGTTTTTATTCAATCTACTAATTGTCGATTCAAAAAAGACGATAAGAAAAATGTACAGCCAAGCCCGATACTAAATATCGTCCCTCGTCTGACTAACTGTCGTAACTGACTTTTTTGGCAAAATTGAGTTATGACCGCCACCATGTATTGTGATTTGATACGCATGTTCTCACCGAAGATCACAGCTGTAGCTGCTGCCATTATCCTGGAACAGCTTTCTGATTTGTTGTCGTATCTACGAATTAATCAAAATAATATCTTACTAACGGACGTAAGTGCAGATACTACAGTTAGTGTGATTTTTTATAAATGAAAAACATATCCAATGTAGGTCCTATCTTGAAATACGATACTTAGTATAGACATTAACTGGGAATAACTTTTTATTTATTTTCACATAGGATAGCATTTTTCTTTGTTGGAATCATTTTAGTAGAAATTCTCAATATCCCGATCATAATTTAAGTACTGAAAGAATTAATATGTCAAATATTTACGAAGTGCAGCCACAAGATTTTGAAGTTGACGGCTCACTGAGGGAAATACTAAGAAAAAAATCTTCTAAGGTCAATAAAAATAAATAAAAATAAACAACTAAAAGATCACAGAATGGAGTATATGACCCAAGTATCCAAAAATATTGTTGCATAGTGAATACTAAAACCTGCGTGAAACATTGAAATTTGTTAGGCAGCATCTCGTCAATGTTTTCTTTTCAACGAATATACTCCCGAAATAATTTGAGAAAATTTTCGGAGTCTTGAAGAAATTTTACAATTTATTATCATCATCTGCTAGACGGACATCAGATATGCCGGGCATTTTTTTAAAATACATAAGTGTTGGAAAAAAAACGGTTGAAACAGCTATCGATAGTTACTTCGGCGAGGATTTTAGATAAAGAAAATCGAGGCGATCGAAAAGCTTTTTACATTGATCTGAGAATGAGTCGCAATATTGAGGAACAAATTGAGAGATTTCCAAAAGTTGAGTCTCACTATTGTCGTGAAAAGACGACATGAAAATACTTGCATAGTGACTTGACATTGAGAAACATGTACGCTATGTTTCTGGATACTTTGAAAAACAATACTGAAAAACTAGGTTTTGTATCATACAGAAGAGTTTTAATATAAAAAAAAACCTGTCTTTCCATCTACCGAAAAAGGATCAGTGTAGCTTGTAAACGACATATTGCGAAAGCTCAGAAGATGTTAAAACTAAATTGAAAAATCAATATCTTAAGCATGAAAATGAAAAAAATACTTGTTCGTCCTGCTAGAATGGTTGGCAAAACAAAAGCTCAGCAAGATTCTATAACACAGTGTGCTACGTTTGATATGCAGCAAGTTATCAACTTACCAATCAGCAATGTAAGGGCAGTTTTCTATAAAAGACGTTTATTAGTATATAACTTCACAATATACGATATACCTTCTGGTGAGTGCTATCGTTATACGTGGCATGAAGGTGCAAGCAAGAAGGGTTCCTCTAAAATTTAATCTGCGTTTTTTCTTTTCTGAATATGTACTCGTATGATGAAAAATGTTATAAAAAGTATATTTATTTGCCGACTGCTGTTGCGGTTAAAACAAAAATTCAATAATCGCTTCTACCTTAATTTACTTTATAAATAATTCAAGAAATAATAATGAAATAAAATAACGTATCTGTTCCATGTCACGGACAAAGTGAAGGCGATTCGGTACACAGTGCTATTAACTATGCGCTTAAGAAAAGTGGTAATATCTTTGTTCCTAGTCAATTACTTCCTGTTTTCAAATTAGCAGGTAGAAACAAACCTTACATCGTTACACCCCTCAACTGTTCAGATTTTTTGGATTTTAAGAAATTATCCATTGAGCTACGTCTTCTTTCCCTTCGAATGACGACACAGGGCTAAATGTAAACTGAACGGAGATGACGTAATTTTCAGTAGAAAAACACAGTCTTACTAAGTTTTCTTTTAAAACTAGTGATGGCGAAACAAATTATCGTTCAATATACTTGAAACGACAAGTATTTAACATAATATTGCATAACGAGATTTCTCAACTCAAATCCACTCCATCTAAAATTTCCCAGGCAAAATCTGCTGACTCGATGTCTTTGACTACTGGCGATACACCGATGATAAGATTACTCAAGCACGCTGAGTTTTATAAGTCCCTCCATCACTAAATTCGTTGTTTTGAAAATAATCACGAAATTTTATTTATTAACATCTGATGATGAGGATGAGAATTCTCGAACACCATAATCTGCATAATAATTTATTTTTTAGTGATTTACTATCATTTTATTTCCCATAAAACTGCTCTTATTACAGTGTAAACACTCTTGTTAATTAATATACTTTCTTAAATTATAAAATCGTTTTATTTTCACCTTTGACTCTTAAAATAGTTAAGTCCTATCTGAGCATAACTAAATATGGCCATGGGAAAAAAGTCTCACAAAGGGTCCTATCTACTTTGACGGTGCATAAAAATAAATCCAATATACTTATGGAAATTTAATTATCACAAAAATAATTCAGAGATTCATAAAAATACAAATAAAATAATAAAATACATTTAGACTCTTTCGTTTAGCTGGGAGAGACGAAACTATGCACGCCAAAACACTAAAAATGCTCTCCTGAACAATTTACATTTTACCAGTTACGACAGTTAGTCAGATGAGGGACGATATGTGTGATGCAATGTCTTCCAGTGCATACATTAATAAAAGATAATTTGTATTAAAATATAACAGAAATAAGAAATTTTACGAAAAGGCACATAAGATCAGAAAAAAACCTTCTAATATATCTTACAAGAAAAATTTCTGGATAGTTTTAACGTTCCTGGAAAGATCTTTATCTGGAGTATGTTTTATGAGATATATTGCGTACACCATCCTTTAATTGACAATTACTTTAGGAATGATGAAGAATTGTTCCGTGAAGCACCCAGAAAAAAATTGGTTTCCTAATATTATCTGTAAGTTTTCAAATGTCATGAGGCTTACCACCCACCCTGAATATCTTAACTATTTTTATTGGACGGCTTACATGTTTATTTGAAACATACACATGTAAGATATGACCCGATGGTGTGGATGATGAAGATACGGCGGAAGGCTATACAAGAAGGAGCAATGGAGTAAATCAGTTAAAAGAAAAACAGTATAATAGGAATAATTCTTCCAGAGTCATTGCCAACGTCAAAAGATAAGTAAATTTAGCAAAATGTACAAATTTACCATTAATAATAAATGCTTGAAGTATATAAATGTGAGATAACGATGATTTATATCCTAGTCACGAATTATATCACGTGCGAATGGGTTCAATCCATGAAAATTTGTTTTGAATTGATTGTAATAATTGAATGCAAAAAAGTCTTATAAAATAATAATATATATTATAATTCCTTCCTCATGATTCGTGATTGGCGTTTTAAAGACTGCAATTCATCATCGCCTTACACAATTCAAAATATTGCAACTAGCACGAGAACGAAAACATTGTATTGTAATATCCATTTATAAGAGTTCACTATTTACTTTGAAGTGAAGTCAAGTATAATATCCTTTTTTTTATTTTTGACAATGCTACAAAGTACATAAATGAAATTTTACCGTTTATCTTATCGACTATACAGTTCAGTTACTTTCTTCCTGTTACAATTCTTTCTTTGAATTTGAATGATATTTACAACGATCTGATTCAATAAACAACAACTTGTATAAATATTTAAGCATCATTGCGCCTTCTTTGCATTGTACTGGAGGCCTAAAATGGCCACATTGAGCAATTCATCTACAGATGATTCATTTCCCGAATTGCCAGCAGATCCGTAGCAATTCCTCCAATTTTCGTAAAATGGTCACGATTGTTCGCGATTCATCCGCAATTCATTTCATCAAATGATTCATATTTGGTGAGATGTTGTCGTTAAATCATTTTACAATTACAAATATGATGATATTATGATTCATATAAAGTGGCCTTTTTAGCCCCCCAGATATCAAAAGCATACCTACGACATGCATGTTAAGAATTAACCATTAAAATAATTTCAAATCTATTTAGCAAAACGTTTCAGAATATAATTATGAACGAACAAACTTTACATAGAAAAAAGGCAAAAATAAAACAGACGAGTTAATAATGGTAAAATAGCTATCAACAACATCAAATTATAATAATGATGCAAATAGTGTCTATTCAAATCGCGGTAAAAAGTTTGGATATAAAAACATTATTGGTGGCGTGACTAGATGATGAATCGATGACAGAAGGACGGGTGCAGAGGTTGTATGCAGAGGAAGGGGAGTGGGTAAGGCCTCAGAGGTCCACGAACTCAAGAAGCAAGGACGCCGAGGCAAGGACGTACAAAATTATTTATTATTGTCAAAGATAGATGCGATCAGTAATAAAAAATAAATATGATAAAAACTTGGTTAAAATCTTTAGGTGAAAACTGAAATCGTATGGCATTTGTTTCAAATTACCTGTTGAATTTCAAGAATTAATCTTTGTGTATAAAAAGGTTTAACTTCCGAACATGATTTGCGAAAAACATTAGAAAATCAATTAAGGTCTGTCATATTATATTTCCGTCTACAACCTAGTTTGATATTCGTTCTTATTTTAGCATCATCTGTTAGACAATAAAAGAAATAATAATAAAAGCCGCATACGGATAAATTATTACATGAGTCGATGATAAGTGGGTATGTCCAAAATTATATTGGCGCTATATTAAGAAGGGTGTTGTTATAGAAATAATTATATGTTGGTACTACTTATCAATAACATAATGAGAAGATAGGTAATCTATGTACTCGTTCATATAAAACAACAATATATTCCCAAGATAGAATTAAGTTTAGATATAAGGAGAAACCATCTACAATAGGTACTTAGATTATAATATTATGATATTAAGCACATTTTTCTGTAGCTCACGCAAACGTATTTTATATATGAAATTTAAAAAAAAAATAGGATTAAATATTATCAAAAATTCAGGGATTGTGAATTTTTTATAAATGAAACAAAAGTATAAAAATAATAGTATAGATTCGGTGACATCATAGTAACTTAACTATTGGAAACTCAATTTTATAAACAATTTCGGTAAGTCGTGATTATGATTAAGTTAGTACAATAAAATACATCGACGTACGTGTGTTAGAAATCGTATGAATGTAGAGGAAGCAACAGGTAGATCTTCATGGCGTTCCATCCTCTCTGCGTATCTCGCTTGGGGTACGGCGCGAGGGTAAAGATAAATAGATAGATATATGTAAATAAAAGTTCACAGTTTTTGTTTGATTTTTTCACGTGAAGCTTTGCGTGCAACAATTTTACGATGTCTGATTAAATCAAGTTTGACGATACACGAAAAGGAGACTGGATGTGGAATTTATCATATCCAAAAGTTTTCCTTGTACAATAAATAATAATAGCCCTTCATAAAAATCTCAATTACTATTAATAACTAATCTGTTGGCTATTGGGAAATAGCCAAAAATAGTTAAATAATGATGGGTTTCGAAGCGAAGTTTTAAAATAGGTAAGTAAGTATATTTATTGTACATCATAATTTTAGTGAAAGATTTTTAATGAATTTTATTTATAGAATTTTCGAAAAAACTTTTCCTTAAAGGCAGTATTTGAGGTACCGATGAAATTATAATAATGGGTGCGCACACTTCCATACATGCAATATACTTTTAGTATTAATGTTATAAGGATATAAAGCGTTCAAATAAATGTAGCTTTGGGTACACTTCGATGTTAAAACTTAAAGGCAGTTTTATTTTTAATTCTGTTCTTATACAAAAAGCCTTACTAGATCAACCTGTAAGATTGAATAGTGTACAAAATAAATTAATCCTAAACGATGAAGCACAAACTATAAATTATTATTTGTAAGATTATCGCAAACCTCACGTTTTATTTCATAACCATTTTTTCACAAGTATAATGAAAAAGTCAGCTGATTTAAAAAAGGCGGTGCATTGTGATATTGTATTTTGTATGTAATTATAACAATGATACTGCATTAAGATGTATTATACTTTAATATGCAAAGTCACAGACATAAAATGCATACAACTGGAAAGAATGAATTACCGTGGTTTCGTTTTTAGATCTAAATTTGTTAACCGACACAAATCGCAAGAAGCGAATGATCCATTAGACAATGATACGGTATCAATGTTACAACAATAATTGAATAAAATCGACGAATTGAAGTAATGTATGAAATTTGTGACACAAGTTCAGTTTCCATACAACACAAAGTGCACTGGGTCACAGCAAGCAGTAAATGAAAACAATATCAAACACAATGTAATACCAAGAAATATATTAAAGGTCACATGATGGCCTTAGTGACCTAATTTGTGGAGAAGAAAAGAATTATTACCTATACTGCGTACAAAACAATAAAATTGCTTTTTATTCATAATATCGCGATTACTACATATAATTATAACGCTAAAAGAGATAGAAGTATGATTCACATCACATACAAAAGTATTCGTAGGTTGCATGCTAATACTACGATGTTACAGTAAAGATTAATTTAATACGAAACTCTTTGTTACCTAACCAATAATTAAAAATTCTTTGTAATTATATTATTTACATATTGCATATAAAATATTTTTTCCCCTTATGTAAGTTTTTATTATTTGTTGTTATTATGATGTGCACTGTTTTGTTGCAAAATCTATATACAATTATTAGGTTTATTGTTTGTATAGTTTGTAAATCAATTGAAATGCATTATTATTATTTTCCTTTATAATCCGTTAAGGGTATTATCGGTTTTTAAAATAATTGAATAAACATATATTATTTATCGTTTGCTAAGTATATATAATTTAAAATTATTATACAAACTTGTGAAAACTAGGATTTGTTGAGAGAATTTTTTTTTTTACTGAAGTAGGTTTTTGTGTGCTAGTAGTACCTAGGTACTATGTAGGGCAGTACTACAATAATACATCCTTCTTAAGATATAGAGAAAAATAATAAATGGTAACAATATACAAATTGTCAACATATACCAACCCTATGTATAAAATTAAAGCTTTGAAATTTTTACGAAAAAACACGATTCTCTGAAATTATCTAATGGATTACAATTTCGCGGACATAAATAAATAAATAAAACTTATTGGCATCAAACAATGCAGAATAAAAGTAGGTAAATGTCTACAGAGAGTAACAAAAAGCGGGCTCGTCGCACATGCGATTTCTTCCAGCCAACCCGGACATGCATGATATACGAGAATTATTACACATTGATGGAGACCCACCGTCCACCCGGATACCGTAGAAGTCTGGGGACCATTTATCCGAATTCTAGACTTAACAAATCTTGTCCACACCGAAGGTGCCTTTGTGGGCAGCCTGAAGGGCTGGCCGGCCAAAACAACCCCATGTGTGGAATCTTTTGACTACCTCCTTCGATGTCCCTCTAGCCGAGAGAAGCAAACAAAATAATAAAATGTTTATGTACCTATACAAAAGTAAACAATAATTCAGAAACATTTTCATTCAGTCAAAGAATTTAATATTTACTTTTTGTTTGTGCTTGATAGGTTAGTTGGAAGATATCACGCTTCTGTTATAAACTCGCAGACTGTACAAGATTATCTCTTCGTAAGATTTATTATTATTACTATTATTTAAGGATGCAAGAATTTTAGAGCAGTTTTTGATTTTACTATTGCTTATCTGGTAAAATCGACTCCAAATGATATATAAATAAACATACAAAGTAATGAACAGATTCACATATTTACAGAAGGTTTGCAAAGGTAGGCGTCGCGAGATGTGTGTATTAGGTATATTGAAGGTATCATAGATAAATAGATAATAATATATCTGTTCTTGTTTGTTTGTTTGTGTGTGTGTGTGTCTGTGTATAATTACGTACGGTATTCATATTTGCTTTGTATTGCCCGTTCTTGATTTATAATTATCAAGATCGCCTGAATATATTATAACTACTATGTATTGGAATTCATTAAATAAGATGGACTGAAAATAAATTATTAAAAATACTAAAAATATTTCATCTTTTTCCACAGCACCACAAAATTTTAAAATGCAATTTTTATCACAATGTAGGTAGCTGAATCACTCTTATTTTAATTTGCACCTGTATGACTTCACAGATTTACTTAAGCTTATTAATCTGCACTACCATCACGGTGTGATTTCCCACAGGCGGAGCTGTCAACCTCCATGCTTAAGGGGCCCCTTTAGCAAAAACGATAAAACATTCAATTT
The DNA here is from genome assembly GCA_947579605.1 of Athripsodes cinereus. NCBI lineage: Eukaryota > Metazoa > Arthropoda > Insecta > Trichoptera > Leptoceridae > Athripsodes > Athripsodes cinereus. The sequence continues at coordinate 15,558,244 of OX388317.1, read as the reverse complement.
TCAACAAGTTTGGTACACAAACTCTCAAAACTTGTTGACCCTACGAACATTTTGATTTGATAAAATATGAACACAAATATTAATTACCAATATCAAACTATAACTTTAAAAAAAACTCGATTTTAGCTTCATAGTACTCGTATTCGTTTATAAAAAAGCATATTTCTAAAAATCGAATTCGGGAGTGTGTTTGGTACATCAATGCACGAGAATCCTACGAATTTCCATATATTTATTTTAATATTGAGAATATTTAGATAGTTATTACAATTATAGAACAAAAAAAAATCTATTTTTTTTTGTTCTTTTCATGGATATTGACTGACTTAAAAAATATTTTTTTTTATAAAATTTCTCATATTTTGAAACCAAAAATCACCACATGAACTTAATTTTTTGTATACTAAAAAAAGTTTGCTAAAACCTATAGTATTTATATGCTTGATAGGATGAATAAAAACTATGTATATTTTACAAATAATTTGTATTTTGATATAACAAAGAGTACCCAAAATAAATCTCGTCAGTCTGCGATTTATTTATTTTTTAGTAAAAAACTGATATTGGTAATAAATATTTGATTTTTTATTTTATCAAATCAATATGTTCGCAAGGGTCAACAAGTTTTGGCAGTTTTTCTATCAAATTTGTTGAAAATAGAAAATTTTACCGTTTTTGCTAAACGGGGCCCTTAAGGCATTCAGGATGGGCGTTATATCTCATTGGTGTGAAGACGAATTGAAGATATTAAATTATATATTGAAAAGTCTATCTTTCAACATGTGGTCTTTCACATTTGGATCTGAAAAGAAAAATTCGTCTGAATAGTTTGATAACAAAACCTAAGGATTTAAAAAGAAGGAATAGTTTTGTTTCTATGTTCCATAGACAAATATAGATGAAAAAAGAAGATCTTTTAATTATATAAAGAGATATTGCTTCGAGATTAGATAAAATCTTAAACAATATTTATCTTTCAATTGATGTTTTGAGAAATATACAAAAAAAAATTGATCCACCTTGATGCGTCTTGTGCATTATATAATCGATATTATAACTGTTGCAAGTATTATGCGCATTACATAACGTGAATTAATCCATAACTCATTATGTAAAGTTAAATAAATAAATACTATGGAATAACAATAAAACATTATCATACACACACACACACACACACACATAGTCATAGTGAAGCATATATTAGAAAATAATTATAATGATTGTATGATAGTAGTTGTAAGTACTACAAAATATTTAAGGCGGTTAGTGGGCTGGACTCGTGAAAAACTTTATAAGAATAAATCTCTTCCTTGCTAGATTCGCGTACTATATGAAAAAAAAATTGCTTAAGGGTTTGCGTGTTTTCTTCCTGTTACTATCTTTTTTCTATATCATTTCCTTCACTCTTGTCTACATATCAATATCTGTTACCATCAATTTGACTATTCATATTTTTAATTCAGTTCTCTCGATAATGTCAGGTAAATTTGACGAAAGCGCTCAGGATAAGAGTTAAAAATAAGAAGTGTTGTTTAGAAAATTTTAAATAATGATAAAGATGCGCTACATTATTAATATGTTACATTATTTTAAAACCATTGTTTAATGTAGTGAGATTTAAAATAGTAATAATTTACTGAATTTTTGAAAAAAGAGCACCGCATCAATACTCCTAACGAGGAACCGCAGCTGATTAATATTACTAGTATCTACCAATACAACAATGGAAGCAATAGATAACGTATTGCATGATACCATAGAGTAAATTCTTACTTATAATAATTCATTCAAACAATATTCTCTTGTAATTAACGCATATCACCATAGTACGAGTAGTCAGCAAGTTCAAGATCGATGGTATATTAATGTTGTTAATTTAGTTAGATATGGTGTTCAATAAGTTCGGTACGATCTAACAAATCAAATTATTATTTGTACATTAAAATATATTACATGATCAATGAATATATCTTATATTACATATGCCTATATAATGAGTTACAATCCATTGGATTGGTCTGCAACGAGTTTGGTTTTTCTTCTCCATTCCTCCCTATTCTCAGCCAGTCTTTTCAGCTCTACGTATGAGCCACAGTTCATGTCCCTCTTCAGTTGGTCCATATACGCATCTCTTGGTCGGCCTCTGCCATTTGTCCCCTCGGTCTTTTATTTTTGTCCTTGAACGATGGCGATGACTAGTCCTGGGTGCCTGATGTTGTGGCCAATCCAGTTAGCTCGTTGTTGGCTGATTCTCTTAAGAAGTTGCCTTTTTTCGCCTAATAATTACGAAATATTGTACGCATTATAAATATGCGACCATGATGTTTTATAAGATTAATTTAATGAATAATATTTTGAAAAGTCTCCAATGCAAAGACGTTTCTTTTATGAGATACTAAACAAAATGCAACATGGGGTGAAATATTTAGGACTAGTTTTGAGACAAAGGGATTCTTCTACATGTAGGGGAAATCCTTAATTTTTAAAAATAGGATGTAAGGAGAATATAGTAATAGTATTTCGCATACCTTGGACAGATTTGGTCAGCAACTCGGAGGTTTTGAGAAGAGCCAATTGCAGTAGTCAGCTGCTGAAGGACGTTAAGGTCCGTAATATTTCATATCTGGACTGGTCCGTAATATTTCATATAAGAGACTGGACCGGGATGAGACATGTGGGAGAGATGTTCCGGGTCGCGCAGAATAGGGAGGCCTTCGCCAGAGTGATTGCCAACGTCGGGGGGACCTTATACGGCACGAGAAGAAAAAGAAGATATAAGGAGATCATTGATAACGTGACACAAAACCACTTAAGTAAAAAAATAACACAATGATTATGATTTCGATCGTACAGCCTGCTTTATCTATGAATAAGTTAAGATTATTAATACGTCTAATTATTGACTAGGTATCTAAAGATTTAATTTCCCGTCGCCTGTGTCATCGATTTTTAAAAGTAAAGTTTATTTAAACGTCATTTAAATTCAATGAATGTGAGGAAATGATAAGCAATACAACTAACTATAAAACGTAGTGGGTTGAATTGTTTGAATTATTTTCGGAGATGACATAAAATTATAACAAATAATTAGACAACGTATTGATCAATGATAATATTTTAAAATAATTACTTTATACGGAATACAATGACAGACAAAAATATATAAAAGTGAACGCAAATAATATAAGATATTATACAGAATTTTAAAAGACGAAATCTGTACTGTAACCTACAACACAATATTCCTTAATCGTGAATCAATGAAATTTGTAGACGATTTAATTTCATTGCTCACTATCAGTATAAATGATAATATATACTACTTGCATTGATGGACCCACCGACACCCCGGATAGAGCAGAAGTCTGAAGACTTCCATTTATTCAAAATTCTGCACTAAACAAATCTTGTCCAAACCTGATGCGACATAGTGAGCCTGAAGGGCTGGTAAGCCTTGACTTGCTTATAAAAACAATCCATTTTATTGATTTGATTATCACAAATTAAGGAATTTGTAAAACAAAAAATATTACAATATAGAATAATATAAAATAAATAATTTATTTATTGTTGAAGAGCAAACGTTGTGAAAGTTCGTCATATTTATTATTTAGTTTGATTAAATTTAAACAATGTTTCCTTCACTTAAAGTATTATTTATTTCAAAAGCTTTTTGGACTACGTCCATCCTCACTTTAAGTGAAAGAAACAATGTCAATTTTTCACTTTGATTTATTTAAAATATCGAGTACTTTCGTCAATGCAGATATATTGACATTTTCAAGAGAACTCAAATTATATCAAACAAAATATATAAGCTCAACACTTCTTTTTCAAAACGATAATCATGTTTATGACATGCAAGTGTGTATGCAATAATACGAGTAATATATATTGCATTATAGTAATTTGTTCACAATACTGTTAGAAACAAATAATAAGTACAAGTGTTCCTTTACAACTTTAACACGATTCGCATGAGCAAGTAAGTTAATATAATATATTATATATTATGTATAATATAAATAATTGTATGTGGGTAATAATATAATAACAAATGCTGAAGGCTCTGATGTACGGGAGTATTTCCTCTTCATTTACCAGGTCAGTGTGCAACTGATGCAGAAGTGAGTAATAATTTTCTCACAGGACTGTGTGTGTATATTGAAGAACACACAATATGTCCAAGTCCCTGGAACGGATGTGCGTTGTTTTTAGTTTAACACACAAGTTACAGAGCATTAGTAAGAATCATATTATTAGTAAGAAGATACTTCTTGTTTAGTATCTACCGGATGCAGGCTGGTCGTGTAAGTAATAATAATAATATTGTGACTACGATCAACTAACTTATATGTATTATTATCATACTGCAAATTTCCACAAGAGATTGTTTATCATTATCACAAAACTTCCGTTCAAATCAACCCACTTGCTCATCGATTCTAATATTATCTAATATAATTATTCTACCAACATGCTCTCGAGTATATTAAATATAACGACGAATCTAAGAAACCAATATTATGTTTACCCATTATTGAATATCTTACTGTATTAGTACTGTGATCCTATGTGACATACATGTTATCATTTTCATAGATTGAGATTACAGTACATATAGTATTATTGCAATGAGATCATGTTTAAGTGTTAAAATGTGTTAAGAATAGATATTTAAGACATGTTTTAAAGAAGTATCTTCTTCTTCAAGTGCCTTGTCGGGTCCCCCCAACGTTGGCGATCACCTCGGCGAACTTGTCCCTGTCCTGCGCTGCTCGGAACAGCTCTTCCACACTTCGGATGCCGGTCCACTCCCTTATGTTTCGCAGCCAGGACATCTGTCTCCTACCGGGACCTCGGCGTCCCTCAATTTTCCCCTTCAATATCAGTTGGAGAAGGTGGTATTTTTCTCCACGCAGAACATGACCCAGATGTGAAACCTTCCGAACCTTGATGATTGATAACAGCTCCCTGTCAACTCTAGCTCGCCTCAGGACTTCGGTATTGGTAACCATGTCGGTCCAGGGAATTCTGAGCATACGGCGATGGAGCCACATTTCAAAGAAGTATAGTTTTATTAATCGTTTGGATTTAATGATTCTTTTTAGATAATTGATACAATTTGGTAGACAACATCTTGAGTTCGTCGGCAGCCTGGAGGTAGAGTCTCGGCCTTATGAACATGAGATCCGGGGCTCGATCCCAGGTGCCGGCAAACTCCCCTTTCACGACACAAGCTTTTAGCTTACTGTGAAAGGTGTATAAGGTTGTATTTGGGTTTATAACAAAACCCAGATATATCTTTTTTAAAAAAAAAAAAAAACATGATCATTTAGAAGGTTTTTTGAAGTTACGCACATAACTGGATAAATGCACCGAAAAGCTGACAATAAAATTTCAAACGGTTTATTTATCCCATTTGTTTAAGCCTATTGAATATTTAATTAGATAAAAATACTGAGCACAAGAAAGTTGATCAACAATAATAGAGACTTAATGAACACCTGTTGTTTGCTATAAGGTTTGCTCCTGGCATCTTCAAGAAGCTCAGTTGAGCTTATGGGAGTACTTTAGTGCTCTTTGAGTTTTTTTTCCGGGTGCGTAGGGGTGTTAGATTGGCCTGCCCTACCTACGGCTATCAATCAGCTACGACAATCTACCTACGGCTGACTCATAGACCAACTAATTACGCCTTTAATAGGGCGCATCTTTGTTTATAATTTCATTTTTTTTTTGTTTTGCTTTATGTATTTGACGTGCCTGTTGGTGTATGTTTGTTTTAATAAATAAAATAAAATTTGTTTAAAAAATGCAATTCATCAATAAAAAAGGTTATAAATTAAAACATTGATATGTGTAAATCTTAAAAATTATTAAATATTAAAATTATCTTTAAAAGATAAAAATTATCTAGATAAATCATTATGAATTGTTTCTTTTTGTGGATAACCATCGTAAGGATCCATTCACGAATTATAACGTATCGTGAATAAACTAGTTTAAAACCTTATATCTTACTGTCTATACCTATGCCAAGTAAAAAGTCAAATAAAAGATCTTTTGATTTATACATAAAAAAGGTTTGTTTTAACTGCAATGTCGAAACATGATTTGTTCATTACAAGGTCTGCAGAATATTATTTTGATAAAGCCATTACGCAAATTGGTAAATAATGATAATATTAAAATTCCTAAATGATGAGTTGTCTAGGAGTTGAACAAAATCTAATATAGATGACACTTTTTGCAACATAAAATACGTGTAAAGAAAAACATTCATTGAAGCATCAGTAACTATTGGAGTAGAGATTATTTTTTTCCATTATTACAATGACCTTCAGGCGGAATATTCCATGTTAAGACCAAACAACATTCTTGGTGTTTTTTTTTATTTAAACAGTGGCAACATCTTGAAACCACAAATTGTCTAAAGAGGGTTAAAAAAAGTTAATAAGAATCAAGGTTTAATGAGTTAACCAGGAGATTAACGTAATTTCATATCACAGTGATACTTCATTTAAATAACACGATGGTCTTACATGCTTATACAATACTGGATAATGCAAGAAGCTTGTATAAATGTCAAAAACGTATAAAAACGCATTCATAGGTGAATACGTCGTAATATAACACTGTAATAAAAGACAGGAAATACAATTCAAGTAACGCGTTTCATTCCACTGCATTCTGAATCGGATAAGGGAGGTCAAAATTCGTATTCAATTAAAGGAACGTGGAATGTCCTGTGTATGACTTTGAGCTTGGTCGGGGAGACCTACACGAGGTGACGACCGATGCAACCAACTGGCTTGAATCTATAGAGCCAGAATTCCAAATGCATTAAAAAGTGGATTATGATGAAATAAACGGAGCCCCATTGTATGGCTCAGGAAATTTTCAATCTTTAACGATCAATGATTTGGTTCGTGAACATAAAAAAAATATGTAGAAATATTACCATATTAAATTCATTCTTAGAGCGCATAAAAATATTTTGCATTTAAGGTTGAATTCAAGAAAACTTTTGTTCATTTGTAAGATAAGATTATCATTATTGCAATATGCATTGAAATGCTTTATGACGATATCACTGATTTATGCAGGAACGCCGTAAATTAAAAGTTTTCTTAGCTCATTCGCAATTTGGTGCTTTGTCTTTAAACTAAAAACTTTATATTCGGAAATTTTGTGGACAAATAATTACATTTGGCTCACTACAAATGCATATATTTTATGCAATCAAATAACACGTTATTAACTAATTAAAAGATTGTTATAAATTTATAAACAGGAATTGCAAATTAATAAAGAATTTTATAATGATTGAATAAGCGAAAACATAATATTTATTATGATATCCATCCACAGAAATATACCGTAAACTTTCATAACTTCAAATTGTGAAATTATAATATGCATCCTGGAATATATATTTTATTCCATGATAATTTTACGACGTAACCAACAAATAATTTCATAGAATTTAAACTATAATTAAATATTCAATTACAGGATCTTGGAAAAACGTTGATGATTAAAGGATAAACCATTATTCAATTAACTTTGACTTCGTAAGTAGTAAATTTAATGATACAACACGGGGATTTAAATTCCTTCTATCTTAATTACAAGGCTTACCAGTCAATATAATAACATAGAACAATATAGAATAATCTTTCTGGCTCCATACTTGTACGTGTATATAATATATGTATATGTGGGTGTTATTATTAAATCAAAAGGTGTGAAAGTTGGCAAGTTATAATGACATACTGACATTACTGACGTTATACTCGTAGTACATGTCAAGTAGACGTCTTCTTAACGTTGCATTCTGACAGGCGGGCAGTGAGAATATATTACAATAATATATAGTCTATTATAACTTGCACTGGAATACACCGTAAAACTATTAATTGTAATGGCCACTTTACTACTACTCGTGGTACGCAGAATATTGTACACACCACTAATTAATAGGTTCTATAATTACACCAATACTATGTTATACTATACTGGGTGAACAGTTGTTCTTTGAAGGCTGATTACTTAGAAGCTGAAGTTTTATCAACCGAAGAGTTACATCAATATAAAGTGATGTAAGTAATACATTATTAGCAGATCAATTAATTTGTGATATTATTGTTTATACTGAATCAATCAATAGTCCAACACGAGAAGATACTGTTATAATGTTTAACTCTTCGATGTTTTGAAATATAGTAAATTACGATTGAGATTATATAAAATAATGACTTGGTAATTTTCAATGTCAAAATACATTTTAATATATTTATGATAAATATTATACTTATGAAAGCTATGATATTCATAAGACCAGGCACACCAGTGACCACCTGGATGTCCATAATGGCCAGGGACCTGAGGGAGGCAAAGCTGTGTTCAAGGGGATGCAGGGGATCGGAGGACTTGGACGACGAGAACAAAAAGAGCCGACCCCTCATAAATACTCGTAAAAGATATGAAAATTTAGTCGACAGGTTCATTGGGGGTACATATAGAACATTTACGAAGCAAACTCGCTAGATTAAAGGACGGAACGTTAATATCATTTCAGAGTCAATCCTAAGTGATCATAATCTCTATTGAAGCAAAGGTATACATAAGAATAAAAATAATTATTTAGTGCAATTGGCGAATTTGTCGCAGAAGCGCGGTATTTTCCAAATAGGCCAAAAATATAGATAAAGTTTAGCCCAAAATCTTTAAATTAAATTATTTTTGCTATTTTTGTTACAGAATCTGGTTAAACAATTAAAGAACAGAAGATAAATTGAACATTATTGTATTATTAACGCACTCCTAAGAAAAAATAGTTATGAAAAAGCAATATCTTACATACAACCTAAATTGAAGTCGTGAAAAATCCTCAAAATAAAATATTTTAACTCACTCGAGTTTGCAGGACTATTCATTCAAATGTATTATCATAAGTAGGTACTGGTATATTTCCCATTTGAAAGTCAAACAGATTTGAATTTGCTGAAATAGAATAGAGCACGTGTCTTTTACACATATTACACATTCTTCTATGTTAAATAATTATTACAAACAGTTAACAAATAGAGAATATAATATAGGTATTATATTCTCTATGTATCGACATATTACAGAGTTGATTGCTTTAGAATAGAGTGTGTCTAATGAGCCGTTTATATTATAACATGTATTACCTACTCCATACATTGTATTAATTAGTTTTGTAGAGCAATCTTGAATAACACACTCCAAGGATGTAAATGTCTGCTGTACATAAACATGGAATTTTCGATCGTTTCATTCCTACAAGACAAAATTACATCTGCATATTTGAATAGAAGACATATCTTCCCATATGTGCCTCATAAGGCACAGTATGATAACATCCATGTTGGTGACACAGTTGATTAGAAACATGCGTGATGTATCAATAAATATTGATTCTCCTGTACTGTTTCGATTATAGGCAGTCAAAAAATATTTCATTAAAATCTCCGAGGTGCAAAAAGAGTATTGAGTTTAACTTCACACGAATATAGTAGATTGTGAATAAATAGCTGAAAATCATATTAAATACAACCTAGACGATATATTGTTCTTGTATGAATGACTTAAGAGTAAAAGGAAAGTCATAGTGGTGACTTAATTGATGCAAAGACTTAGGGTAGGGGTTTTTGCCCTGCATTCCTGGGAAGTGCGTTCAAGGGCGATTGGATTACACAGAAAATAAATTCAACTATGCGTAGCGAAAAAGTCCTTTTCGAGATAGATATAACTTATAAAAATATTTCATACTATGTTGCAGACACTTAGTAAAATTTTGCATGTTTTAAGGCGATGCATCACCTGGATATTATGTAAGTAAGTGTAGTATGCTATAATACAATATTACACAATGGTACAGATATATGTATATGGATATATGCTGGCTGCAAGTTGTATAGGATGATGAACTTGTGCGATGATGGATAGGTACAATGGACGACATGCTTCGTTGATAAGATGTCGATCTATGGAACGGATTTACCTACTACCACTAGGTATTATACTACCTCGATCATATCACAACTCAGGAATGTAGCAAGCTTACTGCAGTCGGGTGTTTCGTAGAAAACCTATAATACAAGATTTATTATCATTCATAATCGCACGTGTATGTGATTTTTAGATGAATATTTCAAATTATATTACCCATATGTTTGCAATTGTCTCGATGAGTACTTCGAAATATAAATCCATTTTCTCTTCAAAAAATCATAACTTTAAGAAAGTCCGATTAAAGACATAAGTTAGGTACTCAAATCGTTATGGCGATAGGAAAAAAAAAGTTGGAGAATGTATATAGATCTTCAGAAAAACGAAGTATACGAGGAAGGTGAAACGATTACGTGCGTATTTTTATTCCTTTATCAGTCTTTAGGTGTAAACAGGCCATTTCTTTTCCTTGAAATCAATTATCATTAAGTTACATTAAGTTAATTTGAAGTATTGAGAAGAGCTAATTAAAGCAACAAATTGTCCGTGATGAATCAATTCTTCATCTCGTTTATTAAAAATGCCAAGAAAAAGTGGTCATAAAAAATGTAGTGTAAAAAAAATAATTTAATTTCACAGTACGGGACAATCCGCTAACGTTCACATATTGTGGTCAACAATAGTGTTTAGATTCGTACATGTAATGTAATGTACTTAGTAATGAAATGCATGGATGGTTATGCTTAGAACTTGGGAAGAACCAACGAACTAAGCTACCGTTTACAACTATTATTATTATTATTAAATACTTCATTCAAAGTAACATAATAGATAACCACATACTACTATAATGTTGTAGTATTGCATCACGTTAATAAAATGCTATGTACAATACATTTTTCTTACATTTTGTACTCTCCGGCCATGCAGTATATTCAAGTGATAAACACTTGAACGTGTTCTTTTAAAATTTATTGTACTAATTTGTTGAAAATTTATTAAGTATTATTTAGGTAATTTAAAACATTAAATGTAATTATATGGAGTTCATATGCATCAAGTGGACATTATCTCTTTAGTTTATCCTGTATTGTCGTGGTAGGTGTATAATGGACCGAGTAAATAGATAAAAATACATAGGTACAGCAGTGCCAAAGGGTTACGTAAGCTGTGAAAAAAAGAAGTGTAATCGATACAAAATAACTATGAATGGAAAAAAAATCCTCTTTGTATCCAAAATTTGAAATCATTGATTATAGAAGATTTGAGATTTATTAAAAAGATATGACAAAGAATCGAAAAAATGCCTGGCATTAAATTCTATGATAATTTTAAAGTATCATACAGATTTGAATTTTTTTTTAAACTTATCTCTGGTAAAAATTGTTGTTGAAAAATATTTTTTTTGAGTAGATTTTATTTGTCACATTGTTGATAAAGTGCAAAACAAATAAAATTAAGCATATAACGTTTTCCTTTTTTAAAAAGATAAATCTATACTTTGAAATAAACTCAAATACACCTCAGAAAACCCTTTGGTATGCTTGCGTCGGGAAGGTGAACTAAATCGGCAGCGGATGCAATTGAATTTGAGCTACCTTTTAATTATGTATAAGTGCACGACAAAAAAAAAACATTGCAAAATGCCTTGAAAATTAAAGCACACCTAAGTAATTTTTATTTTGTAGGTACTTCATAAGTAAAAATACTTGTAATTCCCATACAACTAACAAACATTATGTACCTGTTGTTCTTGAGCACAATGTGTGAATGCGATGAGAGATTTTAACTTGGATAATTAATATTGTTTAAGGAATAACATGAGAATATCTTTACCAACGTATAAAATCTCAATTAATTTTAAAAGCTTAACTTGCGATATAATTCGTACTTGTAAATCACTATTGTTGTAATAAGGTACCTATATTAGTTCAACGTCAGGTAGAATATTCAATTTACTGTATGGTTGATATGTTTTAGTACTTTGTTGATGAAATCAAATTCGTTATGTTATCATTATATCTACTGGTTGTTCAAGATAGAATATTTAACGAAAAATATTTTTTCTCAAAGGTACTCCTACTAGATATGACAAAACTCTGCAGTCCATGAAATCAAGCTTATTAAAAAGTGTTATAGAATATAAACTGCGAAATTCTGATTCTCCTGGTTTAAATAACGATAAAACTTAAATCAATTTTTGCTGTCTGAAGAAAAAAAAGTACCTACCAATACTAGTACGTGCGAATCGAGTGAACTGAATTAAAAAGTTGACGTTTTAGATCAAGGAATTATACGGATGTGGAGGAAGTGAAAAATCCTTTATTGGTAAGGGTTGATAGAATTGGTAACTACATTATTTTTTACACCTATTGCTTAAAATAAATGAATTGCATTGATCTACTCCATACACGTACAAATTATAGGCTTTATAAACTTATTCACTGTTGTAACTAGTGGTTAGTGTTGAACATGAAAATAGGTAACAATTAGAAATACACATAATATTATATTTTAGATAATTGATATAATGCAGAGCAGTATAGGGATAACATCAGAAGAAGATCATGTCTATAAAGTTGAAGATTACCATCAAGGAAGTTCTTTTAAATATAACGTCACTGAAGTGATTTAAGAAACGATTTTAATCAAAGTTATAAAGAAAGAACTCATAATAATATTATGATCATTTGATCGCCGCTTGCACCGCAAAAAGATACTTGGAAAAAAATCGCAAAAGAAACGATTAAAATATTTCACATGCCGTAATCAGAGACAAGAATCATCGTTAAAGAGCGGGCAGTTCACAACAATAATTTTAATTTTATGAACTAACAACTTACAGCCACGGTTGTAAACTTTGTTGGTTTATAGGTATATGACGCTTCATAATAATGTAAGTTAAATTATTATGATTAACAATTTTATATCACTTTATTAATCGCAATAAAACAAACGGTCTCGTGGTGATGGTTTCACGATAAAATTATTGCTAAAACTATTAGAAATGTTTTTACCAAGCATCATGCAAATCAAAAAATATAAAGATTGATAAATAAGTTAGGAAATGATGTAAGTAAACACACGGAAAATTTGTAATAAATAGATGAAAAATGCACGCAACCTTTATGCACGATATCTGCCTATCTTTATCCTGAGTATTATATATTCATAGCAATATCGTTAAACCGTCCAGTTTGAGGTTTTTAGTTGTGCAGATTTGATGGAATTTGTGAACGTAAAGATTTCCAGTGTTTGAATTTTAGACAATAAGAAATAAAGTTGTGAGTCTTGGAACAAACATTTAATTTCTTTGGTATAATAAAACATAAAGTTGGAATTTTTGAAATATCTTCTTGAGTTGATTTTACTGGTACTGAGTAGAGTGGCCAAATATAACATTTTTAATATGGGAAAATTGTTGCAAAAAAGTTTCTATCTTGGATAATAACGAAATATTTTACTATGAATCATCAGTAAGTGTTCTGCTAGGCTTTCACAACGAAACAGTGAACAAGTGAAATGTTGCGGAATTATTTCTGAAGATGGAGTTGACGGTCAGCATTCAACGTTGCGGAACTTCTTGTGATGTACCCACAAGTATTAATGATTGAGAATATTAACTATTAAAATTTATTCACCTTATATGAATTCATCTGACACTTAAATCAGAATTCGATTATATTGTAGGAATAGTTTATACATATTTGATATACTTGTATACTTAAATGAAAAAAATACAAAAATAAGCGATTCGGTGGAGCAGTGTCCAGGAAAAAAGTATGAGGGAGACTGGATAGACATCCATAGGTCGACCTCAGAGGTGGTGCAGGAACTTTCTGGACAGCAATCAAGAATTTGATTTAGAATAACTAATAAACGCTGCAATTTTACTAACAAAATTAATACGAGCCGAAGCCATACAAAAGTAAAGTAAGTAAGCGATTCGGATGCCAATTATCACCTCCAAGGTTCTCCAAGAAAGTTTACAATATTTTGCCAAACAAGAATCTTAATATGCAAATGTTTTACTGAAAATGCAGGATGTTATTTGATTTATCGCCTCTTCATTTAATATATTTTTACCCAATTTCCGAAAAAAATAAAATTTAAACCAGGTGAGGATATGTAACCAAGAATAATTTCTGTTGTTTTTCGTTCTTAATGTCTTCATAATATTGTAATAACATTCTTACAATGGTATTAAAAATAATTGGAAGGTACGAAATGTTACGATACGGGAGATGCAATCAAATCGGAGTAACATTTGGAGGATATCCGATTTTAATTACTGTAAACATGAATACCTTTGCTTCAACATATTATTTATTATGGGTCGGAGAATGAATTGATATTTTACAACATTCCTTCAAAATAAAGAACAGAGTTAAATTTTTGACATATACGAAGAGATTTCACATGAATACGAATGTAAAAAACAATCTGCATGGTCATTACCATTGTCTAGCTTTCAACTAATAATTGATCTACTGACCATCCTCCTACGGGTACCTATAAAAGAATACATATGAGGATGCACATGATTTATTGGAATATTTATCCCTGATCAGCACGAAGAAGAAAATATTAATGAAAGCTGTACTTTATTTATTCTAACGGTTAAAAAAAACGCGCCGCGTGTTGAGTAAGAGGAACCGACGTGCGTGTATGAGAAACAGTATGAATGTGGAGGAAGCGAGGGAAGTGTGTAAAGATAGATCTGTTTGGCGTTCCGTTCTCTCTGCCTACCCCACTTGGGACACGGCGTGAGGGTATAGTACAGTTAAATAAAATGAATAAAACAGAAAATACTTTTAATTTTTATTGAATGTTTTTAGTATTAAACATCAAATTATCTCTCCAGTATCACTATTCACAATTCCCTTGACAACAAAAGTTCTACATAGCGGGAAAAGGGTACTAAATAGAAACAACAATATCACACTGACGTTCTCCAAAAGAAATTAAATGCAGATATAAAATGCTACATATAAATTCTACTGAATTACATTACAATACGCCATAAATTGGAAAAGATGGCCCAGCTAATACTAAATTTATTTCGTTTAATGGTGGCGGTTTGTTTTAAACAATATTTCAATTTTATTTATCAGTCATTTATATCACTGATATGGCATTACGACGAGTATAATATAAGTATCAAAAATCAAAAGCAATTTTTGAATGAAACATTATTATCGTAATTACAACATAAATATTTATATATGTTCGTAAATATGATGGTATGTACGTCCTCCATGGACACAGTGATCATATAAGATGGACGTTAATTATTAATACACCCCATGCGAGGTCTCATTGTTGTAAGCGGGTTTAGCGACCTCGAGGTGCTATGGCACTCTAAATACTCTCCGTTTATTAGTGTTTTACTCTCCGTTTATAATTATTATTTGAAAAAATTGATCATCAAAACTCACACAATAATCAAACAAAAAACACAGATTTTTTTCTGTGACATAATGCTTTCATTATTTGATAATAATAGAATTCCGCGATTTATGTCTCGTGATTTATCAATATGATGATTATTTCCTGAGAGAAGTCGAGTAAAATTACATACACTCAAATACAATTCGTTCGATATGGTACACTGTGAATCTGAGTAACGTGAAAGTATGTACAGGAAAAAATATTCTTAAAACATGATGCATTTGAATGCTAGCAAGTACATATGTAATGTGAGTCTGGGTTTGTTAAATTGGGAGGATAACATAATGGTACTTGTGGACCGGGGTCATTATTGTGTAAGGTTTTTGCCCTGCAGCAGTTTTTTTTCTTTTTTTTTATTAATATTATTATAATGGACATTGTACAAGATACAACGATGGAAATTAAAAAGAATACACCTTTAAATTCAAATTCTTTCTTATCACTGCAAACCAGTGGACAGCCTTTAAAAATAGTATACTTACATAGTTTCAAATTTTAATGCACTGTACAACCGATCAAATATATGTTTGATTTATGTCAAACTGTGATATTGTATATATTGTATATTGTATATCATCAGCCGTAGGCCCAGTCCGGGCACTTGGATTCGTCAAAAGCATTACAATTTTTGATTAAAAAATATAAAAAAGAAACAGACATCCAGTAAATTTATAGGTCATTGCAAATCGGAGTGTAAATGGCTCAGATTTGCAAATCGTCAGACATAGGCAGACAACAAGAGACAACAAAGAATTACAGATTTACAAAATATTTAAATGCTAATAGAGTCATTTGCTCGATTCAGCATTTCGTCAATCGTGTAAAAGGATTGCTCAACGAGATACTCCTTCACCCTCCCACGAAACGCCTCCAAGCCCAAGGCCCTCACATCTTCAGGCAGCTTGTTAAACAACCGCACACTGAGGCACACAAAGCTTTTGCTGACCTTTGCCAACCTATGCTATACATATTATGCTACTCCACATTGAATTTCAAATGTTAACAATTATGTTACTAATGTACAATTAAGAAAAAACAATCAATAGTCGAATGTCTCTCAATCGTCTTTTATTTGCAACATGTCTGCTTTCCCCAGCGCCAGTCAGAAGAAATCCTTACCACGTCTCACGTTAGTCACTTAATGCATCACATAACCATGCTGTTAGCCATTTACCGTGCCATCTTCTTTTCCATCAATACAAGATGAAGAATTTCATATTTTGGATTTTTTATGACACAGTACAACTTAACTGGTCTCTATGTTATGAGAAAAAAATCCATGTCAATTTTGAACTGTAGGAATATTTTTCTTTGGTTGTACAATTACATACTTATCTTTCCACTTGGATGCAATCGGGCGGTCACTGCAAATTATAGGATATTTTGACCGACCCCAGTTTCGTGTTATGAGAAAAACATTTTGGTGTGGAGAAAGGTGGTTCTTTATAATTTATTACATTTATACGTACAATATAAAATGTTTGATTTGATTTGATAAAAATTGTATTCCGAAATTATTATCCTAAATTTGATAATTTCAAATCAAAATTGGAAAATAATGATATATAAAATAAATATTAATATATCTGGCAAATCAGTTGACAGAATAATCAATTACTTAGTTTGAATATTTGGAATATTTATTTTTTAACCCTTGAACGTTTTCTTCTTAAAAAAAACCAGTGTAAACAAGCCTTCTTTATGCTGTGTGATTTTGTGTCAAGTAAGTAAAGATATACAATACTTCGTCAGTTAAGTTACTTGAAATAAATAAGAGATATTTAGAAATGAAAATACAACTACAATATCTATTTTAACTGAATTATATTATGCCAATATTACTGAATATAAATGGCTGACTAAGAGAAGTGGCTGGCAGAGGATTAAATGGTAAGACCATGCAGACCAGATTCTAAAAGACGGACACATGCTGAGTGTAATGATTAGGAGAGCATGTAGGAGGAATCGCATTGGTGTGATGCGAGCAAAAGCGTGTGCCAAAACAGGAAGAAATGGCACTCAATATTTTCTGCTTAGCTCACGAGGGAAGCGACGTGATGGTATGCATGGGTGTACTTATTGAATTTTCACGAGGTATCAGAATACAAAAAGTGAGTAATTAAATAAAAAATAAAAAAATTACACATAGTACAGTAAATACACGTAAAATTTACGCCATATCAAATTCCAGAATGACTTAAATTATTTATGTAACTACATGTTATTATAATGTTGGTAACCACCTAAATTACAAAATAATTTCTCTTTTTTCCCGATCACTGGTATTGAAAATAATATGTTATTGTTTTACTGAAATGTAATATTATGTATGTAAGTTATTGGAACCTATCATTATGTTATTATTATTAATATCGTTACGGGGAAATTGACGGACTTGCTGATGTTACGAATTAAGGAATGTAATAATGTTATGTATCTACCTCGTATTATGCAATTTTGTATTCGGGAGTATCGAATCGTACTTCAAATTAAATTTTTAATTATTGATAATTTACCAAAGCGCCTGTGGTTTAAAAGGGACCACCAAATGATTGTGGTTTGGAAAAAATGGCGACATTTTATTTCAAATTTAATATGGAAAATTGTATAAAGCAAGTTTGGAAGATAATATATCGAAATTAAGAGTGCAACACTTCCTTCGGAAGCATACCTATGTATAGTAAAATATTAACGATTTAACCATTGTGCATTTAGAAGCAAATATTTTTTACTTTGGGACAGTAAATATTACCGGTGGATAATCCTCTCTGATCGTCCTTAGAATTTGTATGCAGGTCAGCTTTTAAAAATGATACACAATGTGTGCGTGAGATTACTATATTAAATCAATCTTGAAAACGTATTATAAATGATGAAATGTGGACTGTATAATGAATGTATGTGTACTCTATGAAAATTTTGATACAACCAACATTGATGAAAAAAAAACATGTGACAATCTTTAATAACCTACTGTTGATATTCCGAATTTAAATATTTTATTGCATTACATATATAATGTGTGTTTGAAAAATAAGTAAGCACCTGAACCCTCGATGAAACAACTAATATGAATTTTATCCAACCGGATCATAAAAATTAAGATGAAATGAACCATGTAAAAACTAAATAATATTCAAAACTGAAATGTTCAAAAATTGAGTTTACTTCCCTTAGATCTTCAAGGGTTTAACGTTTAATTCAACAATATAACTAGATAACATTTCTACAACAAAATCTCGACTTCCTTTACGAATCCCGTATATGTCACGTAAAAGTGTTGATATACGAGCAAACGAGTATATAGCCAGATTATTAAACATTTGATTAGTCCTTTCTACTGGCAACTCTGATACTATACTATACGATACTATACAACAATACTTTTTGTGCTTCGAGGATGGAAAAAAGTTCACGATGACATGAATGTCTTAATTGAAATTCTTCAGCAATATAGAGCTACATACATGTATGACACCGTTGAGCAGTTCAAATAAAATTGTGAAAGATGGTCGTCTACACTGAGAAAAATACTAACGAAATTTCACAACGAATCATTGGTACGTACTATCAGATTAGGACCAGAGATCGTACAAACGATTCATTAGTACGAATCTATAATATTAACTCTTCGCAAACAAGTTGTTGGTAAATTTACCAATGATTTGTTTGCGAAGAGTTAATATTATAGATTTATACCAATGAAACGTTTGTACGATCTCTGGTCCTAATCTGATACTACCGTACCAATGATTCGTTTTGAGTATTTTTCTCAGTGTAGGTAAAGGAAAAATCTGACGATAGGGTGTTACATAAATCCGTCATTCTCTAAAAAGCTTTCATCAAGCGTTACTCGTTTTCATTCGACGGTTGTATCTGTCTCACGCAAAATATGATTATAATAAGTTATCTCTTTGTGATGATTTATTACAAGACATTGTTTGTAAACATGTTCTAAAATTAGAAACTAATATGCTTTTCTATAATGGGTCACTGAGGAGGTACGCGCGAGAATGATGTATCGCTGTGCAGTATCAAAACTGTACGAGTATAAGATAAATTGCGATGAGTAGAATTAATGATATGGTAATTTTATACGAAATGTTTTTGCATACTCACATTGTATGTAGGTATCCACTTAAAGAGTTATTTAAATTCAGGCGCCATACATCGTGATAATATAGGTTACCTGTTGTATCATTTGCATAATTATTATGACAAAATGAATCATCATGGAAATTTGGATGGAGCTGTTTGTATTATTGATAATTGAAGAAGTAATTTGCAGAATAAAACATGTTTCTTGTACATGTGAGCTTATGATCAACAGTTACTAAACAGCGATACATAATAGCCCTCCATTTTTTCTGTGAAAAAATCTAATAAAGGGGACGTTTCTTAAAATATATTTACATGCACTACATTTCACTAAGCACAACTACACAACTATTCTATCCCATTACACATACTCCGCAGTTGGGGTAGCCAGATGACTAACTCATGCAATAAACATGCAGATCGTCCTCTCCGTGGAAATTAATATAATGTATTAAGCATGGATTGTATGCCTCATCACTGCGTTGAATTTGATAAATTATTTTTTAAATTTATTTATTTCTCCTCGTACAAGCAAAATCTTTTACAGTACAGTTGAGGTTTTACAACCAGGACACTCAAAAAGTAACAGAAAGAAGTAGGATAGCTATTCTGCAGCGGAAACTCCACGAGGTCACTGTGAGTGATGAATGAACGTGCAATGAAGCTACAATACAATAGCGTATGTGAATAAAATCAACGCACGAAACAACGAAACCTAATCAAATATGCTATAAATACAGTAAAGGTTACTTATAATATAGGTACCTACTCAATGGTATTCAATATTACAAAGAAGCCTATAAGCTTAAAAAAATGTGATAAGAGAAAAATTCTTAACTTTAATAAAAAAAAATATAATGACCGCTACAAATCAAATAATAAATTCATTCATAAGTTCACTCTGACAACGAACACCATTTCCGCATAGTACAATAAGGTTCACATACTCGAATTTCTTCCGTAAACCGTAATAATGTAGGTTCCATGTGATAATAAGAAGCAGTACCTATGGGTCCATTCTCGGACCACCAAGAGTTTGTAAAGACATTATTATTAATACTAAAATTTGCTGTTAAATACAATACGCAATTACTACTTTAATTCTGAAGACACCCGCTGATTAAATAAGATAATTTTAAGGTATAGTTTTTTTTTCATCTGCATATTTTCCGATGAAATGCTTCTTGTACCGCTACCATTGTGATAACAACAAACTATTTCATGTATTATAAAAAACAAAATTTATTATTTGAATTGTTTTAAAACCTTACGGTACTCAATAAATTCACCGATTGTTCATTTGTAAAAAGCCCTTTTAATTTTGTCTATGTGTTTTATATTTCTTTTTAGACGGTGTGAAATAAACTTAATCAAGCATTGTAAAGAAAAGGAGATACTCTTTCGTTTCCACAAAAGGATAGCATTTATCATTATTAAAGTTTCACTTTTCGTATACGAGGCAGTAACTATAGTTTTCCATGAAATACTTTTCTTTAAAAATTCTATTTAAATTTAATTTAATTTTATAAATTTTCGTATTAATGGGATCATATAATTTAAAAAATTTACGGAGGCAAGTGAAGGAGAGAATTATTTCCCTTTTTGAGTCAAAGAAATTCAAGAAAAAAATTAAATTCAGGGTTTTTCATCAACAATAAATTTAAAAAAATAGTCGTCATACCATTTGTGAAAAAAATTTTCTGATCGAATTAAAGATATAAGATATATGAACACATTACTCGTATGCGGAAAGCTCTTGCAATTGGAACACTTTTTGATACGAATATTCAAAATCACACACCCATTAAAGTTACTCATAGCATTATCGATAAATATCTTTAAAAGCTTTTGATAAATCTCTGAAATAAAGTTACCACTAGAATACGTAATCTGCGAGGTATTAATTTTAATGTCTCCTCAGTTACATTATTGCTTACATAAAAACGGTATTATGCAATATGAATCATATTATTATTTTAATTGTATTCATGAATATATTGTCTCGTGTGAAAATGTGTGGTACAACATTTATTATATATTTTATTATAAAGTTGATTAGATTACGTATGCCAATAATGTTGCATATTATTATTATAAGCTAATGTTATATACGGTGCAATATAAAACTATAAGAAACGGCAACAAATAAAGCTTATAATTATGTTAATAAATGCAACGCATAAACTACTAATAAAAACTTAAAAGTCAAATTAAATCAAGTTCAGAATTTCAATACTCTCTGTTTCCCTGAATAAGAATATGTTTCCAATTATAAATTCCCAGTAAATTTAAGAAGAATTAAAAAAAACTAACTTTTATGTGTGTATATAAATAGTATGTATTAAAAAGTTAAAGTTTTTATAATTCATTTAATATGGATACACAAAAAGTAGGTAACGGATTACATTGAAAATTTTAGAATGTTTTATAAAGGGTAGGTACCTAGATGGTTTGAAAACTTTATGCGTTTTTACCATCTTGGTTTTCCGAGGAGCACTCGGCAAATAATTGGCTTCCCACATTTTGCCGTAAATTTTCGAGTGTCCTGTAAAAGACAAGTGTTTGAAAAAATAAAGAAATTAAACATCTTAAATTCAGCGATTTGCAACGAAATGATAAAATTGACAAAGATTAAAGTAGTTTCTCAAAAGAAAGATTACTATTTTGACTTGTTTGATTTTACAACTTCGCTGTTATAAAAAGTGTAGCGAAGATGTTTGAATTTTAATTTGACATGTAGAGTATGTTTAGTCGTAAATTGTAATAAAACGTAATCATATTAAATAATGGTAATAATAATAAGAGTATAAACAATAAACTTGCGTGAAATTTTTATTGCGGTAAGTTATAAAGAAATTAATTGTATCACAAAGCCAGACGTAACAAAGAGTAAATAAAAAAGAAATTATCTCTAGAGCTACGCAGCTATCTATAAACTTTGATAACAATTATTTTTATTTTTCTAACAATTGCAAGATTTTTATGACTTAATTAAAATGTTTTTGTTATTTTTCGCTTTCCTATAATTTTACAAAGAATGTTGAATGACAATATGATTAGAGGCTCGATGATAACTTTTCCAACATTTTTTTTAAATTTCAACCCCAAATTCTGCTACCAACCTACACGATGTAAATTTATTATTTGTATGATAGCATTTTTTGAATTTGTTAGCTGTTTTTTCTTTAGGACTTTTTTCTTCTTTTTATACATTTTGATATGTGGATATCAAAATTAAAAATATTTTTTTTAATAATTGTTTTCCGTAAATGAAATAGAGAAAAGTAATATATAGTAAGAATAATATAAACATGAGAGGAACCGACGTGCGTGCATGAGAAATTGTATGAATGGGGAGGAGGCGAAGGAAGTGTGTAAGGATAGATCTATTTGGCGTTCTGTCCTCTCTGTCTACCCCACATGGGACACGGCGTGAGGGTATAGTATAATATAAATATCTTTTAATATCAGCGGCTACCTTGGAACATAACGGGTAATTTTTCTAATTATGAAAAAAAAAACATATTTTCATTGCATTATAATTAAGGAATGCTATTATAAATTACATATATGAAGGTCTTTAACAAGTTGGTATACAAAAAAATACGATGTACACACTTTAAAATCAGAATAAATAGCATGTATAACTCATTGATGATAATAAACACAGAAATAATAAGTTGTAATGCATAATCAACAAGGTATTGATTTAACAACATTGTAAAACGTATTCAAAATAACAAAAATAAGTATCATTACCATGAAATACAACTAATCATTAACACTCTATTTTTTCATATTATTACAAGTGCAACATTCAATAATAATAATTTTCATATTATTACAAGTGCAACATTCAATAATAATAATTGGTTTCGTATAATAACAATTCTTTTAGAGTAATGACGAGTGAATCATTCAATTTGTTACAAATAATTTCACAAATTTACCAACTCAAGATTTACAAGGTGATTATCTTTTAGTTCCGAAGTTTTATATAAAATAATAACCGCGTTGTGAAACGTCTTTAGTACTCAGAACTCTTTCACAAGTTAGATAGTGTGTAGTATAAAAGTTGCATCATAAGCTTATTATAAGTTAAGCCTTATCCACGCATTTTATATACATACATATTATACTGATATGGAAGGAAGGAAAGTATGTAAGTACTTGTTGATACATTCGAGTCCAATTATTTTAAAAATAATACTGCATAATATCTCCAATGTACCCACCCATGTCTGTTTAAGTTTGATGATGAGCTATTACTGTTAAAAGTTGAAACAGAGTAAAGTTACTTTTCTGCTATTATAACTACTATCTACTACTGTGCCATCACGGCATATCCCACAAGTGGGGCAGCCAGCAGACAAGCTGCATATAATTAAAATGCAAGCTGTCCTCTCTGTGACAGAATAAAATCAAAACATTCAGTATGGGTGGCAAACCTCATCAATGAATTCAAGATGTATAATGTCTTATTTTTTTTCAAACACCTGCCTTTTACAGGACACTCGAAAAATTTCGGAAAAGAGTGGGAAACCAATTCCAGAAAAGAAGCAGTTCCAGATAGATCCTTGAAAACGCTTTACAAAAATCAAAGTGTTGAATTTTTCTAACTCAATTGATATTCAATTGACATTAATAAGTACAATATTATAACGTAGCGATGATCAACTCATCAAGGTATACGGTTAAAAAATAAAAACTCCTATCGTTCTGAATTTGTTCTGAACTGAGCAATATTCGGTTTACGCAAAACAATTTACAAAAATTATTATTGAGAATATGAAAAATATAATATACGATGATTCACTATTGTACAGCTTGAAAGGGCGGCTCCCGAAAGTACCTTATTTGTTATCGAGCCGTTATTAAAACTATAGAGAGACGGTCAATTTTGTGATATGCACTGTGAACGTGTAGTTGGGTACAAACCTACTTGGCTATGTGTGGTAATAATAATCATGATAATTATAGAAGTATGTACATGTTAGGAATATAAAAATAATAATAATATTTACTACTAACAAAGTACTCGTGTATATCTTTATATTATTATTGTTGCTCTGCACCTGTTGTATGTGAGTATTGAGGAAGATGAAAAGGGTCTTGTTAGTACATAATAGTGAGAGCTTATTAGTGTCAGAGATAAAATCAAATGGGATCGCAAATTTCAGCCTTTATTTAAATTTTGTCGTGCGTACAGTACAGTAACTACTGAGTTAACGTGTTAAAAGATGTGTATAAAGTGATGGAAGTGAATGTAATTACGAGGATGAATGTAAACACATTGAGATGGTTTGGGCACGTGGAAAGAATGAATGAGGACAGAATGACCAAAAATATATATTTGGCTGAGAAATATATTATATTTGGTTGCTCGGAAACGTGGACGTTCGAGGATCAATAAAATGGCAAGATCATTTAAAGCAAATCCTACAGGACGGTCACGTGTTGAGTACATTTAACAGGAGAGCATGCATGAGGAATTGTATGACAGTGACGGAAGCGAAAGATGTATGCATGGATAGAAGGAAGTGGCGCTCGATCCTTTCTGTCTAATTCGCGAGGAAAGCGGCGTGATGGTATGTATGAACGTAAACTCGTAGAAGGATTTTTTTCCAATTTATTCATTATAAACCGTGTGAAGCTTTTGGTCAGACTGGACTGAATACCTGGAATCGCCCTGTCGATAAAAGTGAAAGTAACCAAAAGACAAAACCCTAACGCTTTTGAGACGGCCAAAATTTAATGCTCGTCAGCTATTCTCAGAGTCAGTTTGGATCATCGTGTCTCATGTATCAAAGAGACTACATATTTTTGCAGAACACGTCGGCGCACGCAGCATCATAGGTGATTTTCTGATAGATCTTTGAGCAAAAATATAGTCAAATTAAAAAGTGACCAATGACATTGTGCAAAACTAAAATAATATCAAATACTCATTTAACCTTTCACATGACAACGTTAAACAAAAAGAGATAAACAAAACGAAGTAGTCAATCAGAAGACAAATTTAATTAAAAAGTAAAAGCATTTTTAGTTCACGCATCATTCAAATATTTGGACGTGTAATCGCGTTGCCCTTATACAGTTAATACTAATAGATACTTAAGAAGTGCCGCAACTAAGGAAAGGGTAAATTACTTAATGGACCACAAAAAATAAAGTTAAGTGCAAGAAATATTATTTATTTATTTATTAACTGAGAAGATTGATAATAATATATAAGGTACAAACCATGTACTGCATCTAATGAGAACTAATGATATAAAACGACCTTTAATAAATAATATATTTTTTCTCAGAACATCTTGCGTAATAATAAATAGATTGAAATAATAATTTGACATTTCCCGTTTAGTAAACTTATATTTAAGGTCCAAAAATATAACTATTTAATAAAACATACTTTTTTTTTATAACATAACATACATAGACATTTCACACAGATCGAGCTAGTCCCAAACTAAGATTAATCTTGTATTATGGGTACTAACGCGACGATACACACATATACAATGCACTAAACACATATACATGTAACACCCAGACCCAGGACAATTTGAAAAAGGTCATTCCTCAATCTGCTCTGGCCGGGAATCGAACCCGGGACCTCGTGACTCAAAGGCAAGAGCGTTACCTCCGCGCCACACCAATCAACTTAGTAGATTATCTTCAAAATAAGCTACAAGATACGCAACTTACAAGTAATAAATATGTATAGATGTATAAAACTTGCGCAACGTGATAGGTTGGACTGGAGTAACGAAGTAGAGGAGTTAATCCGGACAGCGCAGGAGCACAAAGCTTTTTCCAAAGACCAAATAGAAAAGTAGAAATCTGCATATACCCCTAAATGGACCATAATGAGAGACCATGGGAGAGAAGGAGAACAAATTGTTTGAAGAGATATCGAGGAAATCGTAGATTCACTGCACATAATGAAAAAAAAAATGCTAATAAATGTAGAAAATAATCATAAAATACGAGTATATCTTCATTGAAATTAAGAAAATAGAATGTTTAATAATTACTGTACAATTATGCTGGTGCATTCATGAAATACTAAATTTTAATCATGCCATCTGATAACTGATAAAGATTTTTGGACGGGGAGTCAAATGGTCTAATTTTATTAATATGAGATAATTTTGACATTACAATCGCATAATGTTCACCTTGTAATGCTTCACTTGTGGGAACCAATGTGACAGCAGTAGGTATGAGAAAAGCATTCTATGGCTATTGTAAAATTCGTGAATATTCCCAATGTAAAGTTCGCATTCTTAATCTTTGAGATAAAAAGTGCATATTATCTCATTAGGAAAATAATATCTCCGTTATGATAATATCAATACGAATAATTATTCTCAGAAGCGTGAAGACAATAATGGAAACAAAATCACTTTGTCAAAAATATCCGACGGCATATTATAAAAAAAGACGTAATGAAATAATATAAGTAATGTAAGTTTACGGTACGTAATACATACAGATACAATGTAATATGAGGTATGTAGGGATCTACTCATCCGTAGGACATGAGCGCGATTCATTTAAATCATATTAATCATCACACCAGCCCGGCATTACGCAACTATCCGAGTTCATCGCCTCTGCTTGGCCATCATCAAATGCACACGCGAATCTCATCTGGGCCGTCTTCTTATAGACCAATTAAAAAAATGTAATAAACCAAACAGAAAAATGACCACGGAATAAGAAGTTTTAAACTCATGTCAATGCATAAATCAGCCATCAAATGGAAATGTCATTAATTTTTAAAGAAAACCTACAAACCGAATCGAATAGTTCATAATACATGGGTCGATACGATTTATGAAGGCGGTGTATAAATAGTCCCATGAGTAACAAAGTATGAAGAAAGCGTACGTGCACTGTGAAACTAGTTACATGAGATAATGTTATGATATTTCACCGGGCCGCTTGACTAGAAATGGCTTTTCACCGTTACGACTTCTTCACGTGGGGCCTTCGGATTGTGTTGTATCTCTTTTCTGTCGAAACAAATGATGATTGCTATTTCGTTCGGCGATGGTCGGCCGTCCTTCGGATGTGCTAGTCTTCCATAGTCTTGCAAGGTTAAGGCTGCATATTATTTTATAAGTAACCAACAGAGAA
This sequence comes from Athripsodes cinereus, assembly GCA_947579605.1. Classification (NCBI taxonomy): domain Eukaryota; kingdom Metazoa; phylum Arthropoda; class Insecta; order Trichoptera; family Leptoceridae; genus Athripsodes; species Athripsodes cinereus. The sequence continues at coordinate 15,530,566 of OX388317.1, read as the reverse complement.
CGTTCAAGTTCAGTGTCGCGACATCGGCCGTCCGCGAAAGTTTGTCCTCCGTTTGATTTCAATGTCGTCAGAATAAATAGAAAAGATAAAAGGAAATTTCATCCCTTACAGATTTTTTCTCCAGTTTTTGGTGCTTTCTGAAAAAAATATTTCAATTTTGGTTTATATCAATTTAACTTTATCATTCGATTCCGGTCGCATATACATACTGTTATCACCTAATTTTTGCAAGGACTAGAAAATTTTTGCAAAAAATTGTGTCATCAAATAACCTTGTACAAAGTGCAGTTGCAGCATTCAACGGTATGTATGCAAATTTGATTCACTATAAAATAAATGTGTTGAATATTCTTATCTGTTATCAATGCACCTTTGATGAGATGATAAGGACATAGTGGTAATATCATACCGTAATGAATATTTCAGAAAATTTCAGGAGACATAGCAATCATCTAAAAGTTTTCAATATTCACGATAGATTTTTAATCGATTATTAAACCATTCATATCATGAAAAACTAAAGATTTTTTTTAATGTAAATGCAATTTTTGCAATGAAGAATTACGATATAAATTTAAGTCTTTCAATTCCACAAAAAAAAATTGCAAATACAAGTATAAAATTAACAAGAACGATTTTGCCGGGAAATATATAATATAGTAGTAAAGTAAAGAAATGAAATGCATTGAATACATAACATTAAATTGTTACGAACGAACAAAATTACTCTGAATGTCACAAACGTATCAATGTTCGATATACCCACTACTACTATTATTATTATTTGTACTAACTATGAGAATCGATAAACATTCTGTGTTTCCCGATACAAGAAAAATAGATTAATCATTATAACGGTGGTAGCAATTGTAAGTCGACCACTATAGCTGGTAATGGTTATACTAGTACACAACTACTGATAATAGATAATACGCACGTACAACTACTATACATACCTTTACTGTACTGAGTATATTTTATTATAATAGTGAGAGATAGATAGATAAATGCAGCAGCTAGCATAGATTACATTGAACAAGTTGGTGACTGTCCTTGATTGCTCATCTTGTGTCACGCACAAGAAAATCTGTATCATACCATTCAACCAATGCATAATATTATTATGTGCAAGTATACTGGATAAGATCAAACACACTACGGATTTAATCTATACGCGGTACAAGTTGCATTTTGTATGCAACAGTAGACAGATATCAATTATTAGTATACGCATAGTTTGTATTTTAGAGTTTGTAATACAGAGTACACCGCCTATCATTATTATGCATGAAATTTGTTGTATTATATAATATTCTATACAAAGTTTGTAATAGTATGCAGTACACCGAAACGTAATTTATGTAACCAACGGTACAGAGTATGATATACATAGTGATATTATTATCAGCTGGAAATTGGAAGCATTGAGTTGAGTTTGTATGGGATATTGAAAGACGGTTTTGATGTACATGGAAAAAAAATGATTTTTTTATTCATGTCATGTCCGTTGAGGGATTAATGTAAACCAGTTGTCAGTGGGAAGATATTTAATTAAACTCGTCAAAGATTTAATAATAATTAAATAATAATGAATTATAGAAGTAGCTGATATAATTTTATAAAACACATGATTTTAATATGTAGGAAAATAAATATTTCAAATTAAGATAACATTTCTTGAGTATTTGCATAAAAGGCATGAATTCGCAAGCTTATTCTAAAAATGATGTTACCTATATAATATTGAATTCAGCAATATTTAATTCTAGAGTCTGTAACGTTCACAGAGTGAAAATTCATACTGATGATAGTACTTATTTTTATTAAACCACAGTTGATATTTCACTTTAACTTATTGAGAGAAATCTCGAGTGGTTCCTCGAGGAGTTCTCTTGTCAATCGGTATTTATTGACGAAAGTACTTAAGGTTTCTTTCAATAAATTTAAGTGAAATAAAAACTATGTTTTTATAAAAATAAATACCATGATCAACAATAATTGTTTATCACTTAAATAAAAATTACAAATTATCAAAAATGCTAAGGGAAAATTCTCGCTCTTTCCATGCATAAGAAGTAAATGCTAGCGTATATTGCATAAACGTATACGAAAAACTGATATTACGTGTAAAAAATATTTTGCGGTGTTATCAATATCACATATCATAAATTACAAATTATGCAAATATTAAAAGTATTCTCCACATTAGCGTTCGAAAAAGAAATTGTAAAACATTATTCTACCATTTCGTACATGAGGAAAATTCAATTTTAAATTACACACAATATTCATATCACCAGAACTGAGTAAATTACACAAACACATTACAAACGTTCGATAAAGGATTATACGGGCTATGATAAAATAAAAATATATTCTACAACTATACAAATTTGCTACTTTTACTTACATTACAATGTTATCAACCATGCAGTATCGATTTTTACAAAACACACGAGTGTGAATTGAATCAAATAAGCACTTAGATAGTAATTTAGAATAAAAGCATAACTGGAAGAATAAAAAATCACAATCAAATATACTTTAATTAGTATTTCACATAATTTAACATTACATTATGGGGATGATTCAAGAGCAGAACTCCTACATATAGGTATCATCCAGATTCAATGAAACATTTTTTTTTATATAAAGGTATGTAATTGAACAAATAAATATATTGCTAAGTGTTTTCTAAATAAAATGTTGATGTTAGAAATATGATTAAATATAAAATCATACAAATAGAGACATAGCTATACGTGCCCAGAAAAAATATTAAAATCTTCTGTCTCGACCGTGCGTTGAAATAAACTCCTTACAAATTAGGTAATACTAAGACTAAAAGTAGAGATGAATATCATGACTTTAACACAAATAAATTAGGCTTGAAAATCGTTGGTACTGAAAGAATAAAATAGTTCATCGTATCTGAATAAAATGAAAAACATGGAAAGTTCTCAAGAATCAAATAATAATTAAAATAACATACATACATAGACATTTCACACAGATCGAGCTAGTCCCAAATTAAGATGAATCTTGTATTATGGGTACTAACGCGACGATACACACATATACAATGCACTATAAACACATATACATGTAACATCCAGACCCAGGACAATTTGAAAAAGGTCATTCCTCAATCTGCCCTGGCCGGGGATCGAACCCGGGACCTCGTGACTCAAAGGCAAGAGCGTTACCTCCGCGCCACACCGGCCGACAATTGTTCGGTAACAAAAGAGAAGTAGGGATGCATCTTCGAAATACCTAATAAATAATAGGCAAGTCGATATAATAATAACAATCATTATAATGAAATACGCTATTATCTTTTATACGAATCTAAGTACGGAGATAAGACTAAGAAGTACTATAAAGTATCTACCCATCATTCGGTGCATTGATGAAAGTGAAAGACTTTATAGTACCAAGTAGTTTTAGTAGGTATCTATCTTGTTAGGAAAATGATTGTAATCGGAGAACAGAGAGTTCTTAGGATGGAATCAATATAATAATAATCATAATAAGAAGTGAACATCGAGTCATGGGTCAGAGAGGATATCTCATCCACACTATTCCAATTATTTATCATTAGGCACTCTCTCATCGTCAGGTGCGGGTATAATGACATACCTGTACAAGAGAATCTACCAACGATATCATTATAATCCACTATTGCGATTTAAGTATCTTCTTTAATGAAAAACCTTCTTTCATTTATTAATATTATTATTTACCACAGCACAGTACTACATAATATGAATATTTGCTGAATTAAATTCCTAGTTTTGATTTTTTTTAAATGACACATTCTCAGTAATAAATTTTAATTAATTACTGAAATAAAACCTCGGTTTCTGTAACAAACATTTTTATATTTAATTTTAAGGATGTTTATTATCAAAATGTTATAAATTATGTTCCATCAAAATATAAAAGACTTGTACCATTTATTATTAATACTATACTATACCCTCACGCCGTGTCCCAAGTGGGGTAGGCAGAGAGAACGGAACGCCAAACAGATTTATTATTAAACTATCGTATAAATAGCATCGAGAATATTTAAATATATAAAGGAATTCGAAAGTCAAAAATATAGAATGTTTGATATTGTAAGTTATATATCAGAACTGCAGTTTTAGAATACAAAATGTTGATAGTTTAAAAGAGTTTTAAAAGTACAAAACTCTAGTATTTGGATGCATTTCATATCAGTGTACCCGCACATGTTGACGAAGTATGGTATAACCGCAAACTACTGTGTGAAATCTACAGGGGGGTTCATAATTAAAAAAAAAAAAAATCAATAAAGTGTTCGAACGCTCATAAACCAAAGACGAGACAAACAGGTAAATTATGCATTTAGTTATGACGTAGGTTCGAGATTTGATATACGTTTAGAGAAAAATAATATATTATTGAACACTGTTTAATCTCCACTATGTTAGGTTGAATACCGAACGTTTTCGCCTATACTTGTAGGCATCTTCAGGGAAACTGTTTCCCTGAAGATGCCTACAAGTATAGGCGAAAACGTTCGGTATTCAACCTAACATAGTGGAGATTAAACAGTGTTCAATAATATATTTTTATATTTTATTTATTAAAATTAAAAATGGATTTCCACAGCGTAAACACAAAAACTCTTGAATTATTAAAAATAATATTTTTCAATCTTTAAAGTTCTGGTAAATAAAAAGAATACCAATGTATTCTGTTGGTTTTTGTTAGTGTCCTGTAAAAGTTTCGTCAAACCTCACGTTTAAGACAATTTACACCTAAATTCAGCGATGAAATATGCCACGCATCCTGAATGTCTTACCTTGAAATTTGCATGTTTATTAAATGCAGTTAGTTGGCTGGCTTTCCCACTTGTGGGATAAGCCGTAATAGTAGAAGTTATTTTCGTATTAGGTTACTGCAATAAAACTCTATTATACAGGTATTCATTAAAAAAAAAGTTTTAAGCTTTTCACTGTGTTGGTGTTTAGGAAGAGAATTCCATAATCAAATTAAAAAATAAATGTCCTTCTAAGACGAAAGACGTTCGATGGAAAATGTTTTTTCTACTTGACAATGTCCTTGTAAGACGAAAGACGTCTCTTTCAATAAAAAACAATGTGGTCAAAAATATTTTATTTTTTTTAAATTTTATTTCAGTAAGCTTTAAATAAAAGTTCACCCTGTAAACATTATAATGTCATATTATATCGTCCACCACGATGTTTTGCTGCAACTAATACTGTGTATAGACGGCTGTAATAAAAAAAAAACAAATAAAATTCATGTAAATGTGTATGAGGCGCACGGTTTTACTTTTAGTGTTGTAGGTATCGTACGAGTTGCATACAATATTATAGTAATAATTATAAGAGCCGATATCAAAGTAAAATTATAATATAATTTTCATAGCATGCATAAGGTTCTTATTATTGGAAAATGATGTTAAAAGATAAGGACTGGATATGTACGTATAAATCAGGACAGCAACGACGGCACACAGATAAATTAATAAGAACACATGAGCAGAATACTGTAATTTTGTAATAAACCAATCATATAACAATAATAATAAACCCAGCAATGTCTAGAAACTTCAGCAGTGTGAATAACATTAATTAATAAAAGAATATTAAATATATTTTATATCACTGTGGATTACTTTCCGCCATACTTTGGATGCATTTTTTTCCCTTTATTATATAACAATCGGGGGCTGGGCTACTGTTTCAATGCTATTTTGATATATATTGTACCAACATAATTATGGAAATATATAAATGATTTCTATTGAATCGTATTAACCAAACTATAAAGAAAATATTGCCTGTAATATGCTTTCGTTAGAAAAGTGAACAAATAAATATTATTATATATTTAAATGAAATAAAACTTAAGAGTAATAAACAGGATATTTTATGGATTTTAGTCTTCATCAGATTTCAGGTATTATTTTCACATCTAAGTGTTATTGCAGTAATAGAAAGCAATAAATTAATATTCTGCTAATTAAAGAAATGTTAAACAAAAAAGCTTGTATACAGATGTGAGTAAGATATATAAAAAAGCTAATTATTTGAATTGTTATATATCTAGTCATATAATATTCATGCAACTTAAATACTTAGCATTTTACAGTATTCACGATTGCATTTGATACTGCGGTAAATAAATAATAACAATCCCTTATGTATGTTAAAGATATCCTTCTAAAATTTTATTAGTATGATTTCCACTTTATATTCATTGTATTAAACTAATGGTTTATTTATGCATATTATATATTATTATCGCTAAACATTATTTAAAGATACGTAGACATACAAAGTATCCTTTCTAATTCAACTATAAATTGTAATTTAGAAAAAAAATCAATGGCTTTTAGCAAACATTAATCTATATGTGGATGCAGATACATACCACGATTTATTTAAACAATATTTTTTTTTAACTGTCCAATAGCACGCTAATAGGTATAAAAAAATTTCAAAGGACAAGAGAATTCACTCTATCGGTTTTGTATATAAGAAGACATATATAAAATATACCTGTTGTTTGAAAATGATATAACTATTATTATCATCGATATTAAATGTCTTAAGCAAACTTCACCTTGTTGATTTAATTAAATTATTGCACATATCGAGTTACTTCTCAACCAAAGGCTCTCCGCACTAAGTGTATCGGACTTGCCGTCTATATGGGTACTGCCTCGAGGCTACGACGTTGTTCAAACTGTACATTTAATGATTATTATATTTTAATACTCCTGCTACAATAAAACTTAAAACGCTTCGATATAATTATGTATTGTAAAATAAATTATTCCTACCAGTAGAATTTTATCTATCTTTAAGGGCATTACGAAAATTTCACGAAACAAAGTAACATGTTGCATTATCTCTTTTGTTGTTATAAAAATGTATGTTATGTACCTAATAAGTACAGATATTCTCTGAGAAACTTATCATTACTACTTCATATGATGATTTTACAACATTTAAGTGTTGATAATTTCATATATTTATATATTTGCAATCATGGGAATGAAACAATGTAAAAAGTACATTAATTCACATCATCGTAACATTTTATAAAAGTGAATTGGCAAATACACGCACAGAAAACGATACAGTACCAAAACGTTTATTCGCTGTGCCATAAAAAAAGGCTATTTCAGATGAGTGGCAAGCCTCACCGTCGAACCCAAAATCAAAGAGAATCTATAAAATAATAACAATAACACTCCACACGGTTTGCTTACAAAATTTATTTTGTAATACTCTGATAATATCGGCCGGTGTGGCGCGCAGGTAACGCTATTGCCTTTGAGTCACGAGATCCCGAGTTCGAATCTCGGCCAGGGCAGATCAAAGAATGACAATTTTGAAGTTGTCCTAGATCTGGATCTTACATGTATATGTGTTTAGTGTATTGTACATATGTGTATTGTCGTGTTAGTACCTACCCATAATACAAGATTCATATCTTAGTTTGGCTAGCTCGATCTTTGTGATTTGTCTATGCATGTTTTGTTATAAGGAAATTCACTACTAGAAATTTATTTAAGATTGAGAAGTATTGCGTGGTTGAGTTAGAAGGTAACATTTCAATATGACACAAGAATACCCCGGCATAAGACTGTAACCAGGATGGCCCTGGTGTAATAATAAATTACCATACTTTATTTATACGCCGTTTGTGATTTTGTAACCGCCATTAACACTATATTATATGCATTTTATAAATACTCACATCAATTCATTCTACAAGTCGCAGATTTATAACTCTACAATATATTATTGTCCTTTCTATTCATATTACTACAATTATTATTCTACGACAATGAACATTGCTCGCATATGGTATGATCGGCAACAAGCTTACAGACAATAAATTTCTTTGCAAGTGTACGTAAAAAAAATACTGCCATGAAAAATAAAAAAATTATGAGTAAATTTTATATATTAAGTTTAGAAATGAATTTTCTAAAATAATTTGCTGTCCATATTTTAGTTCTACAATACAAAGAAGTCATTACTTTTTCTATAAAGCAATAATTTTTCCTAAAAAATAATTCATGTTAAAATTCACTATATACAAGGAAATTTATGGAGCATTGTATAGTGACCTTAAAGGTATGAGAATCTATAGTAAAAATGGTCCATTGGCCACATATATACGAGTATATTTAGAGAGAGAGAGAGAGAGAGAGAGAGAGAAAGAGAATAAAAAATGTTTATGACATGAAATTAGTTTTTGAAAATTCTTCAATAACTCACACAAGTCAATAAGCAATGGAATCCCAGAAATGTAATTAGGTACAATGTTGAAGCACTGCTAGATGTACATACATACTAAATAATTTACGACTTCAATCAATGATTTATAATATAGAGTCGAATGCGAGAGCAGCAAGTAGTATCAATTCGCAGTAATAGTAATAATAACTATGTAGGTACAGACTATTCGTTATAATACGAAATCAATAATATAATTCTTATTATTTAGTGTAATGGAGGTACAATTAAAGAAACCTTCACCATGGATGAATCGAGATCATTAAATTAATTATAAATTATTATAACTAGGTGGTCCGCTGTATATGTAGGGATGTATTAATAGTTGTTGTATTCAGATGTAAAGTGATGTGCAAGTAATATAAATCATTCTGAGATTTACCTGTGAATGTTGTACGAATGTTGTTTGCGAATAATAATTTTATTTATTTATTGTATTTAGAACGTTTGATTGTGTTCAGATAATAAGTCTAAGGGTTGAAAAAATATATAATAGTATGATCTTCTTGCTATTGTTAAGGTTGAGAATGAATTTGGTATTGGGTTCAATACTTAATTAAATAATTAATTAAACAAATTAACACACACAATTGGATTATATTGTAAGATTTAAGACATGTTGAATCAAGAAATTCGAAGGGAATATAATTCAAATTTAATTTAATTTATTTTCTCAAATTCGCATGTACAATATATTATTATACTACTTTCTACGACTCAAGAAGTACCTATATATAACTTAATGTTTTTTAGTTTTGAAAATATTTTTTGAAGTAATAAATTTACGTTTTAAGACACTTAAAAACTCCAATCTAGCGATGAAGTATGCCACCCATCCTGAATATCTTAAAATCTTGCAGAACAATTGGTCCGCTGGTTATCTCACATGTGGGAGACACAGTGAAAGGATGGTTGGAATAATTTCTACAAAATTGTGCATACGTGATCCCTTTATACAAAATAAACAAACATTTTAATGCAGTCCCTATTGCATATCAGGGTAGCAGAAGTTAATAGAAGATTAACTGATCGATAAATGCAGGTTATATAATATATAATTTACAAATAATGGTGAATTTAATAGATTATAATGAAGCAAGTGTGGTGCGAATGTGTTGAGAGATGAGATAAATTATATAATATATCGGCTTTATTTTATGCAGGTGAGATTCATTACTAAGTAGTGTTCACGAAATGCGTGAAATTGGCTTCAATAAAATGTATGAAAATATTCAGAGTATAAAATAATATCTTTCATTACGTATGGAAGAATTAATTATCCATAGTTGGTAATAAATAAATAATCTTAGTATCATAGTCCATCTATATTAGATGTTGCTTTTTTCTACTTATAGAATCGATGTTAAGTTTCTCAACCATTGGTTGCAACCAGCTGTGGTCACCTCATATAGGTACCCCAAATCATACTCAAAATCATACAGAGAACTTTCCACAATATGGTTCATTATTTGGAAGAACAATATAAACTTGCTAAATTAAATTTTCCTGAATGATACAAAAACTAACAGAACCGAAAGCTCGGGCGCTTACATAGGTTCATAACTAATTACAAAAAAAATTGAAACATTAATTTTACTTCCAAGCCGTTCCATGTAGTAGTAGGAGAATTAATATATGCATACTACTATACCATCATAGCATATTCAACTATTGTGGTAATATACTTACCTATTATGTAAAAATTATCAAAATATATTTCACTGATTTATGTTTACGATAACTAAAACCTATAAAAATATGCTTGATGCTTCCGAAATAAAATATAATAAAATACAGCATTATAAATGCGGGAATTCATAGATGAATAAAATTATTCATGCTAATTTGGCTTTATACTATCTTTATACTTTAATTAATTGCGATGTGTTTTACTAATAAGAATAATACATTTCAATACGAACAGCAGCCAATTTGTCGCCAATCTTTTGGAATGTCTCTCAGCCCCAGGGTGTTTGACATTTCAAAGATCCGACAGAATATTATGTAGTCTCCAAGAGAATCTAACATTAGTTAAGATTAAAAAAAATGCGTGTTTATAATAATATCTTAAGGTAAAACTTGTGTGACTGTTAGTAACTGTGTGAGAGATAACATCTGCTCACAGAGTCAGTTATGTAAATTTAAATAACTGAACTGAGGCTCATCATCATATCACCAATCTTAAATTATTAACAACGTATTATTTATTCAACTAGCAAACTATCTAATGAACGATTAGTTAAAGAAGATGAGGATGATGTAGCTAAGAATATTATGTAATGATGTAGTGGTCATCACAGAAACGAAATAATTACTTGTATTGAGTAAATAAGTTGTAGACAATTTAATTTCCTATCTCAATCTATCTATTCCCTCACGCCGTATCCCAAGTGGGGTAGGCAAAGAGAACGGAACGCCAATTAGATCTGTCCTTACATACTTCTTTCGCCTCCTCAACAGTCATACAATTTCTCATGCACGCACGTCGATTTCTCTTTACGTCAATTTAATTTTTTACAATGACAATGTTCTGATGCATGAGATGTATAAAAATGAGAAATTTGAAATCATGCAAATAATGCTTAATATTATATAAATATATTTTTTCTTTACGTGTGCTTTATACCAAAGTTTTAGTGCTGTAAAAACACGCAAAACTATTATTCAACATAAAGAAAATAAAATATTATTTTCAGTTCATGTACCTAAAGGTTTTTTGTCTGTATACAAAATAATAAAACGCACAATTTTATAAGATTTCTTAGACAAGCTACATAACTATATAGAACAAAGTCTTTGTGATGTTTCTCGAAACACGACCAAGTGATTATTAATGGAAGGCGCCTACATTCAAGATGAAGAAAAACGCATATTCGCTTACATACTAAATAATGCTTTCAATAAAAAAGGCATGGTCTACATCGTTTCAATAAATACAAATCACAATACCGAGCACAACGAGAATGATATATGGCGTACGAGTAAAACACTTTGCTCTTACCTGCTTTATATTAGCAGTAATAAGAATATAACTTCTTCTTTGTCAGTCAGATAATGTTATAATGAACGCACACCTTTTCATATCCATAAATCAATTGGGTGTACTCATATTTAATATTATAACATTAAGTATTACGCTTATGCAAAAATAGGTACAACTGTTGACAATAATAAGTAAATTATAATGCGTGTATTAGTAGTATGTATGAATATACTAATAGAATAAGTAAGTGTTGAAAATATAGTATATAGGTTTTATTCTTGGTACAGAGCACTTGGTGAAATCATATCATATGCACCAGAAGACTTTCAAACTCAAATAAAGAATTAAGATATTAAAAGAATCGAGATTGACACAATTAGCAATATTACGTGAAACCGTCCCGGCAATTTGTTGGGGATATAGAGATGAGCTTCCAAGTGACGCTAAAGGCTAATCGAATATATTAAAAACTTGGACGCGGAGCTGTGCATAGGGCACAGGGGTGCACAATAATAATATGGAGTCTATCAAAAGAACCTTGTAAATTCATTTTTTTGAACTCCACGAGCGGGGGATTCAAAAAAGTATCTCATAAGGTTAATTACAAAATAAATGGAAGAATTTTTGAAATTAGTACAGTTGTTTATTGCCCTCATTTCGGCGCTTAAATTTAGCAATCAACAAATAAAAGATGTTTTTGATTGTTAAATAACATCTTGAATCAACATTTAATTTATGTTGACGCGTGCAAAATGTGATTAATAAATACACAAAATGTTAAAATAAAAACTGTGATATAAAAAATGTTGCCTATTGATTCAGATGGCTTTAGGGTGTCTGATAGTAGGTGATCAGCAAAATAATCGCAGCTCTAGTTTTCCAGAATCATTGTACGCTCATTGTTAATAGATAACATTATTAAACCGTTCTGTTTAAAATGTATAAGAAAAAAAACTATGAATTAACTAATATTTATGATGGGAAAGTTTTTATGAATCAATTTATTGTTCTTATTGCCATTAATGATACAAAAAAGTCTCCAAGATAATTACGTAAAAACATTACACTCTTGATGTGTGTGTTTTAGGAAACACATTAAAATAACGGATTTCACACGAAACTATGTCAAAATAATATAATTACAACTCTTGAAACCACTCATTGAAACTTTCAAAATTAGGTTGGGAAAATATCGTGTCGTGCTTCATTTTAGCATCAAACATTCCCAAATAAATAGCTAAAATAATGTAAGACAACATATTAAGAAGAAATTTTAATAACAAAATAACATCGCTATAGGTAATCATGAATTACACATTGAATAATGCGTATCAAAATCTGATGGTGTCTATTAAAATACAATTTTTGTATGAGCAAAAAATAATATGTAGACATTTATTTAATTATCTTTCTAATGTACGGTCACGTTATGGAAAACATATGGCGAGAAATTATATTTAAACATTGTAAATATTATAAAAACAAAAAATAATAATCAACATTAAAATGCGCATGTCGGGAATCATAAAACAACATATTTGTATTATCTACTACTACTACTACTACTACTATACCATCACGGCATATCCCACAAGTGGGGTAGCCAGCAGATCAGCTGCATGTAAGAAACATGCAAACTGTCCTCTTCGTGCCAATTTAAAATCAAGACATTCAGGATGGGTGGCAAACCTCATCGCTGAATTTAAGATGTATAATGTCTTAATTTTTTCGAACACCTGCCTTTTACAGGACACTCGAAAACTTACGCAGAAGAGTGGGAGACCAATTCTTTACCGGGTGCTCCACGGGATAATCTTCACATATTTGTATTATCTACTACTACTACTATACCATCACGGCATATCCCACAAGTGGGGTAGCCAGCAGACCAGCTGCATATAAAACATGCAAGCTGTCTGTATTGTATTATCTGCTACGACAATTTTTTTTTAATCTTTGAAGAAAAGGAGTACACATTGATTGACTCTATTTCCTGAAATATGTTAATAAGACGTACTGGAGAAACTTGACTTTGAAATTGAAATGAGCGATGTATAATTATTAAAATGCATTTTTCTTTTTTGATAAAAGTGACAAAATGTAATTACAATGAGACAAAACAATTTAACATTAAAACTGGGTGATCTGTGACAATAACAGTGTTTAACGTAAATAGTGTCACCTACAATAGGCACCTTGTGAATTAATTTGTGTTTTTGTTTTAAACTCTGTAATACAGGCTTTTGGTGTGTAATAATAGAATATGATGATTGAAGTGCGTTTACTTATGATAGATTAGTTTGTTGCGTGTTCAGCTTTTTTTTCTAACTATACATTCATTATCATGATAGTATTTTAGATAAAATCACTGCTATTTTATACGTAAAAACAACGTAAAAAAAAACATAACGAAAATACATTATTCAATTAGTTTCAAATATGCTATTTGTAACATACAAACATCATATAATAATGGAAATAATATAAGCTTTTTTCTACAAAGTCTAGTGTGAAATTTAATTAAATATTTCATGGAATTTCCGAGCCGCCAATTCGTGATATACATTGTTCAATTGTTATAAAGCTTTTTTAATAAAATGCAAACGTTAGGTACTGTTAGCATAAAAAGCTTAGAGAAGTTCGAAGCAAATTGAATTATTACTTTTTAAATCGAAACTTTATACCGTAAAACATTTGGGCAGTTCGAGTTATGTACAAAGAATGACTTCTGAAGTTTTTATTCTGCTCACGACTAAAAATGATAATATTGTGAATTTTGAAACGGTACATTGATTCTTAGAATTGAACAACTATTTCAGTCTGGTCTCAAAAACAATACACATTTTCAAAGATGGACCACCCTGTTCATTGAAGTGGATTAATATCACAAAAAAACTCATACCAGATGTCTGAATATAAAAAAATATTTAAAGAAACAAATTTATCTAAAGCACAAGAATAATTTTATAGGAATGTGTATAATTATGTAATGTGCTTCTGCTGAAGTGATTAACGGTGTAAGTTTTAGTGACGATGGTATCGATTGTATGTTAATATGGGATTTCTAAGTTGTAATACCCATAAAATACACATGTATATTCATTCTCGTATATTGATAGAATATGAACTTTAAGCTGTATTTACTCAATCCTATGTTAAGCAGTAGTGTCAGATATACATACATATTTCTCGTATTAGTATGGCATTCACATGCGTAATTATAATAAAATGTAAGTTTTGCATGCGTTTGTTATCTGAATATTCAACAATCCCGCTACATGCAAGACAGTATTAAGTATATGTATTATAATACCTATGATATAGAATGTGTTAAGAGTGCAAATTAGTAGAATAATGTGGAAGTCCAGCTCGACACAGTACAGGTTGCCGTGACAATTATAAAGTCTCGTTTTTCTCACAGTCGGACAAGGTGATTAAACGTATTGACATACGATGCATTTTACTCTCAATTTTAATATCTAAAATAATTCTATATAAAGTTTAGCAACACATAAATAGTTACAATTATTATCAATTCTTTATTTTAAAAATACATTTTTCTTCTTTCACTTGCTGTTAATTATTAATCTGTTGCTTAGAAAGTTATTCCCTCTTGTGACGCTGAACACCAGCTGTCCTTTCATCTTTCTGCTGGTCTTTCTCGTGAACGCGAAAATCCTCGTCCTCGTGAAAAAATATATTAAAAATAGTTAGGAAATATATGTTATTATGCAAGCATGTTCAAAAACAAAGATAATCATGTCCTTTGAATTCTGAATAACCGACATTCCACGATTTAAATATGCGTAAATCGTTAATCATAATAAATTAATTTTCCATTCCATCAACTAATAAGTTTGTTAGGAAAGTCTTGAGAAATTTATTTATTTTCTTATACTTTGTCAAATGATTTATCCCAAATTATTTAGTGCGTCGAACATTTCCCAAATTATTTTGTGCATTTTTCTTCTTCTCGAGCGAATAAAATAAAAATTGTTTAAATACATACAGGAAACTAAAAAAATAGAGATGGACAGAGCTATCTGGGAAAAGTTCATTCGAAGGTACTTACGTAGTAGCTTTACTCAGTTAGCGATCCATCTAAGTAGAAGATGGAAGAAATCATGTCACTGCATATCGTCCTAGTATTTTAAATTTTGTATTGTCTTCTTATCTCTGGTGATGTGTGCAAAAAGAATAAAATAAATAAGTATGATACGACAATACATAGTATACATAATATGTTTGTAATGGCCACGTGGATGCATATTATTTATTCTAGAAGAGATAGGTACTACGGAATTGTTATAGATACCTATAATAAGTTTACGGAACATCGAGTAAAACAAGCGTATAAATATACAATTATTATTACCAACCTGCATATTCATATTAACAACATTATGTATAATAAAAATTATATTATAGTACAACTATTACACTAGCACTATGTATGTAGGTGTAGCAGATACACTATAATTCTATATGGTTCACTTGCTGATTGAACAGCAACACTTAACTGTTCAATATTAACTATCGTTGGTGAATTATAAGAGATAGAGAGAGAGGGGTACCGTTTCATTTATATTATAATTTACTCCACAATAATATATTTAATACGTTTATTGGGAGTAGGTAGCAAACAATTAATTAGATGAAGCTTGTTTAACAGTGCAACTTGTTGTTGTATGGCTGAGAAATTTATTAGGAATATAAAATAATAATTAAACCTACATTCAGGTAAAATAACGCTAATATAATGTATGCATATAATAATAATAATATGTGTCAAATATGCACCACGACTTGAAAATTATTCGTGTCGATCTATTAAAGTAATCAATTATTCGACAAATAGCAATGTGTTTAGTGTGAGTAAGCGATAAATATCATGCTATATTATGTAGATGATACCTACGTAGTATTTAAATGAATCAATTTGAGTCAAAATTAAACATACGAAGTATAGGAAATTTATAGAAATCAATAGAACTTGTTGCAATATATATTTGTTAATAAATTTACTTCATGTTATTTTAACTTAATTTAATTTTAATTAATTTAATTAAATCAACACACGGCGTGAGCCTTTTACATGTTAATCTAGCAGTATAACAAACAACAAACACAAACGGACATAATAGTCAAGAATACATTATTATATAAATTTGAGTGTAATAAATTAATGAAGCAACAGTCAATAATAAAAAAAAACTAAAGGCAAAGCAAAACAAAAGAGGTCAATAGGAAACAAAATGTCAACTATAAAAAAATTGCATTAATTATATCAATTCAAACAAGCATGTCAAAATATATATATAAAAAAAGAAAATCCGATCAGAACAACAAAGATAATATTTCGATAATATGCTATTAGGATGATTAGAATGTCAATAAATATAGTACAAAACAATTAGATATTAATTAGATTATTGAAAAATAGAATGGTATAAAATATTTGTTATAAAAACAAAGAAAAATGAAATGTCAACAAAATAAAGAAAAATTAAACTGTCAGTGTTATGTATAACTTACAAGGTATATTTTTTTGGAATAAATAGTTTTTATACTACTCAAATCATTAAACCTACTTATACAATTCAAATTATGACTTCTTTACACAAACCTTCCAAAAATAAAAGTTAATAATAAAACATAAATGAGTACCGAAGTAAGGAGGAGCGTTGCTTCCTGGTAATCTATTTCTTCCGATTTATGACCAATATTTGAGACAGCCGATGGTATAAGTGAAACATATATGAAGATTGAATAAATGGCATAAAAAATTATCAATAACGCATACCTATATCTATTTAGGAAGTTAACAATGTATAAATGAATGGATTATATTTTAACGTGTACATATTTCACTTTACTGTAAACAGGGTTGTTTGGATGAAACTGTTAATAGGTTCAATTTATATAAACAGTAGCGATGTTACGATACATCTACCCTACATTCATGTGCAGTTATATAATCGTACATAATTGGCGATCATGCACGTAATATAGTACTGTGCTTACTAGAAATAATATCGTTCTCCCTATTTCAAGACGTAATGATATTACTAACAAGATACATACATAGCATACACGGGTCGTTATCTTTACGCACCATAGAACATAAATCATAAAAAAATATGTAATATAATAATACCGGGAACATTGTGTAATACAGAATTCCACATTAATACATCCAACTGGTCGTCAGTGGGTTGAGAATTTTACAGTGGATCGAATGTAAGTAAATAAATAAATAAATAATACGGAAAATAATAATGCTGCGAGTATAGAATTGAATAATTTAATTTATAAATTGTTACACATTGAGAGACACCTAGATAAATCACTGTGTTTTGTAACATTCAAACTGTAACATTTCTCCCATAGTCGGCAGATTTCTGTGACTCTCTCAGGGTTTATCGTTGGGTAAATTTATTGTGGTGGTTGTGCTAAGGAAACACTAGCATGATGTTGTATGATCAGTTTATTGACGAAGAATATGGTTACACAGATTATTATTACACCAAACAAAACAATTCACAGTTTTTAATACTGAATTACATTATTATAGCGACACTCACAGTATTTTGTAGAAGAGAAGAGACATTTTTATTTGGAGCGAGCCCCTGCTATGTCTATTGTAAGAGGAATAGCAGGAGACTGGCCAAAATGGCTGACTCCCGGAAAAGGATCAAGAAGAAGGAATCTGTTTTTATGATAATAGCAAAAGGTATTTACGATTTCTCTAGATAGGGGCCAGGGCTTTCACAGGATTTCGATAGATGGCAACACAAGTACCATTTTTTGGATATTAAATTATAAGGGTCCCATGACACCATCTCAAGTTGTCTTTTAAAGAAAAAAAATGAATAAAAAAAAGAAAAGTTTCAAAGTCAGTAATAAGAAGGATTCTACAGAACTAAGAGTGTCAAAGATAAGAAAGATTTTACAATACTGCGAGTGTCAGAGATAAGAAAGATTTTACAACACTGTGAGTGTCAAAACAAGGATACAAATTATCATAACAGACATTAGTAACAAATTCTTAATTAATCCTTACAAATAGACAGGTCTCAAGCAAGCAAGGGACCAGGAAGATGCACCGACAGAACAGGTCGCGGATACGGAATCGTAGACAATGTTCTCGCCATACTTCTAGGTAAACCTTTACATGCTTAAGACAAAACAAAAAAAATTCTTTTTACATAATATAACAAAACCTTCAACAATTTCCCAAACACTTTTCCTTACTCCAAGAGGAGGTATCCATTACAATTATATCTGATCTACCTCTATTATAAGGGCGGTAATCCTTTACCCTATAGCATTTTTCTTTTGTGGAAACTTCCCACCAATTTCATACAGGCAAATGGTTAATATCAGGTACCAAACCTATCGCGCAGAGCTTCTCTAAGCGACCTGTATGAACTTTCTTTGTTTGAGCGTCCTCAAACCTCACTTGGACAATAAGCTTGTCGGGCATTAAAAAATTGATAATTACTAAAATAAATTTGAGTTAGAACTGATTGTATTAGGGTAGGACGGTTAGTCATATCTCTATATCAGTCTAACCCAGGAGATGTACATGGAAGATGGCGAATCATCCAATGACTCCTTAACATTCATACTAGGCAAATAGAAATTACTGTAAGGGTACGCATTCCATACAGTAAAATTGCCGCAAAATGGCCAGCAGGTTCACACCATGTGAGTAACCTTGCCATATAATTTATTTAGAAAACCATGCACACTAAAGATTGATAACAATAAACTTATTATAATTTGACTGATGCAACCTTGATTCTCAAGTTAAGATTTTACATTAATGATTTGATAAACTAAGAGAATTAGTGGTAACTTTTCACGCATTTTCATACTTCATCTTTTATCGGCCGTTTTTTCATGTATACTTCATTCTTCCGTACCTTGCATTCATCATCTGTCATAAGTCATTCATCAGTTACCACATAACTCAGTGATTCAAGAGTTCACACAAAATTTAAGGAAAACAACAAAAGAATTCGTATACTTTCGTATACTGGAGGGTCAAAATTACATCAGTTGTACAGTACAAAATTCCTTAAAACTAACATGTTGTATGACTTTTGCCTGCGACAGTGGATGGGTTCAGATTATTGTGAACACGTTGCTAATGAAAACGGCTAGCATATGAGATGATAAAGGCAACTTCATGCATCCACGGGCGCAAACAAAAAAAAGGTGATCAAACATACAAAAAATATTATTTAAGGGCGCCACAAGGTTCGAACAATTCAAAATTCTCACAGAAGCGGAACCTTGAAGAGCCTCTATGAGTTTTCTTAACTAAAAGTTTACAATAACATGGGCTGCAAAAGTTACAAGTACTTTAAGAGTAGAAATACCAAATTTTTGACTATTAACAGTATTATAATTTATTTTGCTTTAAAGAAGAAAGAAAGATAATTCCTTTGACATTACTATGACTGTAAATATAATTTCTTTTGTGAGTCTAACATTGTTATTACATACAAAATTCACTATTAACATTGACCTGTGATGTATAGACATAGTTCTTTTTATTCATTAAAATTGCAGCCCAAGAAAACATTACATTTTTACATAAATTCTTTACATTACCAAAATTTCAAGTTTACATTGATGGATTTACATTCAGAATGAAATATAACAACAAAATTTTGGAGAAACACATACCTAGGACTCAGAACTTAATGATATCCTTAGCATGATAGTTTCCCATTGCTCCAGTATCTACATCGCATAGCTCGTATACGTTAGGGGATATGATTCGGTGAACCTGAGACTTGATGAAACGAGGTGCCAATTTCTTTGAAAAATAATTCGCAGCGTTGCTATGAACGAATGACCTTCTCCAGACAATTTGACCTATGTCCAGACGAAGAGTTTTGCGACGAAGGTTATATCTATCGGCATTACGATGGAAAGCCTTGGTCAATGAGGAGGAAATTTCGTCGTAAAGCGCGTTCATTTCTGATAAACGACGTTGACGTTGTTCGGCAAATGCTTCTAAGGTACCACTATCAGAGGCATTGACAGTTCTATGGAAGGAGGCATGAGGAACATATTCTGTACCATGTACAAGGAAATAGGGAGAGTAACCTGTGGTTACATTTACAGTACTATTAATACAAGAACAGATTTTTGGAAGCTTGGAACACCAAGAACGTTGATCATTTTCTACCAATATAGAAAGAGCAGTAAGAAGAGTAGAATTGTATCTTTCAACGGGGTTATTCTGTGGGTGATAATATGCATTATAAAACAAGTCATTGATCCCATAGGAATGTAAAAATGATTTAAATTCTTTAGCAACGAACTGTCGGCCGTTGTCCAAGACAACACACCGCGGAATACAATAGGGAAGAAAAATTCGTTCCTCGAGTAATTTGATTATTTCTTTAGCTGTAGGGTTTCGTAGTGGAAAAGCCCAAAGATATTTGGTAAAGATATCTACAACAGTAAGGATATGCACGTTGCGCTTATATGACATGGGTAATGGTCCTACCAGGTCAATACTCAATGATTCCATAGGTTTAGTAACGGGTTTTGGGTTTTTCATTAATCCATGAGGCGCTTGGTTATTATGTTTATATGCCTTACATGTTTGGCACTGCTTTACATAATCCTTAATGGTGGACAATAAACCACGGCAATAGAAAGTTTGAGAGAGATAGGCATGAGTTTTTAAAACTCCAGGATGGCAATTGTTATCATGAAATTCTGAAATTAAAGGTTCAAGTTGATCAGAAGGCACAACAAGTCTCCAAAATGAAGAATCTGGGGAGGATTTATTAGGTTTCTTATTTTTACAGTATCTATAGAGGTGACCATCCTCTAACATGAAATTATGGCAGTCTTGAGGTCTTTCTTCACAAGATTTGTAAACTTTACGATACCATGGATCGGAGACATTGGTATAAACAGAAGGAAAAGTGAAAGCAGAAACAGGAATTCGACTGAGTCCATCAGCAAGTTTGTTTTCACAACCTTTCTTATAAACAAAATCAAAACTGTATTGTGATAGACGCATAGCCCATCTGGCTAAACGTCCGCTGGGAGAAGAAATGGTTTTTAGATATTTCAAACATCCATGATCGCTCATAAGGGTAAAATGAGTACCTTCTAAGTAGCTACGAAAGTGATGTACAGAATCTACGACAGCAAGTAATTCACGGTCAGTAGTGGAATAATGTTGTTCAGTATCAGAAAGTTTACGGGAGAAATAAGCTATGGCATGCTCAGTTCCATCAGGAGATTTTTGTGAAAGGAAACTACCTATGCTTACTGCACTAGCATCGCAAGTAAGTATATAAGGTAGCGAATAGTCAGGGGGTTTCAATACAGGGGCCGTTATCATGGCAGATTTTAAAGCAATGAAAGATTGTTCGGCTTCATTATTCCAAGAAAATTGTTTATTAAATTTCTTACTTGTCAATTTACAAAGAGGAGAGGCAATAGCAGAAAATGATTTGATAAAACGTCTATAGTAAGAACACATTCCAAGGAAACCTCTTAGTTCCTTAGTTGAAGTGGGACGTGGATAATTTAACATTACATTTATTTTTTCGGGGTCGGTAGTAATACCGTCTTGGTTGATGACGTGACCAAGATATTTTAATGAATCTTTACAAAAAACAGACTTTTTTAATTTTATAGTAAGATTGGCTTCATTTAAGCGTTGAAATACGGTCTTCAAGGAGGCAATGTGAGATTCAAATGTAGGACTACAAATTAAGATATCATCCAGATAGCAGAAAACATGATCACCAAGATCAGAAAAGAGTTTGTCCATGAGTCTTTGCATTTCAGCAGGTATATTCTTCAGTCCAAATGGGGTGACTTTAAAGTGGTATTGTCCTCTACCTTCCACAAAAAAGGCAGTTTTTGGACGGCTTTCGAGTGATAGGGGCAATTGCCAAAAACCGTGACTTAAATCAAGACTTGTAAGAAATTTGGTATCACGAAGGTTATCTAATATGCGATTGATATTGGGAAGTCTATAGCAGTCGGTCTTAGTGACGTCATTTAATCTACGAGGGTCTAATACAAATCGACCAGTACCATCTTTTTTGGGTACAATAAAAACATTATTTAGCCATGGGCTACGGGCAGGTTCGATTACATCCATTTTTAACATGGCATCAATTTCAGTACAAAGTTGTTCTCTTCTGACATGTGATTGGGGGTAAGTTTTCTGTTTTACAGGCAGATTATCGCCCGTGTCGATAACATGACTTATAAGATGGGTACGACCTAAGCCTTTGGTTTCATAAGAAATCGTTGAGAATAGTTCTTTGACTTCATTCAGTTCAGAACATTGTGCTGGAGTAAGATTATTGGCAGAAACTAGGCAAGAAGGGGACGAAGATGTAACAAATATGTGTTTACTAGCTATTGGATTTGTCAAAGAATTATTATTATTCGGAAAGAGTCGTGGTGCTAAGCCGGAGTTTTCAAGAAATGGGACACCCAAAATTATACCATGAGAAACAGAAGGGGCCACAATAAAAGTAACATGAACAGTCTTGTTATCAAAGCAAAGAGGAAGAATGATCTTTCCAATAGACTGGAAAGAGGAACTGTTAACACCAAACAATGTTTGAACATAGGGTTGCAGGGTATAGCCTAAGGTTGTAAAAGTTTTATAAGTATCTCTACCCAATATATTCACTGCAGCTCCAGTATCTAAGAGTGCTCTAAAGGGTACATGGCGAATTTTAAAATTGATGTGAGGACGATTGTCCGAACCACTGGTAATGGCAACTTCGTTTAAATGACAGGTAAGATGGAATAGTTCAACAGAGGCTAACCAGTCTGACCACTCGGCATCTCTCTTCCCAGGAGAAGGACGAGCAGAAGACCGGTAGTTTACAAGTTTTTTGGACGTCGAGACAGGTTAGGAGGAGGCATACTTAAATTAGGCATTGAAATTCGTGAGGTGTTAGAAGCATTGACATTAGAATTTGTAGAGAAATGACGGGGTCGATAAAAGGTACGAGGAGTTGGCATTTTAAATTTACAATCTCTGGCCAGGTGTCCTGGTTTACCGCAAGTGTAACAATTATTGTTCCTACGTGTATCATGGGTAAATGCGACCTTTGGGCGAGTAGGAGGAGGTGCATTATTTGAGGTTGCAGGCATAGAAGAAGAAGTGACAAGAGTGAGACGTTCGAATCCAGTACATATTTGCTCCAAATCAACTATGTTGGAAGGATTTGCACCAATTATGGCAGCCGCAAAAGTTGTTTTTAGACCTTTCTTAACGATTTTTAGAATTTCCGAATCTCTAATAGGAGATTTCAGACTTCTGTTCATCATAGTGACACGCGAAATGTAATCGGATGCGGTTTCAGAAGGTGATTGTCTGGAACACCATATATTCATGCGTCGTTCAGAAGTTATATTTTCGTTATCAAAGCGGTCGAGGAAGGTGGTTTTCAGATCTTCCCAACACAAAGTGTTGAGTCGAGCAGCTCGATAAAAGGTAAGAGCTTTTTCGGTTAGAAATTCTGGAAGAACAGTAGGCAGTAGAGCTATGTCAAATCTTCGAGACAGACATATTTCCTCTAATCGAGTAAAAAATTCGATGAGATCACCCTCACCGTTGAAGATAGGAATGGGCCAAGAAGAAAAATTGATATTCAAGGGCACACAAGTAGTTTGACGTCGAGGAGTATCCAATGACAGAGTACGTGCAGGAGAAGTGGGATGGCTGAGGTTAACAGTTTCCGTAGTAATGGCACAATTGGAACCGGCGTCACTGGACAAATCAGAACTCTCAATTGATGGAGGCATTTCAGAGATCTTATTGTTGAAACTTACGCACTGAGCTCTAAGATCAGCGAGAGAATGGCTGGGCGTTATACCTCTCTGGGTTAATGCGTGTTTAAGAGTCCGAGAATTGGATACATTGACTCGCGAAATAGGCATAAAAGATGATCCAGACATTTTGAGATTCTAACTTGCAATGACTGTAGAATAATAAACGGTTCTTCTATATAAGTTGATCCTTACACAGGAGAAATAGAAAAATTGCACATGCAAAACGTTTTGAATTGACGATCTGAAAGAAAATTGGCAAATAATACTCAACAAGACAAAAGATTATACGTACCAATATTCAGCGCTGGATAGATTGCGATGGACTTGCAGGAATTAAAAAAAATTCTTTGAAAGAGGAAAAAAAATTTTTTTCCCAAAACAAAAAAAATTGAGAAACAGTGGACACCTTGGTTTGAAAATTGCTCTAGGAAATATGGACTCCTAATAAGAATCTAAAAAAAAAAAAATTCCTCAAAGCAAAAAAAATGTTAACAAAAAAAAGTTTGGCAACCTTTGTAACATCAAATCTCAACAGTTGGGAACCATTGGATACAAAAAAAATTGTTTGGAAGTCTTGTCCTTTGATAAGACTCGAAAAAAAATCAATAACAATTATTTCTTTAAATTGTTAAAGTTTGGAAATCGCTGGAAAGTTTGACATTCCCTGGAAATATCGTAGACATAACATTACATACATTACATATCATAAAATTAACAATTCCAGCATATGAGTAAAGAATTATTGGTAATTATTCAAATTTGTTTTGTTAAGCCTCTTCCAGCAATATTGAGGTCTATGATCATTTCACTTCAAACCATACATAAATACATCCACAGCCCGCGTGACACGCACGCTAGGTAGGTACAAGTATAATGAATTTAAATTTAATTTCTTTACTTTTGAGTGTAATTAGCCAGATATAGAAAAACTTTACTTGGAATATTTCACAAACTAGACATTTATAAATTTACAATTCTTATTTTGTAGATCCCTCAGTGTAGAATCTTACATTAACAAACAAATAATTCCGCAAATAATTGCAAAGTGATCCTAGCCAGTATGACTTGAATTTATGCAAAATTGAAACTGGAATTTTTACAATCTCTTTGGCACAAAAGGCAAAGCATGGAACAACATGTAAAAAAAGAAAAAACTGTATCTATAGTAGGTATATAAAATATTTCAGTACAAAATAAACAAAACAACACCACATTCTTCCATAAAAACCTGTATAGTAGTCAGATGAATAAGGTTGTCTATTACGAATTGGAGGAAGTATTCATTTCATCTTCCTCAAAACCATCAAACATCAAGGGTTCTCTGTGTAGATAAAGAAGGCCTCGAAGAAACGTCAGATCTAGATGACAAAACATGGGACATCCTTCTATTGGAGGTCAGGAACCGTCAAGGAAGGAAATTCCGTCATAGACATCCTTCGTAGTGGTGGTAGCAGGCTTCTTAAGGGATTGTAACGTTGGAGATCTTCATCTCATCAGAAGGAAATTATCTGGACGTCTTAGGAAAGTTTGGAGTATCTGTTCACAATCTTGTGAATTTCTTGTCGTATCTATTTCTTAAATTCTCCATTCATTAACAATATCTGATCGTACTCGCAATATAGCGGATTTCTTTTTGAAGATCATAAATGTATCTCGCATATATTTATTATTATAATTGTTTTTATTTTAACACTGTTTATAATTCAAATAAATGTACTCGTTCATTTTTTTCCTTGTTGGTGTAACGGTTTTTTTCTTCTTTATTATATGAGTTTTTTGAGGGCGCGCAAATGTATCACGCACTTGATTATTTATTAATTCTCACTTATTTAATTATTAAAATGTTTTTTCTTTATTATTTATAGCACTGTTTATTTAATTCAATCATTCACTGAAGCACCATCATAGTCCTTATTGGTCACGCGGTGAAATTTCTTGAAGAGCAAAGTTGTACAGTCTTGTTGTGATGGTAATGGAATTTCAACCGTTTTTTGATCGAACATTCTAGAGAAGTGTGTGTGTGTTGGTGATGCATGGAAACATGGGTGGGTCACGTGATACGTAACGAACTTATCTACGCACTATTTAATGTTATCATTTATGCATTGTTAAATTCACTTCAAACACAACAAAAACCACAATAATTAGGCATCACGTTGGAGCGCCAATCTGTAACATTCAAACTGTAACATTTCTCCCATAGTCGGCAGATTTCTGTGACTCTCTCAGGGTTTATCGTTGGGTAAATTTATTGTGGTGGTTGTGCTAAGGAAACACTAGCATGATGTTGTATGATCAGTTTATTGACGAAGAATATGGTTACACAGATTATTATTACACCAAACAAAACAATTCACAGTTTTTAATACTGAATTACATTATTATAGCGACACTCACAGTATTTTGTAGAAGAGAAGAGACATTTTTATTTGGAGCGAGCCCCTGCTATGTCTATTGTAAGAGGAATAGCAGGAGACTGGCCAAAATGGCTGACTCCCGGAAAAGGATCAAGAAGAAGGAATCTGTTTTTATGATAATAGCAAAAGGTATTTACGATTTCTCTAGATAGGGGCCAGGGCTTTCACAGGATTTCGATAGATGGCAACACAAGTACCATTTTTTGGATATTAAATTATAAGGGTCCCATGACAGTTTGTAGCGGATTCAGTTAGAAGTTCTATTGATGATATTGACATATTTATAGCTCACTTGATACTGTAGCAGTTCTTCATACACATATGTAGAACTAAATGCGATGCTTTTATTACATATTTATATAGATGTACGTGTTGTTAGAAATGACATAATTTGAGAATTATTGGATGTCACGTTGCGAATTATTAGTATTATGAATGGCCTCTCCTTCTCACGGAAGTCGGAAAACGAATGCACGAGTTTATGTTCACATACTTGCAGTACATACTTCACAAATTTGAGCAATGGAGCAATCGCATCTCGAGTCTTCTTCTTACCAGGCTAACATCAGAACGAAGAGGTAAATAGTAAGTAGTAGTAGTGTTGTAGTAGGAGATATTTCGATCTAACGATTCTCATAACCTTCATGACCTAGCGCTGGTTACACAGCCGCTCTGCTATCTACGAACTGCA
This sequence comes from Athripsodes cinereus, assembly GCA_947579605.1. NCBI lineage: Eukaryota > Metazoa > Arthropoda > Insecta > Trichoptera > Leptoceridae > Athripsodes > Athripsodes cinereus. The sequence goes on along the minus strand of OX388317.1, from coordinate 15,503,320 downwards.
CCAGCTAGTGCATTCTGCTACCTTGATACAATCGCCAATGATGTTACTTACTAAACACACCCGGGTGGGTGCATACATACACATACAACCTATTACATTAAATTCAAGACTACTTAGTTTAATACAACATTATCGATCTCCTTGTAATTCATGCACTCCTGGTGGCATTTAATCTTTGTCCAATGTTAAATTTATCAGATAACACATTCGTACACGTAAACATGATAAAGATGAAATAATCAATTGGAAATAATACTATATTATTTAATTTATGCAAGCAATGTGCAGATAATGAGGAAGCCGATAGAGATAAAATGATTATGCGACATTCAGGAACTCAAATAAATCACTAAATTATACATACTTAGCGGCATAAGAAGACGATATGTACGTTATTATACTGACAAAGAACTTCTAATTTATTATACAGTGTTAATTGTTACATTCTCCAATAATATAAAACATTGATACACAATACAAATGTTAGGGAGACAATGTTTTAATACTTCCAATACATTTCATCTAATAAGTTTAATTATATCTTGTTTGAAACACGAAAAGAATTTCCATCACAATATAATTATTTCAAACCTGATTAGACTCATTCCACGATGTTAATACCAAATGGATTCTCGTGATATATTAAAACGTCTTTGAAATAAAATATAATAAAACAGCGCCATCACCTAAACTGCTGTATAAGTATCATAATTATGTAATCTTAAAAAAAAACGGCCTTAAGCCAGGGAAATAAAGTACATATAAGTAATATGAAAACCAGGAGAATCAATAATAACGGTACCTTAGAAAGAACAAGATAATTCTATTTAATTCTTACATAATAACAATATTATAAATTCATCCAGAAAGCACCACTTCCATCCTTCAACACATTGTGTATTATCTACCATAATTCAATCATTACCAGGTACATGTATGTAGAATAGAATCCTTGACATGCACCATAGGATTTCCATGTTGGAAGACAACAGTACTTGGTAAGATCGTGTCTATACCAATACATACATTCCATGTAGCACCTGCCGATGTCGGTGTTAACTAGTCCAGTACAAAAGAATCAATTATCATCGAGCCTTATACACACTAATACTATCAAATCATTCTGTACTTCTCATCCGATACAAGGTAATCCTAAATCTCTCTTAGGGTTACCCACAATTTCAAAAATATCAAATTAATCAAAAATGAATATACCGCCATGGTTTCGATTTTTATTGCAAATAATCTGGATCCATTAGTTATTATTTATAAATACTAGGAATAAAAACGAGCCATATGTAGATGTACTAATTTTGTGGCATACCTACATAATTATTAGATGGACATATTTTTGTGGCTTTGTTCCTAAAGGGTTATAGAAATGGTGAAATAAGGTAGTCTGGGAACATCGAGTGTGGGTGGAAAATTATGTAGGTAACAATAAATTGATGATGGAACGACAAATTCTATACATTTAAAATGAATTTACTTGTATAAATGTAAAAATTAGATCATATTTAAAAATTCAAACATAAAAAATACACATTGTAAAATTTTTAGAGACCCACCGTCCACTCGGATATCGCAGGAGTATGAAAAAATATAAACTATTATTCTTTTGAAATATTGCCAACCCTGTGAACGTTGTGGTCCTTTGAACACGATACTACAATAGGCCTGATTAAGCATCAATCGGCACACGATCTGAGGCGTTGCCGAGCGCCACTTAGGAACAGTACTTACACACCTGAGCACCTACCTACCAACCTACAGCTACGTACAAGTGCGAGTGCCACGATGTATATACAACATACCCACTAAGAAGATCAATCCTTACCAATGATGATGATAGCTAGTCTTCAACACTACTCTATCGTCACGCACACTAATTGAGTATTAGTAGAAACGAAGGCTTTACGTAACGTTTCATATAGGTATGTCACTATTCTGAGAAAAGTAGAAAGGATTGTACAAATCTACGAACTATTAAATAGCTAATATAGCAATGATAATAATATTATAATTGAGTGAAAAGGAACAGTTGCAAAGCGAAAAGCAAAAATTGTCTAAATTTATATTAAGTTAAATAAATTTAAAATAAATATTAAAGATCAGAAAATAAAAACAATTTAAAGGTATTTTTTAAGTCCACATCGGAAAAAAAGAAGTGTCCTTCTTACCAATCAGGTAAGTGGCGGTTAGATGGAAGAAATCTCTAATATAGCGATAATCTCACCACAGCATATCTCACATTTTTTCATGTAAATTGCTTTGTTGATTCTCTTATGTAAATGATGATGTTAAAAAAGAATAAAATAGGTAAATGAAAAAATTAACTACTATAACCAAACCATCACGGCAAATCCTACAAGCGGGGTAGCCAGCAGATTAGCCGCATATAATAAACATGCAAGCTTTCATCACTGTTCAAATAAAAAAATAAGACGTTCAGGATGGTTCACAAAATATCTTTAATTTAGGATATAAAATGATTTTTTTCCGAATACCGAACGTTTATAGGACACTTGAAAAAGAGTGGGATACCTTTTTAATCCCGAGTGCTCTACGGCAGCATGGCCCAAAAAACATATCAAATATTATTTAGTTGTGTCTTGCGAATGTGAATTATTAAGTGACTGCTATTTCGCGTTATTACAATCACAGTTACAAGAAAAAGGATTCTCTTTGCATTAACAATAATAAATAAAAACAGTAAGTAGGTACTTGTTACTCGTACGTATGAAGGAAATAAATAATGCAACTCTTAACTACGTAGGTACTAGTGATGTAACGAATATTCGTATTCGCAATCGCATTCGCATATTTCAAAGTATTCGCATTCGTATTCGCAAAAAAAATCGGTGATAAAGAATCGGATAATCGGTAAAAGTACCGGATACTTACCCGGTACATTATAGAAAAAGGTACTGCAAGAAAATGTTCTCTAAGAGAACCGAGGAGTTTAGAAATATTTTAAATTCCTATATCATTTTGAAAATTCGGCGACGGGGGGCAGAAATTTTAATGATTGAGCAATATTGTAGAAATCTAAGCAAGTCAGTTTTCGCTATTCGCATTCGCATTCGCGAATGTCAGCAACAAATATTCGCTTTCGCGAATATCCAAAATCACGCATTCGTTACATCACTAGTAGGTACTATTATTGTATGCGTTACTATACCTTAATACTATATTATCCACTTGTTTGATTCAGTATTGCAGTTCTAAAGGATTAATCTTGTAAGGGCAAGTAATGAAGATAAATAATAATATTAAATGATATTAAGTGATGACGAGTGCAAAATAATATTATTAATACTTTGTATTCACAGAATATCACTTGATCTGTGATAAGATTTTTAACAGTGATTAAGTACAATGTGGAAGTTCTATAAGAGCTTTCTGACAAAAGTAAACACTTTGAAATATTTTCTCAAAAAGTGCTTCAATAATACCAAACTAATATAATTTTAATGTACACGCACTTGATAACATATTTTATTACAATCATATGCATTTCGAAGGTGATTTTTTTACGGTGGATATATTTATTTTTTTCGATTAAAATAATACAAATAATAAATGAACTTTATTTCAAAATAACTTTCTTTTAAAATAATAGAAATGAACACAATTTTCATCCAACTAACCAAAGTTATACTAATTATAAATAAAACCCTTATTTCTAGTATAGCCACAGTGACTAATTCAACATAAATTTCCACCAAGTACCGTCGGTTGAAAATATACACTTTAACCAAAGTTGTATTTCTACAGGCAATAAAACTTTTGGTCGTAATAAGAGAATGCGATGTCGCGTCAACTTACAAAAGTATTGAGGTACAAATTTCGGTCACAATTAGAATTCGAGACACGCAAGTATTTATTTCGTAATCTTAGGAATTCTACAATCTTAATATATTCACAGTTTGTTTCGAGTACTTAAATACTATTGGATAAGTACTTACATTGTCGCACTGTCCCTTTTCATATGCAAACAATGTAACGTTCGTCCAGTTTTTTTTTAATGTTATGTTATTACACTCAGTAGGCAATGTGGGTTTGACGACCGTTGGTTTGTAATAAAATCTGATTGACCGATGCCAATGCACTATAAAACACACGAGATAAATTTAATGTTATACTCGTATGCGAATTTGTTTTTGAATAAAAATCTAGTAGAAGTGGAAAAATAAGATGTTTTGGATGATTAATTATGTGTTTTTTAATTAAAATATTAAACCAATATTCAACTCATGTAAATTAGGTATAATCGTGAAAAGTACACTGCGCCCAATTTAAAAATGTACGTATTTTTTGACAATTATAGTGAATTTTGGTCAGAATAATGGTATTTTTGCCCGTGGAGCACCCGGCAAATAATTGGTATCTCACTTTTGTCCATAAGTTTCCGAGTGTCCAAAAAATAAAGACATTTTACATCTCAAATTCAGCGATTAGGTTTGCCACCCATCCTGAATGTCTTAATTTTTGTTGGTACATAGAAAATGGCTTGCATGTTTATTACATGCAGCTGGTCTGCTGGCTACCCCTCTTGTGGGATATGCCGTTATGATGTAGTAGTATAATGCCATTTTTCTTATTAAAATTGTCTGGAATTAAATTCTAGATAAAAACGCAATTTGTAACTGCCAAGGTATGGTTCACCGACGAAACAATTTTATTTTTACCTATTCTACTATAAATTGTTTGAATAAACATATCAAAATAATAATATAGGTATTTATGGTAGCGAATATAATGTACTAATGGATATTGGAATCTAAGAATACATTAGAGATTCACAGACATAATTATGTAGATAAATAATTATAGGTAATAATATTTAAAAATGTATAGGCAATACAATGAATGCATTAGCCACCGAATATACGAAGTCGTTCAATGACCGCAGGTGTCATATAAATAAATACACACTACCATACATAATTCGTTACAAAAAATGGCGTTCGTATATACATAATAATATATAAATATAACAGTAATAATAATGACAATAATGAAAAGAGCCGCGAGTGGACACGAACCAAAGACCACTGGAGAATTACGTAACTCAATACTAAACATCGAAATAGGAATACCAACCTAATTTACTACTGCCTTAATACTAGGTGGTTCAATGACGTAGGCTATACCCATAAAACCACGCTTTGTATAAAAAACTTTCACTCTTTCGTATCCTTTTCTCGAGATTACAGATGAAAATAAGGCTCTTTATCATTCAGAATGACTGCGATATTTTTTCGAGCTTCTCACACAATTTTTTTAAAGTTCTGACATGATTGAAATAGCAACGAAGTATTGAGAAATACATTTTAATCAGGTAATCGGAAATTTATAATGCAAATACAATCAACAAATGATAAAAATAACACAAGCAATAATTTAATCAATATACTATTTTATCTTTCAAATAATCCTACAATTAACTGGTATCGTATATACGAGTATGTCTTGCATTAATTATTAAACTAAATATAGGTGTATTATTATTCAAACATTTCTCACCCAAATAACAGTGTTAATGCATCACACAGAGTTTAAAAATAATTTTTATACAAAATAAATAAAACTTCACTTGATGCTCCTACATCATATATTATCACGGTCTGTGAACACATCAATTTGGCTCGGGCCTACCCGACTATGACAGTGTAAATAAGATGAATAAAAACAAATAACAACATAACAATGAATGCTTATCATCTGGTACTGTAACATCATAAGTAATCATTATTACACGAATTACACAATTATACTTATTTAGTTTAAGTAATAAAAAAAAAATTATAAATGTTTGGATTTAATAATATCAATCATGGTCGACGCCCAAAAAAAGTATATATAAATGTAATTATAGGAATTAAATTTAAATTGGTTTTATGTATCATATTATAAGATGGCTACATTTTCATAGTGGAAATATACAAAAATAAGATATTAAACGACAAGACCAAATTTTCGCTTTTGATTCTTTGCTTTTCAATCTTCTTCTCGAAAATATAGAGTACAAATACATCTCCTCCATTTTAACTCTGTACTAACTACGTCAGTTGTAAATTACTTAAATTTTTGATTTTGAAAATGTTATAGAGAATCTGTCATGATATATGATTAAATTTTGACTTAAGAGTATTTATCGAGTAATGGTTATTTATATCAAATTTCCAGGTCAATATTATTCAAAGACTAAAGAGTACCGTTGAGTCCAATTGTTGACAGTTACTTGATGAGGGAACGGTCAATTAAAATCACCAGGATATGATGTTACCTATAACGATAAGTAAGAAAGGCAGAACCTTCAAACTGACTGTCAGTTCATGTCAGTTCAGCTTTAGCATCGTATGCCGTATTAATAATAAAAATATGCACTTTTATTAATGCCGAAATCTTTCTTATCAATTATTATAAGTGGTAATTACAAAGATTTATCATTCAAGGGTGAAGATTGTTAAATTATTACTTTTTTTAAAGAGTTACCATTGATAAGCGAATGACCCGAATGTCTTTTTAACTAGAACACATTTTAATGCCGAAGAATAAATTCAATGATTATTTATGCTCCCTAGTATAAAAAGCCCGACATATATTTCAAATAAATATTTCACTAATAAAAAAAAAAATCTGTAATATTCGGTTACACGTCATGTAAAAGATAAATCCCGAATTCACCAAGTAAATTGTGATATCGATTTTAAGCATATATTATTTTGCGTAATTCTTTTTTTTAACGTTTACCTTTGAAAACATGGGTAGAAAAGCATTTATGTAAAGTTTTGTAAAAGTACATAGTTTACTTGCAGTCCGAAAGCCTTGAAGGTAAACATTTGTGTTTTCTAATGCACATACTGTCTAGATAATTTTTTGATCGGTAAATAGAGTTTTGTGTTTTGGCTGAATGTTATTCTTTTGAAAAACGGTGTGACGTAACACTAAATAAACAATATGTGTAGAGAAAAAATTACAATGTAAGTGTATAAAAGAGGCGCTGAGAAAGTGATGCTATAACAGTAAATGATAATCTAATAAACATATAAGTTTAGTATCGGCGATAAAGCCAACAGTGTCAACCATCATATTATAATGTGTAGGTAATGCTTAATCTTAATAATATAATACGCAGCAATGATTATATCGAGGCAACCTGCTCAATATCTCCCTCAAGCGTTCTACTTGCAATGTATAAAGTTATTTAAACCGTTTGAAAACAAGTTACATAGGCGATAGAAATAATAATTGTTACATACTGCTAATAATGTTTCATTTTATACGACTTTAGCGTGAAGATGTTTCACTGCATTTTGAGAATGAGAAGAGCTTTTATAAGGTGGTATGTATATTTTATACTTTGTCTATGATGATGATAATTCTAGATGGTTTCATTTTGACGCCGTTTAACAGTCCCTAGACCCTCTCAAGAGCGATGGTGAAGAGTTCAGTTCTCAATTTGCTTCTGAAGCTGGTGACAGTCTGATTATATCTCAATGGCACCGGTAGGCGATTCCACGTAACTGGTCCAATAACACCAAAAGCCCTCTCATAGAAGTTAGACTTACCGGCTCTATTGGGTAAGTCTAACTTCTATGAGAGGGCTTAACTGTCTATATGACAAAAACTTATAGCTAAACAAAAAAAATACATTTTTGTTATGATTTATTATTATAAAAAAAGATTGATTTCATAAATAAAATTTTACAAAAGTTGCAAGTGCCTAACTACTACTATGCCATCAAGTCATATCAAGACTATATGCTATAAACACGCAAGCTATTTTCTCCGTGTCAACAAGCGAGGTGGTGAACCTCGTTGCTGGATTTAAGGTGTAAAATGTCCTTAATAGAACACTTGAAAACTTATGGCAAAAGTAGGAGATCTACCCTTGCCGAGTGCTCCATGAAAAACAATTAGGTACAAATTAAATGTTACAAAATGGATGTAGGTACCTACTGACTTACTGATAATTTATGAGTTTACATTTTAACTGATTATCAAAGACATATTCTGATAAGAATAATATGGCGGAATCGTCAGAAATAAAAAAATACTTATAATTTGACAGTAAAGCAATAACTATAAATTATCTTAATCAAACCAGAAATATATTACTAATTATTATATAACGGGGGATTTTTCGGAGGTAAACATAAAACTAATTCATGTTCTAGTGCCAAGATGTTTCATTCATTGAACACAGTTTTTACGCTTAAATTAAATTTTATGATAATATGGAAATCTTATCAATGAATATCAACTTGTGCTCGTAATGATACAAAAATATAATAGGTAAGTATATAAAGTTACAGTTCCACTCAACTTATAATAATATTAATGAAAGCAACTGTAAACATCATGCACTGTAAAAATTTAGAGACAGTAAGCAATTAAATTTAGGGACAATTAAATAAGAAAAAGTACAATATAACAAATAGGTTCATTATATGGATCAGAACACATAGAAATGATATACGATGCGTTTCCTGCAAGTTGTCTATGAACACTTTGTGTAAATAAAATAAAACAATATTTATGACAGGTCCGTTACATCCAACCTTTTTACAACTATAATAAAATGCAATAATAACATTTCTAATACAAAATTATGATATGTGATGATCTATGGTCGTGTATAAATGTATCTATTTTAACATTTCCAACAACAGGTTTACACGTATGGGTCTATAAATTACGACAATAATAAACATCTATGGATCATCAAATGCATGCACTTGTTTATTATTATTTTTTATTGCAACCTGCGGTCATGGAGAACTCTTATTACACAATATTGCATACGTACTATTTTGTCAAAAGATTTCATTATTATTAAGCTGTTATGATACTGTACACTGCAATGAATGTATTGTATGAGAAATAAAGAAGGTGTAATAGTTATATTAATATTAGGTATACACAATAATATCGGAATCAATGTATCACGGTATCGGATAAGATCTCAATTAAATTTATTGCATCAAATTTTTTATTGCGCCATAATAAAACATGATATATACGTAATAAAACACACCCAGTATTGCACCACTTCATAAAACACTAATTTTAATAATATCTAATAATCAAACTATTTTATAAAGAGAATAAATGCATTATCTTAGCGTTAGTCTAAACAAAATCTTTATACAAAATTCAACTCTCGCAGGTAGGTACCTACTTGATGCATCAAGTAAATTGTGTAAACGTTTTTTTATTCGTTCATAATTCCCTCAATAATTACATTCAAAAATTATTTAAAACACTTATTTATGTAGAGTTACTAGGAAGACATCGCACTCTTGCAATAAGCTCGGCCTCTGTAGATTTATTGCACTTAATTTGAATGTATTTTTGTATAAAATTGTTTGTAATCAGTGTACAAAAAAGGCTGAATATATTAAGAGTATAATCTGAAAATGCAGCGTTAGTGCAAATTCACTATCTTATATCAAACTACAGAATATTTGAAAATACTTGTAGAGGAGAAAAACGAATCGAATATGAAGTAGGATAAAATAAAAAATGAGGAAAATTTATTAATATTTTCTATACAAAGATGAAATTGGCTTAGTTATAAATTAAAGCTCCCTCATTTCAAGAAAATTGTTTACGGTGCAGTAAATCGGCAGAGGAACTCAAGCCCAGCATGTTGCGATGATCGTCCGAAACTCTCATATGACACTACCAAAGAGTTTATCATTACTATCACAATATGGACATAAAAGTTCTAACTTATCCAACTGTAAAATATTGTGTTTGACTACTACTAATAGCAGCGAATAAAAATAATATTGCAATGTCCATGTGGTAAATACTGTGTACATTTTATAGGACCACTTATTCGTCATAACAACAATACAAAATGTAACCACAACAAATGATAAACCTTATTGTACGTACAATCAATAATAATTGTACCAAAATTACAGGTACAAGAGAACATTGCATTCCCTCGCTAATCAATTGGAATTCTGTCTGTTACATATGTAAGCTATGTAAGATTGTAATGAACTCTACAAAAATAATATTTGAATCTGTTTATGAATATGTATGTAGGTTAGGTATGTATATTTATAAAAATGATGCTTAATACGTTTGCCACGAATTTTCAATGAGCCAAGCTCTCATTTTGTTCTTCAACATAATTTTTCTTGTATTTTATTTTTAGTTTTTCATTTTTTCCTGTACATTGATCACAATATATAAAATTTCATAGAAAAATGCATTCAAATTAGATATAATCAATATAAACTCACCTCCTGTTTATTGATTGTATTAAATATGACCATATTTCTCTATAAATTGCCTGTAATAAATGTACAGTAAAGAATACATAAATACCTATGAAGCTTGCTTATGCTACTTACTGCTGTTTCTCGAAATATGATGATAATTTCTTACATGAGATTGGGTATAAAACTAGTATGATACATATATTGGACAAATGTACGATAGAATTGGTCCGGTGGTGTAGTAATAAATTACGAGACTATTGTCGGATGCGGTAGATATTTTAACTGTATATTTTATTGTATGTACAATTTTTTTATTTGTCCGGAATCAAAAATTGGTACATGACCACAAAATGATAATTACAATGTAAATAAAACAGTAGATACATACTGTGATGATCCTACCTATTTTAAACCATTCTAAGCTCCGAATCTGCAACATCCTAGCTTCTAAACTATACCTACTGTAATAATTGATTCCCAAACTAGAAGTGACAACCCTATTCAGCTAGCTAAGAATTGTATGAATTTTCGCATTGTTGCAAATATACGTACGAAATATCGCATTCCTAATTGAATTAATTAACGAATTTTGGCCTTTCGTGATCGTCTCGATTTATCTATTAACTATTTTCATAGATTTAGACCCAGTACGTAGTGTTTTGACGATAATTTTACCTACGTTGTGTATTTTTAGAACGCAAAATAAGTCACCTGAAATATACATTTCAATAATCAAAAAGAACAACAAAATCACAAAATCAATAAAACAATTTAAACATGAATTTTAATACATATTAACTCTGAGGTCAACTTTGACGTCAGATCACTTACCTTGAGATACTGTAAAATAACATAATAAAAATAGTGCATAATAAAACATAACGAAATATAACATAACAATCATCATAACATAAAATTCAAATAATATTATTCTATATCATTACGAGAATGTTGTATGGTAACTGGTTGCCGATCTATGTCCCTACATAAGATAACCATTTCATAGTTTCTATAGCCGATGTATGTACATATGTTCTACAACATACCTACTAATTCGTTGCGTCGTAAAGGACAGTGGCGCACCCAAAAACATAACTTTATTACTTTTGAATATTAATTAAATTTCAACACGATTGCTATGACATCATTTTTCAGAGACTAACTACCATGTTAGTGCATGGAAAGCATGCTGTGTCCATGCTAAAGGAGCGCCGCCTCCGCTCCCTCACGTCTCAAACTGTCCCATGCCGCATTTTGAGCCCGAGTGCACAACACTACTCCCGGATATATAAAATAATATATATTATATAACCTCATTAGAACGTGCAATTATGCAACAACAAACATATAATAATATTAGTCCTAAAGATTCCTGATCATTGAGCTTCAGCCAAAGGGCGCAGATAACCCCTTCAAGCTATACTCTAGCAGAAATTCGAGGAATGGAGCTGTACCTGCTTCAGTCGGAGAACATTTGAAATAAATACTTTTTCATTGGTTAAGTTGATTTATACGCAGAGAAAGCACCACCAATCTCCACGCACATCCAACCATGTTAATGATTGCAAGGTGTGTTCTTACAGAACAGATAAGATAGACTACTAATATAGTTAGCAATATCACGAACAGTGATTTACCAACCAGTTAATAATAATTAAAGTTAATTAAACATAATATCCATTTACAAATGCCCAAAGACCTTATAATGGATTGTGGGTCCTCCAGCATATAGGGAAAGGAGAGAATTTTGTTAGTTGAACTATGTACTTATATTTCCAAACCTTGGTTTAAATAATTATCATGCATAATAATATACTACAATATCATATATTTTGTTAAGAAAGGAATACCGTCTCATCCAAATCGTTTGGGGCCTAACAAACGACTGGACAAAACTACATTCCCTAGAAGGAAAAGGGTTTATGTAGGGATTTTTGGATAAATGGTATTAATATAAATATATTAATATAATAATACATAAACAATACGATATAACCATGCCTTGCAAAAATGTTAATTAATACATTCTATAATGTCACAGCAGTTTTCAGACAAATAAGTAGAAAAATCCAGTTGATTCGTAGAATACAAATGGCATCGATGATAAAATATGTAATTAAATAAATAAATAATATCCTGCTCTACATTAAACTCCTCTCCAAACTGCTTAATCCTTCGTAATGGTAAAATAAATCAAATAAAAATATAATATTAGCTAGATCTGTGCGCCACTGCTATCGGTCTGGTTCTAGGTGTGTCGTACCCCGCTATATAAAATCGGTAACAAGTACATACATACATACAATAATATATAACACATAATTCCTTTGTTTCCAAAATCTGTAAAATAATAAATCCTTGAGTACAAATATTGCCTTGTAGACAACAGACATCCTGAGAGTATCCTAGCACCTAGATATACATAATAAATTAATAATATTAAAAGAAAATCTTATCTTAGACAGCTGGCAGCATCACGGATTTTAAATGCTAATTAAAAGTAATTTAGGATGATCTTTATATATTCCCAATTGTGGAAATATCACTAAAATATAATGTTTTAATAACTACGAAGGTGGGTAAATAAAAATATTAAAAGATGTCGAATTCAAACACAGATATTAATATGATTCAGTCCCACCTCCCTCTGGATTCAAAACTAAACTGCCAAGAGTAATAGGTACTCTGTCTTCAGACCCTGAAAATGTCGACCCAAAGCAACAAAAAAAAACTACATCCATCTCTTCCTGACACACACCGAAATATACCTGTCTCTGTCTCCTACATAGATAGTTGTGTTCAACAACCACTTGAGATTGCACTCTCTCATTCCCAAATTAATTACCTACTACAAATATTCCATCTAGGTATATGAAAATAATATTTACAATCTTGTATATATTCATATCATCACATCCCCCCCTTGTGATCATGCTGAAGACAAAATGGATGAGGCATTATCTCACAAACAATTTTTTATTTTCTAATTATTTTTCATAATTATTTAATTCCAACTTTCGAGTCCGCCCCTGTTTATTCCGATAGGTCATAGGTACCTCGCCAACTGTGTTCCTCTATTCATGTCATCAATAATAATAGTACAACCCCAATGCATCCACTTGAGAAATACTCGCTCAATATTATTGCCCTAACATAACATACTATTTATTTTATTATTTTGTGTTTCGTTATTATTTTATGTCGTCACATCTACAGAACATAAATATAATAATAACAAGATTGTTCTTATACTTTAATATCCAAGTTGCATTTTGTTAAAATTCCTTTTCATGTAATCACACATCATTATAATTATTCATAGTCGTTGTGGTTCTTTATAGTCCATATATGCATTCTTCAGGGTGATCCAATTCGCTGGTAACACCAATCCTGTACTACTAGCCAGATGTCTCATATCCATGATTCCTTTGCTGATGCAACCAGTAGTCCTGCAGCACACAACTGATACGCAAATCGTCCTCTCCGTACCGACACAAATTCAAGACATTCAAAAACGGCGGCAAACCTCATCGTATCCAAGATGCTAAATGTCTTAACTTCCTAAAACACCCGTCCTCCCACAGGGCACCCGAAAACTCACGGAAAAAGTGGGAGACCAACTCTCCACCGGCAGCTCATACTAAATAACCATTCATCTCTCAGCACCATCACGCTGCGTCTCAGATGGGGTAGACAGAGAGAACCGAACGCCAAATCCCTCCATCTAGGAATACGTCCTTCGCTTCCATCACTGCCATACAATTTCTCACACAACGCATACCGATTTCTTCCACTCAACACGCGGCCGTCCATAAGAATTCGATCCACGTGATCAAGCCACATAATTCTACAAGTAGTGCAACATCCTCCCGCTAACCAGCAAAATGTGTGATAATATGTTGACAAAGTGCCTAAATAATATCAAACGCAAACAGCTAACTCGAAATACCTATAATTACGTAAAATTAACACCTATAATAATACCACAAATAATCAAGAGAAAGATAACATACTATGTTCTAGAACATACAGGGGTAAGTGGTGGGAACCCCTCCCACAATGTGTTTACGCACATTCACGCATATAAGATACAAAACGCAATACTTAAACGAGTTGCATTGACAATATCTACATAATACATCCCGATATGTTATTCTATAATAGGTATATAGAATTTCCCTTGTCTCCAATATAACAGTCACCTAATGTATATACCTACTTATTAAGTATATATAAATGAATCTTCCTCATTCATTTCAAAAGTCCTGAAAAAAAAACACTTATCTATTTCAAACCATTATGTACACAACTAAATATAATACACACAATTGTAACTCCATATGCACATATCATAATATTCGTTCCACTTGTAAAATAATATTAATAACTAAGCACTTTAAACTTCACAGTTAAGGAAAATAACTTCACTCTAACACTTTCGAACAACATTATTATAATATTTGACACCACAATTTTAAAATTATAACACATTAAATTTTTAAATAATATTCCATTTGTAACATCGATAGATCCGCAAGTGAATCTCAACCTGTTACATCATAGCGTTGTCCTTTCTTCTTACATTAGTCCTCTCCAGCAATTTATGTTATTGTACACCACTCTCTTTTGGGTAAACAGAGAGGATCCAATGCTACATAATCTCATCACATCACCCTTCTGGCCTCCAATAAAACTACTATCATCGCTGTCCAAACTTTTCATCAAGTTTCTTGCAAGTAAATCATGTTGGTATCCTACCAACAGATATTCAACTCAAATATTTCCTATATAACCTCGTATACTTTATGTCTCAGATTTCCTTGTTCCATTCAGCAACATCACAATATCAGGCATACAGTTTAACAACCACTGATCGTATACATCCCGTTAGGTACTATAATATCCCGTATACCTATCTGCTTGCATCTTTATTTAAAACTATAGTTTTTGTCATTCCAGTAATAATATTATTTCCACTCTCGTTCTTGGTTTAAAATAATATAACGTATTAATCATTATTATAGTCTAGCATTCATAGGTTGTACATCTTATTTCTCTATTTGGAAGATATGTTGTGTTATATCAGCGAACGCCAGTCTTCTTAGAACATTTTCATAATTCGTTTCTTCTTCCAGTCCTCCATTTTAAAATGATAGATACCACCTTTCAGGGTACACAAAGAGTTCCAACGTTATCCAATGTGAAGCCCTTGGTTTTGCCCCCCCTGGCTTAAAAGAGTGTAGGTTATCCCCTCCAACCTGAGCCTGTAAGAATAAATATCCACTATTTCTTCCAGCTAACCGTTTAACATATAACTGTAAAAATAATCACCTAAATCGTGATTTTATCAAAACCTCATCATTCGATTATTGCCTATATACTTATCCGCTTCATTCGTATATTGTATTATGTATGTTATCAGATACTCATAAAATCTGGTCTAATATTATTTCAAACTCAATAATATATTCACCATTCATGCCTCGATCATAAATTTATTTCACACCCCAAATAATTAACTTGACAGAATTCTAAAAGTTTAAAAACAAACACTTAACTTACAAATACTGTAAAATGTTAAGACCATATTCCTCAAGAAATAATAATACCTATTATAATTAGGTACAATTCTAATCCTTAACAAACATCCACTTGATACATATAACTAACATCAAACTATATACCTATTATTTATCCATTTTACTCAAATACTATAATATCTAAAAATCCTAAAACTCTAGTCATATACCCATATACATAAAATACACTTCGCATACATAATACCCATGTTTACAAGTCTACTTGGGAATATAATATTCCATTTTTCTAACACCCAATCTTCTTATGAAAGTACATATTTTTGGTACCTATATACATTATTGAATAAACTAAAGAACTATTCATAAGGACATAATTCCAAATGAACTCTTAAGGGTTCACCATTCTTATGTATAATGTAAGATATATACCTATAGATAGACAAACATAAATATAATATCATGTTGCCTAATTCGACTAACACTATAATCCATGGATAACCAACCCGCGGTTCTCGAAGTAAAAATCATCAACCAATTTTCTCACTACATCTACCAAGTATAAATTTTATTCCTCCCCTCAAAAACCAAACACATTCCTCTGTCCATAACCCAGTTCTACTCCTCAAAACCCATTTATGCTCTCCCCCCCTCCAATATTCATGATTTTAGTTATTTATCATCGCAAACCCAAAACCCACTTCTACTCCGTAAAAACCCAGTTTATGTCTGCAATGACAGACATAATATTCTGGTCCAAGGCACCATTTGTGATGATCCTACCTATTTTAAACCATTCTAAGCTCCGAATCTGCAACATCCTAGCTTCTAAACTATACCTACTGTAATAATTGATTCCCAAACTAGAAGTGACAACCCTATTCAGCTAGCTAAGAATTGTATGAATTTTCGCATTGTTGCAAATATACGTACGAAATATCGCATTCCTAATTGAATTAATTAACGAATTTTGGCCTTTCGTGATCGTCTCGATTTATCTATTAACTATTTTCATAGATTTAGACCCAGTACGTAGTGTTTTGACGATAATTTTACCTACGTTGTGTATTTTTAGAACGCAAAATAAGTCACCTGAAATATACATTTCAATAATCAAAAAGAACAACAAAATCACAAAATCAATAAAACAATTTAAACATGAATTTTAATACATATTAACTCTGAGGTCAACTTTGACGTCAGATCACTTACCTTGAGATACTGTAAAATAACATAATAAAAATAGTGCATAATAAAACATAACGAAATATAACATAACAATCATCATAACATAAAATTCAAATAATATTATTCTATATCATTACGAGAATGTTGTATGGTAACTGGTTGCCGATCTATGTCCCTACATAAGATAACCATTTCATAGTTTCTATAGCCGATGTATGTACATATGTTCTACAACATACCTACTAATTCGTTGCGTCGTAAAGGACAGTGGCGCACCCAAAAACATAACTTTATTACTTTTGAATATTATTAAATTTCAACACGATTGCTATGACATCATTTTTCAGAGACTAACTACCATGTTAGTGCATGGAAAGCATGCTGTGTCCATGCTAAAGGAGCGCCGCCTCCGCTCCCTCACGTCTCAAACTGTCCCATGCCGCATTTTGAGCCCGAGTGCACAACACTACTCCCGGATATATAAAATAATATATATTATATAACCTCATTAGAACGTGCAATTATGCAACAACAAACATATAATAATATTAGTCCTAAAGATTCCTGATCATTGAGCTTCAGCCAAAGGGCGCAGATAACCCCTTCAAGCTATACTCTAGCAGAAATTCGAGGAATGGAGCTGTACCTGCTTCAGTCGGAGAACATTTGAAATAAATACTTTTTCATTGGTTAAGTTGATTTATACGCAGAGAAAGCACCACCAATCTCCACGCACATCCAACCATGTTAATGATTGCAAGGTGTGTTCTTACAGAACAGATAAGATAGACTACTAATATAGTTAGCAATATCACGAACAGTGATTTACCAACCAGTTAATAATAATTAAAGTTAATTAAACATAATATCCATTTACAAATGCCCAAAGACCTTATAATGGATTGTGGGTCCTCCAGCATATAGGGAAAGGAGAGAATTTTGTTAGTTGAACTATGTACTTATATTTCCAAACCTTGGTTTAAATAATTATCATGCATAATAATATACTACAATATCATATATTTTGTTAAGAAAGGAATACCGTCTCATCCAAATCGTTTGGGGCCTAACAAACGACTGGACAAAACTACATTCCCTAGAAGGAAAAGGGTTTATGTAGGGATTTTTGGATAAATGGTATTAATATAAATATATTAATATAATAATACATAAACAATACGATATAACCATGCCTTGCAAAAATGTTAATTAATACATTCTATAATGTCACAGCAGTTTTCAGACAAATAAGTAGAAAAATCCAGTTGATTCGTAGAATACAAATGGCATCGATGATAAAATATGTAATTAAATAAATAAATAATATCCTGCTCTACATTAAACTCCTCTCCAAACTGCTTAATCCTTCGTAATGGTAAAATAAATCAAATAAAAATATAATATTAGCTAGATCTGTGCGCCACTGCTATCGGTCTGGTTCTAGGTGTGTCGTACCCCGCTATATAAAATCGGTAACAAGTACATACATACATACAATAATATATAACACATAATTCCTTTGTTTCCAAAATCTGTAAAATAATAAATCCTTGAGTACAAATATTGCCTTGTAGACAACAGACATCCTGAGAGTATCCTAGCACCTAGATATACATAATAAATTAATAATATTAAAAGAAAATCTTATCTTAGACAGCTGGCAGCATCACGGATTTTAAATGCTAATTAAAAGTAATTTAGGATGATCTTTATATATTCCCAATTGTGGAAATATCACTAAAATATAATGTTTTAATAACTACGAAGGTGGGTAAATAAAAATATTAAAAGATGTCGAATTCAAACACAGATATTAATATGATTCAGTCCCACCTCCCTCTGGATTCAAAACTAAACTGCCAAGAGTAATAGGTACTCTGTCTTCAGACCCTGAAAATGTCGACCCAAAGCAACAAAAAAAAACTACATCCATCTCTTCCTGACACACACCGAAATATACCTGTCTCTGTCTCCTACATAGATAGTTGTGTTCAACAACCACTTGAGATTGCACTCTCTCATTCCCAAATTAATTACCTACTACAAATATTCCATCTAGGTATATGAAAATAATATTTACAATCTTGTATATATTCATATCATCACAATACCTACATCAATATTATACGATATACGTTGTAAACCTAATAAGTAATATTGTCTCGATTGTTTATTAATAATTGCAGTATCTATGTATGTGTTCTGTGAGTAACGATTGATAGTAATATAGAATAATTATTTCATTGACTGCAGATCAACGCCCAAAGACATTAAATTAAAGTAATAAAAAACAATTGACTTGTATCTGGAAATAAAACTGTCATCATCATCACCATCATGCCGCTTCCTTTTCGGGGTGGGCAGAAAGGATCGAGCGCCATTTACTCCTATTCTTGAATACACTTCCGTCACTGTCATACAATACCTTATGCATGCTATCCTATTCAATGTGCTCAGCACATGTCCGTTCTGGAGGATCTGTTTAATATGGTCTTACTATTTACATAATATTTGGAAGGCCACGTTTCTTTGCACCATTCTTCTCTGCTTTGTATATTTTATTTTTCAGTCTGTCTTCGTTCATTCTCTTTGCGAGCCAAACCACCGTAGTTTGTTCACTTTTATTCTTTTTACTGCCCAGCTTTTATTCCACAATCTTTTACAGCACAATCTCAATGATCTTATTTCAGTTGCATTTATACCGCTTTCATCATTCTTCAGGCATGTCCAATGCTCGCTCGTATACGTCAATGTTGGCAATAAAAAGTGCACCAACTTTTTAGCCGTAATAGAAATACGAGTATTTCTTCTATTTGCGACTAATGTTCGAATTGTGTATTGAAAGCAATATGTATTGGAGGGAAAGGGGTGGACTTTGAGTAAGAAGACAATTTTTTCGCTGATTGAGGATTTCAAAACATTTAACGAATGTGAAACTTTAAATGAAGAGTTAATTTTCTTTTAACCAAGAGTTGTTGAAAATAAAAAAAACCAAGAGTTGTTGAAAATAAAAAAAGATCGAAGTATAATACACGTATAATAATGTTATAAAGATATCTGAAATATAAATGATTTTGAAGATGTTTCACCATAATTAAAAAAAAAACAAGCCCATTTGAAATTTGGAAGTAACTAGACATTAAGTATCTATTAAGTGCAATGTGTTGATTATGCATGGTGCAAAAAAGTATAATTTTCTTATGAAACTACAAAATATTATCTTGTTCTCAAAAATTACACTCATCAAACTAGATTACTAGCAGTTATATTAAGAAAAAGTTTGCATGAAAGCAAAGTGGAAGCAATTACTAAGTAGGAAACGTTCTAAATAACTTTAAATAGAGTCTTACTTTTAGATATTGAGATATTACCTTTAGTTTCATACGTAATGACAATGAGAAAAAAGTAACAGTAACTATATATTGTACATACTAAACGCCAGAGAAAGGAACAAAAAAACACTGAATCGCGTATTTTATTATCACGACTTATCTTGGAAGTAATGCGGAAGGCAATACTGTGATAAAGAATATACCTTTTAACTTTTAAAGTGTGAGAAAATAAAGAAGGGTATAGGTAAATTAAATGATTAGGTACATTATGTATATACTCATATTCTTATTATAGGCGCCTATTAATGGTTGATTTGAACACGCGATATGTGTCGTATACCCAACACATGATAAGTGTGAGTCTTGATGAATTTAATAATATTTACTATGGGAACTTTAAGGCTGTGTGTATATTATTATTATGTATGAAAAGTTCACCACCAACCTATAATCTCTTTGTACTTCGCCAAGTAACAATTCTAACGCTAATAATCGCTACTACTACTACTAGCTACGTTAGAACTAAAGAAGGTATAGAGAGATTTATTTAATAACTCAAGTAATTTTATTGCGTATAATTGTAAATCGTAGTGAAACTTTATATAAATGTAGCTTAGGTCTTAATAATAATTGTCCTCTGTTACGATGTGGAATATTGTGTACCTACGAATCCTTATAGATGTTCAGAAGTATGGTGGCGTAGCTAATAGAATAAAATTAATGCGAATTGCGGGTATTTATAAACAAAACGCATTCCTGTTTTACGAGTAATTCTGCAGAGAAACAATAAAATAGTTAATAATAAGTTCCACTAACATATATGGTGAAACAGTGGAGAGATCCTAGCATTATTATTATTATGTATTAGCCTCGTCTGGATGTCGTTGATCGAAGAGGATCAGCAGTAATGAAAAAAAAGTGGTCAAACACGAGATATTATGTTACAAATAATCCGGATTGACTAGTAGATGCGTCACTTAGAGCTGTGTGTAATGTTCGAGTTGAAAAATGTCAACGCTATTAAAACCATCGAGATAATGTGACTATGTATGTACAGTAGAAGAAATGCAAAAAGCTTTAACGCGAAGTCAAAGATGCTGATAAAACATTTGACAGATGAGGGTAATTCGAAGATGACGCCTTGAAACTTGAAATATAAGGCGGTAGTGTAGTGTAACTTGTTCACACTGTGAATTCAATATCAATAAGAAAAATATTAACAAATGATTAATGGATACCGATTTGTATACTCGCACGACAGAAAAGATGAAACGATGATATAATAACATGACAAAATGTTGCACTTAACTGTAAAAATGATATTTAGATATTCGGTGATATTATCCATTGAATAAATGCCATCACTGAAATATTATGAAGACCTCCTAAGCTTGAACCACGACCTGATTTATCAGAGTTTTAATAATAGCCTCTACTATTACAATTACCTACTATTTTTTGTGTTAGTCGCATCCTTAAAGCGTATTTACTCATGCTTCGACCACTAATATTTACATACTATAAAAAGTTTTAAATATAATATTAATGCTGAATGGCATTCAGTCCCATAAGAATTGAACTACTTTGATCCTTTGTAAACATTCATAATTATTATGTATTCATTCATATATGTATACCTAAAAGTTATAGGGACAAAGATAAATATTGACCATTCTAAAAACTAGATTTGTATGAGTAAAAGTAAGACAGTTCCTACGCCTTGATAATTCTTTTGTTACCTACCGCAGGAATGATATAAAAAAGAAACCCCTTCAAAATTATGACTGTAATCTTTAGGAAGAAAAAATGTATTAAAATTTATTTATACATATCTTTATTAATCCTATAATTATTTCTACATACCTAAATTAAATTGTCTTTTTTATTGTTACAGGTAAGAACAAGTGTAATTTCTCACATATTCATAAAGTTGCCGAATACAAATTGCAACACACAACATAAGGTAACGTAAACATATTAAAATTGTAAAATTACATCAACGTAAATACTAAATTAATTAATTCTAAGCACAATGTACTCCTTGAGCTCATCGGAATTTTGCATATTTTACTTCAAGACAATGAAAACAATTAAACAAAATTTTTCAAAACAATGATGACAATTAAACAGAAATAATAATATAATAAACAGGAATCGAGAGGGTTTTTAAGATTTAGAAGAGTTTAAGCCATTTTATTATGTAAACACTTAGTGAATAGAATATTATTGATAACAATCAGTGATAAAGCAAATTGATAAAATAATATAAATAATATTATAATGAATGGTAAATAATACTTCGTGAGGAGGTACAAAGATATTGGTATTTGATAGGAATATTAAGCCGATATAGCAAATTATGGGATTTAAATTTGTATCGAAACAAGGATAACAATATTCAATACAAATTAAAAATATCTTCGAGCAGTAAGAAATCAATTTGTTGATCTACTATCATTGAAACAAACCAGAACAAGAACAAATGGTTAAAATTTTAAATAGTTCATTTATTAGTAAACGATGATCACAATATGTATGAAATTCGACGCAACGACTAGATTGCTATATTGCATCACACATATTGTGACAAGTGTTTAATAAAAATTAATAAGTAGGTACCTATTTTGAATTTATCCTGTCTCAACGGTAACATTATGATGTTAAACGAGAGCTTATTACATAAGTAAAGATTTCCTATAAAATATACGGGAAAAAGCGCAAGAACAAGTTGTTTTAGTTGTTACAGCGTAATAAAGATAACATGCACCCGATAATTGTTGGTTATTGGAGAGCATCA
Source organism: Athripsodes cinereus (assembly GCA_947579605.1). Taxonomy (NCBI): domain Eukaryota; kingdom Metazoa; phylum Arthropoda; class Insecta; order Trichoptera; family Leptoceridae; genus Athripsodes; species Athripsodes cinereus. Next base: position 15,480,219 of record OX388317.1, on the reverse strand, counting down.
TTATTAATATAAATAAATTTGCATAATTCAAAGTAATAAAATAATGTACTTCCAATAGTTGTCGGTGAACATAACTCAATAACATTTTAACCATGTACTAAAACGCCAACGATGGCTTAAAAATTCCATTAGCTTCTGATGAGTATGCGATAATTTATGCAATAATGTATCGTTGAAATAATAATATGGACAATATTATTTTATTATAAAACATTCTTGAATCTAGGAAGAAAATTTATGAAGTATATACTATATAGTAGGGTTAACAATGGAAGACAACATGGATACTTATCTAATGTGGACTCACCACGAGTCTGGTTCATATCACAAAATCTTTAACGTATTCCATGTACATACTACGGAAGTTGTGAGATTCCGTGAAATGTTTATTCTATGAGGGTAAAGAAAAGTAAACATTATATTCTATCGATACGAATGATAAACCAACAAATTTGAATGATAACAGTAAATATATAACACTTCGGTTGCATAATGATACAGTGTTCATGAATATTAATCATCGTCTGATTACAAAATCAAGATCGTGAATTAATTTCAATTACTTAAGTACGAGTGGAAATGAATTAGGTATTCCGACCGGGTATCCGTCAGTGTCAAAAGTCCTAAACATGATTGTTGGTACATTTGTATTAAAGTATATTCATTATTATGAAAGGAAGGTGGGTATGAATCTGTTTCCTATTAAAACTAATAAGTATGACGTGCATACTCCTAATTAGCGTGCACTTCCACAGTAAGCTAAGCCAACGGACGGATCGGAATATTGAATTAAAAATCTAGCGGAGAGAAATATTATATAGAGAAGTGGTATGGGATAGCTGATGATGGAATAGATAATAAACGAGACAGTCTCAGTTCCTGGGAAAAGACTTATGCAAGCAACAGAAATCAAATCTCACGTACTAAAATCGTGTAGTAGAAATGACTGATTTCGTTTAAGAATTATTTCTCTTGTCATCGCTAACAAGACTGAAATTCCCTAGCGATCAGGAACCAGGTACATTTACGTACGTATGTACGTTAATAGGTCTGTACGGTCGCGTCTTACTTCACGGACAAAATATTAAATGTCGCAATACTGACGTGCATTTCAAATCAAATCTCTAAGTGTCTTTGCAATACTCATTTATAAGACACGACATAATATCTCATTATTATTATTTGTAGAATAGAAATGACATTTACATAAACAGACATAAATGTCCACTTACTATATTATTATTACATCTGTATCAAAAGGAAAGAGTAATGACCCAAAGATTCCGTGTTATGGTTTTATTATAAATGTACATAACATTAAATTATTATTTTTCTTGTTGGCAAGTGCGAACAACAAGCGATGCGAGAAAACATACTTAGCAGAAAATTTGTAGGTTGACATAAAAAATAATTTTACTCACACTAAGTGTCAAGGGTCAAATAAAATGCGGCAAGGAAAATCAAACAGCAGAAATTTCTCGACGAATAGGACTGGGACATTCTCTCAACTGAAATATATATTTAAAAATAATGAAGTCCCCATAAGTCTTAAGAGAAAGCTCTATGATTCGTGTGTCCTGCCGGTGATTACATATGGGTTAGAGACTATGACGCTAACACTTGCGAATAAATGGAAACTGAGGTGTGTACAGCGAGCCATGGAGAGACAAATGCTAGGCATTAGCTTGAGAGGCAAAATAAGGAACGAAACGATCCGACAAAAGACAAAAGTTTTCGACGTCGTAGATAAAGTCTCCAAGCTGAAATGGCAATGGGCTGGTCATGTGGCAAGGCGAGGGGATGGCAGGTGGACTTCCAGAATTCTTGAATGGAGGCCGTGGGAGAACAAAAGAAGTGTTGGAAGACCCCAAAAAAGATAGGTCGACGATATTGTCCAAGTGATGGGGAAATAGTGGTGTCGAGTTGCTCGAAATCGAAAAGTGTGGAAAAGTTTTGAAGAGGCCTATATTCAGCAGGGGAGAGAAGAAGGCTAGCAGTAAGTAGTAAGTAAGTAAGTGTCAAGTTTAGTCATCATACAAAAAATATTTAGAAGGTTTGCTAAACTTCCTTGTTATTGTTAGAATACATAATTATATATCTGATTTATCCAATTTAATGTGATAAAGAACAAAGCTTATATGAAAATAGTAAAAAATAAACTGTTGCCAAATAACATTATTATAAATAAATAAATAAAATAAAAATTATAATCTGACAGGTTTTTTCGTCGTTCATTAGCTGTATCGTGAAATAATACAAATTATATATAAAAATATTTGCATGAATAAAAATCCAAAATAATTATAGATACCGTAAGACTTAAAACATTCGGCACTTTGTGGTTATTAATTATGTTATTAGTTAAAAACTCACACCAAGAGGTGAAAATTACATAATTTGTTGATGGACCATTTATCTGTCAGAATATGACAACTAATTTCCTTTAAGGTAACATATAATTTTACCTTCGAAGATTAGTTAATGAGATCGATTATAACAAACATACATATTTTTTTATGAACGGATGTTTTAAGTACGTAATACATTATAAACATACTTAAATTCAGTTTTAACCTATTCAACATGCGCTTAATTTCCATTTCATTCTATAACGATTAGGTTAATTGGAATGTTTTCATATATACAATGTTTCAAAGTACATGAAAGATTAAATGTAAAATATTTTTAACTCACGCACGGTGAAACATATTATTTGTTAGAATAAATTTCTGAGCAAAAAATATACACAACCTTATAAATAATAACATTATCCCAACTGACACATGATTTTGATATCTTAATTTTAAATAAGTTTGACAAGTTATATTTCAAATGTTTAATGAAATAATAACATTGCGTGTTTTATAAGAATGACAACGTGATGAGAAGACTAGACAATACTCTTTATTAAAATAACAAGCTTTATGATTATTCTCAATAAACAAGCACACACATAATATAATTATGAATAATTGTCCTACCTCTTAAAGTATTATAAATGTAAAGATTGAAAGTACTTGAAGATTGTCACATGTTTTACACACAAAGGCGAGCGATTTATATGTTCATTATTATGTAATTAATCGATTGATGACATCTTTACTATTGATGGATTTACTTAACTAGTTTTATTGTAAAATATATTCTCAGAACATTACTGTGTAGAATAACGTTGATTCGATTAACGCATTTACTTAGTTTTGTCTTTTAATATTTCGTTATTATTCCTAACGTTTACAAATATTAAATAAAACGTACCACCAGAAACAGACATAAATACGAAATCATCTTTATTACTTACCAAAGATGAGTCACGCGATAATTTGAAATTTGTAAATTTGTCTACCCCTTTATATTGTATAGGAAATCCAACATGTCAGGATATTTTTTTAAAGAAATTTTAAGACCACTTACCACTCTCATCTAAGACTTCTTTTACGCCGTATTTGATTTATAATCTTCCCAGTAACTTCCAGTAAAACAAATTTTCCGATATACAAAATAAATATCAGCCAGCTCACTACTGTATGAAATTTACACGATGATCGTCCTCTTCGTGCTAATAAAAAATACTTTCAGAATGGGTGGCATGTCTCATCGCTTAATTGTAGAGGTTAATTGTTTTATACGTGAGATTTTACAAATACTTGCCTTTTAAATGAATGAGATACCTATTCTTAACCGGGTCCTACGGGGTTGTGGAAATGTTAGAAGAATTAGTTTGGACTTAAAGAGAAGGAGGAATGTATGCGGTAGATAACACGCTGTGAAAGACGACTTGTCGCCAGCTAAACTTAGCGTTATAAAACAAATAAACAGCAGAGTGAGAACGTTGTAAGGACGATGGTTTATTTCAAGTTTAAGTCCAGTGATATTTCTCTGTATAACCTTTGCGGTTCCTTTAAGGAAAGTTGTTTTATGAAAATGTAAAGAAGGTGTAATAAATATGTATGTATTCTAATAAAACATGGACCACGCATATTATGTACGCTGCATGTTGTGGCTGATATTGAATGGATTCAGTCGGGTTATAAGTTAACTTTTAGAAATATTTAGCGGTTGTATTCATTGCAAATGTATTTCATTGCACATTTTGACTAGGAGCCAAACATATTAAAAAAATTGAGATAACAAATGGTTAAACAATTTCAACCGTTTAGCTTCTATTAACACTAAAAAAATCTTCTAGTTTTTGATTTTATATGAAAGCTTGTCTTCTTTTTTGTAATCTAATTACTAATAGAATTTGTTCTATTTCTATATCAAAGTTTAATGCCTTTTCGATCACATAATTACGACATCTTATTTCAGAAAATAATATACCCGCAACGTAAATACTAGGAAAAACAATGACTGAAACCAGTTCGATGAAAATGTTGTTTTGTGTTTGAACGTATAATTGTCAAGTTAGTTTTCAAGGATTTTCATAGTTATAGTCTGATAAATGCTATTTGTAATATTTATTTCTATTTCATAGTAATAAAATAAATAAGCATTTCTATGATCTCATCATTGTCATTATGTTGGACATTTCGCTGGAATATTTATTGTATTGTTGTAATATCTTTTGCTTCTTCAGAAGAAATATTTCTAAACCTTTGCAGTCCATACAGTAGCTTCATAAGTCTCTGAATCAAAGCATTAGAATTCTCGTTCTTGTTGATCGAACGAAACCTGTCATTGTTGTAAGCTTCAAGTTTTCCGTTTTGCCGGCAGAATATTAAATTTCTCTATATAATTCTGAGGCCGTCCACCACAAGCGAGATGGATCAAAATAATAATAATATACAACAACAGTACATAATAATAAGATATTTATATAAATAAATAAATAATGTATAAGAAGTAATAAGGAGTTAGTGTACTACGTAGCATTCCTTAGAAACAATACTAAAACAATAAACATGTCACATTGACAGGGAGAAATTATTCATAACAACATAGGTATATTGTAGCGGCATACTGTATGCTTCAGTCATAGAAGGTAGGTAAGTATGTACAATTCTCTTGTATTCAACAAAGATGAAAAATAATACTTGGATATCATCTTAGAGCACTGAGACCATTGCATCTTGGGTCACGAATACTTCCGCATTATTAGGTACCTACAACCAAACTAAGTACAGAACGTTATTAATAATATCGATGCATTTTTACTTCTCTTATTGTTTTGTAATAAGTTCCACAGTACAAAAGACCACTACTACAACTACCAACAAACTCTAGACTGTTTGAGATCGGAGATAATCATTATTAATTAGCAGGCCATTATGCCCGTCTCGATGCTCTGTGAAATATTGATCAATTACCGATAACAATCTCGTTGGTTCGGTTCTAGAAGCAATACTATTGTTAGATAGGCAATACAAAAATCACTTTTTATTTCATTATTTTGATTCAAAGCTTTTGAGAGGAATAGGTAGCTTCGAGAGATAAACGATTTGAGAGCGATAAGAGTGTAAAAGTCAAAACAATTTCAAATATATCTATAGACAATATGTGAAGCGTATTTTACTCATAGCATGATGTCAAAGGCATCAAAGTTTCAAAATATATTTAATATACAATCTATTCATCATAACATAATATCACGGTATCTTTACCAAGTCGAGTAACCAAATGCTAAACACACAGTTTGTTCTCTTTGGGTCTTTGATACTCAGGATTGGTGACAAATTTCTCATAATGTTAAATGTTAAACATATTCAAAATCATATTTGTTTATAGAAGCTAATCAGAATGTTGATTGAAGTACAAAGTTCCCCTTTCTGATTTATTCAAGAAACACCGATATCTTTATTTTACATTTATTGAAGATTTGTTTATTTAAGTTTTCATTCCCAAATTGTATTTTTTTTTTTTTTGAAAAATGTTATGTCCTTGCATTGTACACAAGTAATATATTATCTAACCACAACATCAAAACATGCGAGTTGTCCACCCTTCGTGCAAATAAAAGTAAAGGCATTTAGGATGCATGCTATGCTTCATCGCTTAACTGAAGATGAATAATGTCTAAATGTGATATTTAACGAATATTTGCCTTTATGACACTCGAAAATTATCAAAACAGAGTAGGGGGCCTATTCTTTATCACGGTATTACGTTATCTTATGTTTGTATCTATCGTTATCTAAGAAAACAACGATTCTGATAATTAAAACATTATAAGAAAACTCAATTCGTTAAATTATGACGCGAAATTGTCACATTGTAAATGCCACTAGTATTAAAACTAAAGGATGTTTTTCGAAATTAAACAATTACTGGATACACAGAATCTCGAAAAAATTGAGAGACCTGTAGGCCTAGTCAAAACACATTTAAGCGTTACGTTTTCGTTCAAACAAGACGAGGTTGCGAGAACGCGTCAATTTTCGGAGCTTCTTGTGTATTTTAGCTCCGAAAATTGACGCGTTCTCGCAACGTCGTCCGCGTTTGAACAAAAACGTAACGCGTGTTTTGACTAGGCCCACTGTTCAGGGGAAAATGAATTGTTTGGTATTTTGATAACAAGTTCCAATTTTTTTCCATGATCCCATTCTTGAATGGGATCGATATTACTTTTTTTTAATTAAGTATGCCGAAATGTTCTTGGTACTGAATTATATAAGGCTACATTTTCCAAAATAGTCACATCTTTTGAAATTTTTATGTCAAATGGCGGAGAAAATTTATATCAGTGCAGCAATTAGTCCAAATCCAAATAGTATTCTTGACATTTTACTTCAAATGGATTTGTCCAGTTTTCATACCAAACCACAAAAAATATGGATAGATGTATAGTGAATAGTACATAGTAATAATGTATTAAGTTAAGTATAAAGTTGTTCACAATGTTTGTATGGTATAATTCACATTATTTCCATTGTGATCATAGGAAATACACACTCCACACTTCGTTGAATAAAATTTACGTATAACACAAGCCATTAACAATATAAGAACAAGAAATTCAATGTCGGTGCAAAATAATAATATTATTACTCGCATTATGATAGAACAAAGACGTAAAGCTGTACACACAATAAAGTAAACGCAACACAATGCTTAACTTAGAAATGTTCTTCATAAGATTTTCTTGAAAAATATTGTAAATATCTTGAATACCATGGATGAAAAAGATATTCTATGCGTGTTATATAAATAACATTTTTGCTTCTTTTTGTCATCATCGGAAAAATGCACTTGAGTTTCATGTACGAGTTTTAGCTTTCTTAAAAATAAGTGATATTTTTACATAAAAATGTCAGATAGTATATTTGAATACGGATTTTTGTCAAAAGTACGCTGTCTCGAAATAGCAATGCAATTTTCTCAGTTTTATGTAATGTAACTTGGATTAGTTGGAAGAAATAGCTCCTCTGCGATAAACTTGTTCCCTGTGTATTGAATGTATGATTGTTTATGATTTAAATATATTTTATATATTTTATTTATTAAAGAGTAAATAAATAAAATAAAAAAAAGATAAAAGTCATATTTGACCTATCACTTGCGAGAACCTCCATAAAAGTATACCTAAATATTAAATTATAATTGATACACTTTTCTACTTCCATGATGCACTTAGTACTCTGAAAAACCTATATTTATATAATTAGCATACTAATTCTCCCTATTACCAGAATGTTATCATTACGGCATTTCCCACGGGTGGATAACCAATGGACCAACTGCATGTAATAAATATGAAAGTTGTCCTTTTCGTGCCAATAAAAGTCAAAACATTATGAATGGACGGCATGCCTTATCGATGAATTGAAAATCTTGTTAATAATAATAGGGCTGTTTTCCGAAAAATTTAGGTTACCACTTATTTAATATCAATGTTTACACACCTAACATTGACCGTGTGCATAAGAAACATAAACTTAACAAGATTTGCACCGCAGTAATATTTCAACATGTAATTTGAAGGAACATTTTCGCTTCAAGCAAAAACAGAAGGGGTAAAATAATATTAAGTACGTATAGAAATTCCACCCATGTATGTTGTATGATAATAATTGCATAAGTGGTTCAAACGAAATTTCTCATAAAAACAGGTTTGAAAATAAAATAACCAAAAAGGTAGCTAAACTCTAACAGGTGAGTGAAAAAAAGGATAATAAAGGTCGTTGAACTTCTTCTCCAGAGGTGTACCTACCTAACAGTAGAAGTAAAATTGACAGGTGTTTAAATAATATATTCTCAAAATTATACGGGTATTAAAAATAATTCATAATTTATCAATTTAATTTGATTGGTAACACTGTCTCATGTAAACGACAACTTTAAGGAACGGTCTCCCATTTTTTTGTATAAGTTTTCGTGGCTTCAGAACATTCAGCAGTGAACCGGGATGAGAAGTGTGGAGGAGCTGTTTCGTGCTGCCCAGAACAGAAAATATTTTTCCCAAGTGGTCGTCAACAATGGGGGGACCCGACAAGACACGTAAACAACAAGAAGAAGAATGACTATTGAACTCTTCAATCCAGCGATAAAGTACGCAATTCATTGCGAATGTCTTACTTTTTATGACACGGAAAGATATTTATAAGATTGGTGTTCCCTTTCGTTATTTCGTTTGATTATGATGATGATGATGAATATGGATGATTTTGTTTTGACGACGTTTAACAGTTCCTAGACCGTCTCAAGGGCGCCTATTATTGTGTGCACGTGAATAATAAAATCATTTTGAAATGTGTATTATTTCATTTTACGGCAATGCACCCGCAATCGAGCGAATTATGATTTGAAATGTGTAAGTCAATGTCAAAAATAAATGTATAGAAATATATTGAATACATTCGATTAATTAAAATGATCATAACATAAAGAAATTAATTACTATCAAAAAATATTGGCATACCAAGTCTGACCCAAAACTTTAGCAGTGGAACTTAAAAATAAATTCAGAAAGTTATTACATTATGTTGATGATACGTGAATATTATCCCAAAAGGCAATTAATTAAATCGTTCAACTCAGCGAAGATAATTAAGGCATATTAAATTAATTGATTTTAAAATACTTTAAAATAAATATGTATTTGAAACAGACTTCTCACAAGCATATTGTGTAATGTATATCCTTGTTTTGTGATTTAAAACTTAACATGAGATAAGAACGAGCGGAAACAACAACTTAAAGCCGTGATTTATACAGTATTACGATAGGTATCTCATATGCGATTGAGCTTCCAATATTTTTTGAAGATTGAGATTAAAATATTCGTAGTAGATTATACATTTTTGATAAATATTTACCCGTTTATTCTGCTATTTCAGAGCAAGCCTTACCTGCAAAAAAGAAAAAAAATAATTAGTCAGAATCAATCAGTGAAAAAATCAAGATACACCAACAAAACATTTACCTTTATATTAGTTTTATTTTACATCGAGTAGGTAGCCTATATTAAAAAATAAATAAAGTCAAACACAATATTCCGATGCACGTATTAATGATGAAGACAAATACCTAATGTAAATACTATTTCAACGATCATATTGAACATCTCCAACGAACGACAGATTTTATAATATTTATGTTCATGTTTAATTCACTTCTAAAATAAATGTCCACCTTATAATGTGAATAATGGTACCTGTTGGGGAAATTTAATTTGAAATCAACAATAAAAAACTTGAAATGGTTTGTAGACGTTTTGATGGACAAGGTCCTTTGTCTGGCGACATGCCGAGGTGACTTTGCAAAGAAAAGGTTTCCAATGGATCGCCATTAGATATTGTAAAAAATTCCTTCACGATTCATTTTTGGAATGACAATAAGAAATTGTACCGGAGAAGTAGCCGCTTACGAAATTCGACAAAAAATAGACACTTGTTTGGATCACATTCACTTTGCAGTTGCTAATTGGACACAAGATTGATTTAATTGATGTCGTTAAGTTAAACTTATCTACATTTTGTATAAATTAGCCAATGTCTAATTAATGAAAGATAATATCGCGGATCATATCAAATTAGGACAATCAAAACATGTATAACAAGACAAGAGATTAGAAATTCTCTCAAGAAAACTTTTAAATTATAATTATTATTGTTTAGATCAACAACAATAAATTCTGTCTTCACATATTTTGTAAACCAATAAAGAAATTTCTCGTAAGAAATATTAAGACATAATTTTCGTCAATTTTAATGTTGTTATTTTGTAATGAAGCATTTATTAAATCAAATCAAATCTTGTTAAATTTATTGTTGATAATATAAGAATATAATTGAACAGGTGTGAGAGAAAAAAATATTATACTTATTTTAATATGCGACTACGTTTATGCATTGTTACAGTGAATCCTTGTTGATATTATGTCAAACATATAAAGCCTAGTTGTGGGGCTAATTTACATATCTCTTTAGAGTCACAGGCGAACGAAATTTGCTGTTCTGTAGTACGGGAGATGAATGGGAATGGGAATATATAATTATTATTACAGACCTTCAATCCAGTTGCAAAGCTTTCGACAGGTTTGTATTTTAGATGAAGATTTACTCACTGGCCTTCGAGGCAGGGATGGATCAATCTCTGAGAGAAAAAGTTTACATTTTCTCTACAATATCAAGTAGTCAACATTTTAAATGAACACACAATGTCGAGTATCGCATATACTCACCTACTGATCGAATCTGTATAAACATACTAAAGATCAATTTCTAATTGGATTATGCACGTTTTTAGTAATTTCATTTGCTCTTAATTTTTAAGCCTTTTAAAGATTATTTCTCGTTTTAGTTGACAGCGAATAAAGATGAATTTCTGAGCTTTAAGGTGTACTATTATGGATAAAATGAGTACATTGAGTCATTAAAATAAAGGGAAAATAAGATGCATCTACGACTAGTAAAACACTTATGTAAACAAATTGGTTTATTTGAAAAGTAACTTCAAGAGACGCATATATGGACCAACTGAAGAGTGATATGAACTGTGGCTCATACGTAGAGCTGAAAAGACTGGCGGAGAATAGAGACGAATGGAGAAGAAAAACCAAACTCGTTGCAGACCAATCCAATGGATTGTAACTCATTATATATATAGAGAAAAATTTCTCATGGCATTAGTTTGTATTTGTTTTAAACTGTGATATAGTTTCATTGATATTTCCACCAGGTATCTAGCATCCCTGGTCGAAGATTTTAAGTATGTAAGCACGTTGTTCATGCTACATGCAAACGAGCATAAACTAGGAAATGGTTACAGCAACGGTAATGCGCATGATCGAGGATTGCTCAGCCATTAGATATGTAGGTATAATATGTAATATGTATTGCTACATGTAAAGATAATATGTAGTGTGTACTTTGATGATAGAAGTTGTTGGATTCCATTCAGGTTTTCTATTAAGGTGGTCAACGAGATTAGATGCTTAATACATTCAAACAGTATTATGTTAACAGTGTATTGTGCCATTTAAATATTGTACTACTACGCCGTGTTACAAAACCGTACAATCATATCATTAAACATACCTACTACAACTGCATCAACTAATTTTACATACTTCAGTACAATATATTTATCTCTATGGGAATTCCGTAGTTCCGACCAGCTTCATAATTATGAAGAACTATAAAGGATATTGTCACATTAAATAAAGCTAGAAGCTCTAAAAACACATGAGACCCAATCAATATGTACGAGTATATCTCCAAAATATGAATATGTAAATAAGTTTACAGCCATTCGTAATATGACATGTTAAGTATTTCTAGAATGCGATGTCAACATAGCTTGATTATTCACAAATCTATTAAGTCTGAAATACATACAAAAGGTCAATGTTCTTCAGAATAAAAGGTTCGTGTGAATTTGTTAGTGGAGAATTAATTTATTTCATAATATATGTAGACGCTTTAAATTATACAGTATGTTGTGTTAAAAATATACTTCATGATCAAACGTATACTTCTATTGTTTGCACACGAAACCATTTATTTTACTATATACGTTTCGACTTAAAGCTTTTGAGATTCTATTGTAGGCAAATGCAACCACAGCGAGCAAAGAAATTACAAGTATATATTAGAAAATCGATTACTAACTTTAAATTGCTAGTAAAACACTTAATTGTACGAAGGTTTTAAATGGAACTTATAAGTAGTGGAATGTTTTACCTTAAAGGCTTGTCAATCAATATTCAGAATTGTAAGTGTAAAAGGAAATGATATTTTCTTCTTATTTACTACTAAACAGGTGTAAAAAAACAAAGTGTGAAATACGTATGTTTATGTACACAGTTTAAATAATTACTGTAAATAAATGCCGAGTTACTCTTAAACACCTGTAGACTTTGCAACACAAGACAAATGATGGTTTTCTCTATACATCTATACCATCACGCCATTTACTATGAGTGGGGTAGCCAGCGATAAATCAATTATAGTTTCGGCTGTATCATATTTTGAAAATAAAGAATGATAGCCGGACAAAAATGTTTGTCATTTCTGTCGAACAGAAGACTCTCTTCCACAATTCATGATTAATTTGAAAACGACATCGCAGAAGAGTGTGTAGATATAAAATTGAATGGCGAATATATTATCCAACACATATTTTATCAATAATGGATTACTAATGAAAACTCTAGGATTCTATACAGTTTCAAACTTGAATAAATTTAATTAAACGAATGAGTTTTGTAAGATATTATATTATTCTTTGATATTAAGAGACGTAAATTAAATATATGTACACATAGGCTCACTACATTAGTTAAGTGCGCGCTGAACAAATTAAACAGTAGCGGTGTTGTATCTTTGAAGAAATTTACATAGAGCATAATGTTGTATGAAATGAAATTTATAATATGCGATACAAATTTTCTGTACGAACTTCTGTACAACTTGAAATGCTACTGCTGGTGTAAGCAAAGTAAAGCTTTGGTTTATTAGTTGCAATAGTAACTTGTATCGTGTAAAATGGTTGTATTAAACTTATCATAAAAGTACTGAATGTAACTAGCCATTTATTATACTCGTAAACACATCCACTGTTTTTGTGCGAGTTCTAATTATTCTTAGTTCAAAGCATTGATAGCTTATTAAATTTATTAAATAAAATGTTTTGCATTCAAATTAGCAATTCTTTAGATTTAATTGATGAAGAACGAAATAAACAGACCTATTACATTATGAAATTTGTATATGATAAGATTCCTTTTTTTTTGTAGTACTGAATCATCATCCTAGAAAGCCAATATTCGAAGAATTATGGTAGGTAGTTGGAAAAACATGCGGTTCAACAACGTAGTTCACATTATCAAAATAATGTACAACAATCCATTGAATTGGTTTGCAACGAGATTGAATTTTATTTATTCCTCGAAATTTTCTGCTAGTCTCTTTAATTCTCTATCGTATGTGCTACAGCTAATGTCCTTCATCACTTGATGCATATAGGTGTCTCTTGGTCGGCCTTTACAATTCTAGTCTTCGTTAATGCCATCCGTGATAGTGATGTGCTGTTAAAGCCTGGGTGTCTAATGTTGTGGCCAATCTAATTTGCTCTTTATTGGCTGATCTTTTTAAGGAGTTGCCCGCATTCGCCTACCCTGATTAATACCCTGTAGCTAAACATCCCAAAGGCAGCCAAAAGTTCGCTTTCGCTTTTGCTGGTGTATTGTAAACGTGATGAGAGCAAGAGCATAATATGACCAGAATAACTCTATATAGTTACTACATTCTGCAATATTTATCTAGCGGCAGTAAGAAAAAAACTTTTATTAGAATATCGTATTAATATTTCGACTAGTCAAAGGAACTGTGTCATTGATAAATATATATAAATCAATTCCTCGTATTATCTGTAAGAAGTCAAATATGTTTCCAAGAACTAATTGAGGAAAAGGATGATACTAGCACATGATTCCAGGAACAAAATAAAAAATAATGTAGCATTTTATTAATGATTATTGGTTTAAGTTTTAATTATTGTTTAAGTTTCATCACATTCAGTATAGAAGTTTTCAAAGCTATCATAAATAAACAAGGAATTTATGAGTCTTAAATCATCATAGAATATAAAGTGGAATTTATTGTAGTTCTTCAGGGCATTTGTGAATATTGTGAATTACTGTATCCTGCATGAAATCTACATTAAATTTAATACCGCGATCAGCAATAATTTGAATAAACACCGCCCCTTCATACATATTGCAACGTAAATTATTACACGTTACGATATAAAGCAAGCACCATCAGATATTTAGGTAGGTATTCAACAACCTATGTTGTGTGCAAATAGACGATTTAATAGACGAAATATAAGTAAGGGTGACTGACATCCGTGAGAATTAATATTTTGGACGCAATATTCAATAGTCTGACTAAATATATTATAACATAACTATCACGCTATGACTTTTGAATCAAAAGAAAAACGCAAAAAGTGGTTATTACATACGTTTTTTTAATCCAACACATTTGTTCAATTTGTTTAATTATACACCTTTGCATATCCATTTTATAATGATTCATATTGACTGTGTAATTTATTTAACAATCTATTTCTTTTCTTTACAGGTAAGTCTATCACATCGTTGCTACTGCTTCTACAATAATAATATGACAGCTAAGCGCTCGGCTAAATTGTTCCTAAGTAGTGAGTATGTACTAAGTCTAATCTATATTTCCATATTAGTCTAGTAGTACAAATAATGATTGACGCATCCGTTATAAAACAGACAGAAGACTAAATTTAGTTCAGGTTGGAGAACTTATCAAAGCATAAATGTTTTAAACTATCTACAAACTATTTGAATAAGCCAAATATGACGAAATATTGAAATGATTAATTTGAAGTTGAATTAGCTATGTGCATACTAAAACTACATTAATTTAGCTATGAATGCATCGTATATAAGTGATGATTCTCATACAAATTCGATTGGGATGTATTATGACATTTGGTGAATCAAACAATCATTAACTTATAATTTTGGGATTACCTTATAATTAATGTTTTAACAAAATTTGTGAATTAAAACATTGAATGGATTAATGCATGAATACTTAGATAATATACGGAAACCATTAAAAGTTCAAATGTTTTTTGTAATTTTTTTTTTTTTTTTTAAAAAAGATATATCTGGGTTTGTTATAATTTTTTGTTATTTGTTATAATTATATTTGACTTAAAGTCACATACACACAAAAATAGTTTTTATAGTTAAGCGAAGATATAAGATTTCTATACAGATATAATGCAGTCACTATGAGAAAGCTCTGATCGAGGAGATGTACCGAAAACCCCCAAAGAAATCCGTCGTATTAATTACAAATAAAAATATGATTTTGAGTTATACTCGGAATTTTATTACAACGACCTAGGTTTCGACATTCATTGTAGTTTTCAAATAAAAATCTATTTTTTATCAAACCTACTGAAAAGATTTATTTTAAACACGACATAGCATATCTAAACTTAGGTTTCTATAATAAAGTTACTAGTTAAGCCCTGCATAATATATTTATTAATTATTAATAGACATGGAGCTTCATAAAATAAATATCTATAAAATACTATTTAAATGTATATTTACACTTCATAAAAGTGTTTATGTATAGTTATTAAATTAATTTGAGTATAAACAAAAGTATAACCATAGATAATAAAGATGTGCACGTCAAAGCACATACAATATTCGTATGAAAGAAATTAATATAATTACAAGTAATAAAACTTGAATAGTTTGTTTGCGTTATAATTGAATTAAATAATTTTATTATGATATCAATTTAAACACATGCGTGAAATTTCAACAAACGGGTCTACGTTAATATTATTATATCTCTAGTATATATAGTAATAATAAAATTATGATGTATTATATCACAGCATAATATAGAGAGAGGCCCTGGGCACCAAGTTTTATTAAAGCAAGTTCATCGGACGAGATCATCTAGAAATGTTGATAAAACTCTTTTAAAATAAATATGCTTACAGTAAGTCCTAATTCACACGCCGGCGCTGTTGTGGTCATTTGTTATAAATAGGTACTTTCAATTGTACAAGCTATATTTTAACTAAATGTTCCATTTTATTTTTATTTTATTTTAGTTTATTTTTACATAAATTCACGGCAAAAGCCTACTACATGACAAATTACATTACACATAACATTTACAAATACAACAGTGACAATTTTAACAAAATTATATATCATTAAAAATAAGATAACTAAATGATCAAACAGCAAACAGAGAACCAAATTTTGTGTGGTACATGCAATGTGAGACAACATTAATAACATAATATACATATATAAATACATACAGACACACAAATACACATGAACACATTAAATAATTTAATTCTGGGAATATAAAAATAACGTAACGTAACAATAAATTAGGAATATACTATTATAACAACAATAATTAGATATCAAAAATTAAATAATAGAATAAAACATTAAAATTTGGAAAACATGAAAGAAAAATCTAGTACTCGTAGAAATCAGCCGTTGAGTGTTGCTAATGACCTATTCTTTTGGGCGCAATTAATCTCGAAATCAAATTAGCTCGAAATCTATATCGCTGATATTATGGTTCCAGGTAAATTGAGACTTGAGAGTCGTATATTATTTGTTGTTATTATTGGACAATATAGGTAAAAGTGGCGTTTACGTGTCAAAGCATCTCAAGGAGACTGTGCAATATATATATAATTATATTTTATGACATTACATCCACGTCATAATATAAAATCTAAATGCATAAATATATTGAATAAGAATCTCGTATACATATAGGTATTCACGTCAATAATTACATACATATCATATAAGGTCCATTGAAAGTCGATAGAAGCTGCTGCAAAGCGTTTCTGATGAAAGTAAATCTAATTAATTTAGAACAATTGCTTATAAATATTTGATAGATTAGGTAGCAAACATTTCAAAACAAAAATATTATTTGAGCATGAGTAGCCATATAATAAACATCCCATTTATTTGATTTGAGTAGACAGATATGTACTGTTAAACAATATCACGTAAGTTACAAGCTTTTAGCTTACTGTGAAAGGTGTATAAGGTTGTATTTGGGTTTATAACAAAACCCAGATATATCTTTAAAAAAAAAAGTCAAAACATAAATTAAACTGTAAATATTTCTCAAACAGTTGGAAAGTATAATAGTAATAAACAGTACTTGCAGATGATATCAATAAAATTTATCAAAACAGTAATAATTCATGACAGCTTGCAAAAAAATATAAATTACATAATAATATTTGCAAAGTGTTATAGGAGACGATGCGGCTCTCACGAAAAATTTTAGAGTCACTTAGGAACAATACTGAGTTAGTAGATACAGAACATATTAAATTGAAATGTTATTAATTTTATGTGAGGTGATTATTAGTAGAAATAGTAATATATAATACTAAGTTTGATGTGTAGTATCCGGAATAACGGAATATATTATACTTTAAAACTACTCTTAGATAGAATCTTCCATCACCGGTCAGCATCACAGTCTATATAGATAGTATTAAGAATAATCTTAGTATGTAGTAATGTTTACATAATTATAGCGATGAAAAAATACATAATAAACATTGGAGATGGACTCAATGATGGATTAATGATAAAGCTAAGTACTATGTATGTAACTATAAAGTTCCAAGATAGGCGCCAGCTCAACATACAAAGGTTGTACCAAAGAAGATAAATACATAATAAAACTCGTAGTTATAGTATGAGTTTTTGCTATGCACTCACAATAATTCTCACATCTAACTAAGTATGATTGTGATATTTTTTTATGCAGAAAGATAAATATAATATGAATATCCTTGTAAATTTAAATTAAACTTATGCATGAATATCGCAATGTAAATTCAAATGCAATATAAATCAAGTTTATTTGACAGTAAATTAATATTACTGTGTTCTAAACTAATATTGCTGTAGTTTTATGACTTTTAAGATGTGTATGAAGAAATGAAAACAAAGGTATAAATGCTTGAAACCATTCCAATATTTTTGTCTATCTTTCTTGATTACTTAGAGACTTAGAGGAATGGATAACCTTTTTGAATATAACTATTACTGCAATTTCACAAAGATATTCTAATTTAATCGATTTTCTTATTGAATTTACAAACATATGATAATATTTTTTTTTTACATGAAAAGTTAAATATACCTAATACAATCGCTACGGTTCAGTTTAAAGACATCGCAATACACTGATAATTTTCACAAGTGTATTGAGAAAAAAAATGGATTTACAACTATAAAGAAGAAAACATATTTCTTCAATACACGTCATCATGTCAATATTTAATGCGATATATTATACAAATTGCACAACTCAAATTCGTTACATGCCTCCCAGAAACACAGATTGGTGATAGATTCATTTCTTCTCATGACTTGTATAGGATCTCAGACATTGTCTCAGAAATAGTGTACTGTGAACGATGTTCGTCCAGAATACTGAGATTTTTATCGAATCATCTATCTCTATCTATGTGTCTATACCCTCACGCCATGTCCCAGGAGGGGTAGACAGAGAGAACGGAACGCCATATGGATCTATCCTTACAAACTTCTTTCGCTTCGTCCACATTCACCCAGTTTCTCATACATGCACGCCGATTTCTTTAACTCAACACGCGACCGACCTTGAGGATTTGATCCACGTGATCAAGCCACGTGATTCTTGGCCGTCCGTGCTTCATCACACCCCCTCTTTCAGCTAAATACATCCGTCATTCTTTCATCTTGCACTCGCTCCACATGTCCAAACGCACAAATCATTTACAAAGCACACAAACAAAATTATTACAGTGCTCCGTAGGATTTTCCGCCACGAATAGGCCATCACTTTTACCGTAAGCTTTCGCGTGTACTTTACTTAGTATAAGATGTTTAACATTTTCAATTCAGCGACGAGATATACCACCCATCCTGAATGTCTTATTTTATTTTGACGCGAAGAGCACGACTGATAAGTCTATTCGTGCAGTTAGTCCACTGGGTACCCCACTCATCGGAGATACTTTGATGGTATAGATAGATAAAATTATTTTATTTTTTAGGTTAATTTACTGAATGGATTCATCTCATACTTTTCAAAAAGCTCTGTTAAACCAAGATTAAATGAGGCGGCATTAATTGTAAAAGACAACTGGCAAAAGATTGACACCATATAAGGCCTTGTGTCTTATATAGTACAAAACAATAATATTTACCTTTTAGTATTAGCAGTATAACGATGGTTTATTTTGCTTCATAATAAAACATCGTCATCATCTGTGACTATAACAGGTGGCTGAATCTAAAAATGAAAGTAATTCTGCTCTGATGACAGCACATGGCTGTTAAGTATCAACTGTGCATGTTATTGCTGTGACATAATATTTTTCAGCTGCATATATGCGATAATCAGTTATTTTATAATTACCATTTAAAACATACATGATGATTTAAGATTCATTAAAATTAAAAGTTAATACATATCAATTATTTTATAACCCTCGAGTTCGCGGCTGAAAGGTTCAATGTTGTGAGATGGATTAAATATTTCCGGTAGTGTCACTGAAAAATCTTTGGTAGACTATTTATAATGCCTACATAATGTGCTTCCATCATATCCACACAGTATGTATACTACTTCTACTATGCCATCACGGCACATCCCACAAGTGGGGTAGCCTGCAGAACAGCTGTATTTAATAAAAATGCAAGCTGTCCTCTCCATGCCAATATAAAATCAAGACATTCAGGATAAGTGGCAAAGCTCATCGCTGAATTAAAGATGTAAAATGTCTGAATTTTTTTTGAACACCTGCCTATTACAGGACGCTCGAAAACTTACGGAGAAGGGTGGGAGACCAATTACATACATAAATTATTAAAAACTAAGTAATTAGACCAGAATGCATAATTATATCGAGGATATTAAAAGCTTTGAGATTCTGTGGATCTCAGCAATGAGACTAATATTTACATACACGTACGACCAATATTCAAAAGCATGAACTTAGTTTAAATATATCAAAACATGAATGGGTATAACATAATTGTAACAACTTTTTAAGCAAATAAAAATAATTTCCTAGTTGGTAGTATATGTGATACGTATAAATGCGTGATGATATTCATTACATCCAAATTACACGAGATATATTTCAATTGTTGAAATATTTTTTCTTTTTTGGCTAAGCCTTAAGGCAAAATATTACAACACATAGTTTTATATTCTCACGAAGCAAGAGTAACTACAGCAAGTGTTTACAGAGGTGATTACGTTATGTAATAATAATTCTAAAACATAAAACAAAGTAAACACGAAACATCAAAAACAAAAACCCATTAGATTAGAAGAACCCATAATAATAACAATACAAAACGCATATAATTAAAATATGCCTTCAGCTATGTATTTAAAAACAATCATATGTTTGTAAACTTACTAGAACGCTTATAAAAATGTAACTTGATGCTGAAATAGTAACCAAATATTTAAATATGAATATTAAATAAATGCGTTTGTTTTGCCGGTGGTGAATTAAATAATATTGTTATTTTGATTGACAGGTAGTTGACTTCAAATAGTTGAAGGAATAAATGAAATTTATAAGGGAAATGAAGGATTACAAAAATCATGGACATAATCATAGTACTATGCAGTATCTAAATGGATATCAGATCCTGCCGGGCTCTGAGTAAATAAACTATTATAAAAATTATGCTTCTGTCCAGGGGTGTATTATAAAATGGAAAGAAAAGATCACATTTTTTTAAGCAGCACCCGGCAAATCCTTGGTCTCCCACTCATTTCCGTAAGTTTTCGAGTGTCCTGTAAAAAGCAGGAATTTCTGAATTTCGTAACTTTTGTTGGCACGGTGACTGCGCGGAAAGCTGCGGATTAGCTTAAAATTATAAACAGATTGTCTTCTTCATGATCCATGCAAAACAAGATATTTAGGATTGGTAGTTGATTATTTGCCGAATTGTAGATGTTCATATTATTTTAAACGTGAGATTGAACAAACAGCTGCATATTACAGGATACCCAAAAACTTACAGAAAAGAGTGGGAGACCAATTCTTTACCGGGGACCCCAAGAATTGTTTCCCACATTATCACGGACTATATTCACGATGTTGACAAATCTCGAACCTACGATGCAAAATACAAGATAAAATATACTTAATGAAATATTATTTTCATTGAAAGGAAATGTATCCCAATCCATATTCTCAGTATTTGTTATAAAATATAGACTATTATGATGTTTATAATACTGTTGTAGCCGGCCCATTCTACATTGCAACATTGTTCAGCAAATAATAATAGCAGCAGTATGTATGAAGGCAATAATATCGACATATAATATTATAAAAGAAATAATAGTTACTTTGGAAAATAAAGATGTTAAGGGTGGTCAAGGATCGTGGATGAATAATGGCGAGACATCCAACTACCAACTACAATCCACAGACTAGAGAGGAAGCGCAGAAAAACATATTATTTAATATCGAACATGAAATAATACATCACATTGTTACAATTTATTATTATTGATGGCGATATAAGACGTTAACAGAGGCACGATTGTGATGGGTTAAAGTATTGGGTGAAATACTAAATACATACCTACGAACTACTATTTCCACAACACATAAAAAAAGCTATGAAACTTTTATATACCGTTGCTGTTTATATTTGCTTCGTGATTTATTACGTGATGAACTTATGAAATCATCGCGAATAACTTTAATAATAAAATATAATACCACCTATAGCATCTACTACACTTTGATGTCACGAAAATGGACGCGATTTAACCACTGAGAGATATACTTTCATGTGAAATTATATCTATTTTATTTCATTAGTAAGATACAACTTTATCATTCTCTAAAATGTAATGGAGTTGAATGAGGCTAACGTTCCTAATAATTTATCAAAATTTGTAACAGCTTATTCGTATTAAAAATATTAAACTTCGCTAGAGTATACCTACTACTACCATACATATTTTAGCATGGAGTTGCTTCGTTTTGTCTGCATGTAATATTTGTAAACAAGGAACTTTTAAGGTGGAAGAACTAAAACGTGTTTTGTTTTATTGAATTGAAATTATTTAAAATCATTTCTTATGGTTTAAATTTCAAATTCAATAATTAAAAATGAAATAAAAACACAAACCAAGAATGATATAGTTTTTCCATATAATTATAGTATAGTTCTCCAGCCAACAGTATATTTTGTTGGCTAAGCACTTGACATGTTTTCTCTGTCATATTGGTAATTATCTACTTGCATTGAGGCAATGAAAATTGTGTTACGATTGATTTTGTCTACTGTTCATTAATTTTTTATATGTAGATGTTTTGTAACATTATACCAATTGGGTATCTTTGCACATCGAAATGCACTGGTCGAAAGCTGTAATGTTGTGTAGAGATAATTTAAGGAATGTACCTAATAGCAATATAAATTTGTTGACTATGAAATGATGAACCAATGTAAAAAAACATGTTTATTGTCATAACTCCTTTTGTAGTATGTATTAGGAAGTAGGTTTTTAATTGTTTCATCATTAAGTATAGCCATAAGTTTAGTATTGGAGTTCTCTCCCGTGAACCTATCTGATGATGTTAAACTATCGTTACAAGACTTGGGCCCGTTGTTTGTTGTTTATTGGCACTTTATGTCGGGTCATAGCTTCACCCGGAGCGTCTTCTGCAGAAGATCATAGAAAGAGATTGGACAAGTGACTGCAATAGAAACGAGTCGTTCTCTTGCAATCGGTCAATACTGGCGCAGGCCATTGTTTGTGGTCTATAGACTGTCTTCCTAGGGTAACTTTTCCTAACATCGCTTAGATCTTCCTTTGTGCATACAAAGTAAATAGTTAATGGTTGCATCAATGTAAAAGAATCACAAACATAATGTTGAAAATGGGACATAAATTATAATATTGCAAATCTGCAGATTTTAATACTACTACATATTAAATTTACAACTCCAAGATTTTTCATGCAACTACTGACAGGTTGTACAAAAAAGTGATGATTTACAAAGGATACAAGAAATAAGATGATACCTGGCTGAGAAATTGACAAGCAAGTTCGAATTGTTACAACGACTTGATGATAAATATTACTTAATACTATTTTAGTCAATTTTTAAAATCCTACTTGTATATAATGTGTTCGTAAGTTAGTTCAAGTCACGACATTGTCGCATGCACTGAGACTTATCTGACTACAACGTATGTAGATACATAAACAGGGAATACATACAATATTATTTATGCTGGAAACATTCCCATTTCCTTACATTATCGAAATCTTTGTATCCACTTCTGTTTTACCCATGACTTCTACGTACAAAACAGCTGGCACTATGTTAAGTGTTCATATAGTGCATAGAATAAAGTCATATTATGTTATACTAGACACATGACAATAAAATACTGACAAACAAATGTCTCAGTTTGTTCGTATATTACATTTATGTATTTTATTGGAGCCTAGATGACAAAATTTGGTAAAAGTTAATTAAGTGGCTCAGAGCGAAAGGTGACTATCCATCAAATAAAAAAAATGATATCAGTTATTTAAGAAGGATTAACTATGTAACAGTTACGAGACATTTTGAATGTTTTTTAAGTATTCTACAATGCACATCCGTTACTTGATTATTTAAATCACAATCGATTTCGGTAAACCATTGACGAGCGATATAATACTATTATATCGATATTGACGAGCGATATAATACTTATTGTATCGCTCGTCAATGGTATAGGTTTACCGAAATCGATCGCGATTTAAATAAATTTCCAAAGATTTAATTTATTTACTCACTTCTTATGAGATGAAGAGTTATTACAGAATACAATAACAAAAAGTATTACACAGAATATGGACTAAGAGTCCCTTTATTTCACTAAAATAAAAATAATGAGAGCAACCACTAAATGAAAAAGATATTTACCACAATTAGTTATTCTATTATACTATGTTGCAATCAATAAAGGAGACAGACATCTTTGGAAATAATAAATTAAACAGTGAAGCCCCAGGTAAAAATAATTATCCTTCTCTTTTCTGTAAGTTTTCAAGAATACCGTTTAATGTGGTGTTCTCACTTTGGCGAATATCGCCAGGGCACCTAAATATCGCCAGCTATTTGAACCGTGTGAACAAAATGACAGCTAGTCTGAAACGATAAAAACCAGTAGAATCGAGTTGACCACCTTCCAACTTTTTCTCTGGTTGAACGATTTGCGCATGCGTAGATGTGCGCGGCGTCCATAAAAACTTTCTAACCTATAAATTTTATAATGTTTCCCGCTTCGTGACAGCTATTATCTTTGTTGTTGGTTTGTGGCGTTTGTTACCTTAATTAAAAGGCACCTTTAACCTCTAGTATAACATTTTCGACTAAAAATAAACACTTCGCGATCTCCATCTCGACGTCCGCCATTTTGAAAACAATGTCGAAATCAAAGCGCATCTGGCAGATCGTTTCTACATCGGTGGACTGTGTGAACAGGTGAGACGATCAATGGGCGTACGGCGAATTTTGTTTTCTCGCCTGGCGTTATATTTTGAAATTCGCCTGGCGATATTCGCCAAATGTGAACACCCCATAAGACAGGTGTTCGTTTAACTTCACATATAAGATGATTAACCTCTAAAATCCAGCGTTGAGGCATGCCATCCATCCCGAATGTCTATTAGTTTACCTTCACGCCGTATTCTTAGTGAGGTAGGCAGAGAGAATGAAACACCATGTATATATCTATCCTTATATACTTCATTCGTTTCTTCAATAATTTCTCATATAATTCATACAATTTCTCATATACGAACGTCGATTTCTATTACTCAATACACGGCCGTCCTTGCGAATTCAACCGCTTAAATTTCAAAGTAGACAACTAGATATATAAACAATATAGATCGCAAATATTTACATCATGTTATGACAAAAGTGTTGTATTTTTTAAATTAGATGCGTTCTCCGTCCCCCGATATAAAATATAGTTTGAACCTATGTGGTTTATTATAAATTTTTTTGTGAATTAATAACACATCAAGATGGGTTTAAATCTAGTAGGTAGTAAGTATACGTCTCTAAAATATGTAATGTATTTTACAATTCAACGCTACTAGTGTTGGCGATCAAGACACGGGGCTGTCATAAAGTTATAAGCATTGCCAGTTGCAACATTGTTGTAGAGTATGTAATATAAAATATAATGTATTGTTAGATTGCACATTGAAATACGAACAAGAATTACCATATTATCCCGCGTTTCGAGTAACTGATACGAATCGAAATAGTTTACATGAAATTGACAAGAAACTTTACATCACTAAAGCCTATATAAAAGAAAAACCGCTTTTTCTATTCTTTTTTAACTCAACCTGATCAAAATGTATTGCATTTTTTTCAATAAATGCTGTTATTTGGGAAAAAAGGTGACTGAATTTTTAAGTCAATATAATCCACTAAGTACCTATTTGAATAAAAGATGGAGAAAAATTGATATGATAACTCAGAAACGAATTCTCTGTATAAGAAATGAAAAGCTTATAAGAACTTATAAAAGAAAAAAAAAAAAGAAAAGCTTATAAAAAAAGGGGTTCGATCCCAGGTGCCGGCAAATTCCCCTTTCAAGACACAAGCTTTTAGCTTACTGTGAAAGGTGTATAAGGTTGTATTTGGGTTTATAACAAAACCCAGATATATCTTTTAAAAAAAAAAAAATAAAAAAAATAAACTTGTCATGATTTTTTTTATATATTCCTCACTCATCGCTCTCAACGCTCCTCGCGGGAGCACAGGGCAGAAACCAGCCTCCTCCATTCAGAGCGTCTCTGCGCCAATTGCGTCACCTCTTTCCACGACATTCCCTGCGCTCTGATATCGTTGTCATAGGAACGGTGTATTGTGAAAGAGGGACGCCCGGGACGACGGAACCCCTGCGGGCGGAAGAACAGTGTTTTTTTGGCCAACTATCATTGGGCATTCTCAAAACATGTTCCAGCCAGGACCATCGTCTCTCCTGTATTACGGAGATTACAGGTCTCTGCTGGGTGCGCCGGCGCACAGCATCATTTGTAACATATTCATACCATTTGACATCCAAAATCCTTCTAAGACACTTGTTCTCAAAGCTTAGTATGTTCCGCTCTTGAGCCTTGGTTAAGTGCCAAGACTCACAGCCATATAGAAGGATTGGGATGATGCACGCATTGAACAAGCGACATTTTGTCCTGATGCTGAGTCCAGACGCCTTCCAAACTTTGTTCATGTTATTGAATATTTACGGTTTATTAGAATTAAATTTTCCGAAGCTTTTCGTTTCAAATAAAGCTAAAGATTTGATTGAAATATATTATATGTGATGAGCCTTTAAATTTAAAGCAAAGAAAATTATAATAAAAAGAGTATAATAATAATGATATCAAATGCATGTTTAAAAATCCGTACCCAGTAAATTAAGAACCATAGATATGTAGCATTATCTACGCCTCATTAAAATGTGTTTAATAAAAAATATTATTTAATTACTAGTGAGGTGTGATCATGCCACATTTAAATACTCGTTTAAGCATAAATATTACATTTCATTATACAGTTATCATACATATTATACTCGTAAATCATTCCAACAAGTTCTTTATCACTTCAAAGGAAATATAAGTATCTAATGAGCTTAAAAGCGAATCTTAAGAAAGTAGTTATAAGTACGTAGTTATAAAAATAAGTGGTTTATTAACTAACAATTTTAAAATACAAAAGGATTTCTACTTTTTGTGTGATATTTTTTGAGTATCCCCGAAAAAAGACGGGAGTTAAGTCAAGCACTTGGGTGTGCTACGCGATCTCAATATATACTTTTTATTCGAAACTAAAACAAAACTGTTTCTTTATTAAATGCAGTATACTGTTATGCTGGAGAAAGAGTACAACCCGGATTTCAATTTGGTCAGTTTTAAAAGTTATATATTATAATTCAAAGTACTAATAATTGACAAACTCGTACACAACGAATCATGATATTAATTAACTAACATTATGACTACTATACAGATCGCCACATGGTCTATCAAAACGAATTTATCGTATAATTAGAATGTAGATCAAAATATATGGGATCTTCAAACATATGGTGACCTAAATTCTATTCAAAATCTCATTAACAAACTTTGAGGTAGAATCAAAATGATAATTACAATTATCTAAATTAAATATATTGTAGGTACAATAATTAAAATGATACCTATAGCGTGTACCTATATATTTTAATTGTAATTTAGTTTTGTGTGATCAGTAACGTTACATGGTATATTACATATTCAACATTAGTTTACTGTAAAGATATCCGTTATAAAAATGATATATTTTTTTGTCATTGCGCGAATTCCAAATACGGTCGATGTCGGTCAAGATTCATAAGGCATATTAGTTTATTATGAACAATTTATATGTCATCTTACATAAGAAATATGCAAAACAGGCATAGTATGGAATGTGATTTTTGGAAAAACAATTCATAAAATGTAAACGAAAATGCAAAAAAAATATCATTACCCATAACATCCAAACAGTCAGCGATAATAAATTTACCATATATTTATACAGGAAAAACTTTATTTCATGAATAATAAAGAAAATGAGTCAGATTAGATAACAATGAAACAAAAGATACAAAGAGTGAGACCATAATACAAAAAATATTTTTTATAAAACAAGATGATAGTGTCATTCCATCAAGTAACGATATAAAGTTCCAATGCATTGCGACTATTCAATAAATACAATCAATTATTTATTGTTCATATAAACAGTATAAAACTACATGCAATACAAAACTGATATCTATATTATCAGTATTACATTGTTGTTTACCTACTGTTATAGATCTGTCATCACGTTAGTTTTATTTCTTCTTGACAAACCAATTAACAACGATTAAGCTTTTGTTTGCGGTATCTGGTAGAAGTATAGGTTTGTAACAATCATAAACAATAGCTTAAACAATAATAATTGATATCAATGTATTACTACAGATGTACAAGTGAGTACTAGATGCAGGAGTAATCTATATTAAACGACCGTATCTTTAACTTCATCTATCGATCGATTATGTTATAATCGAAGAACTCTCCGATGAAACGTGATACCGATTCAATTTAATGAATAACGATCCTTGCAAATGATAGCAGCATCATTATAACTATTAAATAGAACGTTTAAACACGTTTTTAATGGAAATATTCTAATCCTGATATGGCAGATTCAAGCTGCAGAAATTCTTGTTAACATGAAGAAACGCAATTAACTAGAACTCAATGCATGCATATGAAAATCGTGTATTAACAAATAAAATAATAAAATTCCGTATTACAGCTATGTATTTTCAAATGATTTGTATCCCACTAACTGAAAAAACTTGTAATGAGATATTTAACTGCATACAATGTATCATAAACATTAATCTGCCTTCAGTCAATTGCTCGATGTTAATTTGAAATCGACGCTAAAATATTCACATTTTACATAATCAATACATAACCGAACTCGTTCACTAATGATACATGATAAAAATATAAATATAGTGAACCTAACATCTAAAAATCTAATTTTCAAAAATTTTAACCGATACCTTTATACGTAAATATTTTTATTCCCATTAGAAATAGGTAAATGCATAAGTGTAGGCAGGAATCTGTTTCTGTTCTTTTCAATAGGTAATCTATCAATGATGATTCTTTGGACATTGTTTTCAAAAGCCTTACGTAAATTATAAGGGTAATAAAATCTTTAGATATATTTGACACAGGTACGCACGGAAAGTTGCATTAAGAAATCACTGAACTCATCAAACGTTACTGCCTCAGAACAGACAATTACAAATACGAATAACAATTCTGTACTTCAAAATAAACAAATAATATTCGTAGCGATGGTGTCGTACTACGAATCTTTGTGGTCAAAATCTCGAGCTATAAAGAATGAATCACCACAAAACAGTGTGAATAAAAATGTTATTTTTTTGTAATTATTTATATCAAAAGAAGATGTGTGTATTTACGTGGATGGTACAATGTAATAACATATGTATTATGCAAGTACAATGACTTCTTCATCCTTTTTGTACAGACGAACGAAATTGAGAGCGTCGAATTAATGACACGAAGTTTCGCTTCGTTTCGCTTTAGCACTTTCAGACATGATTATGTGTTGTTATTATTATTATTACGAGAATGAAAGATTGCTTTAGAGTTGGTGGGAGGTTATTGCACTTAGTATTTAATAGAAGTTGGCCACTAAACACTTTCTTTCCTTGTATCGTGAGGAGGGAACATGCCTTGGGTACATATCATTATAACAAACCTTTAAAAAATAAAACTAGTTTCCAACCCAAATTTGCATTCGTTAACGAGAAACCACAACTTAAATAATGGCTTTTAATATTATATCGGTTTGTTTTATGAGAACATTAACCGAAAATGTTGCATTTCTCACGATTAATCACTCGTAAAATGAGCATTTAGAATTCAATACTTGCAACATAAAACACGATCCTTAGAGGAACTTGAAATTGAATGCAATGATATTTATGAATGTAGTAATTACTTAATACATGCATTCATAAATATCTATACCAAGAAAAAGAGTAGAATTTTCCCGTAAAGAATACGTCTCCAACTTTATTCTGTAAGTTTTCGAGCATTCTGTAAAAAGCATCACATGTTCAAAAAACCTCACGTATAAGACGATTAACATCTTCAACACAGTGATGAGACATGCCACCCATTCTGAATGTCTTATTTTTTATTGGCACGTAGAGGATATTCTGAATATTTATTATATGCATTAAGTCCGTTGGTTACCATATTTTTAGGATATGCGGTTATACTATAGTAAGTTGTTTAAATCATAATGCAAATGTAGGTAAGTAGCAAATTATTGCAGTTAAAAAACCTTCATGACAATCACATAAAATGCATTCAAATTTGCAAAAAACAATACGATACTTATAGGAGGTTTTGCTTGTGGTCATGTACAAAGTTTTGAATGTTATTTCTTCATTTTATGTTAACCTAAAGATGAGAGCGAAAGTTCTTGAAAGCCGGCTCCCGATTCATAAAGTCACTGTGCAAGTTCTAAATATTGGTGTTTTATTTTATTATTTTAGCATGAACTTCCATCGTGTACCCTCGGTCGACAATATTAACTACAAAATACAAAATGATAGCAAAGGGTATCAATTTAAATTGATCTCATCAATGACAATAGTTCACAGCCCAAGAATAAAAAAATAAACGTTGTATTGACAGCATTATAAAATAAAACACATGGACTATATTCTAATTGCACATACACATCAGTAGTAGCTAGTAGAGCCAGTGTGTCAAGTTGTGTATGACAGTTCTAATTACATACTGAAGAACATGGAGGTATTTAGTACTATTGCTGTCGAGTATCGTATTATTAACCAGATACCGGTATTGTCAACACATGTATTATACTATTCTCTAGGGGAATTAAATAATAATAATAATAATATGTATGCACAATATATCATTAACTTGCTAAAGAGATTCGCATTTATACAATTCATTACTCGATATTATGAATTAATATGTATTTCTTATGCATTCTCGTTGTGTATTGTTGTCAAGAACATTTCATTATTGTTATTATAATTTCTGGATCACAACGGCACAAACTGTGCGCAGTGCGTATATCTACCTGTAATAAGTGCGCTGCGAAATAAATGTAAGTCACTAGAACTGAATTAAATAACTGTACGCGAATTATTAAATAGTATTATGTATGGTTACAGCGTAAGCTGCGCGATATCACATTAATGATAGCAGAATATTTATAATTACATAGACGGAAAACATAATTTATAATAATAGGTACCTACTGCCGAGAGAAATAATAACATGATTAAATAATGATGAAATTATACTTTATCACAGCGCTATATTGTGTGATGCTGAAAGTGAAAAAATAGTGTTTGTATCTTAAGAAAAAATAAGGAAAAAAAGTAATTTTACTTTTACGATAAAATAATGTGATGCAGTACCAGTTGGAGGCATTCTCTGTTTTAATTGTTATATTCATAATGATACAATTAAGAATAATAATTGTTATTAATTTATCTCAACTTGTTTTAAACGATTTCAATTAAATTTTTCTAGCAAGGTCACAAGCGGGTGCCCTTCATTTATGGGTGAAGAGAATACATCTCTGAGGTCATAAAGTTGCGTTCGAAGAATATGAAAATCTGATCAAATAATTAATTGGAAACAGATTTTTGATTATAATACAAAAGGCAATTAAAACTACGTGCAAATATTTTCAATGTATTTGAATCTGACTTTTTATACTAAGGTCCAGAATCGTCGATAACACAGTAAACCTTAAGTATGAAATTTTATAATTATGCTATACGAGTATGTACAACCGAATTCATAAACTATGTTTATGAAGAAAAACTTCTTTGTATCTAACTATTAATATAAACTGCAATTAAATACGTTAACTCTTGCAACAAATGAACAAGAATTTTTCAAATGTCGTTACAAAAATAAACAAAATAGAGAATGCTCAAAACTGAATGGTAACACAGGGTGTTAAGTTAATATTTGCTTAATCAATGTATGCAATAGTCGCGGTAATAATACATATAAGAAAAACAAAAATACAGAACTACTTTTATGTCAAACAATAGAAGATCTACGATATTACTCAAGAACAGCATAGGTAAAACGGTATTGCATTTCACACAAAACACTTCATAATAAGTGCATATTGTGGATAAATTTCACGAAACAATAAAACGCATTCGAGTAAATATCGAGTACAATAATATGTTGAATGATAATAAATATAAGACAATACTATTAATACGAGGAACAATGCACAGAGAAGATAATGTAGATATGAATGGATACCGCATACAGTATCGTACTTTAACTTGCAAAGCAAGTACCTAACATATTTGTTATATATTACACTGTCTTATTGTATTAACTAATAGTATATTGACATAACTGTTCAAATTGTATCACAAAAACGACGTATATTATGTACGTAACAAGGAATAATATTATTCTCACGTGCAAGTCAACCTATTAGACGCCCAAGTATTTCAGAGAGATGTGATAGTAGTGGAGGGCGAATCCCAGTCCATTTTATCATTTGACATTGCCTTTTGTAGCATATTTATCATAATACATATATTATGTAAGTCAGATTGTAAGTAATTGTTACTACGTTAGTGAAATAAAGAAAAAACAATAAAAAAAGCTCAACTACGAGTAATATTGATTCTACATATTTTGAATACAAATTATTTTTAATAAAAATGATGCAATCGTTTGTGTGTATTATCTTATATATGGTTTTCTAAAAAGGAACTTTTTAAATATTGAAATATTAATTACGTATACCTTAATAAAAGTTACTTGTCAAAATGTTGCGAAATTTAAAATGCGACCGTCTTTGAACATAGAGCGTTGATTAAACAATTAGTTTAGATCGGTTATAAAATGTGATATTTCTCGATAAATAAATACTCACAAATAAAAGAGATTGTATTATGCATCATGCAGAGGAATCTCTGTTAGATGCCAACATTTCATTGTTTCCGTTATCATGTCGAAGACAATAAGAGAATTATTAATATGACAAATCTCAATATGTATGTTGTATTAAATAATGTTTGTGAGAACATTTTGTAAGAATCCGTGATCACCTTACAGACTGCATACTTTCATGCTTAGAAGGAACATGTAGTGCTATCTACCGTAGGTACTATGTACATAGAGCCCTCATCTGACATGAAACCAGCAAGAATGTATCTATCTCTTTATACTAAATGCATGTCTAATAGATATAAGTGTACCTACGTATACGGGTAAGGCGACAACATAGCGATTAAAATCCATATTCAATAATAATTATACATAGTTTATTTAGCGATATCAAAGGGAATTCGGGATGATTCAGACAAAAGTTAATGGGTTACATTACACGCTATGGTTTACAAAAGAATAGGTTCACACTAACTATAAAACTTGTTAAAGAATTACATATTTCCAAAAGAAATCTAGGGAAGTTACGACGACAAACAAAATATTAGAAAAATAATAAAAATAAAATTGACATTTTTCTCGGTCTTCAATGAGTACATCGGTAAAATATAGGCTGTGATTTTTTTATATGAACTCGCACGTCGAATAATTACAAAGTGCAAATCATAAATGTATTGGGTATCAGTCAATATTATCATTCAGCAGACTTCAATAATCCAAACACGGGAAAAATCTTTCGAAGATCAAATACGTTCTATTCAAAACTCAAACAAATTAGTATTTCCTGGTTAATTTTTAGAAAAAATCTAACATTTATAATTGTTAAATTTCTATAAGTACGTAAAAACAATGTTTTAATGTTAAATGAACATCTGCTGAAAGGACCGTTACCGTTAAAGTTAAAACACTTTACATCCTCAATAAAATAAACCTAAACAATAGTACGAAACCATCTACTATTTACCTCAAATCTATTAAAATTGATTAGACATGCAATAATGAGTTTTAATTTTAGTTCATTCCTTGTTATTGTAATAATTGTACTTGTGTTTCTTCCCATATATTATGCACAGTGAACTGAAAGTTCCTTTTAGGAATACAAGAGAAAACTAAAAAAAATCGATTCAAAGTCGTCTCTGTAAACTAAATTAACCGAAGAAATGTTAATTTGGAATTGAACACAGATTGGTGTTACAATTAATGAACATGATAAAAGTTTTATATTCTTTTTGGATTAACAACCCATTTCTGAATGAAGGTCTTTTCATATATCCTATAAATTATATCTTTTAATGTCAGTCATATGGACCGCGCTATCATTATCCTTACATCATATTGTTATATACATAATTATACTCTCACATATTTTCTCCCGTCATTGGTCTTTTATTCCTTGAGAACTTCCGACTCCTCCTTCTGTCACATCAGAAACACATCTACATTTGTTTCACGATTCATAGCATTCCTATATCAGAAATCTTCGTGTACCTTTGATATTCTTTAGTGTAATCTTTATCTAATAATCTGTACACTCTTACTATTATTAATGATTTAATAATAACGCCCATTCGCTTGAGAGAATCACAGTGCGAAGTGTGTCAGTAGTGCTGTATGTGTATAGTGGTCCTAGGTCACAATGCCAATTCCGTACAGTACACTCTTACACATCCACCCACTTTACTCTCGTGGTATGTACATTTATTATTATTGTACGATCACAGCTATAACGGGAAGACCCAACGGAATATACCGCCTTGGACCGTCGTCGTCTTCGATATAAAATATTACCCACCGTACAACCACTCTCAATACTTCGAGATAACAACATTTAAATAATATATATTAATAATAAACAATTATAAAAACTTTTTTGTAAAAATAAATTTGTTATAAAAGCGTACAAGTTTCCTTGTAGTAATTTCTTCCAGTAAACTATAAGTCTCGCGGTCTCAACGGGGTCTCATGAAATAATTTTATTCAGTGCACAGAAGTCATACTTATTTTATTTTATATCACAGGAACACACACAGAGAGTTGACAAAACATTCATAAAAAGAAGAAAAAAATACAAGTTGATCTGGCCAGGCTAAGTTAATGTAAGGGTAAAAACAAACTAAGAGAGCCCGTCTAATGCAAATCTAGTAAACAAGACTCGGATTACCGAAGACAATAATAATATATTAATTGTTGAAAATTATTTTATAAATACACGATTTTAAATTGTACAGTTGTCATTGT
Source organism: Athripsodes cinereus (assembly GCA_947579605.1). Classification (NCBI taxonomy): domain Eukaryota; kingdom Metazoa; phylum Arthropoda; class Insecta; order Trichoptera; family Leptoceridae; genus Athripsodes; species Athripsodes cinereus. The sequence goes on along the minus strand of OX388317.1, from coordinate 15,445,374 downwards.
ACAATATCTTAAATGATTTAGAACAAAATCTGGCCTCTTTCAATCGAAAGATATATTATAAAATCCAACTTATTTCTATCTTAATGCCCTACAAAATACTTCATACCTATTGTACAATGTATTACATGACTGTCATATTTTAAGGATAGTGTAGGAATATGGTTTCCTGTTAATAGTCATAATCAGTAATAGAAACAAATTAAAAATATATGTAAATTAAACGTTTATAATTTTAGAAACTTGTAATGAATAAACCGAGGCTAGCGAATGCAAGGTAAATTTATGTCATTATATATGACGAAATAAATAAAACAAGTGTTTTATTCTACTATTGATTTATTCGACGAGAGAGAGACGTCTTTCGTCTCATTATACATATTTTTAGCATCATTTTTTTACGTCTTCGCGTAACAAGAAACATCGGTATGAGAACGTTTTGTGATAAAAATATTTAAATATGCGTGTATGTATCATATAATTCATAATAATCAATATTTTACACAATCATTTTGTTATAATTAAAGACGATGATTAAAAGAAATGGAATCTGTGAAAATATCGATATATAAAGGTTTATTATATTTAATAATTACTCAAGAGCGTTGAGTATCTATTATTAGAACACATCGAATTACTATAAACTTTTGCATAGGTAATTTATATCGACATAACATTCGCAATCAATTTTTATTGCTCGTTAAAAAGGTGAAAGATTGAAATAAAGTAATATAAATGTTTATATGATGTTAATAGAAGTCCTTTATCTTTACAATTAATCAAAGTAGCGATATATTAAAAGCATTTTATCACACGCAAATTGCAAATTTTGAAAAAATATCAAGATGGTTCTTAATGAAAAGTAATTAATTTTAATTAAAGCTTTCGTACTCTTATATCAAAAACAAAATTGAGATTATTAATATAACTATATTCAAAGTATTATTATAATATTAATCAAATTCAGCCTACCAAATCTCAAACCAGATAACTCTTGATTTTTCTGAGATGCATATAAAAATACGAGTATATTTAAGTTATCCAACACCAATTTCTCTTCTTGTATGGGAACGGTGAGAAACTGGCTGTTATTATTGTAGTTAATCTTAGAGTAATAACAGAAGATAAAATTATTTTAATTATAGAAGCAATAAATGTAATTGCTTAGTAATATTTTAAATTCGCACATCGGTTGCCTGTTATCAGATTACGTGTACCATTCTTAATAATTACTATCAAGAGGTGGCTCGGATATAAATATAATCTATTATTTTAACTCATAGTGTGCTAGTCTTATATCCTGTCTTACGAATTGAAGTATCTGAAATAATGTAAGTATTTACTTTTTAAAATTTCCAATAAATATTTTAAAGAAAATATAGTTTAAAGTTTCAGAAATTGACAATTGATTCACCCGAATATCCTTTAACTCTCTTTAAAAAAGACTAAGCAGATCAAATTTCTATACTTCAAAAGTGTTGTACTTTTAACTCAGCTTAGATAATTATTAATCAAAATAACTTTTAAAATACTTCAAGCACAAAGATTTATAATTTTTGGTTAGTTACTATGTAATCGACTTAAATGAAAAATACAGAAGTTGTATTTGAAATATATTATTCATTGAAGTCAGTTGGAATAATTACGCAATTATTAAAGTGGATATCTATGATTTTAATATTAAATTGAAGACTGATTCAAATGAAATAAATAACTGCTCATAATATACCTACACTTCAATTTCACGGGTCATGTTATCAGCCAACTGTTCTTACTACTGGATATATTATTGTGTATATAGATCGGAATGGTAAATTCTATAAAGTTTAATATTGACTGACGTGTGTCTGTTGTCTGATATGGATTTTACAATGTAAGCTTCTTCAAAGTAGGTATACATATATATAAAGTTATTACAAAAACTCATTAATTTTTTTTATGAACGATTATTATACTTTATCGAAAACAACAATGGATGTTGTTAACTAAAAAAAGTAAGAATCAAATTATTTTTAATTACGTAGGTATATCGAATTCTGAAACAACACATTCCAGATGAGATCATCAACTGGTTTGTTTAACTGTTTCATCTCAGGTGCAATGATAGACACCTTCATATGAGTTGATGAGAGTGAGAAAAATACAATTAAAATTATTTGTATATCAAAATATTAGTAAGCAGATAAGAGCTTCTGTTGATGTACAGTTTCAATTTAATAAAACAATGTACAGTTGCAATTTTATAAAAGTCGCTGTTGTTTTAAATTGGAATGTTGACAGGTTACAATGAATTTAATCAGAAGAGTGTATTGGGTGATTTAGTTATTAATCTTTGAAGAATCATACTACACTATTATTAATTGTTAACCTCTGCAATTTTCTTGTTAACACAACACCGAAATAATTAAATTTATTAACAGAATGTTCAAAAGACGCCAACATCGTGATGCCTCTATTACTTACTGAATATTACAAGTTAATAAAAATAATATTAAACAATCTCAACATTGTACTTAAAATACTATAATAGAGTTCTAATACCTGTAATAAATCATATTCATAAACTCCTTCCCTTTTATGATGTGTACAGATCGACCTCATTGCACAATTCCGTTGTCATAAAGAGTACCTATCTACAATATCTTTGAAGAGATCTGATGATTATATTGCCCGGCTGATGTTCGCATTATCATACAAGATGACGTCTCTGTTCTTAGGGCATAATGATGATGATACCCTATACCTTTGCTTTAGTGATCTACTTCCATTCGATTAACATAATATCATCATTCAACTATTTGACTTTCGCATCAACAACGACTTAGCCACCCATTATTGTTTGTATTGCACGTCTCCTATATTATCTAGTGCATTCTGCACGGGAAATTATTATAACATGTTTGCAGTGTATGCCACTTTTATTTTATATTTTTACCCATCACAAAATCGGAAGCTATTGGTATTATTTTTTTGTTCATTTTTATAACAATAAAAAAGTAGGTATATTAGATTCCAAGTTCTCAATACTGGATTAGATAGTGTTGAATGAAAAATATATATCATTAATTGTATCGGCATTAACTTTGTAACACTTCATTTTAAATTATGAAATAAAATAAAATAAATATTTATTGTTTTTGTTTCATGTTACGTTTGAGTAAGACTAACGCACGACCGTATAGATCAGCACCTGATGATGCGAACTCGGAGTCCGCGAAACCGGTCGTGCGTTAGTCTTACTCAAACGTAACATAAAACAAAAATAATAAATATTTATTTGATTTTATTTCATAATTGAATAATATATAGTTCAAATCACGTAGTCGACCTACCCCCAAGATTCAATTATTTTTTCTATGATGGTGTTAGGAATGTATACTTAGTTGATAGTCAACCTTTGATAATCTATATAATTATACTTTTTTGTACTGATAATCATAATTTTCATAGCCATAAAAAAGCAAAACATTAAATCGAAAATTAGGTACTTAATTTAGGTCAAAAGATTGACAATGTCCTAACAAGACGAAAGACGTCTTTCTCGTTAATAAATCGAATAGTTGAATAAAACATTCCTTTTAATTAAAATGATTTTAAAAACACTGTATAATTTCCCAATTAAATTTATTCACCTCTGAATAAATTTAATTTGGGAATAAATTTAATTTGGAAATTATACAGTGTTTTTAAAATCATTTTAATTATAATGAATTTCCAAAGTGTTAACACAAAAACATTTGATTTATTACATTCCTTTTATTTATTTCGCTATAGAGTTCTACTACCTTTCTTCTTTCTTAGTTCTTCTACACCGACATACTCGTAGTGAATGAAAAATATACAAACTAAAAAGAAATTTACTGTTTTCTTTTTAAGGTTGAATAAGTACTCTCATATTTCACACTTTTTTATAAACTGTTACCGAAACCAACAGCAATATAACAATATTCAAAGCATGATGATAAGTCTCGTAAACGATCATGTTTCACACCTGGATCGTTTATAATAATACTACAGTAACGACAAAATACAAAACAGAAAGCATCTAACAAGAATATGGAATAGAGAATTTTAACCCAATTTAAATAATTGTATACATTTCAAATATAAATTGAGACAAAATAGAGGAGAGGTGATAAAAGTAACGTGAATCGAATATTTATTACCTGCCGGCAATACATTCATTACCTATTAATTTTGTTTTCCAATAGTGTACAGTAAACAATTTATAGAACCAAACCACGAAACTCAGTATAAGTAGGTATATGTATTTTAGTGTCCGATTGAAAATTGATTCCTTCTATCGAAACCGAATTTCGGCTATTACTTAAAACCGTTATACAATAAATTTATAACTTTTACTGTGATATTTCATATATTATGATACAATGATCTTTATACAAGATAAATGGGCGGTGAAACTGACATAGGTTTAATATGTTTTTAAAAAAAATATATTGGTCTTCTTCTTCAACTTCCAAACTGATATGAAAAAAAATCAAGTAAACCGACGTTTCAGTACATTTGGAATTGCGACATTTTTTCCCCGGAATTCACATTTTAAACCGAAACCGAAGTCGAAATTTCGAGCATTGGCAATAATGTAAATAATGTATTGTGTTACATATGAACGATATAATACGGTTCAGAAATGGTAACGAAATAAATCTCCACAAGACAAAGTAAATAAATAAACGTTCTTGATATGAAGACATGTATAATATATAATGATTGGGCTGTTGACACAGTAACACTGAAATTACTGTCAATTTCTGGGAAACTTTGCAAAACAATGCGAATATTTTAGTGAGTAAGACGATCACGGACTCTGTGTTATTTCCAGTATATATGTATATAGTTTGTCTCACAGCTATATATATGTATAGGCACAGCAGTTCTCGTAGAATTATTTATATCGATTGCCGTAGATTTATTGTTAGGTATTATAGGTAGTAGATATGTCTGTTTGTGTACATTATTCTCATGTTTATTGCTTCGACTATTACTACTGTGGGAAAACTAATAATTTAAGTATTTTATATTTTACTTTCTAAATATATTTTGACCATTATATTTAAAAGCTTATTCGTCTATGAAAAAAACACAAATTAATCAATTATTTCATAACATGACAATTGGTTGTAAGATTTTTTATAACAGAAGTTTTTAATTTAGAATGGTGAATGGATAAACTGTGTAACTGTAAGAACATGGCATTAATAAAAGGAGGATGTTTATGTTTCACAGCACTGAAATCTATGAGTAAATGTAAGAATGTAGAAACAAAAGAAAAAACAAATGCAAGGTTTATAATTATTTTCTGCCTACCTAATAAAATGAGCCCTGTAATAGGGTAAATAAATGGCTAATGTTTTTTTATCAAAACATCTCAAAAATTCACTACATATGAACATATATGTCTACAGTAATATTTAAAGTTTCTTTACAATTTGGTAGTTCGGAAGAATACTCATAGAAAATTCATGCAATAGTCAAGTAATGTATGCAAGAGGCCAAGTCGGCATGTGGTCTACATTATTGTTTGATTACATTATTTGCAAAAATGACTTACAAGATGTATCAATGTACACAACTACATACAATATGTACATAAGTACTAATGGAATGTCGTGCCTGAAGAGTTTGTTTATAGAGAGAAGCATTAGGAGTTTTTTGTCTTGAGCCGCCGGAACTAAATCACAAAGTGCATGCTCATGCATGATCGTGTTGCCCGTATAGTTGCACGCTCATGCTACACTAGATAATATAATGTGCAACAACGGTACTGCAATACATTACATTAATCATCGACCTGCAAAGAATAAACAGATGAAATGCTTGTAACATTCCTGCAAGGTGTACTAATAACAACAGCACGCTACAGTGAAGGACAAATGAAAAAAAAATCTATAAAGAATAACAAGCATAATTATTTTATATAACTAATTACATAACGACCGTAAATTACTAATTTAAATCATCACACTTAAAATCATACTTTGTCTCAAATTCCTTAATAAACGAGACGAGACTAAATAAGTGTTGTGTAGTTACTACTATGGAGTTCATATAATATTTTCCAGTAATTCAGGGTGGATAAAACTCGTCTTTCATTCCGTACAATGTTATACTCATTTGGTGTTTTAAATTGTTGTAAATTTCCACGAATTACTGAATTGCTATATTTGTTCAAAAACAAGCAACCGGTTTTAGGAAAATCAATTTTAGAAGATATATGTATTACAATTACAGCAGTGTGCATTTTCAAATGATTGTTTTTTTATTTCACATAAATATGCTATATAATGTTAGAAAGATGTTTATGTGAATATTTGAGCTTTTTGAAATCGATCGGAATAATGTGAAAATTTAAATAATAATGAACTACATAGTCAGGGTGTATTGGAAGATTTCAGAAAGGGGGTGAGCCATTCAGTGCCACCCAAAGAATGGGTACCTCTTACAGTATAGAGGTTAAAGGTTTCTGTAGTTAAATGACTAAAAATTAAGAAAACTGAGCAGTCAATGAGGAATTATTAGTAAGCGATATTGTATTACAGATTGTAAAGATATTATTCTGCGCACGACGCGTGCGTTATGGTAAAAATATAAGTAGTATGAAGACTTAGATAACAATTCATCATAGCGAGCTGTTGCATGCCTGATGTAGTGAGCTTAGTGTAATTTGAACAGCTGTTATATATACCAGTACAGCGTGTTCTCTTGTGAACTTTTCATCCAACGTGTGTGGTTGAAGTTTAAAAAAATACGGTAGAAATTGGAATGTAGCAAAATGTGAAATCTTAGACCTTTGTTTTAATAAACAAGGATACGAATTATATACTACTACTACCATACCATCATGGTAAAACGCAGTGAAGTAGCCAGCATACAAGCTGTGTGTAGTAAACATGCAACCTGTCTTCTCCATGACTGCAAAAAATTAAGACCTCATCGGTGAATTTAAGATGTAAAAAGACAATAGATTATTAACAATTATCTAATTTTACACAAATATATTTTGTAATCTCTGTAAACAAAATAACTGATAAGTAGTAAAATGGTCAACAAAGTAAATGCAAAATGATTTTTTACGAACAACTTTATTTTGAAAATTATTCTTTAAAATGGCTACTGAACAATTTATCAATACCATTGCAACATAGCATCTACAGGTGGGCCAGCTGCTAGACTAAATAAAAAAGCATTTTAATATTATATTATCATACTTAGATATAACTGTAACTGTAAAGATAAAATAACCTACAGTGAAAAAGCGCATATGTCCATTACAACACCCTGTGCAGTATTACAATAATAATAATGATTATATGTAACAGAGAGTAATATTATTTAATGGAAAATTAATTATTTATTCTACTATCACTTGTTGTGTACGAAACAAAACACGTTTTACTGAATCATGATACATATCACCATTACAAAGAAATCAATCATTAGACGCTCGAGGCAGCACACTTTTAAGAAACGATTACCTATGGAGAGATTATAATATTATAATTATGTAGATATTTTCTCTGCAAATATTTACTATCATATATCTGCAACTAACAAAACGGTGATGAACTTATATTATTATTTATAGACTTTTAAAGGTCGAATGAATAGCAATAAAAACACCACTGCTATTATTTAATTATTATGCAATAAAAAATGCGCGCTCTTCATAAAACTTACTAACGAATGTTTTTTATAACTCAATAATATTGTTCATATTAATTGTTAATAAAACTATTTCATCTATTAAATAATAAGTTTTATTATTTTGTTAAGACAGTTTAAGACATTGATTGTTAGTCATCTCCACAATCTAAATTAAGCAATATAAGACATTACTTACGACACACCTTTTTAAACTTCTGAATATGGCAACAAAACGATTGTCGAAAGCTCGAATCAAAAGCTCGAAACCTGCATCATGAAGACCCCGATAACCAGATTGTACAAACATACTCTAATATTTTCAATTCAGGGATGAAGTTTACTGCCCACCCTGAATGTCTTATTTTTATAGAGACGGAGAAGACGACTTGATCGTTCGTTAGAAGAAGTTAGTTCACCGCTTAACCTAATTATTTTGAATGATGTGATATGATATATTAATTATAATTAAATAATAAATAAATAATAAAAAAAAAAAAATATTCCAATTTAAAATATACCACGATTAAGGAGTGCTATAATATTATCACTGTAATATATTTGTTAGTAAATAAGTAACACACAACTTGTTGTCCAGAAAATTTATCAAAGGATGCAACTTATTTACCTATCTGTTCTGTCTTGTTTATCATTTTTTAACATTATAAATGACTAAAAACCTTCTTGGAAAATCGCTTACTCATTTCTGATTTATCATTGCTATTCACAAACCTTTTCCGACCCAATTACATAAATGCGCTAGGTTTTTTTTTATTTATTAGTAACAAATATAGGGTATAGGGTATTGACATTATTTTAGGACGGTAGAGGTATGCCATGAAATAAACTAGCAGTTCATTAACTATAAAACTCACAAGATGTATTCCATCGGAATTCTAAGAAGTTAACTATTTAATAAATACAAAGTAATAAATTATACGTGCAATAAATTAACAATAAACGTAAATCACGTAAAATTGATTCGAACCAAGGTGCGAATCATTATTAATATACTTAAAGTTAACTAGTGGTATGTTACGTTTTATAAATAAACACAATTTAATTGTGGTTAAACTTACAGATATATAATAAACATAGAATATAAAATCAGTAGGCATCGATAAAATAGTAGTTAAATAAAATACTATTGAAGTCGTTGAATGATTTAATAAATACATAGAATGTATTAATACACAAATGCAAGACATGAATGCATATTGTTTTCCGAAATTTTTAATTTAATTTAATGTAACTTCTATTGTCGATACGTAAATGTATCGAAGATTTTCATTTAACTAATTTATTTATTTTATATTTTATATGACGACGTGGATATAATGTTCTTCAATCGATAAATAGTTTGATGTCTTTTAGATGATTCAGCACGAAAATTGCACTTAAGTATTGGCCACAAAATAAATATATTTTTATTGAAATACTACTTCATTATGCATTTCAATTACATGATTCATAAGTTCTTTATTTAGTAATATATAAGACTTTATAGAACATTGAAACGAAATAAAATAATATAAAGCTGTAGGAAAATTCTCTTCTCAAAATAATAATTGGTACTAAATCAACAAAGTTTGAAAACAAACAAACCTATATTAAGTTATAAATGTGTCAAATCACGGAAACAGATACATACTGCAGATTTGTGAAGAACATTTCATAGATATTATTTACTACTGCGGAAGCATTGATAAGTATGGCGTGCACATATACTTTATTTTTTATGATGACGAAATCTATGTCACATAAATTAAGGTTATCTTTATTATTTAAACTACATAATTCCACTAAATAAGACCAATTAGTGCAATACCATATAAATCATATTGGACCACAACTCAAAAACGACAAACGTAATATAAGTTTGGCTTACAATAAAATATAGATAAGTAAAAAACAACTAAAGCTTATGAATGGATAAGTTGATGAAGTAAATTTGTTCAGCACAATAAAAATCAAGTTATTGTGTATTGTAAAAGCATCAAATAAGACACAGCTGCACACATATCACTGAATGTGAATGTAAAATAACAAGACATGAATAAATATTACATAATGAAATCTACTCGAACAAATTAATTTGGATATGATCCATCTTACCAACGCATGCATGAAATTATTATTGAAGTGTAGTTACCTACTAATACAAATGAAATGCAATAGCTTATTTTATCTTTTGACCCATAGTTCACCAACTATATTCAAAACTGTTATCTATTTGTACAAATGCACAGTGTACAATAATTCAATCATAAAGTCATGCATATAATGATACGAGTATTATGACAGGTAAAGATAGACAGATTTGAAATAATATATTGAATGATTTTACTCGGTACTTAGTGAGTCCGCTGTATAATATAGATGTATTTACTGTCATACACAAATAACTTATATTAAATTAGAAGTATGGTGTGAGACTGGTGTAGTTCCATCGCTATTCCAGTCAATTCATTTGCGTGTTTTATGCGACCAAAGTTCAGCGCCTTTATACCACTCATTGTTTATTAGATACCATCGAATGAGCATACATAAGAGGTGAGTGCAGAGAAGGTTCTTATACAAAGAGTGTATCGATGAAACTGTAAATTTGATTTATATGATACCCGTGTTGATAGGATATCTAAATAATGTGATACCCTTGACCCCATACCTAGCATATTATGTAGGTATTATTAGCGAACCAACAATAAAATGCTTTAACAGATGTGCAGAAAACTACAATCCAATGGCATCTTTCTGACCCCATTATATGGCGTCACGAAGTATCGGAGAACAAGTAAAAAATTGTAACTTTACAATGATGATACAAGAATGGAGAAATTAAAACAAAACAGACACATCACGACTTGGTCACTTGGAGAGAGAAATGTCATTACGTTTGTTCATGAAGCCTTCATGAGTTTGTCATGAAACCATCAAAGCTCTGATTCAGTAAAAATTGAAGCACGGAACTAATAATATACATTGTTTTGGAGGCTGGAACACTGACCTAGTGAATGATAACGTGCCACAATAATAAAAACATCAAATAAGCTTATCAGATCAGATGAAACATGACCAATTACACAATTGATTTAGGACAACAGGGTGTAAGTAAAATTGAATGTTTTTTGGTATTTAATTTACTATTTTTTTTTGAAAATTGATGTAGCAAACAAGCGTCTTGCGTAAAGGAAAAACTAAAATCAAAAATTTATATTACAAATAAAGAAATAAACAATTATTCATGAAATGAAGACAATATTTTTTTAAAAATAATTAATTGAAAAAAATGACGGGCTATTACAGAAGAAATATTCATTAACTGACTCACTTGTCATCCAGTGCATCTTATCATTAACCTATACAAACACAGGAATTCCTTTATAAAACAATAAATGTTTGGTATATTTATAAATACTCAAAGTCTTTGACCGTTGCAGTACGTCATCAAATAAATGAAGAAAAAATATATTAAGCAGGTCATAAAAACAAAATTATGTTTCTTTATACAAACAAAAGTACACTGTTGACATATTGACAATAATACAACGTTCAGAAAAACGTGTGAGTAAACATAAATATTTATAAAATTGAATCAATATAAACGTCATTTGTTTTTATTGTACCGAAGAATGAGTTCATACAACGGTGAATTAGTCCTGTCAATATGGACAGAGTTACCATACCAGTAAAGCGTTAATATTTTGTAATAAATAATTATTCTTCATTTTTACAAAAATACTATAAACCTTATTAATGATTTGTACGTAATTGATATAATTCATACAGGATTCGATAGTAAACCACTGATTTTGAATGTTCAGTATTCTCACCACAAGATATAAATGCAGAAGTTCACTGAAAAAATTTGTCTCATATTAGTATAGTTACAAGTAAAATTGAAGTAGACTTGAAGTAATTTAAAATTAAACTGTCTGATATCATCATTGTCAAATTGAAAAATATAAAAGTCACAATAAATTTCCGATAGATAATGCAGAGTAAAATTTTTAAAACTGTCTTCAAGTTTAAGTAGGCTAATAAGCGTCAATACAATATATATAATTAACTTGTTTAAAATTAATTAATTACCTTTTAGTAATTTATGTGTTCATTATGTAAGAAACTGGACCACTTGGGTATCTCTAAATAGTGTGTGAAAATCTCAATATTAACGAAAATAACAACAGTATTGAATTCAAATATGTACCAAGATTCAGTAAAAACTCACTGATTAAACCTACTCATAATCGGAAACACCTTGATGGTATAGATAGATAGGTAGTGCTTACATATTTTACGTTATAGACATCATATTAAAATAAAGTAGAACAAGATATACTAAGTATAGTGTAATGTTAAAGTACAGAACGTTATGGTTTGATTTGGATCTTCCGTAATAATAAACACACATAATAAACTCATTCCCATAGAAAATTACAAATCGCCATGGGGTAGACAAAAAACCCAATTCATTAATAATTAATGAGTCCCAATTACGACAAATAACAGGTTATCAGAATATCATTAAACCGTTGTAGGCAACTAATGCACAAAGTAAAATATTAATAAAAAAAATGGACAAAAATATTGCAACCGACGTCGACGTGTGCCAAAGTTGTAATTTTGCCCATAGAAAAAATCTAATAATAATAAGGTCAAAAAAGCCGACAATACATGACATGCGTGCGCATCTCATTATTATTATTATAAATCATCAATAACTTCATCATCGTGATCAAGATCTACTTTGAATGACTGACGAGTTATAGATACTGGTCCATGTCAGTTATTATAAAAAAAAAAAAATACTCTTACTGCCTCTACATATATTATTAAAAGATCACGCAAATTGTTAACTGGCGCCATATACATAAATGTATGCACTAGATGGATTTACGATGCTTTTTATCGTCTTGATAAAGATACTCTTTCACGATGATGTTTTCTATACAAAGGAGTAATATAAAAACCAGAAATAATAAGTACTTACGTTAAAATCAAATTCAACGTATTTTTTATTATTGCACCTTATGATGACTTATACTGTATATTATGGCTAATTTAGCGAATGCATTGGTACTAGAATACAAGTAATTTAATTAAGAATGATATAATTACATAACATAAAAACACTGTTTACTATGACTGAAGATGAACGTATATCAAAGAGATTTTAATTTTAATATATCAATGAAGTGAAATTAAACAGTGTTTTTTATTTATATTATTTTACAATCTAAATAATATCTAATGAAATAACACAGTGTTCTCTCTTCAAAATGGAGAAGTTATTACAATTCAACTTTGATTCTCGGATTTCCAAAAGAAGGAACCTTGGTGGTACAGATTTGCACGTAAAAATCATATTACGCAAAGAATAGTTGCGATACATTTTTAATAATTTGGATATAAAAGAAATCATGGTAGCAAACTAGTTAACAGCGCCCATAAAATGTTATAAGTTCGTGTATGCTATAAGTATGTGTCATTCAACATTGTAACTTATTTGCATAATTAGACGTAGACACTTGTAGTATCATGTTACCAAGTAACACCTTATTGGTTTCAACGAACACTTTGTATAATATGTACGTAACTGTTAACATCGTGTATATTACTTTGTACTGTAATTTTATTGCATACATTACATATTTGATATGATTTTCATTGAACATTTAGATGGCAATACTAATTACGTACCTGTTTACATATAAATTTTAAAAAATCAACTGACTTAATATGTTATCTGAAAATCAATCTACATTAATCTCTTTATTTCAATGGCTGAGTCACCTTTTCCCACAACGCTTAAATGTCATCTAATTTGTTGAAATCTAGTGGGCGAAAAAACAGTACTCTTTTTAGTTGGTCAGCTGATGATATTTTTGGTCATTGGTGTCATAGCAAGCTATTTTCTTCATCTTAGATTAGTTCATAATTCGAGTACAAACCATCCTGCTCTGTCATTTCTGAACCAGTTCTAGGATTATGAATATAATTTCTATATTAAAAGAAGAATAATTTGAATTTGATTTCTGAATATGGTTGTGGCAAGTTTGTGGGTAATTAATAATTAAAGAATGATATTATAAATACATCCCCATTACCACCAATTACGATTACTAATGCCTATATCACCTGTTATTATTTGCATAAAGTAACTGTTCCTTTCAACAACATCAATAATGATCGATAATATTATAATAATTATTATTTGCAGTATAGGTTAAGTAAGCATCGTTGGAACAGTAATATAAAATACCGATATTCCAGACACGTCGTATTAATGTATCTACACATATTACACTGTGAGAAATCACTGCTATTATCTTTTGTGAAGTATATATCTCTTTACAGAAAAATAATTACCATAATATCTATTACTTGTCATGTATTCAAACACAGTTCATAAAGCCTCACCTTTTTATATAGAGAATGAGAGTTAATTATTGGAGATGCTGTTGTTCATTGAATTCTGCGTTACCTCACCTACACACACCTCGTACCTCACTCGCCAATTAGTATATTATGAAAGTATTCATCAATGATTATATTATGTATGATTACCAAGCACCCATGTACGATTATTTACTTGAATAATATATTCACTGCCATTACGATATTTACAAGTCGTAAATATTTACAAGCCTTTGACATTAAAAATATGTTTCATTTCTTATTATTACATTCCAAGTCAATGAAGGAAATATTAACATTCTTGGAACATAACTTGTAAAATCAATTATTTATTTATAATTATTACTATTACTACTGCTAAGCCATCACGGCACATCCCATAAAAGGGGTAACCAGCGGAGCTAAATAAACATGTAAATTGTCCTCTCTGTGCCAATAAAAAATAAAATAAATTGGGTTCCAAACCTTACAGCTGAATTGAAGATGTGAATCGTCTTACAATTTATAATTCAAAACATATCAAAAGCGAGGTCAATCATGCACATTTTTAAATTCTCATAATTTAAAAATATAATTTCATAACAATTTGCATAATTATTAAACTCAAATAAATCATAAACAGGCATTTATATTTTGCGTCTATAATTTTTACTTCATCATAATAAAAGAAAAACATATCAAAACAAGAAAACATCGAAACAAAACATGTAAGAATAAATGTATTATTAATAATTTATACTGGGTAATCAAGAAGCGTGAATAAAAAAAGATTAGTTATTTTATTAATACTTTAATTAAAACTCTAATGAATTAAAAAACAAAGGGATTGCCAAAATAAATTGAGGTGTCACTTCATTTGGATTTATGATTCAATATGTTAATGTTGTACCGAAATGAAATTAACAATAAATTGTTTCATTCAAATGAAATGGAAACAAGTTAATCAGTATGGTCACTCGGGTGGTGCAAAGGTACCTACAAACATTTTAATTCTTCATAATTGCCGTTAAAACCAATTAAATTGGATGTTTTACAAATTAACAAATTGAACATTTTTTGTACCTGTTGTGTATTGATTGGTTGTTAATTAATATTTTGTAATTTTCATATCAATTGTAATTGTAAAATATTACTATATATCATCATTTTAGAAACAATATGTTATTTAATTAAATCGAGAATGGTGATGCAATTTGCTTACATTAAAAATACATTTTTAATCTGCAAAATATTTTTAAAATTACATTACAATTAAAGTGTGTTAATTATGAATAAAGAAATAAAGTAATTTCCTCTATAAAATAATTCACAAATAACAAAATTCGAATTTGGTATTCAAATCTTCATTTGTACGTGCCAATAATTAAACACTATGTATTATGTGTTCTTTTTTAACCCTTGACTGTTATTTGAGAAGAAATAAAATTTCCAACATTTTTAATTATCGGTCATTGAACTCCTGGGAAATATTACATAAAAAAAACTTGACAATTTCAGTTATCTGAAGTATGTCTCCGAATAAAAGAACATATCTACGTGTTTGAAATATTCATTCGACTTGATATTGTATGTTGTCATGTCTGCTATTGAAAGGCGTAAAATTTGATAATTTATAATAATACGAAACGACGATAATAAAATAATAATAAAAAAGTATAAATTCAATTTTAAATCAAAATTTTAATTTGTACCCAAGACGTGTTTATTGTATTTGAATTAACAATCAACTTAGACGTGATAACTAATAAATCTTTGAGGTCACTAAGGTCCATGGAAGTTGAAGAATTATTATTAGGTATCACAGAAATATTGGTAGAGAATTAATTTCAAATTGATCACGAATTTGAATTTATTACGCGTTTTTAAATAATTTAATTATGAAAAAGCTTCGAAATTTTTACCAATTTTATTTCATATTAAGTTATTTTTATTTATTTTCTACGCGTGTTTCAATCGAAAATGAAAAAGTTTCGTAAGTCTTTTCATAAAACAGAAATTATACTATAAAAAATTAATTTTATAAATAGTTAATATATCAGTAACGTAGATGATTTTGTTAAATAAAAAAAAAATGAAATATCGGACAACAAATTGTTTCTGAATAGTATGGTGACAAAATTTATAGCAAAAATGGATAGATTTTATAGTATCAATACCTCCAAGAGCCTGAAAAAGTATTTTATTAATATTTCGTTCAACTAAGATCTTGTTATCAACTTTTTATTTAAGATAAAAAAAGAAAACAAAATTATCATGTTGATAAACATATTGGTGAAAGTTTTTTTTTTATCTAAATTAATTAATTATTCAATTAATGATGGTGTTGTTTTGGTAAGATATGTGTTCACTTTTGAAATTAAATAAGTACGTGTGCGAAACTCACGTAGCAAGCTGACGAACGATAAACGGAATAAAAAAATAAAAAATAAAAAATCATCCGTTGTATTGTCTGATGTCACAAGATTTCTAAGCCATTTCCAAGTAACGTAAAAAAGCTCAAATGACAAACCGAAAATCGAACTTATTGTGTCAAGCGAGAGAATACAATCCGTGACTCTCTACCAACAGCAGGTATAGTTGTGAAAAATTAACAGCACATCACAAAAAATCAAGTGTAAAATAGTAAAAACGTGATGGTAGCCATTGCCACGCAATAATAAAAGATATTCTATCTAGTTAGAGTATTGGGTATGATTCAATACGTCATAGAATTAGATATACTGACTATAGTATACTGTACTAACTAGCTGACCAGTATATTGTTTCACTGACTTAGTGCAAAATTTTAAAAGGACAATACGTAGATATATTATTACCACCGATAAAATGAGAAATTAATTTTCTGTTTCCAAACGATTAAGACTTGAAATATAAGCACTCTGTGTTACCCTAAATGCAATTTCTTTTTTAATTATAATTATAATTAATAGATCATTTTTGATATCGTATAGGTGTAGCTTCGATAAATTTATCAGAACGTTATATAATTTATGTTTTCTCAATAAATAAAACCACGATTTCAATGACTATTTTGTACTTCGAAACTTGGGTCACTGCATCTTGCCGAAATCTAAGTTTCAATATGTTTTTCATAATAAATATTTACGAGACATTACACACCAACACAACCATTATATTGTGATGACGGAGAGTAAAATTCCCCGTTGACAAACGGCTTTTGATGGCTCCGATGATTGTCCGAGTTCAGCGAACCGATAATTGACGTTTATCTAAAAGGTACTCTAAGTAGAGCCGCCGTCTATCGAATGGTGATATAAACATAATTTATATACATCAATATTAGACATACTATATTGACTACCGTTTATCAAATTAATATACAGACGAATCATCTAACTTCATACCATGTAACATATACTTTACAATTTAACCAGTTTAAAAGTGTACATATTAGAAAATTGAAAGGTTCTCCATATATATCATGTGTTGGCTAAATAATTTCTTGATTACTTAATAACCACAATGTTATAATTATGTACAATGTTTTAATTCAAAATATACTAATTTGCTTGTTTTCTTTTCCAGGTAGGAGTCCAGTTTTGATATAATTAATCAGCTGATGTATTTTGCATTCCCCGACAAATTTGTCTATTTGGGTAAGACGAAACTTTTGTACAAATTAAAATTAAATTCATTTGAAAATTACAATTTTTTCCATGTTATTTTACGCTGAATGAAATATTCATTACAATAATTATTTTTTATTTATAAAATTAAGAGGAATAAGTTACTATACACATTCAAGTAAATTGTAAAATAATTTAATGGTACAAAATATTTCTAATAAAATTGCTAACTTTTAAAGTACGTTTATGTAATAACAGTAGGTATTAGGTAAACCAATTGTACAAATCTTAGGAATATTATTTTCAAAATTATCTAAGTGCTAAACACGATTTACCCATACACATGTTGGGCGTTAACTCTCCCATTGAACTATACATACAATGTTATGTTGTCAGTATTACACAATCATCACTTACTTTGTGGGCCAAAAATGAGTTTCTTGAAATGAAACAATAGTATTACGTTCATGTACTATTAGTTGAACGGCAAAATAAGACATTATTGCTGTAAAGTATTTCCAATACATATAATATTTTGAAATGATGATTGAGTTCAAATGTGATCGTGATGAGAAGATCCAGCTAATATCATGAAGAATATTGTAGGTGAGAACTTTACTTATAGTAAAGTTTATAACGTTATTTTCTGGAAGTAAATAAAAATAAATAAATATGTAGGTAATTCAAAGTCAAAATGATTCCGTTTCTCCAAATATTGCAGAATTACAAGTAAGTACTACATTGATGACAGTTAAAATAAAAAAAGTTAAGTTTGCGTAACATCGCTTATACCTACAATTCAGATTCCTTGGAAATATCTTGAATATATTATATTAAACAATAAGTATCTATTGGAAAAAGATAAATGTAACGTCCTTACATTTTCTGGTTGATTAAATTTTAACCTCTTCAGAATACGTGACAATTTTCTTTTACTCACAATGTGTAAATAATTTTTTTTAATAAGAAATTTGCAATATATTTTCGCGAGTATTTAATCTGATCACAACTCTTAATAATGTGACTGTTTCTTATTTGTTTTTCAATAAGTGTATATCAGTACTAAAACAGAATGTCATTAATAATAATCAATTAATTTTTTATACCGTCTTGGATTGAAAACACCATAAATTTTGTTTACGTTAATTGAGTTCTTAATAGGATACCACACGTATTATCACATGTGAATACAGGACTAAAAAAGGATTTGATAAAGACATAAAAATACATCGGGAATGTAATAAATCTCGTATCACACAAATCATTGGCAAATAAATAAACGGGTTGGTCTCTTCCTTAATTTAAAGTTCATTAACTTTATAATTCAATAAAATTGTTTTTATGCTTATATAAAATTGCGATATCAAAACACACATGGCAGAGAGCCTTTTTTTTAAAAAAGAATTTCAATATTAAATTTGTGTGATAAAAATTTATGAGGTCTTCGTTCAATGCTTAAGCCACAAATCTGTTATATGCCTTATATCTTGATTATTTATGGAACAAACACAAGGTAATTTTCTTCTTCACTAAAGCTTATCTGCTAACTTAATTATCGCAAGTTCTCACAATAGGCTGTGTGCTATGCTAATTAATGACTCATTATCACTATATGCCTACACAAGTGCCTCTATTGCCGATAGAAGTCGATTTATTAAAATAATATCGACTTTATATAGGTATCATATAAATACAAGTACATTCGTTATTATTATTATGTGCACCGAATAACAGTACAGAAAACATTTGCCCCATAAGGTGGTATACATTTCATGAAGAAACCGGCAGACATATTATTATTCTACTATTAATAGATTAAGTAGGCTTTGAGTAAAATCGCATAAACAGCAATATATCTACTAGAACAATGTTAGTATATGGGATAAAATATTCGCAGCAACCTTGAGATTTCTAGCAATAATTAGGCAAATGTATACCAGCCCGTTACAGCTTAGTGAAATATCTAGGCGTACTATAAATTTTCCACATGGGACTTCGTGGTTTACCAATAGAGATGTACTTACAGTACAACCGACTATCGAATACAATGTCATTTTTTATATTCCAATCTTCCAGCAAAAACTTTACGATTTGTTATAAGGTAGGTACTCTTTTATTATATTTAAAATCTATGAAATTCAATGTAGGTGTCGTAAATTTTATTGTCAAGTCTTATAACGGTATTTTATGAATTAACGAATACAATAAGTATGAGTAATATTCTATTTTAAAATAGATACGTAAATATCACATTTATATCATAGAAGTTTATAAACGTATAATATTTGGGATGTATCATATAAAATTATACTAAAAAATTTAAACATCCTGTCAGTTATGAGAGATCACACCCATTATAAACGTCATCTTTCGATGCAAAGAAGGCATTTAGTACAAATATGTAATACAAGCATAGTTTTTATCCAGAATTTTAAAATATATATCAACTCTCATTGAAATAATTATCAGAACCTTTCTTTTCACTAGCATAAATAAAATAATTTTCTGTCTGTAGACTCTTTCTACAAAGGCATCCTATATCTTACTTACTTACTTATGCAGCTATTCCTGTCCACTGCTGAACATAAGCCTCCCTCATATGTTTCCAGGCATCTCTGTCCTGGGCTTTCTGCAACCAGTCACCGGCGATTCTTCTAATGTCGTCTGACCAACGTGTTGGAGGTCTTCCTCTACTCCTTTTATCTTCACGAGGTCTCCACTCCACTAGCCTTTTTGTCCATCTTGAATCTTTAAGTCTAGCAACATGCCCTGCCCATGACCACTTCAACCTTGCATCTCTTTCAAATCCTATATCGCCGCGCAATAAATTGAACGGTATATGAAAAATCTGCAGTACTCACTATAGTAACATTAATTGACATCTAGAAGCATTTCATTCTATCCTCATTAAGTTGTTTTTATTCAATATTATATAAAGACGTATCCTTCTTTATACGTAACCATAATAATTATAAAAGCTTATAGTACAAAAAAGTATAAACTAAAAAACATCATAATGTAACAGATAATCTTCTGCAATAGGCGAGTAAGTGCAAGAAGCGCTATATCTTCCAATTAACCTTTCAAGCAAAAACAAAAAGTGCATAATACATTAAATAAAAATAAATAATATAAGATATGTAGGTATATACATAATTTAGTGCTAAGTATTCTGCACGTGGTGTAAATTTTTCATCATAAAAATGTTCAGCGTAATGGTCAATTAAAAACATTGATAAAATTATGTTGACGACAGAACATCATATCATGTTAAGCAACATTATTGAGATTATGAAAACTGTCATAACGTCATTACAGCACAGGTTTTATGATTACAGGGAACGAAAATACCCAATGAATATTGTGATTATAATATTTTAACGATGGATTATACAACATATACATAATATGTCGTTCATGAATGTTTTTTAACGATGTTGTGAAAATATTATACAATATACCCTGAGAATTTGTTTCGCTGCTGGAATACGTCATAAATAAGTCTTATAACTATGCATTAATATAGGTAGCAGAATTCTTTGTGATGTAAATGATTGAATTATTTT
Source organism: Athripsodes cinereus (assembly GCA_947579605.1). Classification (NCBI taxonomy): domain Eukaryota; kingdom Metazoa; phylum Arthropoda; class Insecta; order Trichoptera; family Leptoceridae; genus Athripsodes; species Athripsodes cinereus. Next base: position 15,424,142 of record OX388317.1, on the reverse strand, counting down.
CTTCTTCTACTATACCATCACAACATGTCCCACAAGTGAGGTAGCCAGCAGATCAGCTGCACGTAATAAACATACCAACTGTACCATGTTTCTAACTATCTGCGTGCTTTGAAAAAAAAATACATTCAGGATGCGTGGCAACCCTCATCGCTGAAATATAAATACTTTATAATTTTAAAATGGATGTTTTCTAACATTGTCAAGTTACCCCAAAAATGAGTCTGAAAATAACTCAAAGATCGTATATACAATATTAACAAAAATATGATAAAAATATTTATTTAATATCAATGGAAAAATATCAACAAAAAAATATGCATTGATATTTACTATGCTTAAAAACGCATGTCCAATTTGATTACGTTATTATTCCGTGGAGCACCCGGTAAAGAATTGGTCTCCCACTCTTCTCCATAAGTTTTCGAGTGTCCTGTAAAAGGCAGGTTTTCGAAAAAATAAGACATTTTACATCTCAAATTCGGCGATGAGGTTTGCCACCCATCCTGAATGTCTTAATTTTATATTGGCACGGAGAAGACAGCTTGCATGTTTTATATGCAGCTGGTCTGCTGGCTACCCCACTTGTGGGATATGCCGTGATGGTATAGTAGTATAGTAGTAGTAGAAACAAATGTTGGAAAAACAGCATAATTACAGACAATTTAGGGAAAACCTGTAGATTTCCTAAGATTTTTTTTTAATTTTGTACTAATTCATCCACTTACAAATAAAACTTCTAAAACACCGATAAATAATAATAAAAAAATAAAAGCATTTAAAAACGAAAGATTGGTACATTCTTTGTTGAAAATGTTTTTATTCGTATTAAAAATGAGCAAGTAACACTACTCAACGTGTGGTGTGTAGGATAAAAAAAAACATGAACAAAAAGACGAAAACATCAGTTACCACAACAAACTCGTACACAAAATGACGATAATACAATACAATAGGAGTAAGTGATCTCTAATGAAGCGTGTCTCATAACATTAATGGATGTTACGGTTTTCTGGAAATCTGTGGACACTCACTACCGAATGACGTTTAAACGGTTTTTAAACAAAACGAAACGAAATAAGATGAACGATGATAACACCCAATCCGCGCCCTTGAGATGGATACTTCATTAAACGGCGCCGAATAAATCATCCAATATAATAATAATAATAAATACGATAATGCCGAGTATTGAATGAGAGTTATATTTTTTCTACAATTTTAAATCAAATTTATATATAACACGTCGGGATTAATCGATAGATAATATGGTACAATAATAAAAAGTATGACTAATTGTTTTAAGTTACTGGTCTAGTTAGGAGCATTTTTTAAAAGAATTAATACCATACCGTTATTGATTTACAAAAGTATTTTTTAAATTTATTTTCGTAATATTGCAGTACGTGAAATTGATAAAAAAAAACTTCATCTAACACTCGGCGGTAATAATCAGTGACACATATAATTGAAAAAAAATGATTTCAGATTTGTGCGGTTACCGTTTACTTTGAAAAATAAATAATTTCTAGAAATCTGTACAAGTTCAACATATATTGTTTGTAATAAACAGGTATATTAAATTTACAAAGTTCACTAGAATGATCTTTCAACTATCTGGGGTAAATTCTAAGTGTGTTTGATTGTTTAACCTTTGAAAACTTTCAACGGATGGCTGTGCACTTGAAAGGTAAAAGTCATATTATCCACGAGAAATCTATTGTTTCAATATAATGCTAATAAAATGAAACCTCAATTGATTAGCTCTGAACCAGGTCAAATGACTACAGTGAAAATAATTTACCGCAGAATCTGTGTTATACTGAAAACACACAGCGATCATACGTGACAGACCCGACCCAACATGCTTATACTCAATAAACAATATGAGTAGAACTATAGAACAAGTGAATTTATTTATTTATTATGGTAGCAGTGATTTTATACTAGATTTAATACAGTAGGTAGGTACACAAAACAATAAATATTTGGTGATCTAATTTTGTTCAATAAATCATCGATTCGTCATGAAAAAATTCAGGTAGAAAAAAATGTTAGAAATATATTGAGACATAAATCACTACTTTATTCGTTAGTAGCAAATGATGGATCGATATTTAGAATTGAATAAGAATCAAAGAAATGCTAAGAGATATTTTGAATTAAAAATTAAAAATTGAGTTTTTTTTTCTTTATTTGATCATGATCAGATAAAAAGAAAATTGAAGACATTATACAACTTGATTACATTTTAAATTAAAACTCGAAGAAAGCTGTTAATGCATCCTGTAAAAATACCATCTAGAAATAAACATCCAGCCCTCCAATTAACCTTCTTTTTCTCCTAAGTCAATTATGGGGACTGCTTTTTTCGTCTTTCTCTGCCAAAAGGTTCTATTCAGTGCGATATCTTGAGACATATCAGATCAAGTCCTACCTTGATACTTTCAGCCACCTTTATTTAGGCCTCTACCTGGTACTTCTAGTTCAACAAATAATTTTCCCCGAAATTATGATATCCGTGTTCGATCCAATATTGACTATACAAAAATGCAGTCACGGTGAGTTACGTATAGAAAAAACTGATGTTCACAATCATCATGTCTTTAATCAAAATAAACTTCAATTTATTATTAGATAATATTATCGATTTTTGCTACTACTTTTTGTTCTACTACCAAATCACGGTGATGATATATTTTCACAAACATAAACCTCAATAGATTAGAGCGTTACATCCTAATGGTAAAGTCCAAACAATCTAGTGTAGTATAATACGTCATCTACAGCAGTAGTAATGCAATGTTTAGTTAAGATAAGTAGTATGAAAACAACACGAGTAGTTAGGTGCCACTAGTGTACCTCTATACGTTGAATCTTCTCGCTATAATTGCAAAATCACGATGTGTATAATGTATATATTAACCCAAATAGTTTCGAAAACAACAAAACACACCAGAACATCAGAATATATTTTAAGTGAGATATTAGATACGGACAGGCAAAAGGTAAAACGATAAAATCGTTATTATTATTATTATAATATTATATTATTGTTGTTTGTGGGATCATTGTAAATCAAAATCTATCGATATTGAAAGGTTAAATTGTAGTTACATCTCTATAGTATGGTTACTATTCGTGTGTCGTATTGCATTGTATTATTGTTGTACCTATAACTTACATATTATGAACTACCTGTTCTTCATTCAGTACAAAATTCATTGTTTAAATATTTTGTGGGAATCGGACATTCTATAATCACATATTCAATATCATGAGCAAATTTATTTAATATGCTGCAAGAATGTAGTATTTATTAGATCATAAAGTTTGTACATATATACATACCATCATGGCATCTCCCACAAGTGGGGTAGCCAGCGGTCCAACTGCTTGTAATAAACATGTAAGTTTTCCTCTCCGTACCAACAAAAAAACTAAGAGATTCAAACCTCATCGCTGAACTTTAGTTTTAAGTTTAATATGTCATTTAACAAAATATAGCTAATTGTATTTGATCCGCTTACATTTTGTATCAGAAACAACCGATTGCACTTTACCATTACTTAAAAAGGTTTCACATTTACACATTTATTATTTCAAAAATGTATGAATATGTAGATTAAAACTAATCAACTTAATTATGTCATTATATATACCTAATAAGAGTGAAGTTAGGTATTTCGAAAATAACATTAAAATAATGCTACGATTTGTATAATGCGGAGTCCTTAATACACGTGTGTGGAAGTATACAAGAATTTACGCTACACATAATAGTGTTGTATAATGATCACATGTGTAAGCGAATGAGCTCAGAAACTATTTGGCCTTTGGAGGCTATTCGTTAATCGGCATAATCATAGGTAGGTAACTAGATAGATAGTAGCAAAATTCAATTTATATAATGTTAAACAGTGGTTAAGCTATCGGTGAACTTCCATGTGGTTGTTCAGTTCACTAACTAATCACTGTCTTTACAGTAATACTCAGAGATCATTACGTACTTCATTTTGGGACATTAGTGTAATACAACAGCATACATATTATTGCATATGGTCATATGGTATTATTACCATCATCCCTTGAGGCGATATTGAGATGTAATATGTAACCCCGGGATAAACTTTAGTTAAAATTGAATGTTACTATGCTGCGTTACGTCTAGATAAGTTTTACTTAGTCCGACCGCAAACTGCCTACTTAGTACTTATATATTATTATAACATTATAATACATATTACGTAGTTCATACTTTTCAATTTTAACATGCGTTGCGATATGTACATGTTCATTAAAACAAGCCATCATTCTATATTGTTACTTTAATGTGGATACTTAACTTAATGTCTGGTGTAAGCATATTGTAAAATATCAAGTAGCAGGTACGTAATTTTATAATGAAACTTAATAGAGAGCTCCTAAAGATATCGTAAGGATAATATATTATTATGATCAAGGCAGTTTTTCATTACGAAGATTTTGATATAGAAAATTGATAAAAGTTCATGACGAGCCATTATAATTTCTCTACCTTATGAAAAATACAAATCAGATTATGAATAATTTAAAACAATAAACCGATTTTTTCAAGACGTATGCAATACTAAAACTTTATTCGCTTGTACATTTTGTGTTTATGTTATGATTTTTATTTATTTATTGGGTTGATTGACTCGTTAGTTATTTACGCGTCGTCCTCAAATAGTATAATTAAAAATGATAATTATTTCTTCAAAAAATAGTAGTGCAAGCACGAAGGTACATATCTGGCCCTCAAGTGTAGCGTTAATTTCTATAGTAGAATAATGAGTATTCCGCTATACAAACGTGTTCTACCGTTAATACAACTTCCCATACAACTACCGAACTCTTGGCTGCTCACAGTTTGTATGTAAAGCCGCGATACGGAGTAGTAGTACCTACCTAGTAGTACCGCATGTACAAGCAAGCAAGAACCATGAAAACATGCATGTATAATTAAAGTTATAATGTAGGTAAGTGCTGTTGTCTATGCCTTGTAATTATCATGCACAACCCGGAGTCGGTGAGCATTGAATCTGCAAGTGTACAAGTGACCAGTGGATGGATGTACTAGGATTAAATAGAAATTCCTACAAAGACTTTCTTACGGAATGTGGAGTTAATTATAATATTTATGTAGCTACCACATTATGAAGTCTTCACTGTACGTGACACAACAGGGAACATAATTTATTGTCAATGAATGTGTGTCATTGATTTATCCGAATGATACGATAGAAACAATTGTTTTATATTTAGATGTATCTCCTTTGAAAAGATATAGGATCACACACAATTAACAAGAACCCATTTCCAATAGAAAATTCATATCTTGTTTGTCTCTCAATAATCAATTAATTTCTATAATACAGAGAATAAAGGTTTGTATGTAATAAATATTATTTCTATACATTGAATAGTTTGATATTATTATATGCTAGAAGAAAGAAAAGGACAAACATAGATGACGATATTAAAACATAAATTTATAATTATACATAGTATTTAGCTGTCCTTGATAATTGGAAGCGAATTTTATAATCTTCATATTAATACGTGTAGACGCGTTATTCCACTTTTATTTACTAGTTCTCAAATTATTCACAACTACTTTCCATTACACTTCCCTCCAAAACTTTCTCTGACTCCAGTCCACCCTTTTATACATTGTCCAGCTAATTCAGTCGAAGAACTTGAGTCTCAGTTCAGGGATAATTGTAGAGTTCTTAGTTTGGTTTCATAGATCAAAAGAAAACAGAAGTTAAGTTAAATAACAAAACATTTATTCATGGTTCAAATTATTACTGTCCGGTTCAACACAAACAGACACACAGTTACATTTTACACAAGCACTTAATATTATACAACAAATTCTAAGTTAAAATTAATCAAGTCACTTATCACTATGTACAGTTTATTTTGATACAGGTTTCAATTATTGTTTAGCACTTTTAACACAAGTTATTACTTTTCGGTTCAGCCACCGCCCAACGCAAAAGCGTCAGACGGGTGCTACCGAGGCCAGGGGCAGGGGACAAGTGAAGTTAGTTACAGAATGTTCAACATAGAGAAATTTAACGGAAGTCAAAATAGAGTTTTATTTAATATTTGCGGGATTCTTTCCTTCAAAAAAAAGTCAAATGGTAACTAAGTAAATTTTAATATGGAATACTCTAATAATTATCTATTGTTATTTTTAACTACGACATTCCATCTCAAGTCATTTCACAAAGAAAAAAAATTAAAAAAAAAGAAAAGTCTCATTGTTACGTTACAAAGTGGAAATTACAGTTACAGAGACTATCAAAACATCAATGGAAAATTACAGTTGCACAGTGACATTACAGGAATTAATGATGATCAATCATGAGTTACATATATCAATACTTTTTTTTTTTACAAAGTTTTTGTACTTAATTTCACCTTCTATCACAATCCTCATCAGGAATGTACACGTCATGAGCCAATAATGGGACCAAGAAGATGTACCGACAGGGCAGGTCGCAGATACGGAAATCGTAGACAATACCCTCGACATTCCTCCAAGCACACCATTACGAACTCAAGACAACAATTACAATATTACACATTATTTTCACAATTTCAACAATATAACCCTCAAACAACAACCCAACACCCAAGTAATTTCAGAATACATAGTTTGACAATAAAATAAAGGGGGGTAGTCAATCCGACCTTCAATCTTGCAACAATTATACCTGAATTACCAATCTCATTACCGTTATACCTGATCTACCTCTATTCTAAGGGCGGCAATCTATACCCTATTGAATTAAACATGTTATTTCCATGGGGTGTTCGACCCATCTTGCACAGGCTTGACGACATATATCAGGTGTCCAACCTTTCGCGCGGAGCTTTTCCAAGCGAACCTGTACGTAACATTTGAGCGTCCTCAATCTCTTACAATGACAATGGCTTGTCGGGCTAGCTTCGACTGGCGACCACAAGAGGTTCCAGACGAGCAAATACAAATTTAAAAAAAAACTTAACTAAATTCGAGTTATGCTTGACTTTCTATAGGGTGAGACGATTAGTCACACCTCTAAATCAGCATAACTCCGGAGATGAACAGGGAAGAGTGCGAATCATCCAACTGACTCCGTAACATTCATTCTTGACATTTGAACATTACTGATAGGGTACGCATGCCTATACAGTAATAATGTCGAAATGACCAACAGGTTCACATACCAAGTGAGAACCTTGTCATTAAAATTTTGGTGAACCAGACAATTTGAAACAATCTAAACATTACAAAATTTTCCTTTTACCGATGCAACCTTGACCCTTTAATACAATTGTTACAATTATTATCTACTATCCCAATTAGTGACAACCTTTCACACACTTTTATACTTCAACATTTATGGCTCAATCTGACATACTTCATACTTTTATACCTTCCATCCTTCATCTATCATAAGACGTACAACAGTTACCACATAAGTAGGAGATTGGTAAGAAACCAATTACAAAAGAAAACGACTAAATATTATACTTTCGTATAAGGAAGGGTCGAAATTGCATCCGGTTTTTCTTAACATCCTAACTTAAAATTAAACAAGTATTGTCCCTTGCCTGAGCCAATGGGGGAGTTCAGATCTTAATGAATAAGTTGCATGTTGAAATGGCTAGCTTAAGAGATGGAAAGGCAACCTCATTCACCCAAAGGCACAAACAAGAGAGAAATTCACAATACAAAAGGTTGAGCGCCACGAAATTCATATTTTAAATTTTTTTTACAAAATTCCTTCAGAGTCTGAATTGCGAAGATCCTCTGAGGCATACTTAAAATTAACAAGTTTACACGTACCTGAGCTGTAGTGATTACATACATTATTCTGACATGGTAACAAGATTCATTATATACTATTACAGGTTTTCCAATTTCTAAGTTATTTTACTTTTTCTATTTATCAAAACAATGGAATTTCAATACGTCCTTTGACAGTGACGTCATTACAGTACATACATTTTCATGGCATGGCGACAAGACAAGTTATATATTATTACAAGTTTTCAAATTTTCTAAGTTTTTAATCAACACAAACACTGAAATTTCAATACGTCATTTGACAGTGACGTCATTACAGTACATACAGCTCAAGCAGGGTCAGTGTGATTTAAAACTTCTTAACCTAATACATCAATTGTAAATTAAAAAAAAAAAACAACTCTTTCGAACTTGTTGCATAGTCAAGTGCAATGTAGAGGAAAATTTGAAGCTATACTTTAATAATGTCTCTGAGTGGCAGTAGATGGAGTAGCAAGTGACAAACGTTCAAAACTCGTACAAACTCGTTCCAGATCAATTAAAGTAATGGGGTTAGCACCAATTATAGGAGCAGCAAAATGTGTACAAAGACCTTTCTTAATTATTTTTAGAAGTTCTGATTCCCGAATGGGAGATTTAAGACCGCGATTCATCATCGTGACACGGGATATATAATCTGAGGCAGTTTCAGAAGAAGACTGTTTTGAACACCAAATACTCATACGACGTTCAGAGGTAATGGACTCGCTATCAAAACGATCAATGAAAGTGGCTTTTACTTCATCCCATTGCAAAGCACTGAGACGAGCAGCTCGGAAAAATGTGAGTGCCTTCTCACTTAAAAATTCAGGCAAAACAGTAGGTAAAAGAGTTATATCAAAACGACGAGAAAGACAAATCTCCTCAAGGCGAGTAAAGAATTCGATTAAGTCACCCTTGCCGTTAAATACAGGGATAGGCCATGACGAAAAGTTTACATTTATTGGAGCATAGGTAGATCTAGCTCGAGGTGTTACATGAGGATGAGCAACGGAACGGTCGCAACTGGGGACACTTTCCTCAGCAGCGATAGCACAACTAGAATTGGTAACATGCAGCAAGGTAGTATTTTCTAAAAGTTGAGGAACATTTGAAATTTTGTTATTAAATACCTTACATTGTTCTCGTAGATCATTAAGTGACTGCGCAGGTTCTACACCTCTTTGGGATAAAGCATGCTTCAATGTTTTTGTGTTTGATTTTTCCACCCGAGGGATAGGCGTAATTAAGTATTCAGACATTTTGAAATTAAAAAAAAATCAGTTGTATTTCAATTACTTGACTTCAAGAAAAATTCAACTGCGGTTCGCAGAGGGTTAACAATTTCAATCGTGTTCACTAAGAGTTAAACCAACAAGTTCAAAATTCAATTGCTACAAAACAAAAATTTACATTTATTTTCAATTGTTACTTAACGTCCACAAAGGGTTAAGTGTACTTACATTTTCAAATTCGTGAAAGGTTGTGAAGGGTTAACATTATTTTATTTCAACTTAGTTCAAAAAATTATTTCCACAAAAAAAATTAATTATTAATTTAACTCTTTGTCCCAGCACTAGTTCACTATGCATTAAACCATAGATGATATTGCATTCAAAAGTTCTCTATAGAATCAACATTACAACTCTAATTGTTTCAAAATTCTTTTAACGAATTTAATATTCACAACCAAGGACACAAATCTACCTTTAAGATAAAATCAAAACAAAAATTTATCATCAAAATGAAATTCCCCATCAGAAGCTACCACACATACAAACTTATTATTATGTATAGCTAGGCAGGCACAACAACATTGGTACAATTTTGAGACATTTCAACAATCAATTACTGCTTTGCAAGACTGCAAATTGCACACTGGATCTTGATGAGAAAAGAAAAAGAACTATAACAATACATTACGATTCTCCAGGCGCAATAGATGTTTCCTTCCTTGGTACCTAGCCTTCAATGACGTAACCAAAAAGAACGTTGAACAATTATCGGAATATTAATTTGTTGTATTCACATCTGTAGTGGAACTGCTCTACGGTCATCAAAAACGCTGGAACATGGCCTCATCATTCATTCATCTCTTGAAAATATCCACCGCTTGGCTCTGTATCAGGGTATCCTCACAGGCAGAACAACTGGAGAAACGCTTCTTGGACATTTGGTCTGAATTATGTTTCATTCAGACATTGAAGTCATTGTTCGAAGGAACTTGAAATCATCTAGCACTGTTTAATATTGTTATACTTGAGTACCAAACGTACAATTGTACTTATTTATTTGCAAAAAACTGTATTTAATTATTTTATTATTATTATAAAACGTTTAAAACTAGAATTGATATTTATCTTTCACTTATTCTTCGTAACCGTTGTTATTTTTAAACTTTTGTTGGAGAGACGAAACATGACGTTGCGTGTTCTGTGTTGACCGTGTGAGTTGAGTCGTTTTAGAATTGAGCCGTGTCTTCGGGCGTGGCTCGAGAAGATACGTTGCAAAACGCAATTGCGTTGGCCATCTTGAATGTTCTAATGCGTCGAAATTTTAATTAGGTTATCACATATCAAAACTAATTGTATCTATTTTTACACTGAATTTATCACTATGAAACCAAATCTGGCCACACGTTGCAGGCGTCATTTATGTAGACGCGTTATTCCACTTTTATTTACTAGTTCTCAAATTATTCACAACTACTTTCCATTACACTTCCCTCCAAAACTTTCTCTGACTCCAGTCCACCCTTTTATACATTGTCCAGCTAATTCAGTCGAAGAACTTGAGTCTCAGTTCAGGGATAATTGTAGAGTTCTTAGTTTGGTTTCATAGATCAAAAGAAAACAGAAGTTAAGTTAAATAACAAAACATTTATTCATGGTTCAAATTATTACTGTCCGGTTCAACACAAACAGACACACAGTTACATTTTACACAAGCACTTAATATTATACAACAAATTCTAAGTTAAAATTAATCAAGTCACTTATCACTATGTACAGTTTATTTTGATACAGGTTTCAATTATTGTTTAGCACTTTTAACACAAGTTATTACTTTTCGGTTCAGCCACCGCCCAACGCAAAAGCGTCAGACGGGTGCTACCGAGGCCAGGGGCAGGGGACAAGTGAAGTTAGTTACAGAATGTTCAACATAGAGAAATTTAACGGAAGTCAAAATAGAGTTTTATTTAATATTTGCGGGATTCTTTCCTTCAAAAAAAAGTCAAATGGTAACTAAGTAAATTTTAATATGGAATACTCTAATAATTATCTATTGTTATTTTTAACTACGACATACGTTATAAGAAGAGTACCTATTAAATGTAAGTTTGCGTTTGTTTAATAATGAACTGTTTTATATTGATCTATTCCTACAGTCATAATCAATGCGAAAAGTTGCGTGTCCTTAATAATGAGTTCGTAGGATAGTGCGTACCAATTTAATAATAAGTGTGAAAATATGAATACTGAGTGTCAGACATTCTTAAATAATGTATGCATAAAATTACAATATTTAGATAAGCTATCGCAGGTAACATCATGCAGATGTTAGACGCATTTAGTATAATACGCATAATACCAGTTTCAAGTACATATCATAATATCTAGTATTGAATAGTTGCAAACAGTTGAACTAATTACAAGTAATTTCTCTAGGACACAGTTCTAACTGATAACTAAGTAAGTATGTTATCAGTACTAGTTTCTAGGAGTGTTTTTAATCCTAACAGTGTTCTTATATTGTATTACGACGTCACAAACATAATAATATATAATGATTATCTTGAATGAAACAATGTCTAGACTAGTGGGACGTGTTTAGCAGGACACCTGTTTGCACGCACCATATTATTAATACGTATCAAGGAAGCAAAGAAAAGAACGTGAGAAGATAAGAAGTAGGAATATCCATTTCATTCAAGTAATTATAAACATAAACAATGTCACCTAAGATTATTTAATTTTCTATATTATGAATTAACTATACAATTTTGTAATACATCAAGAAACTAGTAAAAAAACGTACCATAAACGAATTTCAGTTTTCAATACTACACTACTATTACTAAATCATAACAGCATATCCCACAAGTGGAGCAGACAGCGGACTTACTACGTGCAATAAACATGAAGATACTCATCTCCATGGCAACAAAAAATAAGACAATCAGGATGTGATTTGTTTTTAAAGTAAATTAGCATATTAAAAGTAGATAATGTACTAAATCAACGGGTCTCAGATAAAGTAATACTACTACTACTACTACTACTATCCCATCATGGCATATCCTACAAACCGCATGCAATAAACATGCAAGCTGTCCTCTCCGTACATTGAAGGAGACCCAACGACCACCCGGATAGCGCAGAAGTCTGGGGACTTCCATTTATCCGAATTCTACACTGCACAAAGTTTGTCCACACCGGAGGCGCCATAGTGGGCAGCCTGAGGGGCTGGCCGGCCAAAAACAACCACGTGTGTGGAATCTTTTGACTACACTCCTTCGATGTCCCTCTAGCCGAGAGAAGCAAATACATTCATAATTTATTTAAACTAACAATATATTTACAAAGGCATTTCCTTAACCTAGATAACAAATCAATACTTAAAACAAAATAATAGAAATCCTCTCCGTACAAACAAAAAATGAAGACATTCAACATGAATGGCAAATCACATCGCTGAATTTCAGATGAAAATTGTCTTAATTTTTCGAACACCCGCATTTTACAGGGAACCCTGAAACTAACGAGAAAGGGCGGGATTTCCTTTTTGCCGAGTGCTTTATGGAACAAAAAAAAATATTAAGAGAACCTTATTCATACAAACACGTGAATAGTTTAAGTAATAAACAATAAACATACATATATTTAGGTATTATGTAAGTAAACATGATATTTTTGCGATCGCTCGCATAGTCGACGACAAAAAAAAATACAGCATTACAAAATACAAATTAATCAGAACATATGTACATACACATTCCACACAACAAACAATTATACTGAAAACGGGTTACCATATTGATACGGTATTTATAGTTCAACAATTTATTTTTCGCAATTCATTTTCAGTCGAGTTATAAACATATGAAGTGGTTGACTTCGTACATATTTGAAAGGGTACTTTTTTTATTTAAGATTAATCTTCATGTGGCGATGTTCATAGAGATTCACCGCTAAGCTTATAATGGGATAATATTATTTGCACATGATAATTACAAAAGCAAACATCACTATCAACAATAACAACAGTGATCCCAAATGAAAGTATCGCAGAGACAATACAACCTGATAGCAATGTACCTATTGATTATACGAGTCCTATTAAATATATTAATGCGTTCGTAAATGTTATATATGTGATTTGGGAATTTCTGACAAATACGCATACTTTACTTGTCGGGTCCGGACTTTAGATCTTGCCGCTCCAGTATTCAGCGACGTATATCATATCGCCTTGTCACTCGCCATCATTAGGTCACTCTCATTACATGCATTCCGCATCAGCGGGCGTTGCAATAAGTCAAATAGGCTAATGGGATGACATAGGAACTACCATTCCTGAAACATCCACGGGTAAGGTAGGGTACAACCCTTAATGTAAGGTTACGGATAGGTGTTGTATTTACAATGCGGACAAACTGTGTCATAATCTCGATGTATATAGTGTTTTCAGTTTAGTATTTGCATAAAATATTGTAGTCGACAACAAAAACTAGATTACTATGTGAAATAAAACACAAATAAGACAATAAAACGCAAATATGTGAAATAAAACACAAATAAGACAAAAACAAGACTATTTTGTAAAAGTAATCCTAAACAAGACAAAAACTAGTTTACTGTGTAAAAGTGAACCTGAAATAATACACAAATAAGAGAAAAACTAGATTACTATGTAAAAGTTCATATGAAATACGACACAAAGAAGACAAAAACTAAATTACCTACTATGTGAAAGTAAACCTGAAATAAAAATATAATAATACAAAAACTAGAAACTATGTAAAAGAAAATCTGAAATAACACACGAATAAGACAAACACTAGTTTACTTTGTAAAAGTGAACCAGAAATAGGACACAAATTAAAAAAAAACTGTTGTCGGTTTTTACGGCATTCCTCAGCTGATATTAAACGCGACGGATATCAATACTATCCTCAATATTTGGTCTCAATTTTATAATAATTTGGTAAAGTTTTAATATATCTAGATCACGGCTTCTCCCGGACTAAAAACTAGTCGTAGATAATAAATAAGTCGGCAAACGTTAGATCGATATGCCAATTCTTATAAATAAATAATCAACTAAACAGGATTGTAATATATTAGTTCTCTCAGTTGGACCGTTATTTGAATAATAATAATAATATATTTAATATGTTATATACCTACCTATGTATTGTTATAACAACAATAATATCAACATATATAACGATAGATCGTCACTATCAGATTCTGCAGCGCAGAGAAACTGTTACGAATAACAATTGATATCATCATCATCATCACAATACATACACACACATTCCAATTCATTATTATTATTATCATTATAAGAAGGAAATAAATCCAATCAGACAATAATTATTGGGTACTTTTAGTTAGGTACAGCAGTAGTAATAGAATCTCGTTATAGGGCATATTTTATGTAATTATATAATACTTAATTTCTTATCAGAGATATTACGTGTATAACATAATAATTTATGTCTTATCAACAATATAATTGTATAGTTCTTAAGCGAATATAATATTGAATAATTCAATGGTGCGAACAAATACATAATTATTATGAAATATGATTCAGTGTGTCAGAGAAGTAAACTATTGTGTAGAAAGATGAATGAAGTATTCGAGAATATGGACAAGTGTCTATGAAATAGTGTCTCAGAAGGGCTGATCAGTGTGTCAGAAATTGAAAAAATAATGATATATAATTTTGGAAAAAAGTTAAGTATTTCTGGAAGATGAATAAATGGTAGGATATCTTAAATTATATAAATAACCTCATAGTGTATCTTTGGCTAAAGGGTTTAGAAAAAAGTTTGTAAAAAAGCATAAATTTTTTTTAATAAAAATTAATTTAAAGTTACGGGTGTTGCAAGTATTGTATTGAAAAAGATTTTAGTGCATTTTAGAGGTCACTGCTTAGTTAAAGCGTGTTGTCGTAAAAATATTATTATGCATAGGTAAGTCCAGTTCGGACCATTCATAAAATTGAAGAACAATACACTCCAGAAAAGATACATAGATTATCACTAGAACAAATTGGCAGGAAATTGATGAAACTATGTTGCGTATTATTGAAATGATTGAATTTCAAGTAAAGTCATAAGTACCCAATATAATGTAACTGTTATAGTAATCAGCTGAGAAGGAATAATAATGATAATAATATGAGCAAAACGTTATGGTGCAATAATACATTAAATTTCATCTGATACGCAATTCCAGCAATGAAATAATAAAAGGCTGTAAAAGGATCGGCAAATGATACAAATAAACTTCTTCTTCCATCAGTGCCATATCAGGTCCCCCCGACGTTGGAGATCACTCTGGAGAATGCATATCTGTCCAGACCAGCTTTTCCATCTGTGTTATTCCAGACCATTGCCGTATATTTCGCAGCCACGACATCTACCTCCTTCCCACTCCACGACGTCCCTCAGTCTTGCCCTATATTATCAACCGCAGAAGCCGATAATTGCAGAGTGTGGCTCAAATATAAGACTTTACGAACCTTAAAATTTGTCAGAAGCTCTGTATTTGTATGCGCTCTGCGTAGGACTTCTGTATTGGGCACTAAGTCTGTCCACGGTATTCGAAGAATCCTTCTAACGTCTCCAATTTTTCCATACGCGGAATAGAAAGTGTTTATAATAAATATACAGATATTCCTCTCCGTGGCATACCTAATTGCTAAATTGAAGACGATAAATGTCTTATTTGTGATTTTTGACGAATACCTGACTTTTACAGGATACTCGAAACCTAACGGCAAAGAGAGTAAGACTTATTCTTTTCCCAGGACTCCACCGAACACAAAATATTTTTAGAGTATTATTCTGTATTCGTAATAAAATATTCCAATTTCAAATTCAATAATTTTTCAAAATATTTTCAGTACCTTTTTATTCAAGCTAAAAACAAATCTATTGATGAAGAGAGAGAGAGATCGTAACATAAACTATTTATAAAAAAGATGCATGATTCTCAAAATAATATCTCGCTTGTGTGATTATATGAAGATGAAAGAGATGTATCTGAATAAGATGAATCGAATCCTCCAATCTAAAATACAGTGATTTAAAGAAATACTTATATACGCAAATAACAAGAAGCTTCTACACTACGAAAAGAACTAATAAATCAATGCGCTTGAAATGGATTGTTCTTGTCTACGTTTTTACATCAACAAGCGACGACTTCCATCACTTTGATGTAGAAGTCGATTGACATTTTTTACACGTAGCCAATTACCAAGAGCGCAGAATAAACATGACGAGAGATAATAGTTCAAGTCCAGTCCTATGAACAATGTTTGAACAGCAGTCATAAAGGCTAAAGGAATCGTGGGCTGTCGTATGCACAGTTATATTATTATGTAGGTATGATTCTGGCGGGATGTTTAGAGGAGTTATTACAATACATTGTTGCTAATACACTCAACAAATAACGTGTACATACATTCAGCGTAATAGGACGGATTTGTACGCCTGTCCGACATAGAGCGTAAACATGAATAAAGAGCATGAATTTACTTAATAAGTATGATACGCCATGTAAAATGAATGCAAGATAGAAATAAATGTAGCCCAGGAACAAAACATACTTTTCTACAGTGCATGTCTTCAAATGGTACCTACCTACTTCAATCTTCTAACTGCTAATAACTTCAATGTTCTCCTTAGGGTTATAGAGCAGAAACAATCCACTTCCATTCAGAGCGTCTTTCAGCAAATTGAGTCACCTTTTTCCACGACATTCTTAATGTTCTGATATCGTTGTAATAGGCAAGGTATAATGTGAAAGAGTCCAGGACGTGGTCAAAAACATCGACCTTTTGGGTGAACTATTGTAAGACGTTCTCAAATTTCATATAAAGGAATGAATTAACAGGTAAAAAAATTAAGTAGGAATATTAGAATATTTGATTCGATTGGCACAAAATTACTTGATTAATGGAGGCTTGTTTCTACCCAGTCTTTTAAAAATAACGTTAAAAATAATATAGCAAAATAACGATGATTCTGTGTATCGAATAATATAAAATATATTTCTATAAAACTATTGATAAACATTCTTTAATTTTCTCCATCAGTGAACCCTATCACTGTAGCTACTATCGATTATAAGTTATTACAGCGATACATTGCATTGATTATGATGTTATATTAATTATATACGTTCCCTATGCATGATCTAAAGTCCAGGACTTCATGTTTATATCAATGAAACGGCGCTTCGGGGTTACCGATCATCGTCTCGCCTTAAAAGCGTATAATTAAAAGCCGAAATATTAATAACAACAAATGTCGGTCTCTAATGATTTATAAAGACCCTTTAATAAAACATTATTACCACACAGTATTACCTCTGCAACTTCACTGTGAAGTTTTATATGTGAATCGAATCAGGTAAAATAAAAAATAAATTGCAGTATTGAAATATTAACAAATAAACCAATGTCTAAGCCATGTCAACATGTAGAATGCAGCCATAATAGAGTGTGGTCATCATCACCAACCTTGAACATTTTGATCATTCTGCAAAATTAACACACGAAAACAAGTGCAATTTTGTAAAAAAAATGTTGTAGATTTAGGAGGCATTTTTATTTGCATTATGTTATTAGGAGATATCTTACCTGCGAAACACAGGTAAGATATATCAAACATGCTTCCTTCATCAGTATTTTTGGTCTATCTTTGGTTACACTTACATGTCTTCACTCCAAGCATGTTCATACTAAATATTTTTTCTCGTAAGAGCTTTAAAGATATTCGAGCAATTTTTTTGTAAATTATGATCAAATCAAATGATCATTCAAATGATTTATTCGTGTGGAAAATAATTTATTATGCATACAATGTTTGTGAATCTCTGCATCAATGTAATAGAATAAAGATACACGTTTAAATTGTGTACATTTTATAACAAACACCGTCAAAGAAATGCTCCCAGATTTATAGTTTAATCATAGTCTAGGTTCATAAAATAATCAAAGGATAGAAGATTTAATAGTTATAATTATGTGAATTATAGAAAATACTAAGCGTATAAATGCATAATAATTGAAATATAAATGGTAAATAATACATTCAACAGACCTGCAGGGAAGCTGATATAACATTATTTTATTACTCATGTGGGTTTCCCACCTATACCTTAATATTTCCACTGCATTCTTTTTACTCTTTCAAAGTCATCTGCCTTATGCTGAATCCGCGTTATTTGCTTTCTCTAAATACTCTATAAAATACAATTTTATCAAATATTTCAAGGGTAGCTTTCAAATCTTAAATCTCCTTAAGCTGCCATTAAGGCCCGTCAGTGAGGGTAAAGTTAAAGAATAAATAGAAGCCTCCCGACTTATGAAATATACTGGCGTGAGATGGGAGTCTTCAATGTATTCTTTGTTGTTATTAAAAATCTTTGAAACATCGCCTATGGCTTGATTTGCCTATGAACTACAAGATCCAGATACAACATTTATTTACTAATTACTCATTTTTATAAAAAGAGAAGTCATAGGTCTTAAATTATCCAGAGTAAAACTCACAGTTTAATCATCCCATAAAAACACATAACATTCGTATGGAACAATAGCAGACACATTTATATCTTTTTCAATTAAAACACTTAATATTCTATATAGTCGTTGAGTGTATGCATAAACAAGAATAAAAAAGGCAAACATTTTGGCTTTATAAGATATATAAAAGTCGTTTGTTTTTTGACAAAATATCAAATGACCAAACACTTCTGTAAATTAGCATTTACTGAATAATGCATTACACATAAAATATAAATTGTTCTGCTACCCTCATATTATTCTATAGTAAGGGTCATTGTGTCGATCTTACATACAACATTCGTAATTTACCAACACTCAGTAGGTACAATACAAAAAAATGTAAAGTATAAAATGTATGTCACCGATACAAGGCATCATATTGTTCTGTATGTAGTATTATTGTGTATGTACAATATGTACATTATTGACCAGAACAGGTTACCAACAATATAATAATACATATGTTGTTGCTCCCATAACATATTATGTTAAAATGATATAACAGAAGATTGTTATATGATATTATGTCGTACATATTTTACCAACAAGATCGTTTTTTTTTTAATTTTGGCATGTTTTTGTATACATAAAAGTCAATTTGAGACTTAATGTAGATTTAGCAATGGACATAATATGTACCTTATTAATTGGTTTTTAGAAGACATCTTTTCCAGAAAAGTTTATTCCAAATCATGTTGTCTAAAAAATAATAATTACATATGTAATTTATTTATCCTGAACCGATTGAAATCTTGTGTGGGGAACCGTCGGGAGAATAGAGAACGATGGGCCTTCCTACAGGACGAATTTAGAGCGTGTGACCGCGTAGCAGCGCAGACCATGCCACATTTGTTGGAGTGTCCGTTGTGCCCTGTCGCATGTATGTACTATGGAGGATATTTTTGACGCATCTCCACGTGCTGTGCGTTTTTCAAAGTACCTACTGGAGATCAGTTCCATTGGTTTTCTGGTCCTCGACACGATGAATAATAAATAATGATATATAATGAATAACGTCATAAATCTAGTATGAAAATTATACGTTTTAGGCAATTTGAAACAAGTATTTCAAATTTCCTTATCAGGACTTGATAAGTCGAAAGACGTCTCTCTCGTGATCAATTACTTATAGTAAAAGTAAACACTTGTTTCAAATAATCTATGGAATTCTACTACGTGTTCACCGACACAATTAAAAACTTACCGTTTCTTCATATTACTTAAATTGGAGAAAATATGATAAAATTATTGAGCAGTACAAGTTAAAAACTTAAAAAAAAAACTAAGTAAGTATTATATAAGTATATAAGAAAATTAAGTAAGTATTATATAAGTATATAAGAAAATTAAGTAAGTATTATACTAGTGTTAAAATATCGAGATCACATTAAAGAAAAAAACAAGCCGTTACAATTCTATTTAAAGCCTTTTAATGTAATTAAATAGACTCTCAATACATTTTCTACGTTTCGTGCTTATATAATATAACACATTTTACTATTCTCGATATCAAACCATTCAATTTGGTGACATCATTTCTCTCCCCACGCCTTTGAAATCATACGAGTATACTCACTACAAAAATATGCAACACGGTAACAAACAATAATATAAAGCTTGACAACCGTGAGTAGGGATTGCAATCCCGCACCGTTTTCAATCCCGCGGGATTTCTGCTGGATTGACTCCAATCCAGCGGGATCCCGCGGGATCCCGCTGGATTATTAAAAATTGCAAAAAATAACAACATCTTACTGTACATAATTGAATATAACATAAATAACTATACTATCATATATGAATTTGACATAACTAACTATAGGTACTATTAGTCTTTAATTTTTCTTACTAATTCATTATCTAATCAATCAAGTGTTATGGAACAAATTTTAAAATATCAAATGAAAAGTCACTTCTCTTTTTAGAAAAATTATTTTAAAAAAAATAGCATTAATGGTGTTATCTTCCAAGATACTTCTTAAGGAACTACATATGTAGCCAGCGACCGAAAAGGCTCTTTCTGCCCCCACACTAATTGTTGGTTAGATACTTGTATTGATAAAGTCGTGCAACAAATTCAAATACTTTTCTTTAACTCCATCACTTTTAAATGCTGCCATTTCTTTTTTCAATATTTTTTCGAAGCATTTCTCTTGTCCAGTTTCTGTCTGTTTAGTGTAATCTTCATTGTCTTGCTGCATTTCTTATTCCATTTGTAAAGTTAAATTGTTTTCCACATTCAGAGACTGTTGACAATTATTTGCAATTACATCACCTACAACTACAAATTCTACATTTTGAGCGTCTTCTATAATGACTCGATATAACATGTTTTTCATTTCTTGCCGCAACTTATTCTTTTTCGGCATTACAAATATTGAATTGCACGTTTTCAACTCTTAGTCATATTTTTTTGGATTCGGAAAATAAATCAACATAGCTGTAATTTCACTGCGTCTTTCTTTCACTCTTGCACGCAGCGCCCCGGATAGTACATCGCTTAATACTGTGTATAGCTTCTCTAAAATAAATCGAAATGTTATATCTGCCGTTATTAGTGTAGACTCTCTTCTGCATAATACTTTACGACCAATTTAAAGGGCTGCAAGCTGTCAATCACGTTTTTGATTGTGTGCGTAAATTTTATGTCAGATGCTATGTCGATGAGAGCCTTCTCAATGCAAACTTTGGGACTAAAATCTTTCTAACATATATTATCAAGCAAGCTGTTTTAGCGAGTGCAGCAATCTAGGATTAAGCATAATTCTTTTCCTGTTTCTTCTTTAAGTATTTTTGCAAATATGTATCACCTTTAGTTGGCAACTTTCGGAAAATCTTCAGTTTGCGGATTCGCACATGCGGATCCGCAAGCATTTGCGGGATCCCGCAGACCCTAAAATTACGCGGATCCCGCTGGATTGCGGGATCCCACTTTGCTGGATTGCAATCCCTAACCGTGAGTCTTAAGATATATCTTACTAATAATAATAATAAGAAGAAATGGCATACATTTATACATTTTACCTGTGTGATGCGTGAATTTGGTTCAGTATTCGTACTATATTAATACATAATAATATGGACAGAGAGGATATTCCGGTGTACATTTCCAGTTATGCACGATAACAATATAACTGTATTGCCGATGTCCAACAGTAACAATGTATGTAAACCAATAAATTCCTTATAACACGTTGTTCAATGTCTCGATGTTCTTCTTCATTACTCACCTGTAATTAAAGAAAAATATGAAATTATACAGTGCACCATTGCATACTACTGAAACATTGGTAGTTTTACATATTATATCACTTTGAATTAGATTAGTGTGACATGTTCTCTGGTACCCATCTGATTATAGGAGGAAGATAAAATTATAGATATGTATCTGCAAATTATATGCTGTTTATGTTGGTTGGTTATAGCTATTTGTCATCCATTGACAGTTATGATCTAATAGGCATATCAGGAACATACAGAAGTTGTTCTATCAAGATTGGTATGTTTGATGAATATTAAAATGTTAAATGTAAAATCAATAATTATGTTTGACAAGTTTCTCGACTGGAAACTTGCACTACGGTTTGGCGCACAGCAATATTGGACACATGAAGTTTTTTTCATTAAAATATATTCAATGATTTTTTCAGTTTTTTTTCTCTTGGAAATAAGTAGAATTGTATAAATGTGTTACTGTTTTATTAGATATATTATATGTATTTTGTTTTTACGACTATTGTGTAACAATGAGATATTTATTTTATGTTATTTCTGTCACTAGTTACATTGTAAATCAAGAGATTAATAAACAATAAATAAATGAGTACCTATTTGGAATTGTGAATGGGTCAATTTCATGATAGAATTGATTTATGAATAAATGTATTTTGTCATTCGCATGAAGAATCAAATAAATATGACTTCAAATAAATCAACCGTGAATATACTTAAATATGTAGGTACGTAAATTTCTTATGATATTTTAAAATCAAATGTGTACATTTTTTTATAAATCTTCGTGAATTCTTGTGTAATCAAGAAAAATACAATATCTAACGGAAAATACCCACGTGAATATTTTGGACAAAATGTATATAAAATATTAGGTACTTCTGTCGATTTTTAAATCCTGGTACAATAAAAAAACCGTAATTTTAATCTTAAAATACAATAATTTTGATAAATAATATTTGTGCATGTAGCATCGTAATAAATACCTTCATATTAATCCCAACTGCCGTAAAAGCACATTACATTATATATTATTTTGTATTACAACATTCTAAATATTGTATACACGTATGAAGAGCTTGAATGTTGGTACCATTCCGTATCAAGAATAGCCAATAAAATAAAATTAAATCGAATTATTTTAATTCATTGATAAAAAAGGTAATAATATTGAGAATATTTTTGACTACGGATGCTCTCTGTACATAATAAATAATGCGTTTAATCTCTTAATAAATAATTCTGAGGTTATCATATTACACAACGAATGATATTTAAAATTAATTGTATAATGTTGTATAAGTACAAAACATAAATGATTAGCACGTGAAGGGATTACTTGGCATAAGTAACGGTTGACAAAGCAAAACAATTTAAATCATTAAATAAACTTCTTAAATCAAGTCATTAAACACAAACATATTTAATTTTACGAATTACTCAAGTCTAATTTATAATAAAAATAATTATAAAATTTTACACTTTGAACTTATAGTAATCATAAACAATAAATTATCACGATTAGTTGTTATTTTTTTACTGTTAAAAACCAGTTTCGTGAATACACTAATAATGCGTTTATGTCATAGAAATTTTAAGCTTGGGTCGTAATATTTTGTTAAAATTTATTTGTTAGAGTCACAAAAATATATTTCTAATACTTAAAATTTTATTTTTTACAGGTTCATTCTTACCAGAAGTGAAACAACGATAGAGGTAAGATTTTATCAAAACTATTCTTAAAATAGACATACCTACGTTTAGGTAGAATATGAAAACGTTTATGATTAAATTACAGCAAGATGTATGGAACGAAACGTTACTAGTAAAAAATATTAACAACATAACCAGACATATTATAAAATAAAACGTAGATCATATTTCATTTTCAAACATAACATCTTTGATTAATTTGCATTACTATGTACTTCATTCAATTTCAATAATAGATTATAATATCATAAGTGACTCAGCTTTTGAACGAAGCCACGGTCGTTGATCTATTTCTTATGTAAATAAGCCATTTATAAAAAAAAGTATACACACAATATAACATTCAACAGAACAAACATGGTACTGATAATATTCATAATAAAAACAACATAGAGGTGTATTAGGTACTACCAAGTAATCATTTAATATAATGGCAGAGCGACGCCCAAAAATATTAATAATCTAAGGATCGGCTGGACTGTCAAAACCGGTATAGGAATCGTAATATAACGAATATGTATAAGAGTGTTATTACGGTATCAATTGACGAACGATGGACCAGACAGTCTGACGTAATAAAAGGTGTTCAAATAATTAGGCATTATTCAAATTAATATTACCTTATATTTTTTAGTGCGGTCATTTTTAACAACATGAATAGTGGGTGGCCATGTCTATTAATAATTAATTTTAATTATCAGTACACATACTATTAATACTCATTAAAGACTTGATGAAAGTAATTACTATGATGAATGAAAGCTGTAATAAAAAAATGTTAGGTTATTCGTATAAAACCTTTTTTTCTAATTATATATCTGACGATATTCATACGTAGGATATCTGTTGATGAAATGAGAAAGAGAAAACCAAATTAAAACCAATATAAAAAAAATACCTTTTATATTTCTGACTAAACCTGTCAATATTTGTTTTAAGAATAAGGAAGACAATGGTGCTTTATAGTAAATATGTGATTTCAGCAGAAACAAAATAGCACCTAAATAACATTTTATAGGCGATTCTCACTAATTTAAAAGAGTACCATAAGGCAGATTTATCGCATACGTGATCTCTTCTACCTACTACTACTACTACTACTACTACTACTATACCATCACGGCATATCCCACAAGTGGGGCAGCCAGCAGACCAGCTGCATATAAAACATGCAAGCTGTCTTCTCCGTGCCAATAAAAAAATTAAGACATTCAGGATGGGTGGCAAACCTCATCGCCGAATTTAAGATGTGAAATGTCTTATTTTTTCGAACACCTGCCTTTTACAGGACACTCGAAAACTTATGGAGAAGAGTGGAAGACCAATTCTTTACCGGGTGCTCCACGGGATCTCTTCTACCCAATCTATAATATCCAAAAGATGTCCCCGTTTACATCAAAAAAGAGTTGCAAGATAAGTTTAAAAAGTAGGCATGCAGTACATAAATATTGAGCAGAAGTAAAAATAAGGCTGACCGAACTGTTATAAAAGAAGTATATCTGGATGATGTAAGAGAAAAAACGAATCAAAATATTTCATGAAATACAAGTAAAGCAATCTTTAAATCTGCATCCATATCTCGTAAATATGCGGAAGGTAGAAAAACGTAGTACTCAAAATATTATTCCTTGAAAGGGAAGAACTGCCAATTAAGATCTGGTACACTGATTATGGAATGCTTTTAATGAGAAAAATTTCATTATTTCTGTTATATTCGGTTATCATTCGTATTTTTTTAATTACAGCAACTTTTATAAATTACGGTGTTTTAACACTACTTCTCTTATTCATTATATTTCATTAATATCATGCAGTCCCGTAATTTCAGACGAAAACTGTCATAATATTATATGAACCTTTTTTTTACTATTGTGCCTACTCTGAAATATGCTTTATACCGTTATGCGCGCAAAGATGAAATCATCTTGTATCAATAACATCATATAAAATATTTCACATGCCTTTTCACTGTCTAATTCGGTGATATTTTTAAACTAAATCCCCGATAAAGTCAATCGTAAAGAAACGTTGTATGAATTACGTCAAATTCAAAGCAAACATTAATAAATAAAGCGAGTTTGACTTAATATAACTATGTATGTTCTAGGCATAAGGTTATATAATATAATCAGATATGTTCTAGGCATAATGTGATATATATTTCAACAATGGTTCTAGAACTAGATACAGGGGCTCATATTCAATATCTATATAAAGATAATAATAATAATAATAATAATAATAATAAAACTTTATTGACAGAACATAATAACATAATTGTACAGACACACATAATAAATACAAACAATGTTCTGTCAAATGGCGGGCTTGTTGCAGTGCAACATCTTCCAGCCAACCATTAAGATTAAAGTCAATGCCAATTTTTTCTTTGAACATTACGAGATTTATTGATTTGAATGATTTGTAGACTATCCAACGGGTTTTTATAGACATGCATAAGGATAAAAATCATAATATATATTATAATATTGAACTAGGTGTGTATTAGGTTTTGAAAGATTGAGATTCGTACCATCAGAGTCATCATATATAAATAATAGCAGTGGGTATGCATACTTATACAGAAATAATAAATGAAACGGTTAACTGAAGATAATAATATGAGAGGTTAAAACAATAAATGGATGGTAGTACCTACATAATATGGAGGCACTGACGAATTCAATTTAATGAAGACAGGTTTATTTTACTTACATAACATGTGGTTTTGACATACCACCATGAATGAACATGAGGAAAACAATACGTTTATTTTTCACCTTACAGACCGCAACATCTTACGCAGAACAATAATATACATATTGTATGTATGTGCACATGGAGAAGGTATTACAAAAGGGTCTTAGCTGAGAGTGAAATAGAATAATGACATTGAAAATATTAAGTCATAGGTGAATGTATTGATAAAACACGATACGATGAAGATATACATAATTCTCCCTTCTGATTCAAACGAAATCGGACGTTCTGCGTTTAAATTAGTAAAAATATGTGACAAATAACACTAAAGGAAATTGAAGTATTCTACATACAATAAATGAGTTTTGGTATAAGTACAAAATAAAGCCTTTATTAAAATTACTACTCTTTCAATTTATTACATAGACCTAACGATTTAGGATTATGTATGACATAAAAAAAGTGACGATGAAATTTCTAACACAATTTTTTTACACCAAAACAATTCTATTTTATTTATTTATTTATCTACGGCAAAAGCCTTTTTTACATGTTATATATAAATAATTATTTACATGTTGCATATAAATAATATCATCATCATCATCATCATCGCCCTCAACGCTCCTCTCGGGAGCACAGGGCAGAAACCAGCCTCCTCCATTCAGAGCGTCTCTGTGCCAATTGCGTCACCTCTTCTCACGACATTCCTTGCGCTCTGATAAAGTTCTATTTATCCATATCTATAAAGAGGACTAGACTTTTCACATGGTCATTTTAATCGAGTTAAACTAATGAAGCCTGGTCATTTTATTGTACGCTTTTATTGCACCAATAAATGCTTTTGAATTTCGATAGCACTACAATAAAACATAATATTAATAATGTTAGATAAAACCAGTACACAAATACTAGTCAATCGTTTTATTATATAAAATTAACATAAGTTATATTGCAGGTATGATAATATTTAGTTTGAATCAAAAGGGTTAAAGGTTCCCTATCAGTTGCCACATTTCTATTCACACTTTAAGATATCATAATATTAATTTACATATTACTGTCCCTTTGTCGTATAATACATTTATTGTCTGTGCAAACAATAATATCGGAGCAATAAACATATTTTAATTGCTTCATACGGGTTTCGTTTTATGACAAAATAAAAGGAATTGACACCAAGAGTTTCGATACAGTTATTTCAATATGTTAGTAAAATGCATTGTTTTAATAGCGGTGCAAAGTGTGTTTATTTATTTATTTATTTACGTCTTCAACCCCTGTTACATACAAACAGTCATATTATAAATAATGTTGATCAAAATAATACATAACCATAAGTGGGCCAGCAAAGTCCCCTATTATTACCAGTAGGTATGTTACTTACAATCATTTTCGATAGGTACACAAAAGTTGCACATATTTGCTCGAGTATGTTTTACGATAGTAATATAATACATATTATTCAATGCATATCGAATTAATTTTATTTTTTGATATAATCGAATGAAAAATATATTTGTAATTTTTTACCTCTATGATGATTATTTAAAAAAAAACTGTGTTTTACAATACGAAATTGAATAACTACATCTTATAACATATAAGTTATAATACATGCATGTTATAATACATGGAAAAATATTTGCGTTATATTGAATTTATGTGTTATAACACATAAATTCAATATAACGCAAATATTTTTCCTGTTTCGTTCTTGTATAACTTTTTAACAACGTTTTTATACAAAGACTAATTTAAACATCTATAATAATTAACAAAATTTATGTATCTGGTGACTTTTTTGTGTTTAATTATATGGATTCGTAAACATTTTTTCTGAACAAGCTAGTTTTCTGTATGGAATACAAACAAGTAATTAATTATAAGATATAAACTTTATTTGCAAATATTCTGTTTTTTTATGTCACAGTAACATATTGCAAAATTATGTAGAATTATATAAATATGAGAACTTTCGATGTACCTACTGCTAGTTAACTAATGAAAATTCACAAAATCTGAGCACACTCAAAATATTTTTCTCTTGATATCACAGATGGGATATACTACACATCATATAATTAATTTTTATTTATATTAGCGTAGAAAAAACAGTCTGTGTGTTAATTGGAATACACGTGTAGAATTTATGGGAAATACCTACATGGCGTAGGCCCCATAGATTAATTTACTGTACCTGCAAACTCTTTAACTATAGGTATGGAAAACAAACAAAGTCAACAATTACTAACTACATAGCACTAGAGTATTGATAAAGTGAATTGATTTAGAAATAGATTAAATAATAAACTATTGAAGATAATAGATATATTCCAATAAGAGTAGGTATGTCCAATTATAAACGCACGTCAGTAACATAATATAACTTTTCGACTTGCCGTAGGAGTGAGAACAGCCTACAATAGCCTTCGTTGAAACTCATTATAAATCAATTTCCTATGCAAAATCGTTGAGAGGAAGAAGTGCGATAAGTCTGCAGTAATAAAGATTATATCTATCTATCTACGTACGTACTGCAGCGGAAATGGACAAATTAAACTTTTGAGATGTGTGTCAATTGCGATAATTGCTTAGCGCAATGAAATGTCGGTATTGTGAAAATATTGTACCTACAAACTCTTTTCCGTCCATTGTCTCCGTTCAAACGTTTATTGTTTTATTAGACTTAAATCGGGATCAGATTCTATTTCATTAGATCTTTAGGTAACACTGATTTTGAAGCTATAAGATTCAATATAAAATATTAATTTTTGCAATATCCTACGGTGTACAAAAAAACATATATTTCAAATAATTTCTAGAAAAAATATCGTTAGTCCAAAAATTAAACGCACGATGTATATAGTTTAACTAACTAGTGGTAGATGCTGTGTTTGTATCTCAATATATTCCGAAAACTAAATCAAATTATATTTTATAATCGCAGTACAAAATATTGTCACATAAAGAATCAATTTATTGACGTTTCACCTAGCGACCAGCTGTTGTAAATAAAGTAATAATGTTATTAATTATAGATAAATAATAATATAAGTTGTTGCAACCAATGCTGCGGTATAGTCTTTGACTGGTCAAGTTTAAAGGTTAGGAACAATTCAAACTAATCAGTACCTTACAATAAAAACTTTATCGTCGTAATGGATCACTACAAATGAAAATAAATAATTAATAAACACTTAAGTAGGGATATCATTTCTATATGTTGTTTTATCTTAGCGTACAGATCGTGAACTTATATAATTATTAATATTGTATCTATATTCGATATCGAAGAAATAGGACTCTGGTGAAGATGAAATCTCTTGTTAGTAAAAAGGAGCGTGACTGCTTAAGGATTTAAAGAAAAATGAGTGAGCAATGAATAAGTTGGAGCCAAGGGCTGTAAGTAAAATAATATTCACTAATGGGTGGTCCAAAAATTGATTATTAATGTATATTCCATACATTATTTATATTCTATTTCATTCGGTAATTAACTAATTATTTTTGAATGAATTCATATTCGCGTTATATACTTAATGAAAATTTGTAGATTATGTTTGATTTGTTTTTGTATCGAGTCAAAAAAAACAGAGAAACGTATTGTTAGTCAAAAGAAATCAACACATTTAAGACGGAAGCCTTAAACTGCCATAAAATAATAAGTACCTTAAACTAATGTACTTACTGTGTTAGTAAATCTAATTATTAAATAAATATATATTTAATGAGTTCCTAGAATTAAATCTTAGAAATGGATAATAAGGAGTACCAAATAAAACTATTAGAAATACAGTTTTAAAAATAACGGTTATTTTACAAGAATATATATCATCTATAGAACCTCCTTTAAATTACTCTATTTCCACAGCAGTATCCTCGTTGTAATTGCACTGCATTGCTTTATAGCACTACTCAATTATATTATTGAAACAAGATAATATGAGCGTTATAATGATTGTTGTAAATTCCAAAAATAGATGGAACTGAAGCGGTGTTAAAGAAGTAATAATTTCAAAATAATTATTATCTGAAGACAAATTATGTACATTGCAAGTTGGTATGCAAGTTGAATGTATTATCTTCAAACATACATACGAGTGTGCGAAGTTATGAGTTAATTTCAAAGCAGAAGTTGAATAATTCAATGCGGTCTTCCTCATGTGTACAAGTCAATAACTACATAATTATTTAAAGATGGGGAGCTTCTTTTATATACCATCACAGCATAACCCGCAAGGGGGTAACAAAAGGATTTATTGCATGTAATAAATATGAAAATTGTCTTTTAATGCCAATAAAAAAAATAGTTATACCGGCAGTGGATGTTAATTGTCTTACACGTGAGTTTTTAAAAACACCAGCTTTTTTAAAAATATTAATATTTTCATAACTTCATTTTTATTTATTTATTTATTTTATTCTTCACTGAACATTGGTTACACTATTTCAAAATAAAACAGTATCATTCAATGTACTTATCATACAATAGTTAAACACAATCATGTATTTCTTAGTGTTAAAGAAAAAAATAATTTTGTCCATTACAAACTAAGATATGTTTATTTAAAAGTATAAAAACTATGGAAAGTTTGAGAGTATAGTAGTACCTAATGAATTGCTAAAATAAAGATAAAGAAACAATAACGCTAAATACCGGTAAGTAATAAAAAAGTGTTGATGACATTTGCGGGAAATAAATATAAAAATAAAATTATACGTACATTTGATGCCAGGCAATTAATTTGAAATGTTTAAATAACAATACGTTTTTTATTATTGTTCCACTAGTCCAAAGTTCTCATATATTAAGCAAAAAAAAAAAAAAAGTGTGGACTTTGCAAATACGAAAATGTTGTTTAAAACGGGATATAACGATGTTATATTTACATTTACCGTGGCCAAATATAACATTCGTTATGGACAAAAATATAATGTATTTGAAAAATTAATAACACAAGAAATTTAACATTCATTAATAATGTGAAGAACAAATGCACAAAAAAAAATTTGATCCAATACATTATAATATGTACACATGTATGTATATATAATGAGTTACAATCCATTGGATTGGTCTGCAACGAGTTTTGTCTTTCTTCTCCATTCCTCCCTATTCTCAGCCAGTCTTTTCAGCTCTACGTATGAGCCACAATTCATGTCCCTTTTTTCGCCTACCCTGTTTAATACTTCTTCGTTTTCGACGTGTTCCGACCAATGGATCTTAAGCATGCGTCTGTAGCACCACATCTCAAAGGCCGCCAACCGTCCGCTTTCAATCTTGCTGATGGTCCATGTCTCACAACCATAAAGAAAAATGCTCCATACGAAGGCTTTAGTAAGGTTCTTCCTTACGCTTAAATCAATGTTTGGGGATTCCAATATTTTAGACTTTTTGTTAAAGGCAATCCTTGCCTGGTTTATTCTGCTCACAATTTCTGATTTGGAGCGTCCATCCTGGTTTATTCTGCTGCCCAAGTACACAAACTCTTTTACTTGTTTGATGCTCACTCCGTTTATGGCAATGTTCGCAGTCGTTTCCTCCCTTCCAACGACCATACATTTTGTTTTGTTTTGTCTTTACAATCAATTAATCGAATTATAGTATTAAAAGACAGCAAATATTTTTTCATGTACCTACAAAACTATTGTATCTTGTAAAACAATTATGAAGAAAATACCATAATGTAATTTTTCAAGCAACTTAAGTCGTCCCATAGTCTTCGAACAACGACATAAAGTAAAAGAACAAAAAGAAAAAAAACACAGCCCACTCAGCCATGTAACAACTAATGAGACATCTAGTAATAACATTATGTTCTAGATTATTAATTTTATTAAATTAATCGTAATACAAATACTCCAACATGTACTGTACTATGTAATGTAATTAATCTTGTCTAAATAAAACAATAACATAACACATGTTTCGAATGAGTGTAACGGTTTCATATTAATATTATTACTAGCTTCGTTCTTTTTGTAGACAAATGAACTACAAGGACTAATGTTCGTAATAATGTTATAGAAATAGATTAACTGTGGTCCGATACAAAATAATGTTAGAATAAAATATCTGCAAGGCATTTTTAAATTGGACTATAGATATATCTATTGTTGTCATACTGCATAATCAATATAGGTATATAAATTCAGTTTTTTTGATACAAGAATTGTGTTGGAACATTTATGTTTTGTTTTTATAAATGTTTAATACAAATGTCTTGTAATTTGTGTTGTGTAATGATACCATTTTCCCTGAAGGATATTTTTATGACTCGTGTAACGGGATATCCCGCAATATAAAACTACAAACAGACATAATTACGTATGCACGATGACTTTTCTCTCACAGAATGTGCTTGAAATTTGCGTACCTACATAATATCTACGTAGACTAGCAGTGACGTGTCTATTACATCACATTACATGTGAGAATGTGTTTCTGTTCTGAGCAACTCGATACTTGGTATTTCAATCCACTCCAATATTATACGAAACCAAGAGATTATATCAAGTGGTATGAAAAAATCTTTTTTTAAAAGTTCGTCTTAGCGAAAGACTTCTCTTTAAAATAGTTAGAAAATAATATATAATTATTTTATATCTGTAAAAACCATCTCTATTGAAATGATTATGATAATGTCAAGTTTGTATAAAAACTCAAGTAGTAGTTTGAATCTTTACTTTAAATCAATATTATTTGTTGGAGCAGAGGTTGCTCCTTGGGTGATTATTAAAATACTAAACATTAAATATTAATATTGTTTATAAACTGTTATAACATCGTCATAATGGAGCACGGACACGTAGATAGTAATAGTGCCTCTCCTAGACACTTTGTTCCGGGATGTAGTGCGATGTTATAATATTATGCTTTGAGGGGCGTCTGATATTTAATAATAATAATAATAATGATGACATAGTAGTTTTATTGCAAAATAATATGGATACGTGGTCAAGTGCTTGTTCTTATCAGTTTAATAATAATACAGGTAAAATGAAGTCATATATAAAATAAAGTAGCAAAGACTGAGAAGAAATTAATATCTATTTAAGGTAAAATAGGTATGTTTTATAACAACACAGTACAGCGTATATTTCATTTATACATAACTTCTTTTGAGGAAGTTTGTGTTTAGCAAAATCATTAAAATATAGGAATTAAGTTTAAACAAATAAATGACCCTAAAATATCTAAGGTAAGGGGGGTTTCTCAACAGCGTTTTAGTCAAAATTTCACCGAGTATGTACCTTAAAAATATTTGCTCTTGAAATTACACTGTTTTATC
This sequence comes from Athripsodes cinereus, assembly GCA_947579605.1. Lineage (NCBI taxonomy): Eukaryota > Metazoa > Arthropoda > Insecta > Trichoptera > Leptoceridae > Athripsodes > Athripsodes cinereus. Next base: position 15,390,548 of record OX388317.1, on the reverse strand, counting down.
TTAAGAGCAATAAAAATCATACAAAAGTGGTCAGTACCTATAACAATTTTTAACAAAAAGAAATTTAGAAGGAATATCTACTACACAAAGACCTTAGTTTATTTTCAAGAAAATGTACTAATTCGACGATTTTAAGATAAAAGATAAGATTCTAGATTAAAACTACGCTGAAAGTCACCTCCTCCCCGTTTATAATGCGATTATCACAATGTTATTTACTTACATAGTTATAACCTAAAGGAAAATCCTCAAGGCGATGGGAAAGTAATAGTATGTAGTTGATTAGTCATGTATTATTGCCATAAATAGAATCTAACAAGACAATATCATGTATGAAAACAATAATAACAGGTATATATGAAATACAGGCCAGACATCAGTGGGAGGTAATAGAAGATAACAGAGTCTAAGATCGAACATAGGACTATAAAGTTAGTTCAATCATACTTCTATTAGATACAGTGAATTCGGATATGTTCAACAAATCGCAATATGTACCTATAATAATATTTTTGCATACACGTAATATACCTATATGTGCCAGTTAAAGTATTAGTTACGGTATTTCATCCCAAGATATTTCATATTATGTACACACCTACTGCCAAACAGTCATTTAATACCTAATATAAATATATGTACTACATAAATTGCACTATACTGCACATGAAACAATATGGTATAGGTACTATTTATTTTTAGTAAATTTAGGTTGAATTCGTGTTATGACGTAGTTGCTATGATAAATGTATTGGAAATTACAACAGACATCAGTGACGCCCATTCTTACAATTCCATATTCGTGTTAACCTTAACCTCTGGGAGTCTAGTTCATGCGGTGACTTCTGATCATCATCATTTACATCAAAACAACGGATCATCTTCGGCCTCACGTTCTTCGGAATCCTTTGTGTGTTCTCGAAAATGTGAGTAAACTATTTTCACACTGATGCAAACAAATAATCCATCGTACATTGCATTAGTAAATCCGTTGTATTCTTTTTGGTTCTAGGTATCTTTTTTTTAATACATATATTCATTTCAGTATAATGACTATGAAATGTTTTTAAATCGAGTTTAAGTAGTCACAAGTTAACAAATGTTAGATAGTTAAGGCCGCCCTTTAGAAAAACGGTAAAATATTCAATTTTCAAAAAGTTTGGTAGAAAAATCTCAAAACTTGTTGACCTTGCGAACACCCCCTGTCAATAATTTTTGAGGCTAAAGGGTGGCTTTAATATATGGAAATATGGTGTCCTGTTTATTCATCTTAAATAGAATGGCGCGACTTGTTACATTAAAATGTAAAATATTTTTACAAATTCTCTTTATAATTTTGAAATGTATTCTTTAACAAATTCAGTGCATAGTTGTGAAGTAAAATCATAATACAGCAATACATCTTAGTCATCTTGTATTATTTCACTAGTGCAAGACAAGTGTATCACTTACAACATAGAAAGCAATTACTCATCTTCTCACCTTTAAGAACTTCACACGCTTTGCAATTAGCATTACCATTATTTGGTACTGAGATTTACTAGAACACAACTAAGTACAACATGAACAACCATTCTGGTTTAAAATAATGATTATAATAATAATTAACGACATACAGAAAATAATACAACGTACGATGTGCTTAAAAACAAAGATAATCTAATTCCATGTACAATATATCACAAGAAACGGACAAAAACCTAGGCTTCACATACATTTACAAGTTGATACGAAAAAAGGCATGATCCATTAAATATTGAATAAATTTATCTAATCTGTTTTCTTATATTGTGAAAAGGGGTCATCCTTGTGAACGAAAGAACAGTACTCTTTCTGAGCAAATATCACTGAACAGTCGCAAAACGTTTCGCAAACAAGACCATTGTCTCTCCCGTATAACGTTTGTGACATTCTCATACCACCAAACACCCAAAATTCTTCTAAGATACTTTATTTCGAAACTAAGTATCTTCCGCTCTTAAGCCTTAGTTAGGTGCCAAGACCCACAGCCAAGTAGAAGGATTGGATAATACAGGCATTGAACATGGATCATTTCGCCCGGAGTCTGATTTTAGATGCCCTCCAAATTCTATCCATGTTACTGAAAGCCTAGCTGGAAACCGAGAAAAATTAAACAAGTACAATCCAGAAGTTTATAGGTTTTGGTGCAGGAATAATTAGCAATAGTATAAATCATGTTTTGGCTACTCCCTACAGTTAAACTTGTAAATGTGATTTAATAGTTTGTCTTCTTTATGACAGCTTCTCATACAAAAAGTGTGAATTTACTGAATCAATATTTCTTTGAAATCCTCAGGGTAAAAAAGGATCTAAGAAACTCAGATGCAACAAGTAGAAGTTAAATAAAACTAAAATAATATCCACAATCTGGCGTGCGTAGGATACAGGTGGCGTAGATGATTCAAGTCAGATACCTGGATGCTAATTTAATTTATGTAGTACTTATTCTCATAGTATGATCTTGAATATAATAAACTTGACGCTTAGTACATATAACGTGTCCCCCGAGGCACTTGTTTTATAGTTCAGTGCAATTGACACACACATGATCACTATGATTATAAATTTTCATATATCGTAACTTCTTGTAATGTTTCCAGCAGCCGACAATATCCCATCAATTATAATATGTATAGTAGAAAAAACGTTCAATTTTTTCTAATTAAACATTTTGCATGGTTCAAGAAAATTGCAAATAAATTATAGATATTTAAACATGTAAGTATGTGTGTGACTAGTGTAATTTGTTCCCTGAATGAATCAGGACTAATATACATCTTGTTATTTTTTGCTATTATTAAACTTAAGGTTTCTATGGGGAAAATTGATTTTATCCTGAGTATTGGGTTGCCATTTTTAATAAATTTTAAAAACTATAATATTAGATTTTTAGATAATTTATTAAATCCTTTGACAGTGATATATCTTAGTAAAATAATGATACTCGTACATAAATTCGTCTGATATCCAGAAATAAATATTATTTAATATAAACTTATTATTATTTTAATACAGATATATAATTACATATATACAATACGTATATAGTAAAATACGTAAGTACTCATAGACCAATACTAATATATAAAAAATGGATATTTAATAACAAAATTACATCCATCTGTAGTTAGTTATAGTAAAAATATTTCTTCTTCTCTTTATATGTAATGTTGGAGGTCTAGTTGTCGCTGTCCTTGTCACAAGGGGTAATAAACTAAGCATAACAGCAAGTAATATTGAATACTGTTCCATCCATAGTAAGATAATAATCTCTATACATCTATGCCGTCACAGATTATTACACAAATGGGGTATATCATGGACTTACCAGTGGTAGTGGGGTAGGTGTTGGTGTACAAAGTAAACATAAATAATATCGTCTTCTATGTGATACATTCAGAATAAGTGGTATACCTCATTGCCGTACTGAAGAAGTTATGCGTGTTACAAGTGATAATTCTCCATTCCTTACTATTTTCTGCTAATCTTTTTAATTGCCAGAGTTAATGTCGTTCATCACTTGATTCATGTAGGTGTCTCTTGGTCGGCCTCTATAGTTCTTGTCTTCGCTCATGCCCTACCCAATGGTTATCAGCAGGCCTGGGTGCCTTATGTTGTGGCCAATTCAGTTTGCTAGTTGTCGGCTATTATTTTTAAGGATTTGCCTAACTTTACCTACCCTGATCAAAACCTTTTCGTTTTCAACCGCGTCTTAAAGGCAACCAACTGTCCGCCTTCACTATTGCAGAGTAAAGATAATATCTTACTAATATGTACACAGATGGAGGACGTGTCGTTGTCGTCACATAGATGAATACAGTATAAGGAAACAACTGTAGTACATGAACAGTAGTAAGGAGTGATGTTTTAAATATATGTACTTGTTCTTATTAAACACTCGAATATTTGTAGAAAAAATGGAATATCTATTCTTTTCCATGGATTCTATGATGACACAGTAAAATAATAGTCAAGGTAACAAGACACGACCTTCAGAGAACACTGTGAAATGACAAACCACAACATTGCAACAAATACTAATAAAATCAAGCGATCGATAGAACAAACTATAACAGTAATACAGATAAAATTGTTGTTAATGCAGATAAAATTTTTTAAACTTCTTACAGTTTATAGCTACATTGTGTGAAGTAGCGGAATTGATGCGACGATGGTGACGATTCATTATTAATAAATGACCGTGAAAATCACAATGTTGTACGTGATTGTAAATAAGTAAGTAGTTTTAGGTGGTGATCCAATGATGATGATCAATAAACCGTTCATTCTGTTAAATCTCTTGACATTACTTACTTATAGAACTTGACATTATAATAATAATATTTTCATCATTGACAACAATAGAGACATAATAGAGTTACGAGAATTTAATAAAATAATTTATTTTCATTATGATGGTTATTGCGGTTTGTACGACATGGATCAATGAATAAAAAAATATTGTATTAATTTTTTGGTTCGAATTGATTCAAAAGCGTATCTTTATACATTTTACAAGTCCTAAATGTCTCTATTAAAAATTAAATATTTTATATCAAATATTACAGGTGATGTTCAAAATAAAACAGTTGTAAAGGGAACATCGAAAGCACAAATTTAAGCAAGTAGGTACATCTGTAATCATTATATTTTTGTTTTTTTTATGTATGCTCGAATTATCACCAGCTTCAGAAGCAAATTGAAAACTGCACTCTTCACCGGCGCCCTTGAGACGGTCTAGGGACTGTTAAAGGGTGTCAAAACAAAATCATCCAGAATCATCATCATGGTGCATATTTGTTTAACTTATTCCTGAACATAAGTAAATAAGCAATAAAATTCGACAATTAACACGTAGATACGCAGATAAAAAGAAATAGGTACGTTTATTATTTCTATAATCTTGAACAATAAGTTTGTTGTTAAAATCGAAAAATTTGTCTAAAAGTTTTCTAAAGTAATCATTAATTTAACACCTGTCTGTGAATCTTGAAAGCTTTCTAAGTCATTAAATTTGTTCAGTAGTTATTTTCAAACTTATTGCAAACACTAGCAGATTCTGTCAAGGAAATGATTATCCCGAGTGGTTAATAATAATAGAAAAATTCTTTGCAATAAGTCTAAACGAGATTACTTACTTGAACATGGAAACATTTATTATAGCCGCGAGCATCTTTGAAAATATTTGATATTGTTATTGCGACTGAGAGTTAGATAAACAATAATCCTATTCATATTATTATTATTTAACGCATGCGATATGAAGGTAGTAATATGTAGTAGTCAATATATATTGTTTTATTATAAGGTTGCGTTCAATTAACTTTATGGTTCAAATAATAAAGTTACGCAATATAAACTGACAACAGGACAGTGTTTATGATATTGCTTCAAGGGATATCACGAGCTACCAACTCTCTATATTGCAATGTAACGATAACAATATGATTAAAATAAATTCAATGATCAATATAAGACAGCTTTTTCTTACTACGACGATTTAAGACAAATATTATATTTTATTAAGCGACGTTCACGAAAATATTGTCAACAAATTGTTATTGAGTGTAGAAAACTTTTCTTAGATATTTCTTTAGAAGAACAAACAATTTAGAGAAGAATGAATACTCCAAATGAGTAAAAGTTTCAAATTAATTTAAAAAAAGTCAAATGATTGCTACGTCATTAAAAGATTACATTAATTCTCAAATAATAATTTACTTAAATTCAACAAGTGAACTAAATACTTGTTTTTAATGACCCTCACCAATTATGGAGTCCTTGGTTCAAAATCTTACATTGAAAAATGTGTCATTTTATTTAGTATAGCATCACGGCTTCTTCCACAAGTGGGGTAGCCAGTAACAACAGTAACCTTACTTTCAGAACATGCTCCGTAAAAAACTGTATTTTTAACAACAGATATAAGTAGTTTCCAACATACTCTTTTTTCGGTATGTGATATTAAAAACGAATTTTATTTATATTTCAATTTAAATTTTCAAGTCTAAAATATTACGAGAGAATATAATAAAATATGAAACACATTTCTAAAATAAATTTATGCGACGGGAGCAGCAATAACTCAGGATGCCGCTGAGTGCCAAGTTTATAATGATTACAGGATTACAAAATATGGACGATTTTAATAAGAACCCATATTTATGAATGTTAAGATTGTATTGAAACAGTGCTCATAAATAAAAAAGACACAATAAATAAATAAAACAACGAAGTTTTATAACACACATAAGTTTAGACGTACAAAAGAGTAATGGACCGATACACCTTACGAATATTTTGAGTGAACATTTTTCTAATAAACTAAAATTATTATATTTATATAATTATCGTATTAAAATATATGAATTCGACATGATCGACGACAGGTAGATACAATTACAAATTTTACCCTACATTCCAAAAGATTCTGATTGATATAATAAAACACATTTTTTTCTGTCTTAGTCATTAATAAACAGAATTTTCGTCAGAATTTTGGACATGGACATTTGTATCATATTGTGAGTAATTTTTCCACTCATTCTTGGGATATTCCATTTTTAGTACATTCTTTTCTGAGATAGATTTTTATTTTTTAAGAATAAGTTGCACCTATTATTACACGTAGCAAAATTCTCACTGAGAAAAATGCTGATTAATGTAATATATTATATAGGTTCTATATATGTGTGTGTGCGTGAGCGTGTGTGTTATGTTATGATTAAATAAAGTAAGGAAAATAATCTTAGAAACTAAAGTAAAGAAAATTGAGCGCTGAGACAAAGTATGGTGAAAAATGGTTCAGTCTACCTTGGTACGGGCTCATGCCCAGTTAGGTAGGTTTTTATGACTTTTATATTTTTAATACTGCTGTACAAATGAAAGAATACATAAATATATAAAACATTTGAATAACAAAATACTGCAGAGAGCAAAACTGAATTAACTGTATCCGAATGAATATTCGAAATATTCTTATGACCTACATTGTATAACTGAAGGATAACGGAAAAAGACATTTTGTAATTAAAGAAATGACAAGAGTATAAATTATTTTATTTTAATTATGATTGCAGAGTAATTAGTAAATAACACACTTATTCAATGCACAATTAATATTAATTAACATAGTAGGTACTAATGATTCCATAAGGTAAAACACATACTTACAAAAAACGTTTGTAAATAACATTATATCTATCAATATGTTCTAGTGTCCAAAGGTAGGTAGTTCACATTTTTTTAGTGAAAACTTTTATTACTTACTTTCAAATGCTGTGATGAAATTCGGGAATAAAAGTTGTAATTAAAAGTTGATATTTTCAACCGACGGTACTTGGTGGAAATTCATGTTGAATTAATTAAAATAAAACACTTATTTGTAGTATATCCACGGTGACTTTTTATTGGACCCGAGCCAGCTTTCAAGAGCTTCCGCTCTCATCATCAGGCTGGCGAAAAGCCTGCCTGATGATGAGAGCGGAAGCTCTTGAAAGCCGGCTCGCGTCCAATAAAAAGTCACCGTGGATATACTACAAATAAGTGTTTTATTTTAATTAAAGTTGTAATTAATAATATGACATGCAAAAAGAGATTTTCTTCTAAGTATTTATTAACTTAATTTTCTATTTGTGACTTTTATTATGAAATTTGAGAACAAAAGCAAGAACCAATAAACATATAAGTAATTCCGCGTTACTTCCGCAAGTTTCACGATTACAACCAGTGAATAAATTAGGGTGTGAACCACAAACTCGTGACCGCGCTGTGTATCAGCTGGGACGGACCACGGGTACTGTTCTGTAGGCCCCAGGCTTGCAAAATCTCCATAGTGTTTGCTTTTGACTTGAAAACGATGAGCATAACTGTAATAAGGTGATTTTTCATTTTAACTCGTAAAAACTCTGCCGGTTTACGGTTATCCATTTGTCAAGAAGTCTATAGGTCAAGCGATATATTTAATTATTAAATGCAAATAATATATGTCAGATTTCGCATTCGTAATCAAATACAACGGTTAAAGGTCTTATTTCGAATTTAAAAAAAATACTTTATCTAGAAGACCGTTCACATTTGGGAATAAATCATATTTAGTAAGCTATATTTTATTGTAATTATTTTGCAAAACTCATAAGAACATTTGATGCAGGTTTTAATAATATAATGCAGATGTCAATATAATGAAGGCTCTATATGTGTTTGAGTCTACAGGCTTCCATTCTTATACATGAAAGATGCCGTGATGAGATAGATGGATAAAGATGGTAACACATTATGACGTCCTAACATATTTTAACTCGTGTTATTAACACAAGAGTATGAATAATATTATACCAAGGTCTTGTTGATAGTACACTTGATATTATGGTAGAAATGGCATTAAAATAACAACTCATTTTGATATCGGACAGCTCCTCCCGGGAGCCTTCTGAATATGTGTTATTCTCGGAATGTGATCTGTATCAGTGCAAGTAATACTACACACTAGTTACTATAATAATATGCAACATTCGCAGTTCACACCCCATCTGTGAGAGCATTTTAACATGGTAGGTACGTATTTACCATAATCTGATTATAAAGGAATAACTAGAGTTGTAACATAATATTAATCACCGCTATATTAAAAAAATATCTGCCAATAAGGCTGAAGATCTGGCTTATGCACCACACACTTTGGGAGAACAGTGTCACTTTTGAGAATTTCAGTGTTTTCAGGAAGGCCATGTACATGTTTGACCAAGTTACAGGTGAAAGTATATTTGTATGCAATACATTCTGTAAAGGTTCCTTGTCTACTAGTGATAATATTAACACTGTTTTCGTTAAATCAGAGAGATAAAAATAATGAAACAGTTACCATAATATTAAACCTTTCTAGCCACCAAAATATTTCCATGAGAGGAAAAGTCAGTGAATTTCGATTTGTTTATTTTTCGGACTCTTTCGGGAACGCAGGACAGAATATTGTCTATTCCATTCAGAGCGTCTCTGCGCCAATTGAGTCACCTCTTTCAATAACATTCCTAGCGCTTTGATGTCGTTGTCATATGAATATGTTCAATCATATGGATGAAAAAACATTGGTCATTTTGGTCAACTATCACTGGAAATTTTCATAGCAAGACTCAACCAGAATCATCGTCTCTCCGTATTAAAGAGACTAAAGATCATTGCTGTGTGCGCATATGCATAATATAATTTGTGCCATGCTCATACCATCTAACATCGAATATTCTTCTGAGATACTTCTTTTCATAACTTACATAGTATCTTTCGCTCTTGAGTCTTGGTTAGGTGTCACGAATTACAGCAATATAGAAGGATTAGGATAATATAGGCACTGAACAGGCGGCATTTCGTCCTAAGATTGATTTCAGATGCCCTCCAAATTCTGTGTATGTTATTGAAAGCCCTGAAGGCAGCTCCTATGCGGATTGGCAATTCTGATTGAAGATCACCCTCTGGCGTTAAAGATGTTATTTTTAACATTGTATGTTTATAATTTAATACCATTAAGGAAAGGCACATAAATATTTTAATCACTGTTCTCCGTAATACGGATACTGCAAGTTAAACAAGACTATTAGCAGCCGGGTTATCTGAATACATTTCATCAGTGAAGTGGTGTGTAATGTGAAGGCAAGTATTGCAGTAAGATGCGAGTATACCTAATAGGTACACTGCTTCCTCGTCCGACCCAACCATATCTCGCCTTCTCCTCTAGAAGATAGACGGTAATACTGGGAGCTAAGTATATCATAAAATATTACGGCAGTTTAATTATTATAATTTAATAAAGTGAATTATCGATAATAATAATAATAATAATAATATAACATGAAAATATTTTATAAATAATTTCTGTGAAGCACCCGGCGAAGAGTTGGTCTCCTACTCTTTTTCGAAGGTTTTCGAGTGTTCCGTATGAAGCAGGTATTCGAAAAATACAGTTTACATTTTAAATTCAGCGACGAGGTTTGTCACTCATTCTGAATTACTTTTTAATTAATATAGTTTTATTTTTTTAAATGAATAAAGAAAATAAAATTTTTGAAAGATGTACCTACATAATTCTATAAGTGGGATAGCCAGCAGACCAGCTGCATGTAATAAAAATGCAAGCTGTCTTCTCCATTGAAAAATTACTTTGTAATAATCAAAATGGTAAATGTAAGTGCAACCATAAAAAAAATACATGACTAATTTGAGTTCTTTGATTTCTGATTGATTTTTACACATGTATTTGGATGTTGATAGAATCGTGTCATAAAATTTATATGAAAGTGAATTTATAAAATCAGAAAATAGTATTCAATATGTGAACTAAAGTCGAAACATCTATAGATACTCTGAAATATGTATATCATACTATAATATTATAATCTAATACAAATGTTATATGAATTTAGCGCTAAATAGGCGGCTAAGAATGCGCTTTATGACCGGTTGTGTACACAATCCATTTTCCATAATTTTATATTCATTTAATAACAATATTAAAGCCAGCATTATTATAGACAATATGCGATCTTTATTCGCGCATATCACAATATAATAATATGTGTACTAAGACGGTGTCGGCTGACTTTATTATAAAACACTTTACAATATAACGCGGTGTATTATGACGTTTAAAAAAAAACTCTTAACGATCCGCAGAGCACCGTTTTAAATAATTTCATCGCCGATAGCTGATATCAAAATATAATATACAAGCATTAATGGTTTTACAATATTCAACAAGACTCATAATATTATTACTGAACAAGCAGATTCTTGAACGGTAAGAACAATGGGTTCAAAGATTACTATCGAGCAATTATTGGCTTGACCGCAATCTGGTCGTTGTTGAAAATGCATTCTAAAAATAATAAATCAATTTCAGTTGATGTAATCTCATTGTTAAATTGAATGAACAAGAGGTTAATACAATTTCATTATCCGATGGGTATCTAATTACTCATTAAGTTAGACAGTACAGAATATGGACACAATACAGAAACAATACTTTGATATCAACTTAAATTATTTTGTACGGCAAATTACACGGTATTTTCTTTTTATGTCTTTGAAATGTAAATCAAAGAAAACAATGTCAGTGATTTGTATGATGATATAATAGAACAACACTTTATAAAGTCGAAGAAAATAAATGAATCAGTCATTTGAGAAACAACATAAGTCAGGTTCTTAGCGAATTTTTTTTTGGATTTGGGTCCTTTTTCTTGAAACGCACGTTATTTCATTTAGAAACCACGTAATTTTTACCTATTTGATAAAAATTGAGCTGATTAACTCGGCCAGTCAATAGAAAAACAACACAAGTCAGGATTTATGTTGTAACTACACTAAATTTTTTCGTGTCGATTCACAGCTGACACTTGACGCCAACCACTAACGTGGGTGAAAATTATGAAAAATAGTGATTTTTGGTTGTTTAATAAATAATCTGGAATGAAAGTGTTGATTTTTATTCCCTGAAATGGTGTTCATTTTAGAAACAACATAAGTCAAAGGTTTAAAATTAACAAATTAATATACAAATAAAATATTTTGACATAAAATAAAGGTTTATTTTTGTATTTTGTGTTCATTTCACACACTCAAATCAAAGTAACATTTTGATTTGAGTAAGATATCGACATTTCATTCAAAATTTTATAAGAAACAGTTTTTCTGTGATTTCTGAATAGTTTGTATTGACCTACTTATGTTGTTTCTCAAATGACCGATTCAAATGTTTTGTTACTCTTGAAATGAGAGACGCTTATTTTCGAATGAGTTTATACAATATTGCCGATTGGCGTTTAAATCAAGATAGTTTATTCATCAAAACAAACTAATGCACCACTATAAATGGTAGTTAATGTAAATGGGTGATTACAAATACTCGTTGCCGCGCTGATTCAATGTTTAAACATCATTTTATAAATCTACAATCGGCGCCGATGCCTGTTTGATTATTCAGATGGGAATTACTACTAACACTCTATAATGCAAAAGGAAGAACATCGAATTGTCGATGCTTACATAATTCACAGATCAAATAGAGAAGGATATCTTTATCGAATTATATATTATAGCAATAGTAAGTGGTAGTTGTATAGTGGATGTAAATTTCATTTTGATAGAGTTATATGAAATCTATTCATTGATACTGAAATGAAATCATCAATACAATTTAATTTGATACAGTTTGAAGACTTATATGGTTTTTTTTATAAGTAGAAGTTTATTATCAAAGGTTAAATGATATAAATAGAACTAATCATGGGAACTTCATACCAGGGATGTTGCGGATGTCGATTTTTACACATCCGCGGATGTGAATGCGGATGCGGATTTTTGAAGGCTCACATCCGCGGATGCGAATGCGGATGCGGATGTTCAAGATGTTATAGAAAAAAAATAGGAACTATCTTAGTTGGTTGGCCCCACTGTCAAATATGTGACGAAATTTTTGCTACAATGATATTATGATTTTTTGCCAAACATTTTTTACTTTTTTGTTATTTGCAAAAATAAAATAAAACCGGCTAAATAAAAACGCGTCGGATCTTGTCACCAATTTTTTCGTTCCCATTGGTTAATGTCAAGTGCGAACGGCACGCGCCATTCGCCAGCCCCGCCCCATTTCTTTCTTGTCGCAACTTGTCTTACATCCGCATCCGCATGAACATCCGCATCGATTATTACGGATGCGGATGCAGATGTCCAAATACATGCGGAAGCTCCGCATTTGCGGATGCGGATGCGAATATTCGCGACATCCCTGCTTCATACAAACAAAATAAGTAATCCAACTATTGGAAATAAAGACTTCATGTGTGTCATATTTATAATGATGGAAGATTCACTTGAAATGGGAAGTTTTAGTGTTTGTACAAACCTGCTACGGTTATTCTTAATTAGATTATAAAGCAGCTTATGCATATTTTATTTATACAAAAAAAAAATAGAAGATGATTGATAGGCATTGTGTAAGTAAATCATTCGGAATAATAAGGAAAATCAATTAGGCGCAACTTGTAATTGATCAATATGCGCAACGTTGATAAATCAGTCAGCCGTGTGAATTGATAGTTAATATTTGTTATACGATATTACACTTAGCAGTAATGAAGACATGCGCAGACAATGATCATTAACATAACCTTTAATGTAATTAATGGTATCTACCTGCGGTGCTTGTCTTAATTAATAAATCTTTCGTGTTATGGTCATACTTAATTAGTATCAATCACGAGACACGCAGAATGTTCTTATAATAGAAATACCGCATACTTACGCATTTACAACGTAAGAAGATAATATGTACTTGAATAAAATCGTTGTTCGAATAAAAAATTACCTTTTTTAATCGTGATGAATGAACCAAATGTGGAAATTCTTGTTAATAAATTGATACTTGAAAAAAGTCTCTTACTTATGTATCGGTCCGATGACAAATATTTGAACAATACAGTTATCCTGTGTCTACATCGTTAATCAATCTTGAACGAAGTATTTCTTGTTGCATACGTAGTCGATAAACTCAATATGGAATTGTGTCGACAACTATATATATGCGTAGGTACATTTATATTTAATTATTAACTATTATTGTTTTTATTAGATGTGTCGATTCCAATATTTGATTTTTTGCAAGTTTACTGTTATATGGTATTAGTCAGATTTACTGATATAAAATAATAATAAAATACTTATCCTACTGCGGACTAAATTGACCAATTCTTAGAATTATTTAAAAGGCGAGACAAATTCCAATATAATTTACTCGCATATTATTATATTGCGGCAATCGTAGGTGGGAGAGAACACTTCAATTTCCATTCTAGCAAAATGTAATAACTACATAAACATATACCTAACTAATAGTTGTATCGGGACTGCAGAAATAAACAGAGGCAAGTGCAATTACAATATTGTAAATAGTGTTGAGATGTTATCGTCAATATGTAAATAAACGTTTGTTGTTGTTGGGGACTTGGTATTTTTACATTTACCAAGTAGTAACAGTATCCACTATTAGACTTGTTGATACAATGTAATAGTTTCGAGTGTTGTTGTTCAATTGTAAGTGGCGCTGTTTGGAAGTGTGGAACTAACAAAGATTTATTGTATTATGCATTAATAGAACTGCAGGTATTACAATTATGTAATATTATACAGATAGAGAAAACGATATACATAGAATGTATTGAATAAAATAATACAATATACATTAAATATCAATGAAACAAATTTATTCAATTACCAAAACGGCTAGGATTCGGTAATTATTAAAATCGATTCACACGTTTAAATTGATTCGCAATAGAATATCTTACTTGTTTTCTACAGAAAATTAAAATGTTTTACGAAATTGAAATATTTCTCGACTGTTGTTTATGGGATAGTAAGTCAATTTTTGTCTCTAAACTTGTCACAAGAAGAATGAAATAATTTATTTTCTTTGAACACGAAATAATCAAGTTCAATTATTTCAATTAAGAATATCAATGAGAATCTGAAGAATTATTATTCGAAGATTATGTTTCAGATTATTGATTACAATGGCGGTGCAGAACACCTTTCGCTGCTACTACATACAGTAAGAAAACATACTATACCATCCGGGCATATCCCACAAGTGGGGTACCCAGCGGACTAATAGCAAGTTCGCCTTTTGACCTCGTCAAAATGAAATCTATTTGTATTAAGTAATACCTAATAGTAATTGCAGTGTTCATACAGATTGTGGGTTAGTGCAACAATATTTACCTAGTATACCTATAGGTAGGATAAAATGTATTATTTATTATAATGTAAGAAAACATATTGTATGTAATAGGTAGATGTACGTGGTTGATACAATGGGAAGATAGAGGGCAGTGTTGTGGTGTATGGTGGATCCAGTTCGGACACGTCACAATCCGTTAATATGCTAATTATTAGACACAACTCGTGACCCGAGGTGCAGCAGTCAGCATAATATTATTATAGTACCTATAGGCTTTATACTCAGAAGACTGTAGATGGATTCCCTTCCCTTATTCTCATGGATAAGCCGTAGTTGTATAGGTATACTTATTTGTAGTACAACACAGATATCACCATGTTACCATACTACACTTACTGATGGTGCTGATGCCATCCATAGCCAATGTTCTCACAAAGATTGTATGTAATAACATTGTCCCATTCACACGCGACCGATGTTGTTTGGAACTGCAAACAAGTAGGGTTAAGCATGAAGGTCGATAACAGATAGCTACAACGATTTTTATTAAGAATTCCCTTGGACACATACGAATAATGCAAATGAGACAATAGTAGAGTCAGTAGAAATCAACGAGTGGTTGATAATAAGAAGAACAAAACTTCAATCGGCAAAGAAACGTTGTATTTTAAATATCTACATACTTCTTGATATTTTTATGGGGTACTGATAATTACCTACATATTTTTCACTGTCGACTACAAGCATCTTCCACTCTAGTCCTCAAACAGAACAAAATTTTATGTTATGCTCTGGGTCTTCTATAAAATATAGTTACGACTAACTATTTCAATACTTATTTATTTATTATATAAGAATTAATCTTTAAAATTTCAGCCAGATTTATAAGCTCTGAGTAAATTGATTATTAATTACAAATACGCTTTATTAATTATTCATATTTGCCATGAACCTTCAATTAACAGCATTGTACATTATATAAGGACATAAGCAAATCATACGATGTAGATACAACACACGAAACACGACAATACTTTGATACAAGCAAATAACATAACAAGGTTTGTTGATAATAAGGGTAAATACATATCACTACAAGACTTCTATGTACAATATATTGTAGGTATTATTACCTGACAATATTTAGTGACTATGTAAGTATTAGCCATTGTAATGTATAATTAAACACGTGTCCCTGTTATGTACAAGTACGTATTGGGAAGTGGAGCCGTCTGGTGTAAGAACACTAATTGAAACACTTATGTTAGGAAAACAATACAACTCTTATCCTTATGAGAAATACAAATAATATTACAGAAACTGTTACATTGGAGAAAATTTACATTATGTATTTCGCACAAATAATTATTTTGTATTTAATACTCGTGGAAAGCAGAGAAAGGATTTAATTATATCATCTAAACTTATGGACTTACACCTACGTTTAAGAAAACACAATATACCTAATATTAACAATACGTATTTGATTCTGTTTACAAATTTAATTTACACCAATTCTTTCAATCAAGATAAATTTGGCTTTAGTATATACTTAATTAGATTCAAAACCCCCTTACAGCAGAAAATGATTGTTTCGGAGGTGAAATTTATTGATGAGAGAAAGTACGTAAGTAATTATTTTCTCAAATTTTCTGAATGTACCATAATATATTACACTTCACTAAGGCGCCAAAAATGTAATAAAATTTCTTTACGAATACGAAGAATATTTGGGTAAGTTGAATGATATCGTGCCTTTGCAATAAACTAGCAGTCTGCATATTGTTTGCATTTCATTTGATCATATTTCTCTATGATATTGTTTGTAATCAATGTACAGTAAAAAAATAATTAATTACTTTTCGAACCCAGTAAATTTACTAAGTAGATATAATTAATTACCAACAATCTTATGAATACCTTTTAGTAGTAGTAGTAGAAGGTAATTTATTTACAACACGTTTGCTGTGTAGGACAACAAACCGTTTAATGATTAGACTTATGTATTCACAAAATATAAATAACTAGAATCCACTTCATGGATAGAAGAAATTAGTATTGTTTGTTGAAATAATAAACCTACTTCCAACATACTGCACATCTGAATATGTATGTATTGTACATAGGTAGGAGTAGGTTGTCTTGTTCTTCGTGCCAACAAAATATCGTGTGAACTGTGATGTTATATTGGACTACTATGATAATAAGGAGTGAATAATGATCTAATAAATATTCCTTAAGCATTAGTTGTATCGGTAAATACAGTTTATCGGTGAATAATAATAATTATTATTATCATAAGGTGATATTGGAACATCGATATCGTGTCCACTTTTGACATTGCAAAACACGTACAACATTCTTGTAATGGTGACGGGAAAATTATTCGAATTTTATAATTATTCGAAAGGCAATTATTCGAATGGCAATTATTCGAATCCACAATTATCAGAAAACACAATTGTTCGAATTTATACGTCATATTGGTAACAACAATTATTCGAAATACAATTCTTCGAACTTATCAAAATTAAATTAATTTAGGTTTATATAAAATGGTTCGAAGAATAGGATTTTCAAACAAATGTTAGTCGAACAAATAACTTTCTATTTATTGTAATTCGAATAATTGATAGTCGAACAAATGTTATTCGAATAATTCTTTTTTCGAATAAATGTAAATTCGAACAATTGTATTTCGAAGAATTTTCATGTAATCCTTATAATTATGGACTATAAACAATATGTTATGAATCAGCAATCATTTATGCATTTATAATTAATTATTTTTGATAATCGTACAAGACATTTTTGTGTAGGGCTAAATAGATATTTTCGGTGAGAAGCGTGCAAATGAAAGCATAAAATAACCTTAATTTTTGCAGATTTAGGATGCTTTGAAAATATGCAAAGCACTTATATTTAGTACTTACGAACCAATAACTTAAGTTACTAATTATTATTAAAAAGTTTCCCAATATTTCCGAAAAATTATACTATACTATACCATCACGGCATATCCCACAAGTGGGGTAGCCAGCAGATCAGCTGCATGTAAGAAACATGCAAACTGTCCTCTTCGTGCCAATATAAAATCATGAAAAATTATCATGACTATTTTTTTCCATTTTCATCTTCTAATCAAATATTAATATCTTGGGTTAGTTGGAAGAGATCGCGCCTTTGCGATAAACTCGCCCTCTGTATATTGATTGTATTTAATTTAAATGTATACCTTTTATGTAATTGTTTTTTTATCAATGTACAGTAAAGAATGAATAAATAAAATAAATAAATAAATAAATTAACAAAAAATTTCTTCTTTTTCAGATTGTTGTATCATTGCTAACTAAACGCTGTTAGAGGTAAGTTTTTGAATCAGTTTTTAAGTGAATAAGTAGAATAAACTTTTAGTCAAAATATATTCTGGTTTCTGAGTAACATCGAGTTCATAAAAACATCGATAAATTATACATCAATAAAAGAAATATAATTAACAAAAATAAATTAAATGTAAACAAAAAAGGTAATGAAAAAATGCGGTGATTTTATCACAAAGGTGAGATCAATTAATTAAAATGATCGAAGATTTATTCAACGATTTTCTTGTAATTTATAATTCAATTAGTAGTCGTAAATAAGTATAAGACTCCGTTTAATAAGATAAAATATTATAAGAGAAAAAGTTTCGTAGGATTACGATCATTAATCTTCACATGCATTTTGTATATCTGTCAAAATAAATTAATTTTATTCGATCCTTCTTTATTACGTGTATTCCCTTCAATGTATAGGCGATGGTGCTTAAATGAATTTGTAGGAATAAATATAATAATATGAAACATGTAGTTAGTTAAAGCTATGGTGCATCTTTAATACCAAAACACAACTCTAAAGATACATCGGTATCTGTTTATAGGGTTGTCGTTAAATATTTTCATTGAATAATAATACTTATAATATTAGGAAATAGGCAAAAACCTAGCAAAGATACCTATACTTTATGTACAGGAACATTGTGGTAGTTTCACAACATTAATCAGGTATTAGTATGTATACATTTTTTAATTTCAATATTTATGGAGCAAGTTGAAGACATCCCTCTTCAAACATAGTTTCCTGCGCCCTTGAGATGGATGCTCCACTAAACGGCACCGAATAAATCATCCATCATACATACATACATTAAAGTACAATTTGTTCCTTATTTTAAATAACAATTAAGCATGTATGCAACGATTTTTGTATATCAAACATATACTATAATCTTATATTTAGTTTTTGTCTATGGTATGAAATTTATTGTAGGTACCTACCTAAAATTTATGAAAATCCCACAGAATTAAGAAAACGACGCAATTTTTTATATTTATAAAAATATATAAAATAAAATCCAGCAGTAACCACAATCAAAAGATTCGTTTGTAATTTATTTCGAGAGAGAGCCCTAAGCTTGTGTATTGAATTCTTTTAATACCGTACAAATTTGAACACCCAAATGTTAATATATCATGACTGCGATGTGTAGTAGGTACACAAAAGTGATCGGGTTGCATGTAAAAAAAGGATTCTGGTAGAAGTGTGGAGTCAATATATAAGTTATTATATAATGAGATATAATGATATGCATCTACCCCCTGCAGTCCAGTACAATAGGGATGTAAAGAGACGGCGATAGTAACGGGAGACCAGGACACAAAGGAAGTGATTTAGGAAGGCATTCCTGTGCCTATATCATTCTCTATGACCTTTTAAACTGGTTAGGATAGGATAAGTACTGACGTACAATAACCATGTTACATAACAAGAATTTTTCTAAAGGCGAAGGTATATTATAACAAGTCTATGTAAAAAACTATAATGTTTGAAAGTTGCCTATGCATCAAATTCATATGTTTATATTTACAAAACTCAAAAGTATAATTCTTCATCGAATACATTTTGTGTCTTAATGGAAAAAAATAAACAGAATGTTTAGAAAAATGTTACTATACATCCACTAAATTCGTACAGTTTTTCATGTGTTATTGAAATCAATATGTAGCACAAAACTCCTAGGTTGAATTTTTTGTACTGTTTAAAAAGTATATGAATATAGGTGTCTAATAATATAATTGTGAATCATTCAATGATTCCATTTAAAGGACTTACCGTGACGGTGTGAGGGAATTCTAGACATTACAGTTTCATTATACAACACGGCGATGTAAGGTTTAATTTAGTTCACAATCAGGAACTCCCATATTCATTGGTATGCTAATCGATAGAGTGCAATACATTCATGCATGAGAGATGCATGTAAAATTAACAAGTGCATACCACAAGAGTCAACCTGGAGTCAATATTATTAATATTCAACAAGATACTTGAGTGTTATGAACGGCATATTATTATAAACAAAAGCGTTAGATTAAAATTAATTCCAGTGCATAGCGATACTATAGAGTGATTTTACTATGAATTTATCAATGTATAATAATTATTGTTATATGTCGCCGGTCGCAAGGGAAGTGATAGAATTCTTGTTCGTAACAGAATTCCAACTAATTGCTTAGCATGCGTTGTATTAGAAATATAAATTAGTTATTTCAAGTATTGATAAATTAGAATATGGACGTCCTTATATCCATTTATACCTACAGGACGCGGAAGGCAAAACGGACACAATAGTACCTATTAATAATTCAGTTCTTAGATATTATTATTATTATGTATCGATCCTTATTAGTAGGGTGTAGCGCCAGCATGCATGAATGCACATAATCTAAAAATATATCAAAATAGATAAATATCGCGACTGTCGATCATATCGCATTTTGTAATCGTTTAATTTATTAACTATTCGTGAACAAATTTATAATTCTCCATACTCGAACAATTGTGTTGTGAATGACATAGAAGCATAGATATACCGATATATTTTCAACATTATTTTGCATTCATCTGTGTAAAACAACATACTTTCTTATGTTTTAGGGTGAAAATGCTGGTTGTTCGCTTAATCAATTATTTCAATACGAATTTCAATAACGAAAATCTTTAAGGTTATGTGGAAGAACGTATAATTTTGTACAAGAACATTGTATAATTATCATAACTTATTCCACACGTTGGTATTGCTAATTTTAAATTTAGTGATCTATTATCATCCATCTGTAAAATTTCAAAACATTTTAGTGTCATAAATATCAATTTGAGGTAATCAAATTTAATATAATCGAATACCTGCTATCGTGTGGGTATAATTACTTAAAAAAAAACTTAACGATCTAAGTAAATAGAGTAACAAAACGGTAAATTTATTATTTGTTTTATTTTACTTACCTTATATGCCGACCTTATATTATATTCATCAATATTCAACAACTTTTTGCAGGATTAGCAGGGTTTAGCAGATTGACCAGGACGATGACGAACTAAGAAATGACGAACGAGATAAGATTGATTACTCTAATATATTATACATAAGTCGAGAATATGATAAAAATGCAAAAGTGAATTTCATTAGTAACAGACGTACGATCAAATCTCATGTCGTTGTCCTATCAAAACAATAGAATACGTAATAATAGAATAACAATAATAAGAACTAGGTACATGATATAAAGCCATTTTAATGTAGTGCAAATATTTATATAATAGCGATGGTCCATGATTGTAAGACAATTGTTACAATACAGACATTAAAACTACATTAGGATGTTTGTAGTAAACTGTTTTTGAGTTATAAATTAGAATCGTAATAAAATAAGTGATTTTGGAATATTTAGAAAAATGTAAAAGTATATATATAGCTACATCCGCTTAAAACAGCTGATATTAATCATCAAATCATCTGATTTCATCAACGATCCCGGATATAAATCCTGTTTGCCTATACGGACAATTCTAAAAGTTGAATGGAAGTAGATAGAAAAGTGACCCGCTCCTTCCATATAGAACAGATAGGATAAAATTACATGGATACCGTGACGATATTGAGGAGTATATGTATTTGGATTTATAGAGAAAACTTATGTATTTGTCTCTTATCAAAAAAAATCACTCACATTTTCAGTGTAGTGTATAGAAAGTATAGACGTAGATATAAATGTATGAAAAAACCAAGAAACTTTATAAATCATTTGATTCAGTTTAGAATGTACATAAACATGAAATTGTATAAACAATATGAATAGTTTATTTAAACTTCAATTTATCATTTTGACATGAAATATATATAATCGTCAATAGAATCGAGTTGCGGGTGACGCGATGAGAAAACGCTATCATAAATCTAATAAAATTTATCAATAATCAATACAGAATCCCCCATTATTATTACGGTATCGGATAGCAAAACTGTTACAGAATCAATAACATTATAAACCATTACACCAGCACCTAGACAGCTCGTGTTCACTACTACTATTATGATAAGTCTAACATGGTGAACTAATAGGACGGACGGGATGCTGCTTGCTGCCTTAGTGAGCGTTGTTCCCACGAAGAGACCCAACGTTCAATAGAAGTTATCGGTAAGCTCACAATAATAGCACAAACACTTTATCCTTGTGGACGCGTTATTATAACAACTATTTGAACTGTTATTATACAGAATCGTTCAAAATGTCCAATAATATCGGTACTAAGTTCTATTTCATATTGCTTGTAATTGACACAAGAGAGATTAGTCAATAAAAGGCGGAATACGTTTTGATTTTGATTTGTATGTCCTTTAGAGAATTATGCCGCTAAAACTACAGTCTAATATATCGCTGCACAAAAAAGGCAATCTACAAATTCATTCGACTAATCCGTCTTATAAGATTTAGACAAACTTCATAAGTCGTATGTTTGTGATAAATATGAAAACTTGACAAGAAATCAATAGTTGAAAAAAAAATTCCATAAGATATCCTTAAAAGTTTGAGCGTGAGATGTAGGTATTTATTAGATTTACTGCTCAGAAAATTCTTTAGCATAAAAATACTTATACGGTAACCTGAGTTTTTCTGATGAGTAATTTCTTATTTTGTAACTCAATACACAAAGATAAGTTTTCAACAGTCTGATCATCCGATTTAATATAAGAGAACCAAATGTGACGTGTGCAAAATACAAAGTTGCAGTACAATAAGAAATAATTGATGGTTTGTGTTTCATTTTATCACTCGTATTATCTATCTACCATCTGATATATAAACCATATCTGTCTGATGAGATTACATTATAAGTTGCTTAAAGAATGGTTTTCCCACAAATGGTTAACAATGTATGAATTGTGTTATATTTGAGTATAAAATAAATGCAGGCAAAGGTTTAATTGTAATTGTCGGAGTAGAAATACACCTTCTATCAAGATACATAATTTTATAGGTACCTACTTATTTGCAGAAATTAGCGTTTTTCTCAAATTTTCTCTTCTACTGTTGCATGTCTTCTGCTTGTTCTTTTCTACTGTTTTTTGACTTTATTGTAAAAAACTTCATATCCATAGCAATTTTATAACTTCTAATTAAATTCCATGGGACCCACGCATCTTGAAAAGAAGATCATGTATGATACATTGTATGACAGTGATAGAAATGAAAATTGTAAGCAAGGATAGGATTATTTTTGCCTACCTCGCAAGAGAAGTGATATTATGATGGCGATGACGATGATTTAAAACATTAATAATATAAATTGAAGTCTTTACAAAAGTGAAAGTTAATAAAATGGGACATATATATAGGTATTATAGATAGGCCTTTGGGATGACCCTTAGATTTGAAGCAAAAAAATCACAGTTCAACCAGTTCTTCTAACATACAACTCTCCATAGTTTTAAGTACAAATAATAAAATAAAACAAATGTATAAAAATATGAATCGTATAATTTTTTTAAAACAATAAATTTTCGAAGTGTCAGAAATACCAGGTGGTAATTTATCAAGGTGTGAAATAAGTTAATTGCTTTATTGTCATTTATAACGTTCAATCACCGCTTTCAACAAGAACAACAGGTGATATGCAAATATAACAATAGACAGACAGTGATATAATAACAATGAATGCTGAAGTTTACTCCTACTATTACATAGTAGGCACGGTTGAATGCGTTATGATTTGTTGTACCTACCTGCGTAGATGTCTACGTAGATGATTTGCAATAAATAATAATAATGATTTAACGCGTGCTATGAAATCATTAACATACAGTTAGTATTATCAGTATTATAAGTGACAGACGTACAATCAATTACATACTCACAATATTAATACTAATTCAACAACTCAATTATGCATGTCTATTTAACATTAAATATTGTTTGCATACAACCTAAAATACAACAATCATAATAATTGTTACATATATTATATGTTATGTAGACATAAAAAGTAATAAGGGTAACATTTAAATTGTTGATTAAAATCCAGTAAAATGCAAAAATTATATTTAACATAATAATATTGTATCGGGCGGCCGGTGTGACGCGGAGGTAACGTTCTTGCCTTTGAGTTACGAGATTCCGGGTTCGATTCCCGGCCAGGGCAGATTGAGGAATGACCTTTTTCTAATTGTCCTGGG
Organism: Athripsodes cinereus; assembly: GCA_947579605.1. Classification (NCBI taxonomy): domain Eukaryota; kingdom Metazoa; phylum Arthropoda; class Insecta; order Trichoptera; family Leptoceridae; genus Athripsodes; species Athripsodes cinereus. Next base: position 15,366,246 of record OX388317.1, on the reverse strand, counting down.
TCTGGGTGTTACATGTATATGTGTTAAGTGCATTGTATATATGTGTATCGTCGCGATTGTATCCACAATACAAGATTTATATCTTAATTTGGGACTAGCTCGATCTGTGTGAATTGTCTATATATGTTATGTTTATATACATGAGTATATATATGAACATCAAATTACAACATTTTCTTTCGACAGAATATATTATTAATGTGAGCCAACAAAAACCATCACTACTCTGATATTCAGACTAGATACAATATGTGAGATGAAAAAAAACTTTAATTTGTGAAGCTTCTTACCATATTCCTATCACCTGATACCGTTAAATTGTAAATATTCAATCCACAAGTAAAGTCTGTCAGTTATGAACTGAAAAAATATTGACGAACGAGTGTCTCCTTTATAATATACGAAAAAAAAATTGGTCGCGATCCGCACGTTTGCATAATTTTATATGCACGTCAAATATTCGTGAAATCGCAATCTGATCTTTGACGTTTATTATGAGGGCAAAGGATGATTGAATCTTCGTTAAACACACAAACCGTGAGTGTATGATTACTGATGTGAGACTTGATTAAGACAGCTCACGCTTAGGAAGACATAAAGAGGATTAATATCACCTGCAGTACGACTTGAACTGCACGCGATACGTATAAAAGATACGAGAATACTCCAAGAGATCAAATTTTGAGGTCTATTCATTGTATCGACGTTTTATTAATAAATAACATTCAATATCTTTGACGTGACCTATATATGTCATAGGAATAATATTATTCCTCAGATATTATTGTAGGTAATAATAATACTTTGAATGCAGATTCCATCTCTTATGAATTTGACACACGAATCTTTCGTTATAGGGATAAAGTTAAGTTTAAAATACTCGACTGAAAACGAACCTATTCGATCAATGATTTTGTGTCAATTGAATAATTTAAGAAGCCCTAATACTGTTGTTTTTGATAAGATAAACTATATTGCATAACAAAATAGGGTCGTTTAGATTGTTGGAAATTTCATTAAATTGTTTCTGTTTTATTAGAATTTTTTACAAAAGAACAAAACTAAAGAAGTAATGATTAGCCGTTAAGTACTACATGAAAAAAAAATAGCCGTTAAGTACTATAAATAATGATAACGGTTCAGTAGGTAATTGATACTATGAAACGATGCAAAATTTACTACATATTGATAACCGCGCTTAATTTGCCAACTACGTGTCAAAACAAGTATCTTATGTTTGTTTTATATCGTGAAATATAAACCTTTCAAAATTTATGACATTAATATACTAGTTAGACCATCAGTATATAAATAATTTTCTAAAACAATTTAATTGGAAATACTGACACAAGTTCAAACCGAGAAAAGTAATAAACACTTAACAGCAACCATAATAATAAATTCTCTTAAAGCATAAAACAAACTTCTCATTTGACTGAAACATGTATATAAGCAATATATATTATGTTATATGTATATAGAAGATGCACCATTGTAGTGTCTACTGAATACCATCATCACCTGTTGCTGGTTTGTGCGCCCTTTCACCCGACGCCAACTAACTAATGTTTACAACTTACCATTTTACTTACATCATATATTTATATACAAATTACTAGTATTTTAATACCTATTGTTCTTTACCTTAATGAATTACAAGAATATGGGTATCACAATAATATTAGCATTAATAGGTACATTGTATCTTTGGTTGACCCCAAGAAGTTACCGGTTTTAGAAGTAATAATACATTGAGAAATTTATCCACCATAATTTTATTTGTGTTTCTCATGCTGTAGTGAAGGATAAAATGTAATTTCCTTGAATGGCGTGTGCATGAAACAAAATCATTATAGATCATACATATTATTAAAAATTGTGTCAATTAAATTTAATAAAAACGATACAAAACTACACTGCAAATGTTAATTTTTTCATAATATAGAGCACAGTACACGATTTTTTAATTTTTTATTTTATTAGATACAACAGCTTTAACAATGAATTATAATACAATAATATACATATAATAATTTACATCGCCAATTAATGTATCTAAACTATGAACAATTTAATACAAAGCACAACATATAAAAAATAATTATAGAAAGATAAAGAGGAAGGAAGGAAGAGAGAAGGGAATAATTCTTTAGTACATACATGCTAGGAGTCTATAATTTTTTCTCTTTCTGAGTAAATTATTCTAATAAAAGTAGATATATTCACGCATCCAGTTTGTCATTTTCTTGAAAAATATCAATCCGTTTTCTTTTAATTCTAATTCTTTTATAAAAAAAACGACAATGAATTTCTGTTTTGAGTCAAAGCATCTAATAAAACATCGTGAATTATGCAAAATGAATGAATTTATAATATTTTGTATTGAATTTCTCATACAACTGACGGCACGTCTATAAGTGTGTACAATACATAATGTGTAAGTTGCAAAAAGCAATGGGAAACCTTTGACTAAAAGTTAAAGTACTATTTGCTTTACTTAACTTATGGGGTCAGAGTTAACAAACGTAGTTAGATAGGTATACCCATTGTCATATATCAATTTACCTACATAGCCACTTACAACTAACTGCATAATGAGCAACAAATCTATCATATACAATACTATCTCTTGTGAAACATACTTGTTGTACCTACCATTTATCAAAAAACAATGCCGCGCATGATATTTATTTATAAATTGCGGTAAGATTGCAGTGGGTTAAATATGATAGGTTTATATAAAATCGTTACGTCTAATCAAATTAACCTAGTATTTTAAGTATAAAGAATATAATTAAAGAATTTAATTATACTGAAAAAATATTTATTTAAGGTTATTCTCATGCCATCCAAAAACAGTACAAATTGAAAACCGATGTAAAATTTAATAAGTCTAAATCAAAATTATTACGACAATATAAAAAAGGTATAATGATATGTATTAGTACTGCAGATTAAATAATGTCTTTTATCTATTAAGAAATTATTAGATTTTTTATGCTTATTTCAAATTGGAAGAGTAATTTGATGTATATGGTGAAATATGTCAATATCTACAAAAAGAAAATATTAATTGCTTGTAGCATTGTCTAATACCGAACATAACTATTCTTTGCGTATTCGAAAACAATATAAAAATATAATTAGCTTTTTCTATAGAAGACAATTTATTAATTAAAAAGTTAACTGTCATATCTTCAAATAAAAAAAAAACAAATAAAGAATTCTGTTGGCTCAAAAGGTACCTACTTTTATTTTAACGACAGCTTGTGATTGAATCAAAACAATCCATGACACACTTTCATGAAAACGATAAAGAGCCGATAATCTACATCATTTGCAGATATTTTAGAAATAAATTCATAATTAGCACTAATTAGATATATTTTTTCATTCATACATTGAAACTATAACGGCATTTCGCACAAGTGAGTAAACCAGTGGACTAACTGGAAGTAATATACATACGAGTCATAATATCTCTGTGTCAAACCAAGTAAAAAAAAAGGATGAGTGCTGTAACCTCATCACTGAAATTAAGATAATAAATCTTAAATGTGATGTTTTTCTGCCTTTCACAGGACTAACTAACAGTGAATAGTGGTAGAAATATTGTTTACCGGAGAAATCACTAGGATTTATAAATAATGTGATGTAAAGACTACATCGAAAGAAATTATTTATAGAGACAAACAAATATAACAAAATCACAAACAAATATACTACATAGAAATTTTCATCGAAATAATAGGTCGTATTTTATGCAGGCCATTTGTTTTATTACATACACTTAAGCATTCTCAATATGTAAAATATTGTGGATTAATAATATGTGTATTTGGGTAAATTGAACGTTAATATAAACAACATTTAAAAGTGATTGATTCATAAAATGCTAATATATTATTATATATCGATATCAAGTATAATATCGAATATATCAAGATAGTTTGCAAAAAGATATGTTTTAAACTTAACACATCAAAGTCAAACCTTAAGTGCAGAGGTGATATTATATATGAGCACATTATTGAAATATATAATATAAAAGCAATAAAGTCAACAATTACAATTTCAAAGTGATAGTGTGAGACGCAGCCTAGATACTGATGTATTTATATTAAGACGTAGCTAATATTATTATGGAATATGTAAGTAGTGTTGCTGCATAAAAAGCAGTAAATGCTCGTGTTACTACTACAACTACAGCCAACATGGAATATTATTAAATTTGTCGTTCAGTACTGGACGATGTGACCGTAATTCGATTATAATTGAACGTTTTGTGATACTTTACTGATTCCCTAGAGACCTACATTTGGGAAATAGTTGGCGATCGATTAAAGTAAAACGAAATGCTGATAATCTCATATAACACGGCTGTTATATGAGATTATCAGCAGGGAGCGATAATAGTTTTGTGATTTTTCGATAATTCTCATCATCGTTTTATCTTCATTATCTAAACAACGACCTGAAGATTAAGATAATACGAGTTCATTTGGTTTCAAAGTAATTTCGATGTAAAATCTCAGCCAATTATACTGTTACTAAGTATGATTTTTAATGAGTGTTTAGATTAGTACAAGGAACTTAGTGTGCTTACCTACAGGCAAGAGGAACATCGGTAATTACATCTTTATTCCTAATTTACTTCAATAGACATACATTTCTATCTGCAGAGATATCTTGGATACGTGTGCGATAAAATGTAAATTACTAAAGTCATTAGCCATTCGAGGAAGAGTAGACAAATTGTGTGAAACAATATCAATTTTATAATCCGCCAAGAAAATTAGTAAAATTGTTTTCTAAATGTCAAACAAAGTATTCAGTGATAAATATGAAGACATTATTTATAATTGATGTTTGAAACACCAGAAGTCAGGAAATATTCATGAAAATGTAATTGTCGACTGGGCAGTAAACAAAAAAAATCCTAAACTCACATGCAGAAAAAGTATGGTTTATGTAACACAATATGACTAAGTACTCTCATTATGTTGTTGATAGACATCTTAATAAACGTCGGCGAATATACAAAAGAACAAAAACAAATTGGCGAAAAGAACTAGGTACAATAGATTGAGTACACTAGACAAGGCGTGCAAAAACTGTTAATACTTCAAAACTGCACAATATTGTTCTGGCCTCATTGAGGGAATTATCTACGCAACGAGTACTACATACATATGACTTACAACATTGTTTTGCATGAGAATGCCAACGATATGCAAAAATAACCTTAATAAGAACATCTAGTGAATAAGTACGTAGAGACAAGTGTCAATGTCTTTAATGTATGTATGAATGTCGTGAGTACTTACCTAGCATAAGTTAATTCCGTACATTCATAAAAGTTAAAAAAAAAAGTATTTGAATATGTATACTATGTGTGTGTGTGTGTGTGTGTGTGTACATATGTGTGTGGTATAAGCGTGAATAGAGCGGTGACATACTAAACTTGAATTGTGTGTATTGCGGAGTAGGTATGTATAACACCAGGGGTCATTACGTCTACTCAGTACAATATGTAGTTGATATAAATGGTGAGAATTATTACTGAGATGGCAGGCAGACACATTATTGTGGAAGGTTAAAGGTTTCGTTTAATAGGACGGCAACTGAGCCGCCTTGCCCGAGAACATCATGTCTACACATTACATACACATTTCGTATTGTTATTATACATGTACTATCAAACAAAACTATATTATTTGATTTACCAAATAATAGTAATAAAAATAACATATCATCAAGTGAAGTGAACATTATCAAAATGTTCCAAACGAAAACGCCCTAGGACAAATATTATTGAATTTGTGATACCTATGTACAACTATACTTTTGAAGATATTGGGAAAGGGCCGGAAGAACATAAAACAACTAACAGACGGCAATTTTTTCGTTAGTACCTAGATATCTAAATTATTGAGTGAAATACTTTCAGTCTTTCGTATGAGATTTATGTATGGCCCATTTCCTGGTATTTTAAGTAAGTAGTATTATTGTCATACATATTACCTACGCTAATGCATTTAGTGTTTAAATAGAAAATATTGTGTTACTATGCGGATTAGCAGATAGGTATTTCTTTTTTCATTTTAGTTTTGTTCGTGACAAACAGAAATATAATAATGCTTTTAAAATACAACTTTTGAATAATTTGCAATTCATTATCTACACACAACACGTCAAGTGTTGAACTAATTGTATGCGTTTCGTTATAATCATTATCAAGAGATGAAGAGGTGTACCTAACACTGTACTGTACACCGACACCGTCTGGAATCAAACTTCCATAAACAAAGCTACACAAGTGAGAGAATTTAGATCGTGGGAGAAGTACATAAGACGACAGAGAAAAAATAATGAGCATTCATCAAAATCATTACGCCAAAATAAAGTACGTATTATAATTATTACTATTATAAAGTTCATATTCACGAAGAAAGAGTGTCAAACTTTTAGAGTGTGCGAAATGTTTAGGCATTGTATGAGTCTTATTATTATGTAGTATTATATAAACGATCAACCTTATTAAGAAGTGAAAGAAGATAAGGCAAAAACAATAATTAATTTGGTAAATGAATTAGTGAAAATGTACATTTCATAAATTACCAAGAGTGGTGATTATTTTAAAGAGAAAGATTTCAATCAACCTAAATATTGACAGCGGTAATTATTTATCATAGACAATAATTGTCTACATTTTAGTAACAAACTTGCTTTTTCATATATTTTTTTATGACTGATCAATGCGTGAGATAATAAGAATTAAACTTATGGCAGATATTTGTAAGTGTATTTAAAATGTACTGACGAATTTTGGGTATTACATTTCAGCGATATTGGTGTTAACACGAATATTTTTTTTACTATCCAGGTTGAGATCACTACCGTTTTTCTACGGTGAAGTGTATAACGTCATAAATTCAAATTAAATACTGAAAAACTTATAAGTTGCGTTATTTTAATAACGCCAGTTTTCAAAATATATAAAGAAAAACGTTCATTCGTAAAATGTTTAAAAAATTGAATACGAACAATAAAAATTAAAAAAATAAATATTTACTGTTTGCTTCACGTAAATTAGAATTGATGGCAATAAAATAAAGGAAATGAACCAAGTTAGATGTTAGACCGTAACAACTCTGGTTATGTACCAAGTACTACCTATCATGGACGTCCCAATCGGTTACGATTGTTTATTAAATGAAAATCGTGAAAGAGAATTTAATTCGCCACCAACAAAACTGTTCACTAGTGTTCACCTTATTGAGTCATTAAAGAAATGAAATTACAAATCACGACATGGCACGCCTTCATACTGTAAGCCTTCAACTGTAAGAAGTACGCATTACAATATTATCTATCACTGTATTGGGAGAATCAATGAAATGTGAAAGAATAACTAAACTTTTTTATTCCGTAAAGAAGTTGGTAGGAAATTGATTTTGTAAATTTGGTCCACGAGAATAAAGTAAATCATGACTTATAATAAAAACGTGTCGATAATAATATATCGATACAAAGTTGAAAACAAACTTTTTTTTTAATACCTACCTATAAATGTATCTATCTACAAATAGAGAATATTACAAAGAAACGGTTTGTTAATTTGTGTCATATCATTCAGTCGCCCTTCAATGTTTCGACTGGAAAAATCTCTTTTAATGATATTCCAAACCATCTTAGGTATATCATTTCTAGGACTTTATATTACTTTCATTTTATGTAAGATGAAGGTTTAAATTCTACCACTTTTTGATAATTGAGTGACCTGGTTTTGACTTACAAAGTCATTGTCAAACGATTTTTAATATCGTGAAAGAAGATGATACATTTTGAAATTAGCCAATAATTGTTCGCACACTGCCAAAACATAATAATATATCGTTTAGGAAAACCATTCTATTGAGTGATAATTTTCAAAGATAATTAGTTGTTACTAAGGAAATAAATTTCGCAAGTAAATATTTAAAAACTGAAGGTTTCAGTTTGATATATCTCTCAGCATCTGATATTTTATAACAATTTGACTACCACTGAGTACAAAATAAGCTTTATCGTGTTTTACAGTGAATTGAGAAGGTAATGAGGTCAGAATCTTCATGGTAAAGGTTACAAGGTCATCCATATTCCAACTTCACTTGTATTATTACATTCATTACAGCCTAAAATACATAATAATTGTTATGGAAACCAAATTTTGACTTGTATGTCTTTGTTCATGATCTATACATACTAGCTTGATATAGGAAAAATATGCATGTACATTAAATGTTAAAGTGGAATAAATACATATTAATTTTTATCTTCATTCATTTTGAGTTCGATAATGTTTAACTTTTTTTTAATATAAGCTTCTTGTATTTTTTCTAAATTGAATCACATACCAACTAGCTAAGTTGGTACAGCGAGTTTTGTTGGAAAAAATGAAATTTTAGCACTCCACGTATTAAAAAAAAGTATGGGTGGTAATTATTTTAACTATGAAATGTCTGGTTGTGAAGAAAGATTAAAGCAATCTGTGTAACAAGCTGTTAAAAATGATTTATAGTAAAACAATGACACTTAATAAGCATACAAAAATGGACGAGACAAAATAGGTAAGTGCCTTATAATCCGTTATGAAATACTTGTTATATGAAGCTACTGTATTATATGCCAACCATAGAAAATCACTTAGTATGCGACCGTATTCCTCATTCTCAGACTATTTAGATAAATAAGTATTATTCTAAGTCTTAATGAATAACACTGAATAGACAATAGACTAAATAATTTATTTAGAATATTTTTGTGAAGATGATATGATCAAAAATAACAGTTTGTTTGTTTTCCAACAGTGAAAAATACGATTAACTATATTCGAGTCATGATGAGTGTAGCGCATTTTTTGTGCAGTCATTATAATTGCCAGTAAATTAATTTGAAACACACTGTACGGGCGTGATGAATAATTTTTGAAAAACAATAAAAAATCTAGTTTAATATTCTAATATTTAATATTTAATACTAATAATAATAATATTTAATACTCTAGTATACAATCTATTTTGATCATTCGCAGTATTGAGACATTAAAATACTTTTGAAAAACGAATAAAACAATAGTAATTTATAAAATACTATTTTATAACGATATTTACAGTGAAACATTTTCTACTTCTCAAAATAAAAAATGCATCACACAATACTAAAGATTTCCAAGTACTAAATTTCAAGATTAATTCGTAGGGCTTTTTTTGTGTTTCAACAGTAAGAAGTTGGAATACATGATAAGCTCAGTGGACTTCATTTCATCGATGGGCGTACATTTCAAAATTTCATTAATTTACAGCAAGTAGGTAAATTTCATTAATTAAATGCATGTTGAAACTTGGAAGTCAGTCAACACCTAGTAGACTTTTAATTGAAAATGTGATTTTCAACCATATAAGAATAATTATATAATATTATGATTGGCATCACTTTGTTATTAATATTAATAACGCATATAAAATTTAATTATTTCTCATTAATTAAATATTCATTACAGACACACCGGATGGTGCATATCTCAAGTATAATTATTATTTTATAATAAACTTGTAAGCTAAAACACCCTTATGCAGTAACATTAATAGGTTTATTTTTTAGTACCAAGAGGTTATTTTATAAGTAGCTCATCTCTCATTTCCTTTCAACGACTATGCAAGGCGTTAATGAGACAATATTCAAATTAAATTTTAGTTACCTGCATACATGTCAAAATATATATCTGATATTATAGCACAGAAGAAAATCGTTATTTATTTGCAACGACTTAGAATAGAATAAGACATTTTCTTAAAAGAAATATAAGTATATGAACTAAATCTTCGCATGTAAATATATTTAATTAAGTCATTTAAGAAGCTAATTAGAAAATCCCATTTTTCCTAGTTGGGTATAATGAACATTGCACCTGGGTACTTCCTCCGGAGATTCCTTTCCATTGCTGCTTTCGTGAGTCACTCAGGTCACTCAAAATCGAGATTTAAAAGTTTTTTAGAATCATGTAAAATGCAAGCATTCATAAGTCCTGACTCATAATCACACAATAAATAAGCAAAACTTTCGTGTCACAGAAAAGATTTTCTGTAAATTGAACACTACATGTTTTTAGTTTTTACGTTTTTGGTAGATTCTGGAAGACTCCATGATGCAATTTATAGATTGTCGAATAGAAAAATATATTTCATAATAGATAAAAAAGAAATATGATATATAACAACAATACACATAGAGCATAATAATTTGGTGTGTAAATTATTATTGATTACACACATATAACGGCGAATTATTTAGCGATTCATTTATCTAGCGGTCATGATCTTGAGCGCAAAAATTTGGGTAATAAATTAAATATTATCTCCGTACGCTGGCCACGATAGTTATTTAATAATAATCCGTATACAACGTAATATGTAATAAAACACATAAAGATGAGATATTAGATATTGTATTACAATATGAGTACTATAAAAGTGTTAATGTTTTAAATATTTCTTTATAATAATATAATAAAACTTACGCATGTCCGCATTTTACAAGAAGAATTTGATTTTGGCCATAAATAGTTGGCTATTAAAGTAAGACAGGTTTAAACAATAGAAAACACGTGCACAGCATATTTTGTTTCTTAACAGTATCCAAATTTATAGCATCATGAATACTAAAATACGAACATTACTTTTTAAGCATATACAGGGTTTGCTGTTAATTTATTACATACCAAATTTCTTTAAACACAAGTTCCTATGTCAAATAGTAAATTTAGAGAAAACGATTCTTAGTTTAATTTGCCAAATGAATTACGGAGTCCATATGTATAGTAGGTAATAAAATTTACTTTGACTTCTCTTTTTTTACCTTTTTTACAACTTGCGTGTAAACTGATGAACTGCAGTATGTACATAAACGACACACGTAAAAATAATATGCCTAATTATGCTGTATTTCGAGATTAAGTTTTAAGAATTTATGTAGTGTAGCCTGTTGAATTTTTATAATTTTTTTCTCGTCAATCTTTCATACAAAGGCCTTACTTTACTATGTTTCTCTATCTTCACTACTTAGTAATGCTTCTATATCAATTGTTACATAATACGTAACAAAAGATAGCCATAATATATTATATTAGAATCTGCGCAGGAATAAAATTAATGTGCGAAGTTAGTTTCATTGTTACTATGGTAGTACGTTTTATTTCCCAGTCACAATATATATCTAATGATATTCGTATAGAATAAGCACGCAAGTAGTACAATAAGTGTATAGAGTTCAGAACAACATTGTTCTTCCTTATCAGACGATCATCTAAGTTAGGTGGTGTGAACAACGATATTTGCACTCAAAGGGTCGAAAGATCTGAGTATTGTTTAAGCTTAAAGATCTATTACACGTTCGTAAAACAACAACCTGTGGAGCAGCGAGCAACGGAACACTTGAGCTTTGACCATGAATGCGGTAGCGGCGAAAGCTTTAATATATTATACTAAATCACAAAACGTTATTATCTATTGCGCTGCCAACTAAGTATACAATAGGATAAAGGTGTCTAATTGACTAATAGTAATAGTACTATAATAGTAATTAAATTACTTAGGTTTCAGTTAAGACTAATTAAATATTTTCACACAGGATCACATGTAAGAATGCTGATTAAATTATATAAGAAGGTATCAATAAATTCCGATTCAAATGTTTATTCAATAATAATACTAAAATTAATTATTACTTAACTGAAGGATATACTGCCTTTTAATTGACTGTAGGCTGTTTATTCACTACTTTCGTGACATGTTTTACACTTACTGAATTCAATCGATATTTTATATCGCTTCAACAGTAAGTCTGAATCTTTATTTTGATTTGCATAGGTACTTCTTTAAATAGTTTTCAAAATATAAGAAGATTAGAAAACGAAGCATGAATGTAGGTAAAAAAAAGTAAAGTTTTAGCAATTATTCAAAGGAATACCGTTGGAAACAACAGTTACCCTTGCCAATACATAATATAAATATAATCTAAATAAAACATTTACACATAACAAAACGACTTACTATGTTTTTATATATCTGATTAATTATCAAATTAAGATTCGCGAGATAATCATTCCTACAAATATTAATTACAACAGATGATATTCAAAGCGGTATTCACAATAACAACAGTATATTATTGCTAATGTTTAATTTTATGAGTGATGAATGAAAATTAAGAACAATAAAATTAAAGCCATTTGTGACAGACGAAAAATTAGAAGCAAATTATTCAAATTTCATATTATTAATGATCGGATGTTGTAACCAACAACATAACATAATACATATGTAGGTATAGACTATTTACACAATCCGAGTTAGTCCCAAACTAGAGTACGAATATTTTATTATTATTACTGACAATCAGACGATTCTTACAAGAATCATTACAGCAGAAAGCCAATGCGATTATGGATATTTACGTGATAATACACTTAACACATATATCACTCTGACCCAAAAATAATTGATTTCGTCCAGGTCGGGAATCGAACAAGATACCTCGTGACTCAAAGGCAAGATCATTAAGACAAAAATGGAATAAGTCGAAATTTACTTATGAATATCACACGGAAAATAGTTGAAGTATACATTCAGATGAATAAAGTATAGCATGGTGTATAACAATATAAGCATATAAGACAATCGGAAGTTCTAGAAGTATCATGTATAGGGATCTTTAAAAGATACGTTCCCTTAAAGAGGACTTATATACAAAAAAAGAACAGTGAGTGTAATGCTAAAATCCCCGAGGGCAATGCTTAAGGCATTAATCATAGAAAGGTTGTTCGATATTCAGCACAAGTCATGATAATGTTAATATGCAGGTATTAGATTGACGCCATATCATTTGATTGCAGGATAATAATATAGAATGCAATCTGGTCTTCCCGTTGTATTACGAGATGAAAAGGAAGAAGGAGGTATTGTGATGACAGACGGCGACTGGAAAAAAATGGAAATCATCAGTTGATGACCATGACATTGACGCGATTTCATAATTAAATATTATAGAGATTGAATGTCTTAGCAAAATCTAGAATAACGTTGTATTTATTTATTTTAACAAATAAACGGCTTACGCCTTTTACAAAATTAAACATTATTATACATAGCGTGATAAAATAACAAATTTTATGTATAAGAACAATATCAAACATATCATATATTTACATGGTTATCTACACTTACATAACAAGAATCGAATATTATAGTGTACTCGGTGTCCGGTTAGTACTGATGAGAAAATATCTCTCTATTATGAATAGTTAATACGAAGGATTCTGTCTCGAAGTCGGCTCTATTTTAATAAAGCGGTAATTCATGATTTTTCGATCAGTTTCGCTAAATTTAATGGCATATCATTTTTCTTTTATTTTGTGGCATAAAGTATTCAAAATTAAACAACAGAATAATAGAAATAATGATTCATATTTGAGAAAATTATTAGGTTTAGTAAATTAATAGTGGTAATCTAGTCAACTGAGATCATTGCGAGTGAAGTATAAGACTAATAATTAGACTATGAAGTGTAAGTATATTTAAAATAAGTAATCAACCGCAACTGAAAGATTTTTATCCTAACAAGCAGGCGAAGACATCTTTCTAGTACATTCATACTAGTATACTTAGATATTACATGTTAATTAATATTATAGTAAATAATTATAATGACAAAAATGACGTATTAATAACCTTAGAGGAAGATATACACAACTGGAAGTTTTATAAATTTCATTCGTCATTCATATTGGAGTCCAGTTTTATATCATAGTTATATCCCGTGTCATTGATATTACTAAATGAATGATCAATTGTTCTTATTCTTAACCTTTTACTGTACCTTTAGGTTTGTTCATACCTATGAATCTTCCTTGTGGACGTTGTCTCTTAAGTACCTAGTTAATATAGGACAATTATGTAAATTATGTTTATCTTCTGAACAACATCTTGGACTTCACACATCTCTCGGATATCTGTATTTTTTATGTAGTCCCATAAAAATTTGCCGGTAATTTCTCGCAAAGTTCCCATTTCACATAATGTAATATAACGAATATTTGACTTACAATAAGGCTTAGTGCAAATAGTAGAGATAAAAGAACTTAATACCTATTCAGTTGCATTATTGACCATAACATTCTTATTGAAATCGATCATAAGTGACTTTTTAATTTGCAACTGATGTTAAACATATAAGTAGCATGTGGTCAGTGAGTTACAGTGAAAAATATATTAATTAAATCTTGTTGCACGTATATCAAAATAATGATACTAGACACCTGTTCTGTAAGCTTTACTGCATATGAAAATAACTGCTCTTTAAATAATAGTGACGTTTCTAGTACGATGTTACTAAGCATACATGCTCATTATAATATGGAATATCTTACAAATTAATTACGACTTAAAGGTTCACAGAGTTTGTATTTATTACAGTTTAGTTTTACACACTAAAACTACTGAAAAATATGGTTGATTTTGATGAATCACTTTAATGTAGTTTTGATATTAACTAGATTTTTTTGAGGACACGTGTGAAATGTTGTGTCTTTGTTTCTAATGCCAAAAATGGGTAAAAAATAGTTAAATTGAAAATTAAGCATTTCATATTTATTATTATCAATTGCGATATACTTAAGTCCTTGGGTTGTTTTTCAATTCAATGTCTCTATGTGGATAAACTGAGATAGAAAATAAAAACATAAAATTCATGTGTCCTAATGAGTCTGTGCAAAATTTAAATTATTTTTCATACTTTGCTTATATAATAAGTTGAAATATTCGTATCAACAATATTCACAACTCTAAAGTAAAGCATCTTCAATCACAATACGAGAGAAAAAATATGCAAAAGATATCAACCACTAGGTTAAAACATTTCTAATTAGAAGCAATGATAATTATATGAGTAACACAATTGTATGAATATAAGACAATAATACATACCTACATAATGTTCCTCGTACAACGATATACATACAATCATTAGTTTCCTTGTGAACTATGAAAATTCCCTTTGTCTAATGTGTTTACAACTATTATAACATTGCAGCTACATAACATTGAATAATAAATGGTTATAATAATATCTTTGTTGTTTACTTAACACACTGAACTTGATGAGAAAAGAGTTGAATTGAATGTTACAATTTGTATTGAAGTAAATACTAAGAATTTACATAATATGTAGTTCAAATCTAATACCTTCCTACACAACAGAATGCGTTTTATATGTGATAAGATACATTTTGGGTCCGTTTTGAAAATTTATTAGTTGCATATTTACCTTTTCAATTCACATAGACAACACACGTTTGAAAGTCTTCGCCAGATTTGGTATCAATGTAAGTATAGCTTACCTGCAAATAAAAGAGAAAAACGTATTTAATATAAACATTAGAAACAATTTCAGACCTCTTCCGAATAAGGGTATGTTTGGGCTTTTTAAAGATTAATAATGTCCTAACAAGACGAAAGGCATATCGTCAGTAAATCGAATAGTAGAATAAAACATTTGTTTTATTTATTTCGCTCAAAAACTTATTGGAATGAGTAGGAGACCTATATTGGTCTAGTCCACGGCTTCAACAATTTCAGGTTTAATGAAAATATAGATAGGTCAAATTACAACATGCAAAACATAAAACACTGCAATGAAAATAAACCAACACCTACCATACATCAATGTTTTGATCAAGACAACATAGAAGAGGTAGGCGTAAGACATAATGCAAGTGTAAGTAGGTGGAATTGACCTAGAAATCCACTACAAGAAAGTTTATGAGTAATTATGATACATGCTATAATAACACAACAGTGACCTAACGCTAAGTCATGACGGCGAGGTAAATACTCGTAACATTATGTTATGTTAATGTGATATAATCGATTATGATAAAACACGAATCAGATAAAAATAATAACAAAGAAACGAGGTTAAATGTTATTACTGTGACTTACGAGAAATGTCAGAGCTACTTTATGCTATGAATAATAATACTATTTTTTCCACAAAATTACTTCTCCAAGAGGACATTACATTTTTTGTGGATCAGTACACTGAGGACTTGGATAAATTCGAAAATATCATACCTAAATCATTACTTTGGATTATGATTGTTGATTGTGAAAATTATTATATAGAATTAAGACCATAGTGTCTAAAAGAATGGTATATTACACATAAAAAATATATTGACTTAATGCGTAGTTTTTATAGTTGAGAATAATAACGATTGAATGAGCATCATTATGTCATATTAATATTATATCCGATATGAGAATTCGATTTAGGTACTGATTCAGCAAACTTTAACAATAATACGTTGAAACAGGTGAATCTTATCAGAATTAATTAAAGCATGGATAAATTCCAATGTCCATACAATTGTATAACATATTATTAGACATCCTTTGGATTGAACATAATATCACATCCAGTAATGTCACTATGGTTGAATGGTTTGCCTGCTTAGTACAACGTATGAGGTCCTTATTAAATCATGTTGTTACTCAATCCTACGAGTCAATTCAAATGACGTGATTATATAAAAGCTCTGCGTAATGATCTCGTTAACGTCACACTAACAAACATATAAACATCACGTTTTACATCAATTTCAAATATCTCTTATCAAAAGCGCATTTTCAATATTATAAATACGCATCTCGTACATACTGACAATAAAACTCATTTTGCAGATGCAGCAATGGTAATTGCATTGATAGAAAAATGTAAGAAATAAGTAAATAAAATAAAATGCCATGTTCAATAGAATCAGATTGATTTACATAGTCTAAATAATATATAAAACAACATATTTATTTTATGTAAAGCATTTTAATACTTTTTTTGTAAAAATGTAGGAATATATAATAATATGTAAATACTCTCTTCAAAACAAGGAGAAAAAGCCTTATCCATTTACACTTCTTAGTATTTCAGGGTAGAAAAGTCCAACAAAGGGTAGCCAGCAAACTAATTACATGTAATTAACATGACAGTTATCTTCTTCGTGTCGATAAACAGTTAAGAATGGTAAGGTCATTCAAAGTGATGGCATTATTCATGACTGAACTTAAAATAGGCATAAAATGAAGATTTAGTAGATATATTTTCAACATACAGTTCATAAAATGTTGAGTAAAAATATTTGTGCTCTCGATTATGCGTTATAAAATAACCACCACCACAACACTAGGGTATATAAACTTCATTAGATTAATGGATCATCAAGCTTAAAAATCTAATAAACCATACGTTAATAAGCTCTTAATAAATTGAACCAACTCATATCGCTAGCTGTGGGCACAATAACTTAAGTATAAAATATAAAAGCGCCTGTAATTAAAAATCAAATCACCCAAAGGAGGCGTATATTTGTTAATTAGTTTGTTATTATACACATTATAAAATTGTATAAAGTCATAGGTACCTATATAATATGTAATATTATAAATAGGCTGTATGAGAGCTGATATAAAAGTTAATATAAACTAATGTAATATAAAATATTACGTAACGATTGATTAGATTTTCTAGAAAAAAATCATGATGTATCTTTATCTACACCGCCATGAAAATATTAAGAAAATAGATGGAAATGTATGAATAAAGGGATATCAGATAATTTTGAGGAATCAGTGTTAAATTGAGAAAACATTCTGTACCTACTAAAACTGGCATGAAAATTTATTATCCTAAAAATTCTAAACCTTTTAAGTTTTTTGAATAAAATCATATATTCATAATTGGCAGATGCTGAAAATAATTGAAAATTTGATGAAAATTCTCCTTGCAAACGAGACGTGTGATATTTTTTAATTTAAATAGATTTTTAAGAAATTGTTATAGGTACTTTCTTGTTTGATGTAGCGAAAAATGTTGACATTTAATTAGGCATCTGTAAATAAATTTATCTTGAAATTTAACAGCTATTTTAGATGCAAATATATATTGTGCAAGCCGTGGAGCACCCGGCAAATAATTGGTATCTCACTCTTTTCCGTAAGTTTTCGAGTGTCCTGTAAAATGTAGGTGTTCGAAGACATTTTAAATTTCAAATTCAGCGATGAGATTTGCCACCCATCCTGAATGTCTTATTTTTTGATGTCACAGAGAGAACGGCTTGCATGTTTACTACATACAGCTGGTCTGCAAGCTACTCCAATCGTGAGATACGCCGTGCTGGTCTAGTAGTAATAATAATAATAACTTTATTGACAGAACATAATAAAAAAATTGTACAAAAAACACATTATAAATAAAAAAACAGTGCTGTCAAATCTTCCAGCCAACCATTGAAAAGAAGAAAAAAAAGTAGTAGTATTGTCATAAAATAAAAAAGACAATATGATGGTTCTCCTAATGTCACGTCTCCACTGTCTAAATTAACTTCTTTTTATCAAAGACGAGTTTTATTACGAGATTACCAAACATCTTAGTAACAAATAAATACAATATGTACCATGTTTGATGAATGATAGTTCGAATCATGGACGACCTATGCAATGGTAGTAGGTAGTAATACTTTATTCATCGTCTATATTATACTATAACTATCATATGTATACAATACTGTGAGATGATTGATTGATGGAATGTCTTTGTTTGTAAAGCTCATAAAACAATAAGGAATCAAATGGTATATTTTTGAAAGCAGCAATAATAATGATAGTAATGTGATCAATAATCTCATCAATAAACTAATACCCAATGAGGAAACAAGTTTATTGAACGAAATCAGAGTAAAATTCCTTATTACGTGTATAATCAAGTAAAGGTATAATATCATAATTAAGTTATATTTCTGGTACGGCCTTTAAATAAAAAAAAAATGTGTTTATCACTTCCTGATGGATCTTTCATAAAACCATGTTTTTATGCAAATATATAAGGATGTTTGGACAGTTATAAACTAAGTTGTCTCAATTGTCGGAAAATGGATTTTTATGAAGGTATCTCGTTTTAAGTAAATGTTTCCAAGAGTTACAATACAATTAAGAATGAATGGAAATTAATCTAAAAACGATCAAAATACTCAAAGTGACTACATGGTGAGCTAAGAACGTATATAAGATAGTACTATGTAAATTTATTTACATATGTCCTTTTCAGCCCTTCATATAAAAATAAAATGGCAAACTCCCCTTTCACGACACAAGCTTTTAGCTTACTGTGGAAGGTGTATAAGATTGTCTTTGGGTTTATAACAAAACCCAGAAATGTAAATTGAATTTAAAAAAAAAAAAAATGTGTAAAAACATATTTTCAAATTCAACTATCTACATACTGCGTAGTGTTGAATAAATACTAGAAAATTACGCACCCCAAAATCAGTTAAATAACTATTTAAGCGAATTTAATTTTGATACTGTACGTATATAATAGAAGGAACGTATACAATGTAAAACTGGTTTTATACCCGCTTATATATTTTATACTAAGTACTATGTAAGATTAGTATTATGCACGGGTAAGCTATGTGATGGAAATTTCTCAACATAAACATGGACAAAAAACTATAATCGGAAATGATAAAATAGGGTTGTCAAATTTTAATCGACAACAAAAATCTCTAGTAAAGTACCAAAATACCTACGTCTGATTTCACCAAAGCTGCAAATTTAATGAATTATAAACAATATAAACTTGTTTTGTTCGCAGAAGTATAATTGATTCATTTAATTTTATTCATTTGAACAAGAATGTCAGTAGGTATCTAACGCTCTACTAGGATAGATCGCATATTGTGGTGGACAAAATCATTTCATTTTGATGATTCACTGCAACGAACTAACTTATTCGATCATTTTATCTATCTACGCTATCACGGCATCTAACACAAGTGGGGTAGCCAGTAGACTCCTTCTTCATTGATTATATTTAACTCTATTTAAAATTATAGTTATTTTTATGCTGTTTAAATAATGAGTTTTTCGCATAATCAATGACATAATAAAGAAAATAAGTTTAAGTTTTTTTTTCATTCAATGCATCAATCACAACACATCAAGTCGACTTGTGTGTCATCGTATTATGAAAACTGCGAATTGAATCACCAATAAGTTAGAGTTAAAAATTAGAGTTAACAATAATAAAGTCAGATCGTTCAACCCTAAATGGATAAATACATAGGCAACAATGTTCATTCGTCTGTGAGTGAGTGCGATGGCCGATGACTGTAAAGTTTTTCTATGCGGGACCTTAACCTCAGGCAAGGACGTTGGAGGTTGTAAATACACTTCCAAGTTTAGAGATATTATTATTGTTATTATTATTATTATATTCGCCATGTTGGTCGATGCGACTGTTACAAATCGATCTCATTATTTTTATTATTCCAGAGATAGATGCGGCAGCAATATGTATAGGTATAACTACCTAATAACTATTGTCAATGATAAAATATATTCTCAGGAGGTATAAATATTATTTGAGTCCGTTAGTATATATTTATTGCATTACCTTTGTAAGACTATGTAAAATGAAATTCGGTAAGACAAAAATTACCCTCTCTACTAGTCTATACGAACTTCAACGTAAAACAGGACGTGCGATACTATGATATCACCCAGAATGACGCGCTAGGCAGAACCACGTAGCGAAGAAAAACAAAGAAGAAGGACGCTATAATTAGGGACTTTGACCTTTTTTATGATTTGGGAGAATAAATTTTTCAATTACTGAGTGAATTTACAGTATACAATGTTAATCTATCTCATAATTTATGTGAAAAATCACACGAAAAAGTTGAATTGCGCTTGTGGTTTTTTAACAAACAAGAATCAAAATATATGTAACATTGATCTTGATCAATGCAATTTTCAAATATTTTAACTGTTAGCAAATAAAATTCATTTGAGATTCGTTTAATTATTTTCATAATTTATTTCCGAAGTCTATGATATCTACACATTAGAGTTTTTTTTATATAAAATGATTATATTTCATCTACACAATCCGGTCTTAAAGCTAGTAAAAATAATAAACAAATTTTACAGAAAAAAAACTTTAAATTATAAGTAGGTACCTATTACAAACAAATATTTAGTATTAGGAAAAAAATTAACGAAAAATTCCAGTAGAAGGAAGTGCAAATGGAATGATGATTTTTACAATCTTGATTGAATTTCAAAGTACTAAAGACGAAATAACCATTTTTCACCAGTGATAAAACTTTCTTGTTATATTTGATATTTCACTGGTAAAAAATTAATGTTAAAAAATATTCTGTATAATGAAATGAGTATAATTTATTTTCAGAAAAAATAATGCTTGTCATTCTAAAACCTCTGTTAGGTGCTAGGGACATTGATTCATAAAACAGCGCAGATTTTCTACTGCTCATTACTACCAAATAATTGAGATGCTTCGTAGAAATGATTCATAATAGAGGCGCCCGTTAAAATTTTGATAGAACAATTATAATAACAACAAAAAAAACTCTACAGGTCACCGACTCTTGGTTATTGGCAGTCCAATGATACTTCACAACATCAAGTAGTAGAAATATATACATTTGTATATAGCTTGAGATATTCTTTATATTATAAAAACAATCCATTATTACGGAATTCGACCGCAAATTTTGTGATGCTGGCGGCGGCGAAACACACATTAAAGGAGAGTGAGTAAAAAGATTTACGAATTGAGTTTCAAAATTAGTTTTTATCAAACTTCTATTTAGTAACTCAGTGTGTTATATTAGAAAAGATGCGTATTAAAATAGTTTTATTGCTTAACTATAATTTATCGCATCGACTATCGGGTCTATGCACCAATACAAGTTAGTATATTTGAACGTATTTTATCAAAGGAACCTGTCGAACAAAAGGAGTAGTAGTTCAAGTTGTATTATAGAAGTAGGCATGTGGTTTTCACAATGACAGTTTTTATATATTTATTTTCTTTGTTACAGATATATAAAATAATCACAATGGAGGCGTGGAAAATATTTATTCTCTTATGGTGCATAAGCTTAGCACCTTCCACCAACAGTGCAGCACAAAGAGCGTCAGAAGTGACCGCATCAAGCAAAGCGCCATCAGAACCTGTATCAGTTGCCCAACCCTACAAAAACCCTGGACCATCACCTATCACAGGAGCACAAGGCTTAACAGGAATACAAGCACCTAGTGGACCTTCTGGAGTATCCGCTCCTTCAGCCTTATCAGCACCATCAGCTCCGGCTAATTCAATAGACGAGTGCGACCCAGAAATGATAGGATTCGAACTCGTTACTGGGTAAGTTACACGAGATTTTTTTTTAAATTATTCATATTTACATTTTCTTTTTGTAATAATGGAAAAACAGTTTTGTAATAAATTAAGAAAATAATAATAAAAAATAAAAACTGTAAATATTGTTCACATAAATTCAAATATTACAGGTAAATTTATTTTTCTTTCATTTTTTTGGACTGTTAAAAGTTTTACTAGCGAAAATTATAACGAAATTCCACGCGCTAAACATAAATAAAGATATATTGCTATAAGCAAACATTAAACGCACAGTATCACAAAATATAAGATTTTATTAATAAGTATGACAATAAATATGACAAATTCTGCACAGAACAATGGTTTATTTGTTGTAGATCTGACTATAAAATACAACAAACGATTAAATAAAAACATTATTACAGCTTTTTTTACCAAAGGTATATTTTTCTATAAGCTTAGAAGAGTAATAATTTCAAGTTATGAAATAATCCATTATACAACTTTTTGCTTTATGGTTTATCCTTTTGAAACGAAAATACATAACATAACATAACACGTGTAGACAATTCACACAGACCGAGCTAGTCCCAAACTAATATATGAATCTTGTATTATGGGTACTAACACGACGATACACATATACAATGCACTAAACACATATACATGTAACACCCAGACCCAGGACAATCTGAAAAAGGTCATTCTTCATTTTGCCCTGGCCGGGAATCGAACCCGGGACCTCGTGACTCAAAGGCAAGTGCGTTAGCCTCCGCGCCACACCGGTCGCCAATCAAACTATAATTTAAAATCACATAACTCTCACGTGGTTTAACAAATATGTAACATTAAAAAATCGTAAAACTATTCTCATAAATTTATCACAATACAACATTGTAATGATACAAATAAAAATCTCAATTTCAATACAACTAAAAAGATTTTAAACAGGGTTCAGCAAACTTTACCAAGTACGCAGTACTACTAAATATTATCTTAGAAAGAAATGTTAAACTGTTTCATTATAATACATCCAGAGCAATATGTTTAAAAAGTTGATATGAAAAATATGGTTTGTTATCAGAAAGACGAACGGTAAAATATATTTTGAAATCATAACCTGCTGACAAAAAGATTGAATATATATAAATACAATACACCAATCATTACTCATATTTAATAAGATATTTTTTTGATTATAAGAATAATGAAATCATTGCTTTTGATTTTTTAGACACTAAAAATAACAGCTCGTAGGCATCTAAAATGATATCATTAATCGTTCGATAATTCGAATTCGTTTGCCAGATGCTGCCGTTTGATAGTTATGTTTATTCGTTAATAAAAAAAAAACTAATAAATATTTGAGGATGAGACTAAAGCTAAAAGATGCTGCATTTTAAATCAGAATATTGTGTCATAAAAAGTTGAATATTGGTATTTTCACGATATGTAAAAACAGTAATATGAATAAGTATTGCACAATAAAAGGACGTAAATGTAAGGACTGTAAAAATAACTATTGTATAATAATATTGGGTGTACGTTACTTCACGAGCACAACAAACAATGTTACAAGATAAATATTTCAACATATCATAGAATTATTGCATCTACGCAAAACTATCCCACAATTATTTTAGAATAAGTTAAAGAAAATAGTTAACTGAAGATACCTACGTACAGTGAATAATGCATCTAATAGCTCAATAAATGAAGGTACTCCATTGTATATACACGCGTGTTAAAAAATAACTATTGAAATGCTCTTTTGTATTGAATAAAATAATTTCCAAGTACGCTAGGCTGATTGAAGTTATGATTGGCAACATATACCGTTAGAGAAAAATAACTTGTAGCAAATTGCCCTTATGTCCATTGAATACAGAGAAAGAAGAATAAAGTACAAATCATGTATGGGCATCACATGGATGTGTTTGTAATGTGTAACCAACAAATGGGTATCCAATGATTGGTCTCGCATTATATTATTCAAGTACGAGAAACTAATCAATAGTTGAGAAATATAAAACACTACTAGGCACGAATGATAGTTCAATAGAAATAAAAATATAATCATCAACCTGCTTTCAATAAGTAAAACCACATCAAGTCGCTTCTTCGCAATCGGAATTCCATACACTTTGTATTCAAAAAATACAGAATCAAATACCAACTCAGACTAGATATGTACATTGATAAGCAGCATGTGAGTATGTAAATAAACTTTGGATCATCTTAAACTGACGCACAAAGAAATAAAATAAGAATGATCATACAAACACGGCGATCTTTTTCGGACGTAAAAACTATAAACTAGTATTGAGAAGATATATTAAGTGGCTATATTAAAAAAAGAAGATATTAATCGTTTTGTATAATGTGAAAAAATTGGATAATCTGATATCATCTTCTGCATTTAAAAATCGACAAACGAATAAACTGTAACTTGCTCTCATTCCATTATATAAAATTGTATCGCCCTTTTTTCGTCCACTCATATTTCAAGTAGGAAAACGTTATAATCATATTGGTCGGTAGATGGATAAACTCCATTACTTCAATTATGTCGCACGAATAAAATTTTTATTAATATGAATAGGAGTTGATATTTCATGGTCAGTTCGTTTTCACGTCAAAATAAGTGACGTTCTTAATTTGATCCATCATTGTATAATAAAATTATCAATAGCCGTCAATGGAACCATTTAAATTTGATAATAATCGCAATTGTGACATAATATTTGCGGTTTTGCTTCGGTGGATATGAAATTGAAGCACGTTTAAGACACGAGTATTTATTGGAAAAATGCATAGAAAATTCGATGAATAGTTTTGATTAAAAGACTATTATTCAATTTGAATGGATGTTATTGTGTTATTTATAACTGTACCTTACCTTATATTTTATAAAAGCGAACTATTATGTAATACACGTACACAGAAATAAATTAATAAAAAAGAAAAACAACGATAAGTAGGTATATAAACACGCCTTTTGTGCAATTATTTTATGGTGCAATAAAGATTTTTTAAATTTTATTTTAAGAATTCCAATCTTGATAAAAAATGTTTCCACAATACTTAATTAACAAAGATCGAAAATATAAATTACGAATTAAACTCAAATGTTAATTGTTTTTCCAGATACGTTTTCTCAGCACCGGAACACATCCTGGACGATATCCCTGGAACCCTTATGCTGACAGATTGTCTGGAAATCTGCCAAGCCAACGAAACCTGCCACGCAGTCAACTATGAAACTGGACTCTGCGTTCTATTCGGATCAAATGCTGATGATCAACCCGGTAAGTAACGTAAAAAAATACTATTGTTAGCTTATAAAATCACATTATCTTCCCGAAGTCTTAGAAATGTTGACACACAGAAGAAAATATTTTGATTTAGTTGCGTTAGTCGGATAATGATCGTAGTTACATAAAATATTTGCTCCCTGAGCATTGAGTAGAAGGTACCTATTAAAAAAAACGTATTGCGAACTGATTAATATTACAACCAACGTGTAAAGGAAACTTTTGACGATGTTTTACATAATTATGTATCACTTCACTTCTACCTTCAATGCACCTTATGGAAGAACCGGGCAGAAACCAGCCTCCTTCATTAAAAACACCGCAGAGCCGATTGAGTCGCCTCTTCCCAATACATCCCCAGCACTATGTTGCAGTCAGATATTTATATTAGATAAAAAATAATCAATATTCAAATAAATAATAAATGCTTAACAAATCATATAAAGTTTGTTATAAGCAGGATACGTTTAAAATATTATGCATATTAAAAATATACTTAATTTTATATTCACAAATTTAAAAATATATCCCCGGAAACAGTTATTTGAGAATGAATGAATTCTCCATTACATCATGGCGTCAGAATGATAGCCATAGGTCAACGAAATACATGGAAATATAATAAAAAAAACAATGACCCCATAAACATAAATGTATTATCTTATAATATAATGGACAAATACTTTTATAGAGGTACAAGTTTATTATTATTAGATTAATTGCCCATGAGTATAATAATTATTTTTTCGCCATTTTTTGTGTCGTAAATGTATGAATATGCAATAAAATATAAATCGTGGAGGATTATGTTAGGTATTTCTATGTATTTTAAACTATGAGAATATGCATCATGTAGAATATGTAAATCTTTAGGGGGGGCGTTAAAAATTAAACAATTAATCAATTCGCAACATTATAACGTATAATTTTGAATAACAAAACAGTCACGATAATTAAATAATAGTTGTAAAATTGTTGTTGATAAACTAGTCGATCAGCTATTATAAATATATCCATATTTCATTGTCTTAACTTTCCTAGTTTAAAATATTGAAATTATTGTCAAAGTCCTATTTACTACTCGAGTTTAACCGGAATCTAAAACTAAATAAATTTCAATTAATGATTTTATCTCTAACTTATCACGGCTTTACTTCTCACGCTTATAATTCCTGTCTTCAAAACGTAAACAAAATAATAACTAAATTTAGCTAAATCTCCTAAGTATTTTTAGCATAAATTTTACATCTATGTTTGTTGAGTTTAATTAGAAACAGGTGCACGAAGAATATTTATTTATGCCCAATCCTTTATAAACTACGGCCTTTCGGTGTCTTTGCGATGCAAAGTAATTTACATTAATGAATTAATGATTATTCATAAAAAAAAAGAAATGAATAACGCAAAACTGCTAACTTTATAGAGTTGAATAAACAAAGACAGGTATTAAGAGTAAGTAAAGATGACCATGGGAACAAAAATAAGAATAGATAAGATACTGGGAGACAACCTGCTGAGGACTTGAGATAAAATCCAGATGATTTCCGTTTGCCATATTGAATACAGTTGGGTATACCTACATATACACAATATATCAATACAAAATGTAAAATGTTTAATGATGAACGAAACGTGTTTTATGTGGAATAAGGATAAGTGATGCAAATATTGTAAAGGATGAATAAGGATGAATATATTGTTAAGTGAATGGACAGTGTCCTCATGTGTTGTGAAGGAGCAATGTGCTTGATATGACATATTATGACAAATCAGTGGAATATGTAAATTATTGTATTCTCGCGTTTTATCCGCATTTAAAAGATGTCTCCCATACAAATGAACGCATAATTTAATATTCTTATGCAGATAAAAGTAACAAGAAATTCTTACTCTAATCCTAGGAAATACATCCTAGGAAAATGCATATGTTTAGAGCTTTGATGTAGTTTGGTAAAACAAAATAACTAATAAATACCTATGTATGCTACTTTACCATCATGGCATATCTCATAAGAAAGGTAAATATAGACAATCGCATGCAATAAACAAGGAAGTTGTACTCTTATGTGTCAACACAAAAAATAACCATACCTACATGATAAGTGGCGCATCTCATCGCTAATTATTAAGATTTAAAATATCTCAAAATATATTTGAATATAAATACGTAATTTAAATAAAAATATAAACAATATAAATATTTCAACTGGGAATCAAATATTTGATTTTCATCTGCTTGGTAAATGAAAAGAATGAATCAATACTCGTATTAAATTGTCATCAAGTCATCAAAGATAATAATGACCTACGGTAGAAGAACTCTACAGATTTTAATTCTTGCCTAAGAAAATAATATTATACAAAACAGTATGATATTTCCAGAAACGATACAAAAGACACTATTTTATAATGTGAACGAACTATAGTATCTAAAGTATAGCAAAGCCTTATGGCTGGTGTATGATTTTATGTCGTCCATCCATTGTTTGTCTCATCATCATAACTCCGAGTTCATATACCTTTTGCACAAAGCTGACCGGAAAAAATGTATAAAATATCATAAAGAGAAAAAAAATTGTGAGTATGCAACGAGAGTGGGTAATAATTACACCCAAGTACAGAAGTGTTTAATGTTAGTTCATACATCAAGCCGCATGCAATATTATCATTCTCTCATAACTAAGGTAGTCTTCTTGTATAGAGCCATTACTTTTAATTACTGGGAATAATAAAAACAGAGATGTTGTTTGTAGGTAAGATAAACATATCCATCTATTATATTCAGATGAAATCATAGTCATTGAATAAGGTGCAATGAATAAAGTGAAACTCAATATTTATAGATAGATTGCTAGATGTAATGCATAAACCGCATTGGTCCGCACAGCGCGAGACAGGGAGGCATTCTCCAGAGTGATCGCCAACGTCGGGATGACCTGATACGGCACTAATAGAAAATCCAAATAATAAGTCAAGAAGTATTATGATACTATTACAGTATTTTGTCCTACGTTCCCGGGAGAAGTGAGGTGAAGTGAATTGCAATAAACAGAGAAAGAGGATGCTCCAGTAATTTACCTTAAATATAGAGAATAAAAATATTATTGCAATGAGACTTCTGGGATGTATTCTAGACGATGTGACAATTAGGTTTAAATCTTTTCCGAGAGAAAATCATACATAGAAGAAGCAGAATCACAAAAGACGCTTAACTAGCATTAGAATACATAGTTCATCTGAATACTACTTCGTTATTGATAGAAGTATATATCATTTAACTATAACGAATCGTGAATCGGGTGAGTACTACATAATACATACGAGTTAATTGTAAACCAGGCACTTCTTTCAATACATATAATCGATATTGGCCAACCAATTTCACAGTTAAATTGCTTTCCTAGAAATCCATCATTATTATGGCAATTTCCATACCTTGTTGCAAACATCTGGACTTCAAACAACACAATTATAATTATTATTAAAAGACCTGTTGCATCAGCTCCAAACAAATTGTACGCAGTTAACTGATGACTTTACATACATGTGAGTCTATGAAGCACGTGATTGTATACCTACGTAGTTCATAAATAATTATACATTTGCAATATTAATAACACGATTACTTACTACAACTTTATCACTAAAATATTTCAACTTCAAGTGTGATCGATGGCATCCTCAGTACTTGCAATATAAATCCGTGAAGATATTATTCTTAGGAGTACACCATCTGATGTGCAATGTGTTTGCACAATTATTCAAACCTCAATATCTACACACTAACAACATGATACTGACAGATAAGGATAATTTTACAAAGTAAGGATAAGACATGTGTTTATTAATATATGACTGCTCGGCTGGCTACACCACTTGTGGAATATGCAGTTATGGAATATTAGTAGAATAATAAACAAATATGTGGATTCTCAATAGTCCTTGTAATTTTATAAAGTCGACGTAATTTCATTATTCAACTATCGTGATATATATATTTCACGCTATTACTACAACTACTACTATACCATCACGGCATATCCCACAAGTGGGGTAGCCAGCAGATCAGCTGTATGTAAGAAACATACAAACTGTCCTCTTTGTGCCAGTATAAAATCAAGACATTCAGGATGGGTGGCAAACCTCAACGCTGAATTCAAGATGTAAAATGTCTTATTTTTTTCGAACACCTGCCTTCACGCTATTGATTTTTCAAATTACTTTTTTTGGAAAAACTTGAAAATGATTTGTTGTTTTGATAAAAGAGGGTTGTATATATATCTTATTTTTATGAATTTATCATTCATTGAATTAATTTCTACAAGAAAATACAATTATAGCATTATTATATCATATTACTTCATTACACACGATATAAATGTTCCTATGATATCTTATAAAGTCCCCGACAACTTGCACCTGTCACTTCGGCTTTTAATGCATTATTAAAAGTACAAATATATTAATAAACATTAATTGTATATTAAATGTACTTGTTTACTCTTCATAAAATATGGTTTTAATATAATTGTTCGTCGTTTTATTAGTATGACATATAAAATTATATAATAGGACAGGACGTAATCCATTGAGATGAGGAATATACTTAAATGTTTGCGATAATAATTTATAATTGGATTAGAATTGAGAATTTTATTACTATGGAAGGAAGAAGACGATTAAAAACACCTTGATAAGTTAATTTACGTGCATAGACTAATTGAAAATATTGCATAAACTATAAGATATTTAACACAAAGGTGAGTTCTTGTTTTACTTGGTACCAATTCTGAATAATGTTAGTTTTTAGTGTTACTTATGAATATGTTAGTTTTTTAAAAGGTCAGGAGTGAGAGTTTTGTAAAATTATGAAAAAAAAATCCAAAGAAGTAAAATAGAGTGATCAAAGTTTAATGTCATTTAATCAAATAAATGAGTTTTCTTTGTCGTAGTTTTTAATATATATTGCTTATAAATAGGAAATATGAGATGAATGTGTATTTTACACATCTACTTATAAAACGGTGTACAATAAATAAAACTACTCAATCTTTGAAAATATTTTTGAGAAATCATCGGCCATAATCAAGCAATCGACGTGTTCATAGTGTTGAAATAAAATGGAAAAACCCAATCACGAGTCCCGAGTACCAAATGTAGAGATTCAAATTAAATTATCAAATGCTTACACGCACGCATGCGCCGGAGATAATATGATGATTTGATAAACCTAATAATGTTTTGATTGGTCACTTCATCATCAATAATGTGCATCTTGATTATGTTGATCTTTCAATTTGTGAAGCCGTAAGCCGTAAGGCTATCATGAAGTATCGAGTACCTTCGAAAGTATACCTAAGTAAATTCATCAATCAAAAAATGTGTTGGATATACATTTCTTTTATGGTTGACTTTTAGTCGTCACCTACTTATTGGGAGTATTATTATAAAAACGGTTGTATTAAAAATTGTTGGATTTAAGAGTTAAGATAGTAAATTCCAGTGATAATAAATTTTTGTGACTTTTGTGAAGTAAAGAAAGAACATGATGATGACAAATATATTTTGTGATAACCTTCTCTTGTGCTATCTTTAGTGCCGGCTTGCGACTAATAAAGTCACAGTGGAATATTTCCTAACAATTTAACATGAACTTTCACCAAGAACCGTTGGTCGTAAATGTTGACTATAACACCTTTCAACTTAACTAGATAGTGTAAAAGTGTATTAGTTCCATAGTTTGTATTGTTTGTACTTTATCTTTTTTTTTGCAAAATCGAGTATGTTTTGTTAACTCAATGATTTGATAAAATATAGAGCAACAAACCGAATTTAAAACAATCGAAACACGTATTTCACAAATCACCGCTAAAAGGTCGATTTCCATAAAAAGATATTTTTTTCAGAAAAACACAGTGATAGCACGAAATAACATATCCATTGACGATGTGCTAAATAAAACTTAGGAAATGTAATATGTATTCCATTCTAGGTTACAAAGACCGTAACTAACATTTCCATAGTTTCCCACTTGTGGTTGGTTGCCTACGCATGTGAAAGAAAATTTCTTCTCATAAAGACAAAACGTATAAATTTCACCTGTCATCAAATACATTAATATTAACAATATAAACAACAATAATAATAATAAAATAGATATAATAATAATTTCCAACAGTTAACCAGGAAACTACGTATGGGTTTATTATTAATGTCATACTCATGTCCGTTAGAGGTACACAGGCACATAAATATAGTCATATTAGACTGCATACATCAATCATAAGAATATCACTAGTGCCCTTAATCAAAATGTATGTAGACATCATAATATTACCAGCTTTTAACGCAGCTTTATTCAGGGAAAAATAATCGAATATACAACAATATTTTGAGACTACCAAAGGATAGTATGATAAAAAGGACAATGGACATAGAAGTAGGGCCCAGAAGACCAGGCAAGCCAGTGAACACCTGGATTTTTACAATTACCAGAGATTTGACGAAGGAAGAGCTGCGTTCGAAGGAAGCAGGGGACTGGAAAACTTGGAAGATGAGGATTAGGAGAGCCTACCCCAAATAAATGGGATAAAGACGAGGGCGGAAAAGAAGATACAATAACACGTGGGTTTGTGTGACCTCTCCAAGAAATGTTGACAAAAATTACTCAAAACTTTGCAAGTATCATAATTTGAATAGACTAAAATATCCATACGTAGTTTTTGATATAATTTACTAAGCTTTTGTACTTTGATAATTATCTTAACTCATCACCCAAAAACGAGTGGAGCCTTTGAACCAAGGATAGAATAAAGTATATTGTTATCTTAAGAATGATAAGATTTTAGTAAAATGACAATTTGGTTTCACTGCTAAATTTATGCTATCGTCATATATATCTTTAGGACATCGGTGTCATGTTACTCATTTAGTATGTAATAGATATGTTAAGCAGATATAAAAAAAAACATATATACATGAGAACGGACTGAAATATTAACGTGGGTTTCTATTATATTATGCACTTTGGTTAGGGTGTAATGAAGAGACGAAGGCCGCATATGACCATAACGGTGCAAAGAACGCATCACGTAGATACTATTTAGGTATAGATATAATGGTAGAGAGATACGATATCATGTACCTACACACCATCATTTGGTATTATAAGTAGGTAAATAACAATAATAATAATATTATTAATAATGTATTATTGTTTATATAAATTCACATATTTCTCAGTCTCGGAGTTCCAGACAGGGTGGTATTATATCACCAATGTCACTTAAAAGCACTGGACAGTAATATGCACATAATATTAAGAGCTTTTGTTAGTAGGTACCTATGTCGTTTTATTTCCGTGTAAGTCGATATCCGTGGCCAGTAATGAGAATAGGTGGGCGTAAGCAAGAAACACTTCGCAATGGTGCGAAATATTTTCCAAATAAACATTCAAAAGAAGTTTCCAAAACATTTCAAATACGTAATAGAAAATCTTGGTTTTGATTATTGCTTATAAATATGTAGGTATTTAATTGACAAAATTCAATTACATAATAAATTCATTTGCATTGACTGTATCGGCATTATCTTTGTAACACTAGATTTTGAATTATACAATAAAATTAAATATAGTTTAGTTCCATAGAAACACAAAACAACAAAATACATAATTCATTTTATAATTTCATAGTACTTTTTTTCAATGAAATGTAGAAATACACTATATATTTGCTATTGTTATAATGTATTTGCTTTTTGTATTCAATAAGAAATCCATAAAATGAATTTTGTTACTTCACAACAAGCGTAAAACGTAATTGAAAAAATGCATTAATTGTTTTTCCTGATATGTTTTCTCCTAACCTCCCAGTATCATGTTATGTTAGTATCTAAAAATGCATTAACATTGTTTTTGATAATATTCTCTATGTAGTAGAAGAGTGAATAGTTCTTGACCTTACAATGATAAAAACATTTATAGCATTATTGTTCGATAAATATTTCGCATTCTTAAATGAGTTTGTAACAGTAATTAAATTATTCCTAAGAGTGCAGCTATCCACATTTAAAAGCAGCGGGTAGTAAGAACAAAACAAGATAATCACGGGTGAAGACTCCATTATGAGACAGACGGTCTAAGTTCAAGAGATACTTTTGCATGACATATTGTTATTGTTAATAATAATAATATAGTCATGATGAGATATGAACATCGTCAGAAATGACTGATGATGACAGATATTTATTCCACAAGGAAATATTTATTTCGTATCGCAATGAGTTGGCAAATCAAAATCTGAATCGTTTAAAAATCGTTCCCAGTAATTCACAATGCTATTTTACTGCTGCCAAATTCCCCATATCACTCGAAAACGGATTGATATAATACTGATCAAGAAATTGTTCTTCAAAAATTTTATAGATACATCAAGATGATTATTTCATTTTTAAATCAAACAAGTAAGCCATAATTTCTACATCGAAATGATACTTGAAAAAAGGGTAAATCTAAGAATACCCCATATCTGCAGTGTAAAGAATTCTCCGGGAAATCTCTTGCTGCATTCACTTCTGTCAAATCAATACGGATACTTGTTCATAGCACAGAGATGTTTATGGCAATGCTACGCACGTGAAGTTGGCAATAGATAAGAAATGCACGAGGTTCTAGGAATGGTACTGAATGGAAATGAAGATTAATTATTACGTTGATGAATTGACCTGTTGAAAGAAAGAGACGGTGAAACTGAATAAAGAGCAATACAAGACTAAAGGAAAGGTTAACTTAATACGAGATGGAAATTAATCAATGCTTACATTATATATTGTACTCATCAAATGCATAACAGAATGTCTAGTGGAAGTAGGACTTCGAAACAATTAATAAGTATGTATGTTCTTAAGAATTGAGATACCTTCTACATATGCTAACAGATGACACAGATTGAGTCAATGAATATTGTATGCGTATGTCACATGAATGATAATACGTTAAAAGCTACGTGTGTGTTCTAAAAATAAATCGTTAATATGTACAACTAAATATACCTATGTCCTTTTGTTACATTGGCACATCATTCTCTCAAAAGTACATACAATATAATCAGAAATTTCTACAAAAGACAAGTAATTTATTCGTTTGAAACATCTTTTATCTATTTATTCTTAGTGTGGTGAGAACAATAATTATGATAATAATACTGTTTTTTTTAAAAAAATTACCGGTCAAAATGTTATTAGTCAATTTAAATAAACATTACGTCTCCAGTTCTAAATTTGAAATCGGCTATCACTCAAATGATGATTTGATAATACATATTATAATCTTATGTGTATTTAGATTCAACCATTTCTTACGGGCATTTAGATTATACATAATATTATCTAAATAACATCTTAATCGTTTTGATATGCAATAAAACTTTCATCAACTATTGCGGCGAATGAATATGGGTAACTAGGTGCAATGTAATAAGTCATATTGAAAACGAAAAAAAGTTACAGTTTATACATCTCGTAATGTTGTATGGTAACGATGTACGGGATTATTTGCACATTTAAAAGGCATACTTAAATATAAGTTCACATCACAAGATGTAAGTAATATGGTAAATATGCAAAATTACATACATTACCTTGGATTATAAAATACTTTGAATTAAATTCATTAAGTACAACAATTTACATAACTGTTCGACAGCTTGTAATGCATCTTTTTTGCTTGTTGTAACATTATTATCAACACAATAATCATACGATATATTATTATTATCTATTATCTTATATACCACACTTCATTACAAAGCGATATGCTGGATCGAAGGTTACATCCGATAAGCATGTCTTACAGATGATAAATTTGCGATCTATGCGAACTTTATTATTATTATGTGGGTCAAAATTTCATAGGAAACCAACCACACATAGTACGTGCTTTTTAAGACTCGTTCATTATGTGAATTAAATATTGTGAGAATGCAAACAATAAATAGTTTATGATAGTCTCATACTAATAAAGCGAATCTTTGATAATCAATATAATAAAAAGATTATGTATATTTATGTTTGATGAAAGTATTCCTATTAACGATCCAATTCCGGAAGTACCCGACAAAGAATTGGTCTCCCACTTTTTCTCGTAAGTTTTTGAGTATCCTGTAAAAGGTAAGTGTTCGAAAAAATTAGGAAACTTTACATTTGAAATTCAGCGTTTGCCACCCATCCTGAATGTTTTTATTTTTTTTTTGTTTGCACGGAGAGGACAGCTTAAATTTTTATTGCATGAAGCTGGTTTGTTGACTATCTCACTTGTTGGATACGCCGTGATGGGATAATAGTAGTAGTTGATTACAGTATTTTGTCAAATTTGTTTTTTTTTTAAAGATATATCTGGGTATTGTTTGTTATAAACCCAAAAACAACCTTATACACCTTTCACAGTAAGCTACTAAAAGCTTGTGTCGTGAAAGGGGAGTTTGCCAGTACCTGGTATCGAACCACGGACCCCTTGTTCACGTTGTTAGAAAGTTGATAGAAGAAGATTACGACCAATACGAAAATAAATCGTGGAACCATTAACATTATTTACAATACATGGAAAAGCCCAACAGTACAATTCTGTAAGTGTATAGTTACAAACAAAAAATCTAACTTTCATTTACAACGTACTTATAGAAATTCAGGAAAGTTGGCATGCCCGCCTGAAAAATACAAGTTCCTATTTACAATAAACCATTTGCAATAGTTTTATATGCGTGTTCAGAAAGTGTGCATATAAAAAATGTAAGAAACGTAATTAGGACTTCCTGGCCATTATTTTTAATAAAAAAAGCTACGTATTCTCTCTATCTCGGGACAACAAAATATTTCGCACTGAATGAAAATAATATTACGAATCGAACAATCGACGAGGAAAATTATGTGAACGTAATGAATGAACAACGGTTAGAATAATATGAAATTAACCTCAAAATAACATTAGTGTTTGCGGCTTTGGTATATTTCTAATACACAAACACTCAGTAAATATTATATAATGGAATCCATCAGATACCTGTTCCATGCACCTTATGCAGTGTTACGTAATGCTGAAGAAAATACTGGAAAATTATCTATTCATAGATAATAGTGATTGGCGTCTCACTTCCATACAAGTATAGGCGAAAGATGATAATATTATCTAGGTATATATTGATTATGTATGTTTATCAATATTTACTGCATATCTTGCGGTTTATTCTGGAATGTGGTCAAATTATTGACGCAAAAGTGATAAATTCCTTCAAAGTGACGAGAGTTCACTGAGAGTTCATTTTGGAAATTCATTTACAAACGTAGTAGTATCGTACAAAGATTTGTTTCTTACATTTTTAGGTGAATCATTATATTTATTTTCAGTCAATCTCTTAAAATGTTTTTCTTGGGAAAATAGGGAAAAATAGAGTATTTTCCTCTTATGATGAAAATCATACAAATTTACAAAGATTACAGGACTTTGCAATAAAAAAATTGGTACAATCACGTTTGTGACACATTATATGACTCATTAAGCTAACTAAGAGCGAAACCCACACACCGTACCAATCAGTATTGCTAAACAAATTTTCACGGAAATTTATATTCCTAATAAACCTACAAAAACAAAGGATAATATAAAATTTTATTAGAAAAAAGTATACGTAATAAAACAATGTAAATAAATATATCTTTTCCTGGAGATTTTTATGACATAATTACAGATAAAAAAGGTTTAAATATCTGGATTTATGATTCTTTGTTTGTTTGTCCATCATTTAAATGTCACAGTTGATTTGTCGTACTTAATGATGTAATAAAAGAAGATGATTAAAGCATTTATATAATCAGATTCAATAAAATAATCAATTCGTTCGTTCGCTTTGGGGAAAAGCGAACGAACGAATTGTTGTAGATAAATAAAGCTGATATTGTTGTAGATAAATAAAATCTGAATATTACACAAGTGATAATAATAATAATGAAAAATCGAGAAAGTAAACCTGAAACAAACACTTTCTGCATATAAGATACATATGTAGATAGGTTTACAAAAATAATAGATATAACCTAACTTAGCTTATACAATATGAAGAGGTCGAATGGTTACAAGCTTTATTTTCAATCCTGCTTATGTTGAATTTTATAATTTTTTTTGGTCTTCACAAGTTCTTGTGTACTTATTACTTTGGAATGCTTAAAATATTTATAAACAATACAAAATATTGCCATCTTTTTTGATTTTAATAGAAGTGAGTCTCTAAATGATTTTTCTAAACTTAATTTAGATTAAATTCAATAGAAATGAGGTAAAGTTGTTATGCTTAATTTTTTCATTCATACCATGACGGTATTTCTCATAATTTAGGTAGCCAGAGGGACAACTACATACCTATAAAAATATGCAAGTCGTTCTCTCCGTGTCAATGAAAATTAAAAGATTCAGGATGGGAGGCATATCTCACCGCTGAATCGAAGATGATAAACGTCTTAATATATGTAGTTTGAGTAATAACTACAGGACACTCGAATTTTACCAAAAAGTATGGGATACTTCTTCACGGGGAACTCTATGGACGGAATTTATCGTTATGAAAATATTAATGTAAGGACGTTTGATTCATAATATCATAATATCGTGGCTTATAAAGCAAGCCACGAGCAATGCAGATAGGAATTGCATACTTATTATTATTTTCTACACCCTACTGGTTCTTGTATCAAATTTATGATGTCTTGAAAACTGAAGCACCACCGCATACTCTGTGTTGCAATACATAATAACATTAACTTATGTATGTAGGTTCGATATGATTCTATATTACAATATATTATACTTTGAATGTTAGAGATATCTATCTGTGGTGTAGAGTGTTCATAAATTATTG
The DNA here is from genome assembly GCA_947579605.1 of Athripsodes cinereus. Lineage (NCBI taxonomy): Eukaryota > Metazoa > Arthropoda > Insecta > Trichoptera > Leptoceridae > Athripsodes > Athripsodes cinereus. The sequence continues at coordinate 15,327,728 of OX388317.1, read as the reverse complement.
ATACTGTTAACCAATATATCCATCTTATACACGTAATTTCCATTTATCGACGCATGTGATGGTAACTCAGAAAGATTATATTATTATGAACGGTAGTGTTTTGCAGGTAATTCATTCAATGAATGGTAAATTAAATAAAATTAAATATTGTTGATTTAAGTGTAATTGTAAGAATTCGATAAAACTAATTATGTATGTTGCTAAATAAAAATAGATATATTTGAGTGTAGTGGCAGTCTTTCTTGCATCTTTTTTCATGACAATATTTTTTTCTAAAAGCTTAAAATGTATGAAACAGTACATGATATTATAATATACATCGTAATTTAATTACATACACAAAATGAAAATAAAATAGGAAATGTTGTTTCTGGCATTAATCAGACCTATATAAACTCTTAAATTTTAGGATTTACATAATTTTGAACCTTACTAAAGCCTTTGTATGGAGCATTCTGCTTTATGATTGTGAGACGTGGACCATCAGCAAAAGTGAAAACGGACGGTTGGCGACCTTGGAGATATGGTGCTACAGACGCATGCTGAACATCCATTGGTCGGAACACGTCGAAAACGAAGAGGCAAAAACCAGGGTAGGCGAAAAAAGGCAACTTCTTACGATCAGCCAACAACGAGCTAACTGGATTGGCCACAACATCAGGCACCCAGGACTACTCATCGCCATCGCGGAGGGTAAGACCGAGGGGACAAATGGCAGAGGCCGACCAAGAGATGCGTATATGGACCAACTGAAGAGGGACATTGACTGTGGCTCATACGTAGAGCTGAAAAGACTGGCTGAGAATAGGGAGGAATGGAGAAGAAAAACCAAACTCGTTGCAGACCAATCCAATGGATTATAGCTCATTATACATACATAATTTTACAATGTTTTTAATGAATATTAAGTCATTGCTAAAGCTGTAGCGAAAGCATTTCCTCTTTCTCACGCCATTAGCTTACAAAGATTAAGTTGTGCGATAATTTTTACTTCGGAATCATCAACAATGTATCACCGATTTCATGATTAATCATTAGCGCAATATAAGTACTACACATTGAATTTGTTATAGTTAACGGTTAATAAATAATATATCCTCTAGGTAAACCTAAAACCTAGATTAGGAATACCTGCTATTAAATTAAAGACATGAAAATTACTATACGAATAATAATAATAGTCATGATAATAATGTAAGATGATTTTAATTCACGTACGGCCTGTACGGATCAACGAGACGACATTAGGTAGGCACTTATATGAATTCATCATATGCAACATTAATAATAGGTAAGTTAATCCCATAATGTCCAGGTTTAATATTAATATTATATGAAGATCATAGAGATTATACTGCGTTATTTAACAACATAATAACACATAAATTACCCTCAATCTATTATTAGATACAGTATATATTATATATACTCAATAAAACAGTGAAGGAATAATATCAAGAGATGAATAATTCACATACAATGTTGTTTGTAATAATATCATCCTTATCAAATAAACAATTATTAATAATGACAAACAATATATAAACATTAAAATCGAACATGCAATGTTTTTTTTACAAACCTAGTACATTTTCGTGTTAAACACCCATTATATTTGCGCTACTGACCTTGTATTTGTTAAGGTTATTTCACTATAGATTTCCTTAAGGTATACAATTTAATTGTACTTATTAATTGAATAACCATGCATCATGCGGGGAATTCCGTAATGATGTGAATGAAAATTAAAAAAAGGAACGTCAAATACATGTAATTGATAAAATATACTTTAAACGCACAGGGTGTTAGGCAGAACGTTGTCCAAACAAACTCTTTTCTAAGTATTTAAAAAGGTTCTAAAATATCTACCATAAAGATATAGAATATCTAATAACACATGACATGTTATAATAATGTTTTTTTTTATTAATTAACTCTAAGTCAATCACCCTTCCCGTTTACAGGGCAATAAATCTTATGAAAATAAATTTAAATCCTGATAAAATCGCTTATTAAACTTATCCTACATCGCATTATAGGTCAAACTTTGAATTGAAAGTACATAACTTTGACTCTGAATATAAACAAGTGATGCAATTGTGTTACACTACTTCAAAAGAGTTCTATGCAACTCTTGACATACATTTTTATTTTTTGTCAAAGTTAAAAAAACCACAGTAGAGTTTGGAAAATTTGCTGACATATAAAAAGTGTACTTCGTATTTACAGTAAATTTGTTAATATGAGTCAATGTAACGCAATATAATAAAGAAATCAACAGGCGGTTTCCTCTGTACAATCATTCTAATAATACTTTATTAACATCACACAAAAGGGATATTTCATATAAAATAAAATTTAAAAAACGCATTACTTTTATTGATACATTATCACGAAGTGATGTTATAACTGTATCGCATTATACGGAATGAAGTATTGAAGTATTTTCGTGAGTTCATATATTGAAATTTAGGTGCGAATATAAGAACATTATAAACCAGTAACCCTTTTAATATGATTTTATCTTTTACGAGTTTTATTACTCGCGATAATTCATTTCTGAAAAGTAACAAATAATATGGAAATATTATTCTTGTCATAAAGGTACTTATATTTTTTATGACTTGCATATATTCTTTTCTTATATCCCATTATAATCCAAGGATGCAACTGAGTTTATTTTAAAATCAGATTTAGTTTGACAGAAAAGATACGTCATCAAATACCATTACATACCAGTATCATAGCCTTTCAACGAGTTTTAATATTAAAAACTAATTAGGTTACTTTGAAAAATATGAAATAATGCAAAGAATAAGAAAATAATTCGATTATTGCTGAAAATGAATAATTTGATGTTATAAATTTATCCAATAGAATTGTATGAATTAATACCACGTGGATAAGGAGGTAGCTGGATAATATTATAGTAAGAACCAACATTACCAACATACCAAACAGTATCGATAAGCAATGAACACGATCAGACTTCTTGATATATGGTAGTTATCATAATTCAAATAAAAGCGATCGTTGTAAATGATAAATCGATGGTATGCTCACGCTGCCACAGTAGAGTGGTGCAAGTTGTGGCGGTGATAGGGAGAACAGCTTGCGAAATATTACATACTAGCTTTTAAAACCTACAATTATGGGTGCAAAGCTATCTGCAGTTATTTGCCGTCATAAAAAAATAAATAAATTCATGGTCTGCATTAATATGACTTGTCTCGATCCTGCCATCGGAGCCATTTAAGATGGCTGTATAGTCCAATCCCTGACTGGCATGCTTTGTCACATTCCGGACAAGGCTTGTTTTTGTTCTTGTTTTTGTTCACTTAGTCTTAATTAACTCGTTCACCTGAATTTCATTTTATTTATTAATTTAAAAGCATGTTGTGGTGATTGTATATTTGTATTTGTTCTTAACTTTGATGATTTTTTGAAACCCTTCTGGTAAATTTAGGATCTTCACTGGTCCACCTTTTGATTTTGTAAATTGTTATCATGTACTATAATCGACTGTCTGATCCTGTATACATTGTAAAAAAAAAAAAAAAGGCTGTTTCACATTTACAATGGAAATAAAACAACATTTATACAATGTGAAAACATATCTTGAACAAAGAAAAAATTAAATTCGGAAAAAGTGTTATATATTTCGATAAAAGCAATACAGTACTGCTTTAATATGAATAAAAAATCATCATCTTCACATGATTCGACTGCTGTTAAAAGCAGTTTTTTTTTTATTTTCATTCAAATTAAACGCAAAATCGTGAATAGAGTAAATCACGGAAACGTCTAATAACCATATTAACTAATTAGCACGCTTTATTGGAGATTGTTCGCCATCAATTTAGACGTAAAGATTAGTCACTCTGCAAGCAATTTATTCACACCTTTTACCGTTTTTAGATTCGTGAACGCCACTGATGAATAAACATAATATCGAATTCAAATGTACTGATACATTTAACATTATGATTTCTAACTTGTAAGTTAGCTTACATATATTTAGCGAGAAGCTATTTTGTAGTTATTATGCAATGAAACATAGTAGTAAGAAAATATATAGAGGCAATCTGCTTTATTTCCTTTGAATTTATTATGTAGGTACAACAACAAACGTTCCGTAACATTATTCAGAGCGACTTTAAGACATTTTATATATTTTCCACCAGATGAAATGAGATTTTATTAGAGTACTTCGTCAGACTGATATATCATAATATGCGAGTCGGCTTAGATTCCATAGTGTAAATAGGTCCTACGCTGGATGCGCCGTATCGGGAGGTGTGACGTTGTAGCATTTTGGACAGCCGTCAGAGCTTCTGACAGTCCACCTCTTGTTGTGCATCCTTTGCCTCTTATGCACTCCTGATCACGAATTGCCGCAGGTCACGATGCTCACCATGAGATTAAGGGTCATCCTTGGGTACTTTACAATGGTTATCTATCATAGAGCTTTTCAAATACTCCACAAAGAATTAGCCTTAGTGCAAAGTAGCAAATTATTTATGTAATGACGTCTAAAACATCAATAATACATTACCTGCATACATCTGTTGATCTTATCGAGAATCTATTCACTCGGTTTAACATTTCATGATTTTTATTTTTCAATTAAAAAGCAAGCTTATGAAATTTGGAAAATTTATAAACGTTAACAAACATTATTTTATTAAACCTAAATGATGGCTCATTTGGGAGTGTAAAATATATTTGATAAATAATTGGCATGCAAACTATGCATCATTTGGAAAGCTTCGTTTTACAAAACTGGTGATCTATTCACAAGATACCAAGGAATCCGACTTTCATTGAAAGTAATAAATGGGATCTAGATTGTAGTGCAGCAAATGAATTTAAGAAGCGAACCATGATAATTTTTTATCAATAAAGCCGTGGCAATTACTTGTAATGGATAATATTTCTCACACCGATAATAGGTTAAGGAACATAGAAAATACAATTCATATACTCATACTCGTAAAGGTGAGGAAATTGGTAGTTTGGTCAAGAAATTATAGAGATGCGATATTTTATTACTTGAAGTCTACACATAATGTCCCATGCTTCTATTGAAATTTTACACTGACGTTTAACGTCCTCATGAATATCGAGGTTCTAAAAAATCTAACATAAAAATAAAACTTATAGAATTATTAGTATCAAATGCAAATAATAATTCATACTCATAGAAGGTCAAGTAAACTTCTTAAGGCTATTATAATTGCATGCATATAAAATAATATGCAGAGTTCACTCGGTGTCCCATTTATGAGAAATTCCGAGGTGGTATTGTAGGATGATCTCAATCGCGGTAATGCCCGGGGCACGATCTAGTGAAATCTTTGAAAGGCTGTGTAGATCGCCCATGTTTATATTGCGACCCTCATTGAAATGGAAACATATGCAGTCATAATATGCGCAATTGTAAATAGCGTATGAAGAGGTGTACATGAAACAATAAGTTCTCACTTTGATGTTCCCATGACCTGAGATCGCTTTCACGTCACTCTTTAATAAGAAAGGTTATCATTTGAGGGTTAATCCAACTTGACAACGTAGAAAAGAGACTAGTTACTAAGAGGCTGTTAAAAATGATTTAATCAAAGTCCTCATGGATAGTCGTGATCCGTCAAAGTTGTGAAGGTTATTATGATATTTCACAGCGCAGATACAGATGAAAATAAAATCAAAGCTAGCGAGAGTCGCACCAACATTAAGACAGATAGTGATATGACATTAAGCCCATCTTTACATACTGAAAAAGTTAAATTATCTTGAATTTGAATGTTTCTTAAGAAAAACATGCACATTGGTTGAAGAATATATGAAAACTATATAATAAATCACAGGCTTTGTTTGAATTCTCAGTAAAAGGAATTGAAACTTTAAGATAAAAAATCAAAACGTAGGCAGTGTTGGTAGTTAGTAGTAACTTATGTCTTGTAAAGAGTACTAGATTCTATTTGTTCTGTTGAAGTGAGTACATTTGTGTGGGCCGAACTCCCGGTGGTAAATTTGCATTAAGTTACGATTGCTAATTCATTTCCTCTGTAATGCAAACAAGGAAATCAACCATATACATATACCAGATGATTTTTGTACATTCCCAGACCTAAGCTGAATATCACAATATCCAATTAAATACATAAATCTCATTATCGTTGTTATATCATCTAATGCATGTTTAGCTTTACTCCATTGTATCCATGTTAGCAGTTCTCCTACCGAAGTTGTATGTTATATTATATAATTATTTATTTATTTTAGTATTATTATTTCTATTGTATCTAGATAATAAAACATAATTAAATCAAACGTATCTACATGCAACAAATATATTTTAGTCAGCTGTTGAGACTATCATAGCTAATCCATTAAAGGATTTCTTATGTGAGTAATAATTTACCTTAAACTAACTTTAAGCCAGATTACACTCAGAGAATAGTCATTAAATTAATAGCATTTTAGATTATACAAACGAGCATGGTATTTTCAATTCTTTCACCTTTTTTAACAAGTGTTGTATATTATTTAAAAAAAATACATCAGAATATGCGCCTTTGATTTTTTAAACTTTTAATTTTTATTTGAGAACAGATAAAGGTACGTCAATGATCACGTCAAATTTACTACGCAACACACTAAACGTAAAAAAAATAAAAAAAAATTGTATTTTGTTGTATAGAATTGTATAATATTATCTAAAAAAGTCGAGAAGGAAGTGAAGCAAAACTTAATTACGATGGGATATTATGAAAATGCATTATAATAAAATTAGATCGTAAACAATGCACAAGATCATGTTGATAATATAGAGAGTGCATAATGTTGTATTATACTAACAGGAAAAGTGAATAAATGAGATAATAATATGAAGTAACTAATATAAGAAAACAATAAATTAAAATTGTTGTTATGCAATGAATTAAATTATACAATAATGTTATCAAGTACTTAGCGAGTAATAAGATTTATATAAATACTAGCTGGCCCAGCGAACTTCGTACCGCCTAAGAATCAATGAATGATTACATACATACATCTTCTTCCCCTTGTCCTACTTCGGTCGGGGGCCCATTGCCCCTAGGTATCTCCTCCAGAGATCCCTGTCCACCGCTGCTTCCAGGACCTCTGGCCACTCCAAACCAAGCCTTTCAACACACAGGTTCGACACCTGCCCTTGCCAGCTTCTTCTAGGGCGGCCCACCGATCTACTGCCCTCTCCTACAGACTTTATGAATGATTAATATTATTAATCTCTTTAAAAACTCCCGTAACTGTCCAAGTGTGTTATCGTAGGTATAGTGTAAAAAATAAAATTCATTTGGAACTTTCACAGTTTAGCGGCCCCACCCGTTGTCGAGTACCTACTTTTTTCCACATAAAAAGTAATATTTTCGAAACTTAAGGAAATTGTTGCCATATAGGTTGCAACTATGAAACTTGAGCGGCCCCACCCGCTGTCGAGTAATATGTACGGAACTTTAGGAAATTAATATTCGACGTAGATTTTTTTTGCCGGCATTTAAAATAATTCTACATATGACAACAATTTCATTCAGTTTCAAAAATAATACTTTTTCTATGGAAAAAAAGTACTCGACAACGGGTAGGGCCGCTTAACTGCGAAAATTCCATTCATTTTTTTACATAGACAATTCACACACATCGAGCTAGTCCCAACCTAAGATGAATCTTGTATTATGGGTACTAACGCGACGATACACACGTATACAATGCACTATACATACATAATATGTAACACCCAGACCCAGGACAATTTGAAAAAGGTCATTCTTCACTTTGCACTGGCCGATAATCGAACCCGGGACCTCGTGACTCAAAGGCAAAAGTGCTACCTCCGCGCCCCACCTGGCGACATGAACAATTTATATTGGATAATTAACTTAACTCAGATTTGTTTATAAATTATCTGCTGTACGTAATATAATTATGTAGGTTTAAACCTATTCATTTAAAATTTATTCCGTGGAGCACCCGGTAAAGAATTGGTCTCCCACTCTTCTCCATAAGTTTTCGAGTGTCCTGTAAAAGGCAGGTGTTCGAAAAAATAAGACATTTGACATCTCAAATTCGGCGATGAGGTTTGCCACCCATCCTGAATGTCTTAATTTTATATTGGCACGGAGAAGACAGCTTGCATGTTTTATATGCAGCTGGTCTGCTAGCTAACCCACTTGTGGGATATGCCGTGATGGTATAGTAGTAGTAGTAGTAAAATTTATAAAAATTCTTTCCATGATTTTTCCAAAATTGAAATATCAGAACCACAGTTGTTGAATTGTGTGGATAACGATTCTAATTTGAAAATATATACAAAAGTTATTCTGTAAATAGGCCAATCTGTGAAAAAAACTTCATCGTTGATTTTGTATAATTCTCCATATTGCATTTTTATTGAAATTAAAAATGTATAGCGTAAATAATTTTCTTCGTAATTTTTCTTCTCTGCCTACAAATTTCACAACACAATCTTCAACAGAACTACATGAACACATTCGTATTTTCATCTTTAATAGCACAATTTATGGTTCTATAATAGTTTTCCATCTGCAATAATAAAATACAATTTCAAATATAATCTGTTCACGTCCACATTTATGTGACAGATTATAGTAAAAAAATATTAATTCATCAGTTTGACACACCATTTTCATATTGATTATAGTAATTTGATTCTTAATACAGCAGAACATAAGGATTATTTTTGCACAATGCAACAGGCGACGTGGGAGCGCTTAAAGCGCCATAACTCTCCATATTGTTTTTATTTTTGAAATTTAAAATGTATGGCGTAAATAATTTTCTTCGTATTTTTTCTTACTGTGAATTTGTAAGATGTTTTAATAGCCTATAGTTTATTCCGGGCGGAGAAGAATCCAACAAATCAGAGATCATTCAAATCGGTACAGCCATTCTTGAGTTATAAGTGTTGTAACACACACGAGTTCCTTTTATATATTAGATATGTATGTATCTATACAGTGAAACATTGTTTTATGAATATAACGGTTTAATAATACAACAATAAATAGCCCATATTGCGAGTGTGAGCTTTAGTGGAGACCCTGGACATTGAGTATCAAATAAGGGATGCGTACAACTTACATCTAGCAATAACTGAAGCCTCAAACCCACTGAATATGTAATTTTTGCTCCAAATGAGATTGATTTCATAATATCTTAAAGTTCTAAATTTCATTTAACTTAATTACATTATGATATAGGTACATAACTATGTGTTAACTTTTCTGAATTAATGGTTGATGATTACAAGTTTTAGTTTTGTTTCCGTTACTCTCGTTGCTGTAATTTGGTTTTAAGTTTCTTTACAAATATAGGTTACAAGGATTTGTAAAGATGATATAAAAAATGACAAATGAAATTACAAAAGTCAAATAAACATATGTATATTTCAGGAATATATATGTATATGTATTATACCAGGCAGTAATTTATGATTTAGATAATACGTACTAAATAGATAAAGATAGTCGACAGAACAGTTGTTTATAATTGAAGCAGATCGGTGGAAATGTGTCTACTGATATTACCTCTAGAACAATGTATATTTTATGTTAGAAGTAGCAATAGTGAAATGTATTAGATACATACAATAATATATAATAATTAAAGCGTGCGATATTATGCTCGCGCTTCGTTGCACATTTGCATATATTACAAGTATTACACCATAAATGTACTATAATATTATAATTATTATGCAATAGTAACCATGATCTTGAGTGCATTACTTTTCTTTGTAGCTACCATATTATGTATACTTGTGCTAACGCTAAGGCTATACCGGCATTGCATCGGCAGCCCTTAGGTACTTCCGCGAACGTGTGCAACAAAATCGTATCGTACGCTAATCCCTATCTATAGATATAGTCTATACCCTCACGCCGTGTCCCAAGAGGGGTAGACACAGAGGATGGAACGCCATATAAACCTATCTTTACATGCTTCTTTCATTCCCTCTACATTTGTAAGACTTCTCCTGCTCAACACGCAGCCGTCCTTGAGAATGTGTCATACAGATTCCCCAACCAAACTATCATAGAGGACACTCCACAATATGGTTTAACCATCCGTTGACTTTATTTTTATTTTATTTATTGGTGAAAAGTTTAAATTTAAATTAATTTAATTGAATTTATAATTGTTATTTTTATGCCACTATTTCACAATGTAATATTGTAACCAATGTACAGTAAAGAATAAAATAAATAAATAAATAAATAAATAAAAGTACAAAACAGACAACAAGTATAAATATGGTTTGAAAAAAAAAAAATAAGTCGTTCATAACTCAGCTATCATCCACAAACATGTTCCACAGTTAAGTCAATTATTTGAGTATCGCACAAGCAGCCATCGCTAACACACAAACATAGTTTATTATATTTCATGGATTATTAAATATGAAGCCTTTTACAATATAAGAAAAGAAATACATTCTAATCCTACACAAAACTTACGATAGTATTAAAACAGAAACATCAATTACTGTGAAATCGAAACAATGTAATTTGACTTCAAATAATAGTTATATATTCTTAATAAACCCATAATAATTATAAATATTATTGAAAATTCGGATTTTTTCTTGCTAATTTTATAAAACTTTTTAAGATTTCTTCATAATTTTTATTTGCTAAAATTTCAGTTAGCTTTTTCAAACTAATGATGCTTTTTTCAGTAATCTTTACCTTTCATAAAAACTAGAGTTTACGAATAATTGCTATTGATATTTCCGATACAATAAATAAAATTCAACATAATTACGTGTAAAAGTAATTCATATTTAATGCACGTGACACACGCCTTTGGAACTAAACTCCATACAAGGAGTGAAATAATGGTTGATCTAAAAATAAAACATACGAGAAATTAAATGAATCTATATTAATACATAGCGCCATAATAAAGAAAGAAATTCCACGAATGCACATGCAGTATAAAATAATTTAATTGTATTGATATCCCATTATTCCGCTATACTTTTCATATCGGGTAGGGCGAGTGATAAAAAGCACTGATATTTATTTATATATAATAAAAAAAATGTATGTTACACCGTATCGTTATGAGCACAATGTAGCTGCGAACTTATAAATAAATTTTTTTGTGATTTGTTTGGAGCACCCATCAAGGTATTGGTCTCCCACTCTTTTCTGTAATATTTTAAGTATCCTGTAAAAGACTGGTCTTCTAAAAAATAATGTCAATTTTTATTGAATTTAATTGTAACAATGTTGACATTCTGAAACAACATTTTAATAAAAATAAAACATGAAATAGCACTGATTTTTGTTTCACATTAATGTACATAAAGTATACCACAATTAAGCCTAGCGCTTTCACCATTAAATTGGCATCATCAGGGCGGAGTATATACCTACTCATTTTTTATCTTAAATTCATCAATAAGGTTTGCCATCCTTTCTGAAAGCCTTAGTTTACAGTTGGCACGGAGAGGGCAGTTTGCATGTGTATTACATGAGACTGATCTGCTGGCTACACCACTTGACGGAAAGTATTTTTAAAAAAATGGTTAGTTAATTAATATTCGTAACATTTTTATATGGATTTAAAAGAACGTTTACTTGCACTAAATAAAGTAATGAAATCAACAACAACCAAAAAAATAGCAAGAAAATAATCCATAAATATTCATGAGTATAATATTCTTTAAAGCATTGTACAACAAACACAGTGTAAAAAGTACGAAAAAAACTAAATCATATTTTCCAGTGTTTATCGATTATAATATTATTTAATACAAATAATAAATAAAGAAAGAAGAAACGGCCAATATGGCAACAAAAAATAAATTCAACGTCGTGAAACAGGTGTACGTTAGTAGGCAATACATGTTTCTTTTATAGGTAAGATGATGGTTGGTATGTTATGAATAATGCAAGGAATATATGGAAGTCCTTAAATTACACGTCTCTTCAACATTTTATGTAAGAGAAACATCCATAAATTAAAACGATTCACAATATATATGAAGGATGCTATATGTATCTTCAATGAATACCTCTATTTTGTCTGCTTACTTATAGGACGATACATATTATGAGTTTTATCGACTTATCCCTGGCAAAATAATGTATTTGGAAAAAAATGTGAGTTAAAATAAAATATGAAAATATAAAATATTCGATTACTTTTTGAAAATTTTCATAATAATGTAGAAACTTATTTAAATTGTGTTGCATCTAATCATGACATAAACAAAGTAAGTTCTTTTCTCAAAGAAAAAAGGGAAAAAATATGACGTAAAAACACTTCAAAAAACATATTTCAATCAGTTTCAGATTTAGAAAAAACCTTTACATTGATGCGATTAAAATCTATAAATGCAATTTTAGTATAACTTATTTTTCGATAAAAAATTATTTCAAAAATTTTATCTTCATTTATTTGAAAAGTGGAAGATCGAGAGCCGCATAGGGATCGGCAAAAGAAGGCTCTGCTGGCTTCAGAGCATCCTAGAATATACCGGCGTCAGAACTGTGGGGTAGCTGATATGCGCCGCTCGGAACAGGGAAAATTAATTTGCCCTTAATGATTGTAAACGTCGGTGGGACCTGACAGGTCACGCGAAGAAAAAAATTGTTTTAACACAAAAAAGTTCGAAATAAAAAAACAAAAATTTATTTAGTTAGGTATATTAGACATTTTGTTTGAATACTCTAGACATTACTACCAATATTCCTAAAATTATTGCAGATAATGCATTGCACACGAGTAAAGTCAATACATTGCCAATAATATAATAATATATTATATATATATTATATTATATTGATGCGTAGTATGAGATTAAAGCGATCAAGATAATCATCAGTTTGTATGAGAGATAGTAGAAAAGGGCAATAATATGTACGCATAAAGTAATCATAACATAAGCCATGATAACAATTTAGATGCCAGTAAACTCCTTAATACACATTCTCTGGGATACTACGTACATCAAATGTTATTAAAAAATAAATACTCACGACATACACATTCATATTTTCAATCATAACTCAACAACTTTCTGTGTAAAACTAATAAATAGATGGGTACATGAGATTTACCTCAGTTTTTTATACTAACCATAAAACGATTATATTATAGAAGAAAAATTCTTAACATAAATTAGATATTTAAAAATATAACAATACTGATATATTTTATACTATCTATACTTTTTTTTAAGTGTCTGTATAAAGCAATGGGTTTCAGAAGGCTCATGAATATTTTGAACAACATAGATTTACAACAGCTGTGCTTGTATGAAAAAGTCCGCTATAATAATTACACGGTATCTAAAAAACATATACTAGGCGCACATAGCATTAAAAATAAACTTATTTTTATTTTCACCATGTACCTATCTAAGATCACAATTAAAACATATGATAAATATGCACATTCCTAAAAATAGACAAGACACGTGTGCTACGCAATTATTCCACAAATGGATTAGATTTGATAATGAAGTTTTTCGACCGTATCCGTGTAGGTACTCCCCACTAACTCTTTTTATTAAGAGAGCAGTTATAATAATTGTATGGATAAAGTATGTAATAATAATAATGAATTAACTTTTCATTCAAAGAAAAAAACTTTATACCTAAAGTATTCAGGAAGGAACGAAACCCATGAAGCGTGCTGGGCAGCAGATGGATTTAATTACAGCGATGCATCCAAACCTAATACATTGCACAATCCGGTCATAGCTATAGCAGCTAATTAGAAAAGCGAAGGCGTGTACAATGTATAAATTGTGATTAGTTGATTGCTGATGACCGATGGACGGCGCGGGTTATGCATGGAACATTGCCTACCCTTCATGCTATGTTCACACGCTGTGGTGAACATGCAAAATCATACAATCAACAAATGAATATATTTGTTTGACGGAGATTGTATCAAAAAAGATTAACACCTTCGATCAATGTTAATCAATAAATTAATACATTTATCTGATTCGATGTCTAAATTATCATTCATTTCAAGAACAAATCAGCTAGATATGAAAATCAAGGTTCAGTAATTTCAAAGAAATGTATATTAAAATAAGGAAGAAATATAAAATAATTACACTGCATATGTTTGAGATCATGATAATCATTGATTGTGTTTCTTTTTTTTCAGGTGCATTGACAAAGTCTCAATTCCCAGTGTTCACAATTTATGCCCAAAAGTCTTGCTTGGGAGTTCGTCCTTGCGAAAGAGCCTGGTGTTTCGACCGAGTCCAGAGACATAAACTTCGCGTCCCAGCTAAGCGCAGCCACGCTGTGTCATCCAGACAGATGTGCTTGGATCTATGTTTGGGAGAAAATGAATTTGTCTGCAGGTGAGTGACACAAAACTATGAAATTATTTTGGAACGTTTTGAATCATCAAAGAGAAGATTGTTTATAAATTCAAAAATAAATTTTATGTGTTTGTTATGTTAATCGCAATTTATCTACAAAACACGATAAAGAAACGTACTTAGAAAAATTATGGAAACCGTTTAGTGATTCTTGTTTCAGTAGAAAATATACAAAATAATAAATATTGTTTATTGTCAATGTACCAATTACTGCTCATACAGCATCGCAAGAATGAATAAGTAGCAAACTATGTATAATAGCTACTACAAGCACTGACAATGAGGACCATCGATATATCGACGCAGTTACAATAAGTAAAGTTTCAGTATGGTTGATTTGTATGTATTAAGGCAGGAGTTTAGTTTTCAATATCCTTTATAACAATGGACACTGGATGTATGCTTTCCACACCGCACTGTGCCCTCTGTGCTGTAGAAGAGTAGATATGAGGAGCATAAATGATGTTTTGTTTTTGTAATTGTCCGATTGTTTCACAAGATAATGGATGCGTATTGTTATAAAGTGAACAATGTGAGGTAAAAGCACACACAGACACACATCCTCTGGATACATCTTGCCATCATTATCCATAAATACATATTGATTCTGAACTGAACACTAACTTCGATACCTGAGCCAACATTATGTCCATTTTTATTGACCTATAACATCAGATATCCTCACATTACAACACGATTTCTAGTAATTGATATGAAACAAGACGATAACTTTTGAGTGATTTGAACAACACGTGAGATAACGAACTACCATCTCCTTCTGCAGTCTGCATATGAAGCTGAGGGTATAACAAATTATACTTGACAATATCAACTTGTACCCACACTAATAATACAAGTATTTGTATCAAACTAAAGTAACGCGGACGACGGACGACGTGATAGAAATTCAAATAATAACTATTATATCTCTTGACAAGAGATCATTATATTGAAATATGTACAGTTTTCAATCAACTAAGTAAATTTTCATTGACAATGGCTATCGGTAAAAGATCTTTAGTCATATGTGCCTTTGGTCAACATTTAAATATTAATAAAGACATGACACTTGCCCTTATTGAAGACCTTTAACTTCAGTCATCAGGAGCTCACCTCGGAGGTCGAGAATGTTGGTATTCGTGGCTCTGATGAGATGTGGAACCAATAGTAATGTGTGTAATTAATTATAATTACAGTCAATAAATTCTGAAACGACTGTATTACTCTATAGATTAACAGCGTTAAGCAACAAAATGCATAGTTTGTAACGTTTTAGAAAATGCAAACTATAATATTGACTATGTTATATCTACGAGTACATGAACATTTTTTTTAAATAATGTACCGAAATAGTATGTTTACTTTTTTGCGGAATTTCACTCTATCGTAGCTCCGTATGAAGTTATTGCTTACACACAAATTATGATGATTTTGCATACAAAAACATTTAAGTCCTTTGTAGAACAAAGTGGAATTATTCAAATTATAGTTCAAAAATCTAAAGTCCGGACCCGAAAACTAAAATAAATAAATAAATAAATAATTCAAAAAAACGAGATACATGATCAATAAAACTTTATCTACGTATCTTTAAAATGAATGGATTTTGATACATAAAACAAAAATAAATTGCTCAACTATTGACAAACACAACGAGATAAATATAAAGTTTGAAATGAGATTTTTTGAAGATATTTATTCTTTATATATTTAATTACTTATATAATTAAGTCATAATAAAGAGAATAAATTATTAGAAAATTGCTTCTTTCTTAAAAAAAAACTATTTGTTTTCATGAAACTTTCTCCACACACAATATTTTGCACAACCTAGATTTTGGTTCATGTTAAATTTAATTTATTTTCATTTTACAACACATGCAAAAACACAATATACTTACATACTTGAAATTAATATTGATATTCCATATGCATAAATCTGTACGTTTTATGGGGTTTACATATTACTCATTGTATTTACTTTATTAACATCCTCTTTGAAAAAACGAATTATAGAAAATAATACATAAATCCACATTAAAAACTAAATGCGTAAAAAAGGAGGAGTTGAATCGTAAATACTCGTTGATAGTAAGAAGTGTAAATAATCTTGTATATCAGGCTTATAAAAAAGACACATAAATCATACAAAACAAATTCTGGGTGTAATAAATGTAGATAAATACTCACATTTGCATCGCGTATAAAACGTTTTTGTTTAGCCAATGTTAATACATGGTGTAAGTAAACATGCACCTCATCGGAAATAATTATAGACTTAATTCAATTTTATAACCCCTCGTAGCACGAAGCATTTAGTAAAAGTTAATGTTCTAAAATTATACAACAACGAATATTATTAATAAACAAAAGGTTACAAAGTTTCAAAATTATAATGTACGTACACGCTAGATAAAACTATTGGAAGCTGACTCAAACTATCATATGGACATAAAATCAAGGCATACTATTATTAGTCATGAGAGTTGTTAAATATACAACTTACACAACACGAATAAGACACAAATTAAGGGAGATAATAAACCAAATAAGTATACACATAATATTGTGCGGTAATTACTTAAATCATACATCAATCGCAATAAGTATGTCAGACGTTTGACCTATCAAAGGTTGGTTCTGAAAAGAAAATTGGATCGATGACATTTAATAAATGCTTGAAGAAAGGTTATTTTAAACGGCGTCGATGTAGCAAGCAGATCGAGCTTAAAATAAAACGTATTTTATTTAAGTAAATTTTTGACATTTTCTTGGAAAAATAATCCACAGCTATTCATTTATAGAGCAAAAATACTAAAAATTGGATTCGGAATTATTGTTTCTTTGCATACTTGCAGTATTATAAAAATGATGAACAAAAACTTCTGCAACAAAGTTCTTGTTCTTCATTTTTAAGAACAAGAATAAATTTTATCTACCTAATAAGAAATGATCAGTTATTTACTGATACATAATTTACTCATATTATTATACCATCACGGAAAATCCCGTAATTGAGGTAGCCAAAGGACTAAAGCATGTAATAAATATGCATATTATCCCTTTCGTGCCATTAAAAAATAAGTCATTCAGGAAGGGTGGCATCTCTCTTTGCTGAATTAAAAATATTAATCGTCTTATATTTGTGGTTAATCTTGCACCTGCCTTTGACAGGATACTAGAAAATTTACAGAATAAGAGAAATACTGATTTTTTTTCCCGAGGATTCTTCGAGATATATGTTTTAAAAATAAGAACGTCATACTTTTATTGTAAGAAGAAAAAAATAGATGGATCAAGTACATTCACAACATCAGAACTAGTATGAATTTAAAATCACCTGCAGAACTCCATAGGTCTAAATAAACCCATTCGTATGTAACGATGTGACCGTATGATAAACTTCGTGTTTGTTTCAATTCCTCCATTGTTCTTATCCTGGTCATCACAGGAAACAGAGTACAGCTCCAAGAATTTAACAACGACAAACTACAGAAGAACTTCTTCAAGGAACTATGACCTAAGACCCGAAGAAGTAGTCGGTGTAATGTTAAAAACCAAAGCCAGTTCACACGTATGTCGTTCATATTATTCACTTTAAGATACATACTTGGTAAAAGAAAGCACTTAAGAACGATATTTTATTTTGCGAGAAATAATAAGAGATGGCAATGACAAAAAGATGATAGTCAGGTTTGCTGGAAGAGATTGCCTCCAGGCAATAAACACGCCTATGGTATGTATGTTTTTTATTGCAACAATGAAGAGTTTAGTATTATTGTCAACAAATAAGATAGACGTAAATTTCACACACGAAATAACACATAAAATATATTTTATTAACATACAAAAACTATATAGTGATAGGCCTCTCACCAAGATATAAGGTGTTAAAATGTTAGTTGATTATATATGGTCAGTTTATTACTCGTAGAATGAAAATTTTACAAAGCAAATAAATACTTAGAAGTTTGACAAAAATAAAATTGGGAAATGCGGATGTTACACAGCTCTACTAGTGCAACTATCGAGAATCAGCTATCCTACGCCAAGGTGCTTTGTCTGTCAGTACGATCTCATGAATGGGAAGCGAGCGAAATGGACTATCTTAGGACACAATCGTCTGTCAAGTCGTGACTGGTGACTGCCGACTTGGTCGTTTCTCTCTTTTACTCCATTCTTCCTTGTTGACAAAACACGATCCTGAATCCGGAACAATTGGGTTGAAATTTGAGTATTCAACAGAAAAACTAAATAAATAAAGAAAAATAAACTCAAAAAATAAAAAGTCCAATAATACACTAATCACTGTAGGTAAATGAGTTATAAAATCACTTTATAATTCAGAGAAAATTATTCTAAGATCTATATCCAATTCGCCATGCATTTATAAAGTAGGTTCACGCATTCTGAACACATCATTTCACGTTGATTATAAAGGTACAAAGTATTTGCAAATTGTAATTTCGTGTACGTATTTGTGATTGAGTAGTTAAGATGTGAATCCTAACTGATACTTTGTGAATATTTTCCCAAGAATCCCTATCGCAATATTGATTTATAGCAATGGAAAACATAATATTATACGCATTACTAGTAGTCCAACAGGGTACATCAAATTCTCACTGCGCAATCGAAAATAGTTCAAAGAAATAATGGTCGTAATATAATAAAACTTACATAACTACAGAATGGTAAACTGCAAGGCAAAAATAATAATATTATGATTCTCATACAAATCAGCTTATAAAATTATAATGGGTATAAAAAAGGATTCACGTTAATGATATTTCATCGACCGCAATATGAAAGAAGAGACTCAAGCTATGGGGAATAATATAAAAAAAATATTATAAAAAGAATGAAAAAGTAATATACATTAAGGTTATACAAACAATGAATCGTGATACTGCGATGGAAATCAGTGTTGTAATCAGGTAGCTAAAGTGATAATTGAATTTTCTATAAACCACAATTGACTCCCTGTCTTACTAAGCTGAGATCAAAAGATTATAGTAATACTTACGCCATTGTTAAGAGGAATAACATTTCTTCACGGCAATTTGAAAGGATGACATTATACCAAAAGGAATGTTTCTTTACTGATATTCATTCAAGAAATCCGTCAACCTTCGCATTTTAGTAAACAACTCAACCGATTAGTTTTTTATTCATTAACTTGCTTAAAATAGTTTAAATACGTCAATGTTTTGGACGCCGAATAAAGTATTTATCTAATATCAGTACACTGGTATAAATTAATACAAATTTACATATTTGATATTAACAAAAACACTGTTTGCTTTTCACCATTGATTTAATACTCGAGCACTTCGTAAAGTTAGCTTATCAAATATGTTTAAAATGTCTTTTCACAATGTGAACTCACAAATTCTAGATCATTACAAATTAACATGTTTCCTTTCAAACATAATTAATCCATTTAATAATTCAAACAGATTTTTTTCAATTACATTTAACTGTAAGCTTGGCATAATAATACACGACACATTAATACTAAGTATTTGAAATATAAGATCTATTGAATTAGTAGTAGGGGAAGATTGGCACCATTCGTACACTTTTTAGAGTTTGATTTTTAAAAATTTTTGTATTAAAGATAGATTGCTCAATCATTTATTATAACATTCTGCACACATTTAGCTTCTTAATAAAAAAGTTGGAAGACAATAACTTATAAAATAAACGAATGGATTGAATTTTAGTAAAAGTTGGCATATGTCCGAATCTGCCCCACCAGAGGGGTACATTCGTACATGGGTAGGGGAACATTCGTACAGGTTAAATAAAACAGCAAAATAATTATCAAAAATCGTATTTATTGAAAAGAACAATGAAAGAATTATTATGTAATAAACTGAACAATGATGTGATAAACTGAACAATTAAACCTCCTATCAACCAAACATACATTTCTTAGAAAAAAAAACACAATTAGGAGAAAAAACACAACATATTTTAGACTACACTAATAACTAAACAGTCAACAAGAGATTAATATTTTAGTTATTTGGTGCATTAGTAATAAAAACAAGATAAACCAAGTCTTAATAACTAATTATTGCACACTAAATCGTGAGAAATCTATAGGAAATTTGTATAATTTAGATGTCCTGGCTGTAGGGGCTCCTGGAGATTTCGGGTTAGGAAGAATCAAAGCGACATCAGAAATGTCCACGCCATGTTCGTCTTCAATATTAGGAAACACAAACGAGCAGGATAGCCCTGGATTTTTTCTTAAAAACGAGACCTTAAATTCCGTTTCAGAATAATGGCTCATAACTTTTGCTACGTAATAGATAATAGACTTTTTTTTTGCAAATTTGACTAAAACAAAAGAGTTGTCCTTAATATTTTCGGGTCTCACAGTAGCATCAAAATCTTCACCTTCATTGTCATCAGAATAATCTACTAATGATGTCGAACTCTCCTGTAAACTAACCTCAGAATTTTCAGATTCCGAATCACTGCTTTCTTCTTTCTTTTTTGATTTTTTTGGCTTGGAGTGTGCAGCAATTTTTAAAGTGCGTTTCATCTCTCTCGCTTTCGCTTTTCTTTCCTGCTCTGTTTTTTTCAATTGCTTCGCATTTTGCAAATCTTCCAGCCTATTTTTTTCCGGCGTATCAGTGTAAATTCTGGACTTTCCTGGTTGCCTTCCCATCGTTGTTTTTTTCTTTTTCTCAGCTGTAGGATAAGGCCGAACCATTGCTGGTGTAATAGGACTTGGTATTTCTTGTGACTCAGAAATCTGATACTGAACTCCAACTACTCGAGGAGGCGTTTTCTGCGTCGCCTCAATTCCCAATGCAGAATTTAGGTAAGTTGTTTCAGCGCTTACTAGTGGATGTGCCTGAGTAGATGAAGCTGCTTCTGTGTGAATATTTTGTAGTAACTTTTTAGAAGAAGCCAAAGTTCCAGTTGTGTCGTTATCATTATTTAGAGGTTCTTGCGTTGGTTGATTATTAGTTGTGTTGGTATTTTCTGGTTTCTGAGCAGGACAATCAATGTTTGCGTTGCTGGATGTGTACACTTCAATTGGTGAAAAATCTTCATCACTGAAAGCCAATTGATTGAAAGGCCAAATGCCTGGCGAAGTGAACGCACTTATGATATTCTTAGCAGTAAAAGCTTCAAAGTATGCTATCTTGGCAATTTTCGGAATATTGTAAATGGTGATTGTCTTCCCTGCATTTGTCACGTGCCAGTCATTGAAGGCTGTCTTCAATTTGGATTTAAATGGCCCAAACACTCCAACATCTAACGGTTGAAGCTTGTGAGATGTGTGTGGGGGGAATGACAAATAAATTATGCCATTATCTCGTGCATAGTTAATCGCTGGCAAACTAATGTGACTTTCATGATTGTCGCACAGTAAAAGGATTGGATTTTCTTTAGTACTCAGCGTATGTTTGTTTATATGTTTTAAAACGTCTAGAAATATCTCGGAATTGATCCAGCCAGTTCTATTTGTTGCCCCAATACTACCTTCAGGAGCTCCTTCCATAAAGTAACCTTTGTAATGTACTCTTGGAAATACAAATAGTGGCGGAATTGTGTTTCCGCTTGCTGAGATAATGCCGCCAAATGTGACTAGTTCACCTCTTTCTGCAGACACTATTTGCCCGACTTGTTTTTGTGTCTTTGCAGCTAACACTTTTGGAGTGTCTAACACTGTCGATATGCCAGACTCATCAAAATTAAATATACGATCTGCAGTGAATTTGTACCTTTCATATACAGTTTTTAAATTACAATAAAACTCATTTACGAGTGTTTTATTGAATGCAAAAGATCTGGCATTACTTGTATTTTCTGGTTTTCTCAAACTTAAACTACTATTTCTCTTTCGAAATCCATGAATCCAATCTATACCAGCCAAATTAGTTTCATCCCATTTTGGTGGATATTTACATTTCAAAGCTTTAGCATAATCATATGCCAGCTTCCTGACTTGTAATAGTGTGAGCCCGTAATGCATTTTCGAACTTTTTTCAATGTATCTGTTTAATTGTGACTCTTCTTCAGTAGAAAATACTTGGTAACTTGTAAATTTAGACTGATATGAACGGCTCGTGTCAGTATTATTAGGTTTACCTTTTATTTTCTTTACCCGACTCTCCAAAGTTGAGGCCTTAATGTTATATTTATCCGCTGCTTTTCTGTAAGACAATTTTCCTTCCAAAACATCTTTTATTGCAGAAGTCATATTTTCTTCATTTATTAATGTGGACCTAGTCTCTTTCTTCTTGTAATTCCGCACCATTTTTGCAAATTTTCTGAAATAAAAATAAACTTATTAATATGGATTGTGATAGGGGGCACATTCGTACGCGTACGAATGTGCCCCTGGATAGGCGTACGAACCTGCCCCAAAGGTCAAAAATAAAAGATTTTTATCTACACATAAATCATTTGGGAAAACCCACAAAATATATAGATTATTATTATCGTGATCTTTGTTACTTACCAATGAGCAATAATCCAATACAATATCACACTTCACTTAAGTACAAAACATCCAAAAACATCGACAGAATATTTACTTTGAGCGTACAAAAACACGGCACGTCCTCCCGTGTCGTTCGCAGCGGCAGCACTGACTGCTAACTTAACGGACAACTGGCGGCCGTCTAGGACTACTCACACACGCAAAGTCGTAATAAATACGCTGTTCTAACAAGCCGTAGTAGTGACTGTACGAATCTTCCCCCTGTACGAATGGTGCCAATCTTCCCCTAATTAGTGATGTAACGAATATTCGCATACTTCAAAGTATTCGCATTCGTATTCGCAAAAAAATATGAGAATGTTTTGCGAATATTATTTTGGTTATAAAGTATCGGTAATTCGGTAAAATTACCAGATGCTAACCCGGAACACTGTAGAAAAAGGTACTGCAAGAAAATATTCTTTAAGAAAACCGAGAAGTTTTGAAATATTTTAAATTCCTATATCATTTTGAAAATTCGGCGACGGGGGGGGGGGGGGGGTAGAAATTTTAATGTTTGAGCAAGTCAATATTCGCTATTCGCGAATGTCGGCAGCAAATATTTGCATTCGCGAATATCCAAAATCACGCATTCGTTACATCACATCTACAGAATATACATATTAGGTTAGGTTTCGTATTTTAATATGTACATATAGAAAGCTCATGACTGGATTGCGAATTTAATCTAGGTATGTACTACGATAATATAATAAACTTTTATATTATTTGTGGTCTCATGATAATGAATCTTGTAGTAATGGGTATTAAGATTCATCATTATAGAATCTCCCAGACTATATCTACGGGGAGCGAGTAATAAGAAGATATAATGTGGAACATCTCGTATATAATATACTGTACCTATATCCATCGAGCTTTTATAGACAGGATGTCATTACTTGGAAATCATTACGCCGAATGAAAAAACGCCGCGAATCGATCCGCAAACCTTTTTACATACATACATTAGTAAGTACGATCGCAATAAGCTCTCGGCATTTAATTTCTTACAGTTTTTATTCCTAGTCTAATCGTCCAGTGAGCTTTTGATTATATTATGAAGAATAATCATAAATCAATCTTAAATGCGAATGAAAATTGAATAACTTTTTTCGATTAATCTAATTCAGTAGTCCCTTGTAAAAAGTGTAATCAAGAAAAAAAAATGTTGATGATTCAGAGTATTTCCATTAACGTGATGTCCATTATTATCATAATTATCAACAGTGCAATAACTTTATTCTGAATATTTATTAATAACGGAGCACAAAAAAACTGCTTTCTCATATAAGGTAATAAATATGAACGTCAAGGGGTGCTAAAAATGAAATAAAAAAACATTGTGTCAATGTCAATCGGACGGTATTTTGTTCTGGAAGTAAAATACAGAATAATATCAGGTTCAATTCACTATGTACTTTATTATTAAGTGGTACATATTAAGCTCACTGTACGCGAATATCCAATTAGTAACATGGGATTATATCGAGATTTTTTTTTAAAACTGATGGGTAATTTCAACCGCATTAAATTCATTTACTCGTTTGAGGACGAACATGTTTTGATTCAATTAAATAGACCTTGTTTAAAATATGCGTACATAATATGAATTACTATTGACTCATTTAGAAAAATGATAATTTTATAAAAAGATAACACTGAATGAGAAGTATGAAGAAAATAAGTTTTGTTTACTTGATCGTTGAAATTAATTATTTTATTTTTGAAATTAATCTCTATGATATTTAAAGTGGATATAACAGTTTGCGTTGTAAATAACAATATTTTTTAATGAATTTTCTACATATTAGCACTTAAAAATATAGAATATTTACAATGACATGCATTTATTTCATATTTTATTGCATAATACTTTTTATTATTAGCTTTTATTACAAACAAAAACCTGACGCCCTTATTGAAATCTAACAAATTATGAAATTATGTATAGACTTTTAAATTGGGTTATTGTTTATGTTTTTATGTCTTACATATTGACAACATTGAATTGTACATATATTGTGTAAAATGTTTCACTTGCTTTCAATAAATAAATAACCAATCAGAGTTATTTGTTCAAGACTCGAACCAGTAATATATTTTTAGTTTTTCTTTATCGGTTGTTGTAAAGTCTTGAAGAATAAAAGTATTTCTTTCTTGGTACATTTCTACTTCTCAGTGTCCATCAAAATAGTAAAAAAGTATTATCCTATTAAAGCATACAGGCACTAGAAAAAACGAAGTATGCAAAATAAAAGAAAAAAGGATTATAGGATTAGAGTGCAAGAGATTTATTTCGTTTTGCTATGATTTCCGTGACATGTCTGTTAATATATCGATATCGTGAATCAATTAGGATAACAGGAAGTGACCATAAATATTATTCCAAAGACAGACTTTTATAAAATCGAGAGTTACGATGAGCTGCGCCGTGTAGATTAATATATTAGTGAGAGTACAAATATTAATACAGTATTATTATATTGCGCAATATTATAATAAGTAAAGAAACCCCTGAAGCTGTACGTGACAGAGCGCTCTTGAAGACCATCTTGCTTATAGAGACGGCGACCAGTCGCTTCAATTCTTTGGGAAAGGAGTAATATTATTTTATTCCCGGCTATCCATAACACTAGTGATCCGGGCAAATTCTGTTTCACTAATTTTTAAAAACCTTGTTTTAGTTAAAACGCTGACAAACCGTCGGAGTAATTGACCTCTAACGAATGACTACACTTTTTTTACAATCGCATTGCATAGAATGCTAGTTTCGTTTTCTTGAAACTGTAAATAAAAGAAGATGTTTTAAATTATCCTCATGTTTGCATTGTATAAACTAAGTCTCTTTTTCAAGTCATGCTTAGTTCATGCATTTCAAGGAGTAAAAAAGGAATCAGCACTGATAATCAAGGGTCTAAGAGGAATCATTAGAAAAATCCAGGCTTCATGACTCCACAATGTATTGGCATTAGAAGTACCTATTGATGATTTTTTTCAAATCATGTAAGATAGATATACATTTTCACAACTAAGTTAATATATTTTTGACTGACACAGATGTTCCATCTAATTCAACATAACAAAAAAGATGAAAAAAAAACAACTTCTTTTTTCATACAAGAGTTCACATAAAAAAGCACGACATAAAAGTCGCAAGAATGTACTTTGTAAAAAATATGACAATAACAATGGAACAAGAATTATGATTGTAGTTGTTATTGTGAACTTGGTACATAATGGATTATTCTAATGGACTGAATAGTACTAAGACAAATGGATCAGCCGATGAATAACGACGGCGGAATATATGTAGCACGACTAATACAATAAACTATTGTATAATAATATTTAACTCTTAGTTCCGATTACCAATGGAGTAAGGATTTATTTGTGGCTGTTAAATAATATACTATACTATACCATCACGGCATATCCCATGCAGATCAGCTGCATGTAAGAAACATGCAAACTGTCCTCTTCGTGCCAATATAATATTATAGTATATCAAACAAGAGAGGGGGTATAATATTTAAAATACAAATATACAAACAAAGTTCGGACAGATATAATACAAAAAAAAACTGAAAATGACTTACTGAACTGACTGACTAAATACTTAAATAATGAAAGGAAAGAATATGTAAAAAGTTTACAATAGTGTCATCACGTATTGAGAAACTAAATGTCTTCAATTCAGCGAAGAGGTGTGACTCCTATCTAGAAAGTCATGTGTATTATTTATTACGTGTAGTTGCTCCATTGAGTACCCTACTTGTGGGATATGCCGAGATGGTATGAATGAATGAAGTTCAATTAAATTAAAAACTTTTTAATTCAGCATTCGGTAACAATTTGATCAAAGAAGATTTTAACAATCAGAAATAGCCTCCTGACTCGATGACAGATAAAAGAGGCCATTTGTAAGCTGCTGAATTCATAAATTCATAATATCTGCATACCCCTAAAGTAACTAAGAATAATTATAATAATATATCTAATTTATTATCATTTTTTTATTATTCTATTGGCAAAGGCTTACTTAAAAAAACATTAATTACACTTCGTCCATCAGATTGTTATTGTCTACACAATTTGTGCTTCAGGCATCTGACCAGTGAGTAATTTCTTTGCACATCTTCTATTGTATTATTAACAGTAAATATAAATAAGTATTTGTCTACGAATTTAAGCCCTGAAGCGGGCAATTTTATAATTCAAGAAAAAAACGCAACATTCTATTGTACTGCAACACCTTGGCGAAAAAATAAAATACAATAATAACCAAGTTATTTTTGTCTGTCAACATTTCGGGCCGTGAGTAAGATTAATGTTGCATATCTTCTAAGGTGAACCATCACTAATTGAACGCGGTGTAAATTTCTAATAAATAGAATATAATTAACCAGGAATGTTTCTTGTAGGTACATAGGATAATATATAAATGAAATAAGAATCAAATCTATAAAAAGAGCGTATCGTATACGAGTCTCTATGCAGAATCAAAATTCCCATAAGAAAGTGAACACTATACGAGTTAATTGTGGGAGGAACACGGGATTATAAAAGAAAACTTTCGCGTTATGGTAAGAGATGAATAAGGTATGAAAAATAATACACTTTCAATGTAACATTTTGATAAATTGAAGGAACAAAAACTCTTGTTTGAAGTGAAAGCACGCTCGTAGAAGTATAATATAGAATAAACAATGTAGCTTATTTCACTCTTTATATCACCAAATATGGTGTTTGATAATGTCATAACATGAAGCATTTCCTGTTAGGGATATTATTATTGGAATAATTTTAATGGGCTTCTTACTCTCTGTATACTTTAATATAAAATATTCTCAAGTATTCTATGCTGAGCACAAGCAGCAACGCAACAACGTCATGAGAAGAAAATTTATACTATTGTATTTGTACATTCGTCTACAACTATTATTTATTTATTTTCATTTAATTTCACCAAATACGGCAAACGTATTTTTCTTTGTGTAATCAGCACAAACTTAATTCAATTTATTCTCAAGCTTAAATGTTAAAATTCAATCTACTATAGAATAAAAAAAAAGGATTGATGATGACCTGATAAGTCGAAAGACGTCTCTCTCGGAATCAATAATCTATAGTAGAAAGGAACACTTGTTTCAAATTACATAATAAAAAATACTCAAAATATGAAATGAAAAATAGTATACCTACATCCTCAAGTAAAGAGATTTTAGAAAAGAGTTAACATGAAGTTGGTATATTTTGCCAAACGTGAGTTAAGGAGAATGACTCATGCATTAGTTTAGAAAACTGGTACATAATGAAACACGACTATTTTCATTGTTAACAAGGGACCATAGGGAATACGTATTTAATATTAAAATTAGGTTATGTCGGCGCCATCTATAATAATGTCACTTATTGGAGTTGTACATTTTTCCAAGAAACTATAATATTATTAACCTGCTTAATTGAATATCGTGGAGCTTAGTATCTATAAACCTTACAATATGAAATATGTATAGCACGGTATAGTAGATACGATGAGAAGTCATGCATAATCACGTATATGTTCCAGATACTGACATTTGACGAATGCTAAAGAGATCAATACAAGGTAGTACATATTAGTTACTAACTTTAAAGTATGGCGAGCTGTGTGGCGTCTAACTAATGGAGTCCTTTACATCACAATATGACTGTCGTGCTACAAGTGTTTCAGACTCTTTAAAGTATTTCTTAGAACTCTCACAAGACGTGCATTCAAGTACCACTTTTGCTGTTCATTTCATTATGCTTTATAATGTTCAATACATCACTTTGAAGTTACATACGTTTTAGCACAAAAGAACTGAAGAGTTTGTTAAGAAAGATCGTTGTTTTGAATGATGAAAACATGCGAAATCTTTTCGAGGAACACCAATGTATCTACTTAAATTATTATAACACTATTTTCTTGATTAAATGCTTCAGGGCGCCAGTCGTCGATATACTCCAAAACAACCAAAGGTCAAGATGAACAATCATCTTATTTACACCTTTAAAAACGTGACGAGTTATGCTTGATAATTAAAGTATACTTTGCAGCACATCAACATAAAGAGTTAAAAGATAATGACTTGTCAAAAATAAGATGTTTCATTCGCACTCTGTCTGTTTCAAACACACATCTAATCTTATTTATTTTCACTAATAACTAATTTGCAAACAATAATTGAGATACATGAGTAGGTTATATAAATTAAAGTGAGAATATTAGTAACCATATTTTTAAAAGTATAAGCAACTGTAATAGAATTCTCAATAGGATATTATCATCGTTAACATGACACTAAGAGTCCTATGTTTCGAATTACAAAGTATTAGAACATCCGAAGTGGGCAGCGAATTTCAATGACCGTTTTGTATTATTATAATATGTAGGTATGTAAGTAATATTTATTTGCAATATATTATTTTGATGTTTCATATTTTGACATTTATTATTGCTATTAACACAATAATATGTTCTCTGTCTTCTTAGAGACGTGGCAAATTATTCTGTATAATTATTGCTATGGGTTGAATACTCAATTGAGAATAATAATATTATAGTTAAGTCAACATCTCAATTAACAGTAAATCTTAGATATCGTTTTATCATAAAATCAACCACGGCGTTCAAATAATAAATAGAGAAATCTATTATTGAACATATACCTACATAATATTAACATTCCGATGTTAGGGAGTATGAAATTTATTATAATTTTATTATGACTTTGTGTGCCTATGTATATAAATGCAAGTAATTTTAATAATAATCTACACGCATCATGAATCAAAGCTTGGTCATGATCAAAATGTCAAATGAAATAATTACATAGAACATCTTCATTGGATTATGGAGTGGCGAGCGACTGCAGCGACCTCCAGGCCTCCTCGGCCCATTATTATTATTCAATGCTCATCGCACCATGTACAAGATATAATATACAATAGGAAGAATGTGTGCCATAATAGAAAGATAATAATTGTTATTGCGACTATAAATATAAATAATAGGTAATATTCATTATTCATGTTGACAAATACAACTTATACTATAATACATATTTATCTATGGTCTGCACTCGTGCATATTTGCAATTCCTAACCTATCTAACTTACACATTTTAAATACTAACTGTTTTCATCATGTTGCACTAAATTCGAAAGAATCAACAGTGGCAAACCATTTTCGTTTCTTAATTTTTGTTTTATAAATTGTAAAAACTGCTAATACCAGTTTTTTTGTTTAAAAAAGATTTTTACTTGTTCTGTAAACCGTGGAAATACAATAAATTCAATCTTTCTTATATTTCGCTAACACTTTTAAACTGATAAGTGTAATATCTACTTTATTTTATTTAGTATTTAATTATTGTTTTATTAAGTAATTTTACTTTTGTATTTTTTTTAATATTAATACTGTTACATAATGATGATGCGCAAAAAGAATAAATAATAAAATAGTACCAATTTGGTTTCGTGAATACGAAATTATAATACGGATTTTTATCGCCTCAATGACATACACAAAAAAGCAGATAGCACATTTAAAATGAACCAAAAACGATTTCCGAAATATGAACAACAGATCATTTATTCGAAATAGTTTTCACAATGATAGTAACTGACAAAATCATTCTGACTTTACAATAATAGCATACAGAAATCGAGAGATATACACAATACTCGTACAAGCATTAATATCAATTTAATTCATAAAACATTAGCGTATGTATAAATTATATGTATGTATATATGAACATAGGAAGATAAAATAATAAGAGTATATAATATTACGTAGTAGACCGTTAAATTGAAAGGAAATAGATCTCAATCACATTACGCAAAATTAAAATTATAATTCAATAATAATAATATATTTTGGTGTATAGGTTTGGTGTATACAGTAATGGTATGATGTATAATATAGTAATATAGATAGCAGCAGTGGTGTGTACTATTCATACGTACAAAAAGCACAGAATACGCCCTTCGAGTATGTGTTTTACATCCATTCAAAATACTAACGCATGCCTTAACTTTTGCAATCATAAAAAAATTCTTAAAAATAAATTGTCAAAACTTTGTAGAACGACATTTCATAAACTAATAAAATTGAAGTATTTTCTGTTTTACTTTCACATCAATTTATTTAAACGTCAGAACATTTTCAAAAAGTACTATCTGTTGAAGAAATGAACAGATATTTTTCGAAAACGTTCCGAAGTTTAAATAAAGTAAAGTGGAAGTAAGACAGTCTTTTGCAATGCTGAAATTTTATTATTCTTAGAAATAGTTAATTTACACACTGGAAAAATTGAATTACGTTTTGGAATTCCCAAACAAAAATGAAAAGATCTTGAAATATTTTTAATTTTAAAACCAAATTGAAAATTTGGCAACAGGGAGGTAGATTAATGAAAAGTTGAGTATTTTCTTAAATTCTTATAGAACAAAAAAGTGAAGTAAGAGTCTAAGAGTAAAAGATGAAAAGTCCACCGATCTTATAAAATTGAAATAATATTTTTTCATTACAAAAGTATGACCAATATAAAAAGTCTAGTACCGCCACTGGTAGGTATGTAGTAACATGGTACGTATATGTATTATACCTAATAATGTAATACGCATGTAATTAATATGTTATTATCTGGACGATGATCGAGGATTGCTGCAGGTGACTGCCCTCATTAAATTGGGTATATTTTATTATACATACATCTGACCATCACTATTTACATCCAATAGAAGTACAGTAATAACATACGTAATATGACGGTTTGAAAGAATGAAAAATATTCTTCATACACGTGAATCAAATAGGCACTAGATTCTACTGTTTTCGTTTTTACGGTCTTTACCACACAATCATGGCAGTTCCACTAAGATAACTTACGTACATAGCCATCGGAGATACTATACACAATGACACATAACGTGTTTTCTTTGTTCAACTTTTATTGGATCAAATGTGAGACATTTAGGAAACATTTTTAGACTTGACTGCTGCTTATGATACGGTATGACAAAAGGAACTCATACCTAAAGTGTACAAGACATACCAGTATTCTTATACTACCAGCTCATACGGTGCATTCTCCTCAATCAATCCTTTAGAGTAAACATAAGCTACTACAACCATATAATAAGGTTTGGCCAGATCCTCAATGTATATGATAATGATGTAATCCTCAATTATAATGATGTATTATTTAGTACAGAGCCAAATCATATTATGATCGGTGTTGGCTTCGGAAATATGAACTCATTAAAATTGGCGTATCGAAGCGGTAAAGACTCAATAAAATATATTACAAAACATAATCAAGTCTAACACATAATAATATGTACACTTGAATTAATTAAATAGTTATGCACGAAATCGCTAGAAGAATCAACCATAAATTCATTTAGTAATTTGAATCGTAGATGATTCTTCTTGGGGTATTTTTGAAGCTATCTAGAAAACACGAGTACAAACTAGTTGAATGTAGGCTGCATCCTGATTAAAAGCAGTTAATATTGAGGGATTGAGGGATTGATGATTTGACAGTAAATATGTTATAAACATAGTTCTCAGATTCAGAATATTAGTCAACAAACACCTCATCTGCACAACTAATATAATGTCGAACATAGTGTTTTAAACATTAATTAGTGGGGTTGGTGAACGTTCCAAAG
Source organism: Athripsodes cinereus (assembly GCA_947579605.1). Classification (NCBI taxonomy): domain Eukaryota; kingdom Metazoa; phylum Arthropoda; class Insecta; order Trichoptera; family Leptoceridae; genus Athripsodes; species Athripsodes cinereus. Next base: position 15,295,095 of record OX388317.1, on the reverse strand, counting down.
CAAGAGCGCACTTAAACTAATTCGTAAGCATCGAAACACCTTACCAGTTTCTTACTAAAAGGAGTTTACAGGATCATTTTGTTGGTAATTGACGTGTCTGTTAAGTAATATTCTCATTGTGTAAATATTCCATCCTGTTTCCATTCCATCCATTATGTAACACCGTTCCTATGACAACGATATCAGAGCGCAAGGAATGTCGTGGAAAGAGGTGACGCAATCGGCACAGAGACGCTCTGAATGGAGGAGGCTGGTTTCTGCCCTGTGCTCCCGAGAGGAGCGTTGAGGGCGATGATGATGATGATGATGATGTGTAAATATACTTTCATAGCCAAAATGCCAAACCAATCGTTGGTTATTGGTGAAAATCCATAATAATATGAGATTTAAATAAATATAGATATTTAATAATTCCTCTGTTACTCAAATAATCACTTAAAAATAAGTGTTTTAAAACGATTCTAACAAATCACCGAGCGAATTGCTATTTCAAATCAACACAATAAACAGAAATGATATATAATAATCAAATTTGATATCGTTACAAATGATAAAAGTGGGCAATTTTCATACATCCGAATCACAATAAAATACCCCAAAGAATATTATGGGTTAAAGCTATGTTCATAAAAACGAATCAAAAACGGTACGAGTCCACGTGTTAGGATAACTACGTGTTAGGTCGGTTCTTGACTTCTTTGATTAACAGTAGATTTGTTTTTTTTATATAAAATATAAACATCATATATAGAAATTAACTGATTTATAATTTTTACACGGCGCATGTTTTATTATTATTACTGCAGCAATCCCGCGACGTTCATTAATCAAAATAATATTGTGGAATAACAATTATCATACTTATATCAAATTAAACCTATGCAAGATTAACAATCACGCAATTATAAAAGCATAATTAATAATGATTAAATCATATTCCCATTTTCTCCGGATAAATTAGAAGAGATATTTTGAAGATCTGCCGACCGTCAGGATAGCGTAGAAGTCTAGGAACTTATTTATTTTATAGAATAAAGATAAATATCTTATAGAGTCGGACTGTCTACACTCTTGACAATTCTAATATGAATTTGCAGACTAATCAATCAGCCATAATAATTTTATTACATTAACACCACGCGTTGGAAAGAAACAATTCTTATAAAAGATCAACTTCTACACAAGACTGGATGTTGGCCATCAATCCTATTAAAAACATGTAATGAAAACTAATCACTTTGTGTGTTCATCTATTACAAACGTCGTAAAGTCTATAATCATGCGACAGAAAACTAGTGCCATTTTACAGGTAGAAATCTAAAAATGTTTTCTTTTCTTTTATTATTTTCAATTTTAATATGATTAAATACCACTTCTTTAATGCTATTTTGCACAGAATGGATATAACTGTTTAATTCTTAGGATTAAAACTTATTATTTTCTGCAAAATTTCGAGAGTTCCGTAGAATATTGTATTCGTAACACATCAAGTAAATAATTTCGTATAGAAAATTCAGCAATGAAGTACACAGCCTGTACATAACATTATGTTTTTATGGGATGACGAAAAATGCCCGTACGTTCATAACATTACATGTGTGAGTTCGTACACTAATTACCTCACCAATAGGAGTTATAAAAAAAGTTATATTGGTGTTCGATTACCCATTATATTTTGAAACCATAAACGGTTTGATTATTTACAATTACATCAAAAGGCTGTCTAAGTAAACATACCAATCATAAAATAAACATGAACTGAAACATAAGCACAGACTGTTAAATTATACATACAAGTGGGTACAACATAATTCGTGAATAATTGTAAGTCCGTAACAAATATGTGTGGTACTGTGTGGTAGTCATGAAAAGGGAGGAAATTATATAACTAATTTTCAGTCTGGATACAAAATTATCCACAATAATTTCACGCATATCCGTGAAATTGTACTGCAGACAAAGTGCTGATGGCAGGTAGATGATGGTGTCTGTATGTATGTTAAATACTAGTCGTAAATATTATGTAGAATAGCTATAAGTCCGGGTTCGATCAGAGCAGAATCATTTCATTAACAATATACATCTTTTCGTTTCGTTTAAGCATCAACTTTCAAAGTAAAATTCACAGAACAATTGTAGATTAAAAATTTGCGAATCGAGAAAAAAATATTATAGATAATTTGGCATTCTCCAATTTATTCGAAGCATTACAATAAAATTTACGCAATAAAAAATAATTATATATGTTCATTGCAACAGAAAAATTGTAATAAACATATCCATTTTGTGAAACAACTATCCTTACATACTGAAAAGGAAAGATTTATTCTTGATACAGAAAAGAAGCGATAGAAAAAATAGACATTGTGTCACAGTCAAATATTCTTTGTTAATCTAGATGTAGGTTTACATTTTCACTTTTCTGAAACTCGTGCTTGTTTCCCTATTATTTTCCTGATAGAGGTGGTCCTGACATATAAAAGTATGCATTTAAACAGACAACACTATTTACACAGAGATTGCAAGTATCTATGCATGTGGGTATAATAGAGAGAACATTAGTATAATACGATGTCAATACAAACATTCAACTCCCTCATCCGAGTTGAAATAATCGTAGACTGCATAGTATTATTATCAACCACGTTGCAAGCCGGGCCCTGAAGGCATTATACACAATGATGTAACTCTGAATTTTATACTTAGAAACCATTGTGAAGTTAGGAGAATGGTCGTAAAAACATATTCATATATATAAACCGTTATTTTGCTCTCTAATATATTTCTCGTCTCTGTCAAATTTACACTTTTCATCATACATCCTCATATCCTATTGGTTTCCTTAACGGATGTAAGACCTTTGAGGCCAGATCTAAATAGTCAAAAAATGTGAAACCTGAACGGCTGGGGTTCCGAATATATTTTCTCCAATCCACGTTCATCATTTTCGTTGATAAATTCATGTAGTCATAGTTATACACAATACAATATTTATTTATTCGTTTTCGGATGTAACGTGTTTGAAATAATGTGTTTTCAAGTTTTCATCAATTTTCATATTGAAAGAATTGTTGATACACATTATTGCTTCCTCCAAAAGAGTCCTGCACCATATCATGTATTATAGAGAATATAACGGTTAAATTATTTAGTTTGTGATTTCGAAGTTACCAGCATAGAGACCGAGAGAAATTTGCATGCTTTTATTAAATTCAATAATATTCACGCATTGTATGACACGTTGTTGTTCCGATGGTCCAGTGACTATAGTGACAGGGTCGCAGTATAAAGCGGGCGCCGAGGGGATCTGTCACGACACGCCGGAGGGACCAAAACGACCTCTGAGACCGCATTATTATGACATATGGACACAGTGAGATATCTTACATAGATAACTCTGATATAAACACAGGGAGTTCAGGAACAGTAACATTTGCATTAAAATAAACTTGGTGAATACGGGCGTCCGTTACAAAGATAAAAACTGATGGAAGGAGTATGGACGTACGATACTCAGATCCTTTAAAATAATACCATCATACATGTTGCTTTACTGTTTTTCCTCACGTATAACTGAACGCATTATGACAGAGGATTTTTTAAGTAAATGATCAGTCTAGCTAAATTCTTCACATTTTACGAATAAATATAAAGCATGGAGATTTACTGAAATTACTTGTGAAAATAGACATGAAGTTTTCTTTGTTGATCCTTATTTACTAAACGATTTAAAATAATAAAATAAAGCAACGATTGGTGATTTAAATACATTTAAAATATTCATTCCTGTTAGTTACAAATCACAGTTCTTTCCCGTTCAACAATATCAACTAGATAACATTATTATCTTCCTAACACAATGTTCATGTTCGTACTACAAGGACTGCTCTGTGACTTTTAAGAAAATACTAATAATAATATTATTAAGACAATAGAGCGAGGTCGTAACAAAGGCATTCATAGAAAACATAGATAATTGTTTATTATTTTTGTTCGTCTTGTAAGGTATTGCATGATTTGTTATCACATTTTGTTATTATGAAAAATATCAAAGGAATACAATACGATATGGAGGTAGTACGTAAGATGAAAATTATGTTGAAAATTTCGTAAGTATATAACCACTCGGTGATGCTATTTTCAAACCGATATTTTTGAATGAACAAGGATTTTTTTACGCTGTACATTTGCAAAAGTGCTATTTTAATCAATTATATGTACCTACCATGGACTGAAGTGGGCGTGTAGAGGAACTCTTTCTACTGGCACAGGGTAGAGAGGCCTTTGCAAGGGTGATTGCCAACATTGGGGAAACCTGATAAGGAACGAAGAGAAGAAGATATGTGCTGTATGTGAGAAAATGTGCACATACACAATCGTAGTTTAAGGCTTTTTGAAAGTAAACATATTGTTATTATGACGGAGTATCTTAATGGGTACAATATTATGCTTAGGCTCAGACTATACAACAAGTGGCGTGTGTACCTGTCCGGACATGTCAAGACTCGTTACAGCAATGATAAGAAGGAAACCGTGACAAGAATAAGGAGTTCGGTACCTGCAGTAGGTATGTTAGTGGGTGGACATTGGGGGGCACATAACGTGTTAACATCCTGTACAAATCAAACAAACATAAGTTTAATTTATCTATTAATGAGTGAGCTTTATAAACGCAGTAAAAAGCTAGCCAACGAAAAGTAACTTAAAAATAACCTCGTTCGCTTATCATCTCGGAAGCTTTATTTACACTGTATGATATTTTAAATTTTAAGGACTGGATATATTTTGCATAGTAACACTCTTGAAAGCTTTAGAATACGACATAAAATTGCAATCGGTCACTACCCAATTAGAAGATATTGAGGAAATAAACACATATTTTAATCAGTTGATTTTGAACGCCCATTAATAAAATTTCATAGTGATTCAATGGTTTTAATTTTAATTATATTTAATTTGAATGCAATTACTAGTTGCGTGTTTAATCTTGATCAATTCTCGCTATGGGAACGGGAATAAAAAAATAATGTTAGTAATTTAATTACTCATAGATGGGTACGTACATCTCGCAATACATCAGACTCAAGGCGAAGATTGATTGATATAATTTAATATCAAATTGATTAATGTTTATTTGTAACATAAATAGTACATGGGATTTAACCATTCGTTTTGAAAACATCAAATACTACACGTTGATGTTAAATTAGGTTCAACCGGTTTCGACAATTTATTTTTTCAACTTCCGCTCCCAATTCCTGAGATTAGCTTCAAATATAAATCGGACTATGTTATGGTACTTACTTATATTATGACAGCTTATAGGATATTACTACTACAATTACTACTATACCAACACGGCATATCCCACAAGTGAGGTAGCCAGCAGACCAGCTGCACGTAATGAACATTCCTTTGAATTAGGATTTCTATTTTTGCATTTCCATTAAAAACTTCAAATTATGTTAGAAATAAGAAAGAAGTGTAAGTCAAAATAGCTGATTTTCCGGGTTGAAAATGTGATTTATTCTTGAATAATGATAAAGTACAACTCAAAACAAAATAACAAATTATCTTCTAGAATTCGAATTGGATTGTACACCGAGAAAAATATAAATTGGTAAATTCACCAATGATTTGTTTGCGAAAAGTTGATAATATAGATTCGTACTAATGAATCGTTTGTACTATCTCTGGTCCTAATCTGATACTACGTACCAATGATTCATTGTGAAATTTCGTTAGTATTTTTCTCAGTGTATATTTTAGTAGCTGTTATAAATATAATGGCATACTACATAATGGTTAAAAATAAATCAATCACATTGCATGGTCTTAAATTTGCTCTACTTCATAAATTTCTGTGACGGATTTCACTAAAGTGCCAAAACTTTTCACTATTATGCAATATTATCTGTATTCATTTTTTATTTGTAACTGTGATGAATCCATAAATAATAGTGTAATATACTAAGTTTCCATAGTATGTTTGAATATTAAAAACCTATAAATCGTTACAGAGTGTAGAGGTAGTTAGGATGTACCCTTTTACAATATGAAATCGCCCACTGTTTTAAAATAGTCCTAGTAAATGATAGTAGTACCTCTGTAATATCATGACGCCTACTACATAATGACTGTCTCTAGGGAACAACTGCTTACGGCTGCTACTCATTCTATAATAACATGTAATAATAATTAGTGATGTAACGAATGTGTGATTTTGGATATTCGTGAATGCGAATATTGACTTGCTTAGATTTCGACAATATTGCTCAATCACTAAAATTTCTACCCCCCCCGTCGCCGAATTTTCAAAATGGTATAGGAATGTAAAATATTTCAAAACTCCTCGGTTTTCTTAAAGAACAGTTTCTTGCAAGTACCTTTTTCTAAAATGTACCGGGTAAGTATCCGGTACTTTTACCGAATATCCGATACTTTATTAACAAAATAATATTCGCAAAACATTCGCATATTTTTTTGCGAATGCTAATACTTTGAAATATGCGAATATTCGCGAACGGAATACGAATATTCGTTACATCACTAATAATAATATGCACACGGTACTATATTATGTATGAAATTTACAATATATAATATTATCACAATACTTACTATCAAATAACAGGCACATATTAAGCCTACACATAATGTTGATAACATTAACATATTATAAACAAAATAATAGTCATACATATTAAATTTAAAGTAGGTGCGTTGTGAAAATTCATTTTAATATGAGTGTAAAAAATGTTAAGCAAAACACAGTTCAATTTTCACGTATGATTATTGAGTCAATTAATTCTCAATGTAATCGTATTATACTCGGAAGGTAAGGGTCGTAAACAAAATGCTTTGGAAACAATGGAAATTAATAAATGTACTTCTAATAAGGTAGACATTGTTAATGTCCAAATTCCTTCATTCTCACCACTTTTAGATACAAGAACACCCCCTCTTAAAATTCCTTTTGTTCCATCCAACCCTTAGACTATATAATGTAGGTTAGTTTGTTCTATTCTTTAGTTTTAAGTAACTCATGCCCTGAAGATGCCGCAAGGCGAAAGCGCTCGGCAATTAGCATTAATTGACTAAATAATCATAAGTGAAAATTACACACTGTTTAGTTTAACATTTTTTAAACTCATAGTAATACATATTATAAGTATGATTACTACTATTATACTAGTACAGTCACAAAGCTCAACGGATGTCTTGGAAAATTTCGTAGAGTAACTCAGAAATCATATCGAAAGTATTCGCAAGCACAATTTAGTGCTTCCAAACCAGATAATTACACAGGGTGTCATATTCACCTTCACACCTAACTGGGTTCAAATAAAAAACGTACGAGAATATGAAAATGCACTGAAAATGAAATTTTATTTGTAAAATAATAAAATTAAAGTATCACAAAACACTGTTTAACTCTCACTCACTTTATTTTAACGTCAGAATGTGTTATAAAATGTCATTCCACAGAGTTTCGCTCGCTCATTTCGATTCACTTTATACCAAAGTCAATTTAACTAAGATCCAAATAGTCTGTACACTACTATCATATGTTATGCTAGAGTCAAAATTCGTGAGAAATAGTTTAATATTGCCAACTTCTTAAACTTAATATGTGGTTTATCTGTGAAACAAAGGTATATGCAATTACACGTATGACGCAAAGTCGGTACTGTAAAGATAAAAATAATACAATTGTGAATTTTATTTTCCACTTGAATTCCTATGAGCTGTACCCTGTCTGAACGATCTATGGTCGCCGCGGATGTTAGCTGCTTGCTCATTATACTTTATCATTGTAAAATAGTTACGCTCAAGAATAAAATTACACATAATATATCGAGGATGCATATAAAGTCAATGAATGTTGATTGTGGACTAATTAAGATTATTTAAAAGTGGAGATTAATTATTTTGCTATCTTCCCTAATAAATAATTCAATTATCTACTCACTTTATTCAGAGCTCGCCAGTTACAACTACTTTGTATTGAAATAATATACATAACGTACGTTTTAATAATATCATCATCATCATCATCATTTCAGCCTCCCTGCGTCCATTGTTGAACATAGGCCTCCCCCATTGATCTCCACAGCTCTCTATCCTGGGCAGACCGCATCCAGCCGACCCCTGCAACCCGTCTTATGTCGTCCGACCATCGTGCTTGAGGCCTACCAACACTTCTTCTGCCTGTTCTAGGTCTCCACTCCAGAACTTTCTTTGTCCACCTAGAGTCTGTGTTTCTGGCCACATGACCAGCCCAACTATATTATATTAAAGAATTTATTTACGATGTAATCAGCAAGAAATAAAATGGAACGTACCTACGAAAACAATTAGATTCTCGTTAAATTTACGAATTGAATTAATATAATGGTTAGGAAATGACAAATCAAAACAGAAAAAATGACTCTTTGAAATAATTGGGAAGAACTTATTTTCCACATTCGAACACGTTAATAAATATTTATGCGCATTAAAGTAATTGAACATTTGTATCTAACTCATCTCATACAAAAAAAAATCAAGAAAATTATGTTTATTAAAAACGTGTCAGTACTACAGACTTATAAAAAACTGAGATATTCTAGGAAGAAATTACAAAGGAAGTGCTAACCATATTCCTATTGGCTATCATACTTAGTTAATATAATTCATTCATATTACATATTGGTAGATATTATATTATGGTATAAAATCCAAATATAAAGGTGCTCTAATCGTTCGATTGATAGGAATTCGCGGTCAGGTGTCCATTCCAGTAATAATAGGAAGGCATGAGAATTCCTTGTACAAATTATATTTATGATGATACCAGAACTACCGCTACTAGAACAATTCAAGTCTACTCGAGTTTATCTGAAATCAATTATTATTGTTATCAGAATGTGTTAGGACTTAGCAGTCGTAGTAATGCATTGCGTTATGGTTGTAATAATATTCAAGCGTCAAAGAAATAGGCAATGGAGAGTCTAATGGAGTAAATGGAACCGAGGCAGTACAGCAAACTGTCTAGGAAAAGTGTGGGAAGTTTGTCGAAGATAATAATAACAAGAAGTGGCAGTAGTAGTAGTAGTAGTAGGTAAGTAGTAGGTATGGGATTGCGGTAGTAGTAAGTGGCTGCCAATAGAAATGCCTGTTGTCACGCGTGATAACAGCAAACCACAATACCATCTGATCGGCAATAGTCATAAAGTATCGCGGACTCCGTACCATAAGCCGTAATATAATAATATTATGCCTGTCCATAGGTAATGATAATAATTTATTTACTATGGAAATGTTCAACAAAGTGTTGAAACGAACATGCTGCGTTATTGAATGTTACCGATACGTTATTACCCTACTAAATTATATTCGTGTAGATGCACCGAGACACGTAATTTTCTAAGGTTTTCAGAAGTTGTCTAATAAAATATAATTGAATAGTATAACTGAGGTGTGAAAATAACGAGCATTAATGGGAAATGTATTCGTTGTTCCAGATCCGCTAACTACAATAATAAAACTGGAGACTGTGACCTCACCGATATGGACCGTATTACATTGGCTGGAAGCGATGCTTTTGAACAACACGAAGGTAAATATAAATATTATCAAGACATTGATGTAATGCAACCGCGTTGAAAGTAATAAAATTGACAATGTTTTTTTATTTCAGATTTTGACTACCTGGAGAACAACTGCGTAGAGGAACCAACTAAACTTTGTGAGTTTAAGAAAATGGGAGGAAGAATCCTTAAGACTGTCGATTCCGTTTACCAAGATGTACAAACCGTTGAAGAATGTCGTGAGCTATGCCTCAACTCTCCATTCAGATGCCATTCTTATGATCATGGTGATACTGGTGACAATGTCTGCAGACTCTCTCATCACTCAAGAGCTACACTTGCTGATATTCAGGTACACCAAAAATAAAACCAGATACCACTTCAATACACTCAGTGAAAAGTTTCAAATATAAAAATACTAATGTGAAAAATCTTTATTTTATCAGGAACCTTACTTAGACGTACCAGAAGCTGCCACTTATGAATTATCTTCTTGCTACAATGTATCCATTGATTGCCGCTCGGGTGATATGGTCGCCAGAATTCAGACATCTAAGTTGTTCGATGGAAAGATCTACGCGAAGGGAAGCCCGAACTCTTGCATGGTCGACGTGGCGCAAAGTTTGGAATTCGAGTTGCACATGGGATACAACAATGTTGATTGCAATGTAAAACAGAACGGACTTGGAAGGTATGTAATTCTAATGGTTAAAATAATACGTATACCACTGTATAAAACTAAAAGACGTAGATTTCACTGAATAAATTACTTCCAGATATTTGAATGACGTCGTTATCCAACACCATGATACTATTGTGACCTCATCCGATCTTGGACTTGCTGTTACATGCCAATACGATCTGACCAATAAAACTGTTTCAAATGAAGTAGACCTCGGAATCCACGGAGACATCCAACCAGCGCTGTCAGAGGAAGTAATTGTTGATTCTCCCAACGTAGCAATGAAAATCACAGACAGAGATGGAAACGATATCATTTCTTCTGCTGAAGTAGGAGATCCCTTGGTAAGTAAAAAATATGTTCAAAACATATGCAAACGCCAATGAAGTATTTGTTCGTTGACAAAATCGACTGATATTTTTAATATTTTTTTTACTATTTTAGGCTCTTCGTTTCGAAATCATGGATCCCAATTCACCATTTGAAATCTTCGTACGCGAACTGGTTGCCATGGACGGAGGTGGCTCCGGAGAAATTGTTCTTATTGATCAAAGAGGATGTCCAATTGACGACTTTATCATGGGACCAATCACAAAGTCAGTGCAAAGCGAAAAGGTGCGTATAGAAAAAACAAAAATGAAATTTTATATCTAGTTAATAAATTGCATTATAAACCAATTATATCAATGCATTATAATATATTATTAATTATTTGTAATATGTTTTACAGATGCTTCTATCTCACTTCGATGCATTCAAATTCCCTTCATCAGAAGTTGTACAATTCCGTGCTCTGGTCACCCCATGCCTTCCAAAATGTGAACCCGTAAAATGCGACGAGCCGTCTGGATTTGGTGAAACAAAATCACTCTTCTCATATGGACGTAAGAAGAGGTAAATATAAAAGGAAAATTATTTCTGATGTTAAGATTTAAATATGCATAAAAAGTTGACACTGAGTAACAAATCTGTTCTCTTCTAGATCTGCTTCAAACCCACGTGAAGAAATGTTGCTGGTGCAGACAATTCAGATTTCTGATAAATTTGGTTTCGAGAAACAACGTGGTGGCAACCGTACTGGAATTTCAAACGGTGAAACAATCTTCATTGAAAACGGCAAACAATCTGGTGTATGTTTGGATGCTGGTGCATTGACACTTGCCGCTGCAGCCTTCTTGTTGGCTCAGGCAGCCGTAGCTGCAGCCTGGACCCTCACCAGAAGACGTCGCCGTGCCGCAGAGAAAGCAGCTGAGCTCCAGATGGGTCTGCCTCCACCAACCCCCGCCTCAAGAGCTGACAGTTTGGCAAAATTATACGACACTGGATTCAGTCGTTCACACCGACACTTTTAAACTGGAAGACTAATTAAAGCACCAGTCTTTAAATAATTTTAAATGTTGCCATGGGCATATTAGCTATTTTTCATGTGTTAAGCTTAGATTTATATGCGCAATACTATCTAAGCTTAATATATGAAGAAATCTATTAAATTATAAATAAATAACTCAATGTGCATAGACAAAACGATTACGCAAAAAAATCGAATTGAGAAAAGAAAGATTCCATTAAAAATGATATTTTAAAGCAAATTTGCATAAATGGCTTAAATATTTCTTTTCAATCTTCGATTTAAGTTCCTTTTGTTTGTGCATTTTCCAATAAATTACTTTTCTGCTATACATCGAACATCGCATACAGATTATTTGGAAACGCATATTTTTGAATTCTGGGACCAATAATACACTTTTATATGTAACTTGATGCACAAATTAATATTATTGTCGTACAATGAGTGCTCACTTTGAAATAAGATATTTATTGAAAAAAGTCACGCGACAAACAATAAAACTGCACAGGGGCAGGGATAAGTTTTGATTTTCTATACACCTTATAATATATTATTATTATCTCATTCTTTGGTCGCGTAAAACCACTGGTAACTAGTCGCTTACATGTTCCCCGGGTAATATTCGATATCACTGGTTAGCAGACAGAGAACAATGTCACCGACATTTGATACGAGTGCAACAAGATTATGATAACAGTGTAGTAAATCTGTAAAAAGATTAAATCTGAACACAACAGAACTAAACCTCGTTGAAATACTTGTAACAACACCAGGCATTATTATATTCTGTAAAACACAAACAGATACTTAAAACACGATACGAAAATGCCATTGCATAATGCTTTTGAACCGTTTTATTTGAAATCGGCACACCACTCATAAACTATGAAAAGCAAATTTTTCAACAAATTGTTTTATCGCTTTGGGTATTGAAAATCGTAGGTCAGTGGGAGTAGGGGGTGTTCATTGGTGCTTTTTGACCATGAAAAGGTCCCAGATATATTCTTGTCAACAATCGTGCATTTACTACAAGTATTTACTTACTAGTTATAGTAACTTAAACATAATTATATTAAAAATAATATTTAATTAATAATATTGTCATACTTGTGTACATAGGCTCATTAATGGATTGGATCATGACTTTATATAAAATATATAGAAATAGTAGATATTTAATAAAAACAGGCCATGTTGATACAAGCTGACCAATCCATTGACGAATGTCCTACCGTTTTATTAGGAAGCTTTGCCGATATTTAAATTTCGTGCAAAATGCAATAATAGTTTGTAAGTTTTTAATAAAGTAATGTAATAGAACAACATAAAATAATAATTTAAAGTACGTAAAAACATAATATTGTTTTTTGGATATGAACAAATTTTTTAAACAGATATGTTCATTAGAAATTCTTTAGAAATATTGGTATGAAAATTGGATGTATACATATTTTAATACTCTTAAATTTTATGAAATCATTTTGTGAGAACAAAAAGACGTTCATTCAATATATTTTCGATATAATCTTAATATATAAATATATAGCCAAGTAATAAGAAAATAAGTGTAGCAAGTTACTCTTTAAAAGAGTAATTAGGATACAATTTATACAGTAAGATAATCCTAAATAAAATAGACTACGTAATAATTATAAAAGTAATAAATAGAAAAAAGATTGATAAAACACAGTAATAAACTATTAAATAATTTCGCGAAAAAGCAATGTATAGTGGAAATAATAACTCATAACGTCACACGTAGGTTAAATAATATTAATATAAAAATGAGTTCATTTCTCGAAAGGTTTATTATTTAAGCTTATTCTTTAGTACCTACTTGTGCTACAACTCAGAGAAAAGGATGACCGATTTATAAAAATACATAATGTATAATGATTGAGATGTATGGAAGATATTATAAAAATAATAACTCATAACGTCAAACGTAGGTTAAATAATATTAATATAAAAATGAGTTCATTTCTCGAAAGGTTTATTATTTAAGCTTATTCTTTAGTACCTACTTGTGCTACAACTCAGAGAAAAGGATGATCGATTTATAAAAATACATAATGTATAATGATTGAGATGTATGGAAGATATTATAAAAATGGATGATAGGAAAAATGTATGGATGTTAATAAATTCTAAATAATATTCGCTTGTCCTTTTTTCTATTTATTTAAAATGGTCCGGCATGGGATGACTTGAAGTGATTTAAAAAATTAATAAAAAAATTAACAAAAAACAAAAAAAAATATCCTTATTTGTTGTTGTGAAAGTTACGTTTATTTTTTCATTCCCGCGAAATTCCTGCGACCTTTCTGATTATGATTGAAAGATTTCAGGAATTTCTACAATCGCTTCAGTTGTCTGAGACCAGCATTTATTTTTTAATATTTATTTGAAATTTACTACTTAATTCTTGTTTAACAAATAATAAATAGTAAAAAAAAGTATCTTGCATTTAACAACAATATAAGTTATAACTTTTTATCATATAAGACTCCTATAACTGTAACATTAATGATTAATAATTAATAATTTTATATATATACTTTACGTAGCTTGGAAACCATATTTTTAATAAAAATAATAGACACTGATTAACAAAACAGCTTGTATTTTTATATGTGAAGTGATTTTCATGAAATAAAATATATAAAATATATTTTACCACGCTTTTATTTACCAACTTGATTCCCACAATGAATTCTATTCGAAATAAAATATACCAAAAAATGATTACGAAAAATACTAGAACAAGTATGGTGCTTGCAAGGTAACAACAAGAACAATATAATCTTTACCCTACAGAACTACATATTGCTAAAAATAAACTGTTGATTTGTCACACGCACAAAAAGAGAATTGTAATTTAGAAAAATAAAGAACTAGTCCTGGGTCTGGATGTTACATGTATGTGTGTTCAGTACATTGTATATATGTGTATAGTCGTGTTAGTACCCATAATACAAGATTCATATCTTACTTTGGGACTAGCTCGATCTGTGTGAATTGTCTATACATGTTATGTTATGTTTTTTTAAAACAACATTAAGTAAATTAAAGTTTAATTTATAGATTGACATTTCTTGTTGGAAGTTCATTATAAAAAGAAATTAAAATAAAACCGAATGGCACTAGTGGCTTAGTAAAATATTTAGTAATTCCTATTTTTTTTTAAAAACCAAATAAAAAATAAATAGGAATTTAGTGATTCCACTGATAAATAAATTATGGTTGAATGAAAAACGAACATTAACTCAATATGTAAATGACCAGGAAGGCCCAAACTGTGATGGATGAACTTTGTCAGTCTATACTGCAAATCACAAACTGGAAGACAAAAGCAAAGGACCGACGAGAGCGGAAGAGACTACTGGATTCCCACCCAGGGTTGTCGAGCTCATGATGATGATGATATGTAAATGACACAAAGGAAGTGAGTAATAACTATGTTTCTAATGTAAAAAGAGTAGATCATAATACGATCAGACTCTAAAACAGAGAGTATTTTCGATTAGCATTTATATAGCGTAGCTCTATTTAAGTACAAAAGAGGTAAGTAAGCACGTTGAACAGTAAACATGCTGAAAGTTACGTATTCCATATCAAGAATGTATAATATGTGAAGGTAGCCCCAATTTATTTGTCTTTGGGTGATGTAGATTTCTGCTAGAGATTATCCAACTCTCAAGTTGATACATAATAAGTGCATTAAGATTGTTCACTAGGTCATCAACTATAAAATCAAAGAAAGAACACGAAGTAAAAGCATTAGTATTCAACATCAACGATCTTGATTCAGATCGAGGGAATAATAAGAATAATAATAATAATAATATGTTAGCAATTGCCACATACGTGAATTAATTCTAATTGATACTACACGTACAGCAGACGTGGAATATTTTATATCGGAATACCAATGTGTTCCCAATAGTAGTAGATAAGGATTCACAAAATAATACATTCGTTGTGTATTGCAAAATGTAAGTATGCTATCGAAGCATGGCACAGTGAAAACGCAAATTTAAAGATATGAAGTATTTCAATACCTAATCCAAAAACGTAAACAGAATATGTATGAAGCCAAGGGATTTAAAACTTCGTTCTTATTATCAGGTTAATATCGTCACCATTAAACCTGATTATAAGAACGAAACCGTTTTCCACTTCTCTTTCGGGATAGGTAAACATGGTCGAGTGCCATTTACTCCTGGTCATACGATTAATCAAGCAGGCTCTCCTATCCATGCATACATGCACTTTCTTCTTCAATATTCTCTGTCAGTGAAAATCAATAAACCTACAATTTTCACGTGATAAACTGATAGACTTAATTAAGCGAAACACAATAAAGCACAAGAAATGAAAAAAGTGCTAGATGAACCATTATTCTTTTAAAGATAAAAAAAGATTCGTTTCAAAAATTATTGCATTGCTCATAAAAAGTTGTAAATAATACAATTATGCAAATGTACATAGCATTATAAAGGTCATTCGATGTCTTTACTAAACTTTACTTCTATAATGGTTTATTATAGATATAGAGTTATCTCTATTAGGTCATAACTTATGTATAATATCAATTGATCTAATAAACAATGTTATTGGTTCACGAGAAAGAGTTATATCAATGGAGTGTCATTATAGTACTGGTCCTAAATATCCCATCATCACAAAGCAATAAAATGTCTTCGTGATCGATAAAAAACGATACAAATAAACCTTAGTTGGTAATTCAGTGTAATTCTGGACAGGCATTAATAATTATAGACCAGAGAACAAATCTGCATAAGACTTTGAATTGGTGCATGGGAAATGTACAATGCATTCTCTCAACTGAAGTTGTTCGAGAGTTTGCTACAATTGATCTATAAAATTTTATCGCCTCAGTATTGTGGAACGACTATTGGATTGTTGCACTGGGTTACAACATTCAGTTCTTCATGTAAATAAGCAAATGGAACAATCAAATCAATATTAGATATTGTTAGATCAAAGATTTGAAAAACAGTATATCATATTTATTGCCGGACACGATTACTGACACGAGCTGTTACACCGATTCTTTTTCAGTTCATGGTGCTAGGTTGTGGAACCAGCTGTCGCAAAAAATTCGCACTTGTTCTTCTTTTTATATCTTCAAGAAGGAGGTTAATGGTCGCTAGTCTTCTGTTGCGTTTACATACAAAAAAATCCTAAGGTTTTCAATATTTTTCTATAATTTTTTATTTTTTTTATTTTATTTTTCGTGTATCCAAACACGATGAGCAGTCCTACCCCCATCCCTTCCACTTTATCCCATCCGTCCCTACTCAACATCTGTGTCGAGTCGCTTATCCGATGTTATTTCTTTTGATTAGGTATATATTTGAGTAGCTTATTTTATCTGTAAATTTATTTTGGTATACGTATGTGTTTATTTATATATTTATCTATATGTATATCTTAATTTATTTTATTTTGTTTTACTTATTTATTTATATATTATTATTATTATTTGTTTTTGTTTAATGGGTTAGTTGGAAGATATTGCGCTTCAGCAATAAACTCGCCCATTGCACAAAATTATGTATTTTATTGTTATGTTACCATGTTTTTTTTCTTCTTTGTATACTAATTTTGTGCAATAAAGATTATTATTATTATTATTATTATTATTATTACTGTGGACAACAATTCAAGATGTGAAATTATTGAAAAAGCACATTCAGAAAATAAATACATTGTTAAGCAAAGACAATCTCAATAAGGAAAGACGGAGACTAGTTTCTAAGTACTCCTACATACATTCCTCATCCAATCAAATAGTTCTTAGATATTAAATTATATTTATTAATTCATTCAAACCAACACCAACGTACTGCCGCATTCAAAAGCATGCTGAAAATATTGCTTTTCGGGAAAAGTTACGGCGCCCTTGAGATGGTCACGGATCATTTATCATACGTAAGTCTGCGTGTAAAAAACATGCAAGCTTTCCTTTCCGCGCAAAAAAAATTAAGACATTCACAATGGGTGACATACCCCATTGCCGAATTGAAAATGTCAAATGTCTTAATCCTCATTGCTGAATTTACAAATTTAAGATACCTACTCATTATATTACAATTTATTAGAAACAACCTTATCAGTAGACCATCGTCACCAACTTAGTGATATAGGTAAATAGTGAAAGATATTACGCGTAATATATTTATTTATTTATTTATTCATTCTATACTGTAGTTGAATGATTCAGTGAAATGTAAAATAATATGAAACTGACCCCACTATTATTTCCATGTTTGTACATAATTGTACCATTTAAATGCAAATAGCTTAATCTGTTGGAGTAAAAACCATTGAAAATGTGTCGAGCATACACAATATAATAAAATATATGTGAAATAATGAATAGAAATTGTTACATTTTAATAAAGTTTAATCGTAAATGTTATATTGTGATTCAATTGGCAAGAGCAAGTTATAAATAAATTATATGAAGATATAAATTGTAATGAATAGTATAATTATATAATAGTTCGTTAGTAGTTTAATATTTTTATGTTGATAGAATCAAATAAACAGGTTATAAAATTGTGCTACTGGCGTTGGCGTCATTTGATAAATAATTGAAAATAGTGTTTGTGCTACAGTGAACGGTGAAGTTCGATAGAATAATATTACCAATAGCAATATGTCGAACATGGCAAAAATCTTGGTGTACAATACCACTCTGATACCGACACTTATTACTATATTAATGAAAAACATTTATTGACGCTTGTGTATGTAAGCGAAATTTGGACGTAGTTGAAAAAGTTTGAAAGAAGAAGAAGAAGCGATGCAAACGCTGAAAAAAATGGTTGGTAAAACGTTGCGAGATAGTGTGCAGAATGAGGATATCAGGAAAGTGAGCAATGCGGAGGAGTGTTGTGGATATATATAATGAGTTACAATCCATTGGATTGGTCTGCAACGAGTTTGGATTTTCTTCTCCCTTCCTCCCTATTCTCAGCCAATCTCTTCAGCTCTACGTATGAGCCACAGTTCACGTCCCTCTTTAGTTGGTCCATATACGCGTCTCTTGGTCGGCCTCTGCCATTTGTGCCTTCAGTCCTACCTTCCGCAATAGCGATGAGCAGTCCTGGGTGCCTGATGTTGTGGCCAATCCAGTTAGCTCGTTGTTGGATGATTCTATTAAGGAGTTTCCTTTTTTTGCCTACCTTGGTTAACACTTCTGTTGTGGATAGAATGCGTATTAATATGTTGCGGTGATTTGGACATGTGAAGCGAATGCACGATGATGAAGAGGGTGTATTAATCTGAAAGACGGGGTATGAAAAAGTGCAAACATCCAAGAACTACGTGGTTTGAATCACGTAGATCGAATTATCATTGACGGCTGTGTATTGAGTAAAAAAAAAATCGGCGGGCATGTATGAGAAACTGGATGACTATAGGAAAAGCAAAAGACGTATGTGAGAAAGATCAAAATGGCATTCCGTTTTCTCTGTCTACTCAATCCGGGTGTGAGGTGGATCATTCTTCAATACTCAACCTGAACACGTCGTGAAGGTATGAATAGATAGTGTTTTTCATAAATGAAAAACGATTTTGAAAAAGTAATATCGGTGTACAGAAAAGATAAATTCATAATCACTAAAACATGATCCAATGTCGGTTCTAACCAAAAAAGTAGAAAAATCTTTACTTTTTTGGTTAGAATCGTGTGATTTCAGAATCACTTATTTAATGGTCTGCTTATATCTAAAACTATTAAATATTCTCAAAAATTAGAGGTACTTAAACCATTAAATTTCAACAGCATGAGTTTATGATTTGACAAAACCGATGATTTGATAAGACAACACTTTTGTCTATGTCATAAATTTAGAACACTCAATAATACTTGTCCAATATATCTACTAGTCACAGATTGCCGACGATTCGATTAACCCTCTTTTCAATACATTGTTCCACTGAAAATATGAACGGAAATTAAAAAATACAGTAAGAAAAAGTGACTACATAATAGGTAGAAAATCTTTCTAATTGGAGAAAGCTGTCAAAACTTTGTTCCCAAAAAATACATTGACAGTCGAATGAAGGAAAAAAATCTATAAAATGTAGAAATATTTAATTACAAACAAAACAAAATTGAGAACTTAATCTCAAAGGTATTAATTTTCAGATTAGAATAGAGTAGGTATGTAAGAGCAGTGAGGTAAGTGTAGGATGGTGGAATGTTTATTTATAAGATGCGAAGAAGATCCGGTACTTGAATATATTACAATAACATGTTACTTAACTAATTCTCAAGATATCTCGTTATGATACACAAATAGGAAACGCTAATTGGCTCATGTTACGTGTAATGACCATAATACTAAAATATAATATAGCCCACGGCTACGAGGACAACACCTCCCAACGTCAACCAGCTTAATAATATGTAGACTAGATGAGAGGGTCAAACAAACTAATGTGAAAATCTTTAACTAATAAGAACAAGCACACGATGCAAGTCTAATTCGGCTGAATATGAACTTTCTGAAAATTGAAATAATCTTCACTCAAACAAACTTTAGGTAATTACCTACATCTTTTGGGCATAGGTGAAAAATGTGAAAGGGCCTGTTTAAAGGATTTCATATTGTCATTGTCTGTTTATGGTCTATTAATTTGATATTTCAAAAGTTGTACAAAACATCATCCTTTTTATTGATTGTTTACGAATGAAATATTTTATAGAATAAAGAATACTGCAAATCACCATTATACTTGATTTTAACATTTTCTGTTTATTGGATGTATAATGACGATGTGCTAAAATAATAAATGTACAAATAAACAAAAAATATAATCATCATACCAGATTCCTTCATATGACATTTTTTATTATTATTTATAATGTAAAAAAATATGACAAAAAACATCGAGTTCTTATCTTTCATCTTAAAGTTCGTAGTCAGTAATTCCCAGAATATGTTAAAAAAATATAACAATATAAAGAATAATTAAAAAAAAATAATGTAGCATCCTAACAAGAACAAACCACTACTAGTGCCTATGTGAGAAAAGTACCAGCAGAATAAATGTTAAGAAACATTGGAGAGTGGTCAGAATTGTGAATAGTAAGTAGACAAATAAATACGTAATATAGTTACTAATAGTAATACTTGGTAGATATAATGATTGTAATGTTTGTGGGTACATTGGACAACACGCGAAATTACTATTTACAACAATGATAACGGTGGACAAAGCCTCATATGGGGAGGAATGCAACGAGAGAACGAGATTTGAAAATGGGGAAAACAGGTTGTTGTTGTTGTTAACACATTACGTTTGTCTTACATTATTACCGAACACGTTAATTGACAACAAAAGGATAAGAAATTGCAATAAACATCTTCTATCGCACATCTAACGTTTTGTTACAACACTATGTCTTGTATAGAAACAGAAATATGCAGAATATTACTTATGTTCCCTATACGACTCAACTTTTCTCCCATACGCATACTCGATGTTATTTTATACGCAGATTCTTAACTTGTGTCATCAAAGATTCCTTGAATTTGAACAAGTCTTCCGCAATAAGTTTTTGAAGAAGAGTTTGCAATGTAATATGAATGACATTTCATAAAATTATATTTATAATTATTTTATTCGATTTTCAATGTTTAGAAAATGAACACACCGTTAGCGATAATTTTATAACATTACGCACGGTTTTTCTGCAATGAATTGTAGGCGATAGTCTAAACATTTTTCATCAAAAATAATCATTAATGATAACTGAGCAAAATAATATTTTTTTTCACAAGATTAAAGATTTCCCACAACTTCAAAAATAAATTATTCATATGACAAAGATATCAGAAAAATTGAGTCAATAGATGAAACTGTTTTCTTAATACATTCCCCGAGGAACTAAGAAGTATTTTTTTTTTCAGAAGACAATATCAATTCAATGATTTGATAATTCGTTGAGGAAGACCTGCCTAATACCTCAGAAGTTTGGGGACTTCCATTTATCCGAAATTCGATAAAAATAATAATAATGTCTGCATAATAAATATACTGACTAAATAACATCCAATCTTATACATTGATTTAGATAGAGCACTTATTTGTAGTGTATCCGCGGTGACTTTTTGTTGAGCGCGGGCCGGCTTTCGGGAGCTTCCGCTCTCGTCGTCGGGCTGGCGAGGAGCACTTTTTCGCCGGCCTGATGGTGGGAGCGGGGGCTCTTGGGGGCCGGTTCGCGTTCGGTGGGGGGTCGCCGTGGGTGTGCTGCGGGTGGGTGTTTTGTTTGAATTGATCTAAATTCTTTGTTTTATTTTGTTTTATGTTTTTGCATGTTATTTTGACCATTTTATTGTGTATTTGTATATTTTAACCATTCTATTATGTATTTGTTGTTGTATAAATTTTTATTCCTTTATATTTTAAATATCTAAATTCTTACATGTATCTTTACATATTTATATTTTTTGTGGATATTTTTTGTCTTGCTTGTTTTGTATGTTTATTAATCTTTTATGAATTTTAGCAAGATCATATTGTGTTTTTTTGTTTAAATTTTTTTTTTTTTTTTTTTTTTTTTTTTGTATTTGTTTCATGCTTGGGATTGTTTAAATTTATATGTCTGGCACTGTTGTTGCATTCATTGTTTGTATTACATATTGGTAATGATAGGGGACTTTACTGGTCCATTTATGGCTTTATATGATTTTGTTTATTGTTACCTGTTTATGACTGTCTGTATCCCTGTAAAATGTATTAAATAAATAAATATGTCATTAGTTCATTACCCGTTTTGCAGAAAACAAGCGCCATATGGTCAGAAATGAAACACGGGAATTATATTAAGAAACTATGATTGCAGTAAGTAATGCTATACAACCCATGATTTGTATGAACAGAATAGATAAAACTCAGTACTATTATCAGTAAAACTATACGCATTTCCATGTTCCATGTAAAATCAAAGAAGGTCTTTGTTATCTAACGTACGAATTGATCTACATAAAACCTATACAAGAACAATATTTGGATTATAAACAACCAACATGGCAAAGATAATACAAAAGCTTTGTATGGAAAAAGACTAACTACGATTGCCTGTGTAGTATGGGATAACTATACGAAATCATTGTAGAGGATAAAAATTACATATGGAATGGCATTATGAATTTAAAGAAGTGGATAGACATTGTTATTTCAGCGAATCAACAATGGCAAATGAACATTGAACATATCGGCAGCGATTCCTAATATGGACTCGAAGTGGCACGAAGCTAATCATAATATGATTATCGTGGATTTACAGTTCCTTGGGAAATATTATCGTTCGTCAAATAATAGAAATTGATTCTTGAGAGACAACAGCCAACCTCTTACATTATCACAATATATAAGATATATTGGTATTTGCATACGGAACGGATATAACCGAGATTTCCTTGTGTCTTTAAATTTCGCTAACATTTAGCATTAAGTCAACCAACCTACTCAAGTTATATCGCATGAAAAGCAAAATATTTATAAATTGTTATGTTTTTAAATTAAAAACAAGTTCAAATAAAATTTCGTCGGATTGCAAAACTGGTAAAATTTCTCGTTATTATCATACAAGAATCCCTCTTAGCTTTCAGGAGAATATTCGAGTGCATTACGTAGGGATACAAACAGCAGATGTAGGTAGGTACTATTTGTATGATCGTAGTTATAACTGCAATGGTGTATAACAAAATGTACATGATAACTTTACAAAACATGAAAAACGGCATATTATATGTAAATAAAATGTCATCGTCATCATCGTCCTCAACGCTCCTCTCGGAAGCACAGGGCAGAAATCAGCCTCTTCCATTCAGAGCGACTCTGTACCAATTGCGTCACGTTTTCGTATGACATTCCCTGCGCTCTGATGATATAACATAACATAACATAACATAGATAGACATTTCACACAGATCGAGCTAGTCCCAAACTAAGATGAATCTTGTATTATGGGTACTAACGCGACGATACACACATATACATTGCACTAAACACATATACATGTAACACCCAGACCCAGGAAAATTTGAAAAAGGTCATTCCTCAGGCCCTAGCCGGGAATTGAACCCGGGACCTCGTGACTCAAAGGCAAGAGCGTTACCTCCACGCCACACCGGCCGACTATATATGATATAAATATAATATCAATAAAATAAAAATAACTTAAAATATTTAAGGTTTACTATTAATTTTTCAGCGAAAACAAATCGATAGAAAATAAAAAAAGGAATACGCATGCAACAATGTTAACAGCTGATTTTATAGTACATAATATTAATATGCCAAACAGAACTTCCCACCAAATGTTACTAACTAATATAAGAGTTGAATAGTAAACAGTATGGAGATATCACGCTGAGATCGTGGCTCGTAACTCATAATATTGTAATTCCTTTTCAAAGTTGCAAACAATGATCTCCGTATGGGAATCACATACAGTGTGGTGAAAACACTAATAATACCTATTATAAAATTTCATTCATTTCTTCATTCGCCCTTCAAAGCTCTTCTCAAAAGTTCAGGGTGTGAAAATTAGGATCCACTACTCAGAGCTATTCTGCTTCAAATGAGTCATCTTCCTATGACTTTTTAACTGTTTGAAATCGTAAAAACGATGTATAAGCAAGAATGTTGTCCGGAACATTGGAAAATATTGTGAATAAATATATAGAGTTGATTTAGGACATATTATGTCATCTTTAAAAAAAGGAATTAAAATTCCAAATCTGGATGTGGGAGCGATACAACACTTTATCTAATTTTGGTTAAATTGACTAAAGAACATAGTGTTTCTATCTTTGTTATGGTCTTTTTGATGGCATACTCATGAACCTTGACAACGTGTTCTATTTCGTGATGTCCTTAAATAAAAAAATATGTCAAATTTTTGTTTAATTAAAACATCGCTAATTTAACACGATATTGTATACCTAACAATTTATTGGTTTTGAGTGATATGGTTAATAGCACATTGAAAAAACTGCAACAAACCCGAATGTCTCACGAATTGGAGACTCTTATTTGGTTATCTACAATTATTTTTGACAATAATTTCGCGTAATTTTGTTGAAAATCTTTGAACAGCCAAACTAAATAATTTACTCTTTTGACATAGTTTTGCACCCACATAGTATTTTTGCTTCGAAATACATAAAAAAACTGCACGTGGGTGGTCATGTTATTGTTCAATATCTGTTTTGAACACTTGAAAAGTGATACGGAATTCTAGACACAATAGATTTCTTACAAAATAACTGTTAGACATGTTCGAAATCATATAAGGAATATGCGTCTGAAACTCTCAAATAAATAATAATGAACAGGTATGGTAATTTCTCTGTAAAAAGTGAGTTACCTTACATAGAAATCATTGAGAATTCAGAAATAAATTGATCCCAACAAAATAATAATTTAGTCAAATAAAGATTTAAATATACATTTTAATTTTTTCTTCTAACATAGAATACGTCTGCGAAAAACGTGGGTGAGAATTGCAAACTGGGACGAACACGAACAGCGAATAATTAAATTAAAAAAAACAAATATTGTGTTGAATATATTATTTAATTTGAATAACAGTAATGATTCTAGAAATAAATATATATTTCTTATAAGTTACCAAACTAGTTTCTACCTATAGGTATTATCTAAGCTATCATAATTATATAGATACCATCACGGCATATCCCACACGTAAGGAAGCCAACAGATTAGCTGCATGTAATAAACATGCAAGCTATCTTCTTCGTGTCAACAAAAATCAAGACACTCAGGATGTGTGGCAAATCTCATCGCTAAGATGTAAAATGTCCTTATTTTTTTAACTCTTGTCTTTTACAGGACACTCGAAAACTTACGAAAAAGAGTGGGAGACCATTTCTTTGCCGGGTGTTCCACGGCTAACCTCACCTCACCTATATTATCACGCTATCTATTTAAGTTTTACTAAATCATAGTAAGGCTATTTTTGGGGTAGTCGCCGTAGAGCCCTCAATAGGAATAGGTATCTTTCTATTTTCTGTACGTATCGAGTGTCCTGTGATAGATACCTATGTATTCATTAGTGATATGAATGTATAACTATCACTATCATTATGTGATAGGTATTGAATGCGACACGTAAAAACACGTATAATAAAGTTTACGTACAAGTATAATACTCAGAAGATACTATAGGTATAGGTATATATAAATTATAATGATAAATATAAAACAGAAGATGCAGTAATGAACTTCAAAAGTTGCAGGGAGAATACATTCATATAGGTATAAAATATTAGGTAACTTATAAGAACGTGATTACAGCAAATTACTCAAGTAGGACCAATTAGTGCACGTAACAAGGAAGGTATGGTAGGCTAATAGGAGATTAAAATTTATAGTTCTGTTCAGGTTAACTAGTATGGTCAATAAACACTAGTTAGGATAGACACATACCTACATACATACATATGTACTCACTCCTCATAAAATCTACTGCAAGTACAGTAGTAATCCATAAATAATACATTAACAACATCAGAAAAGTGTTAACCAAAAATTCAACCCCGTTAATCGATAATCCGTTAACGAAAAATTAACATGGTTAATTCGTATTTTTTTTTTAAATCGTAGGTAAAGGATATAACAGAAAATCGTTACAGTTGTTTCTAGTATGCCGAAAAGGTAAAATAAATAACCGCAACGATTTAAAAAAAAACTGTATCAAAAAAGCCGCTGTTCCCTTTTAAAAATATGCAGTACTAAAGTTGTAACAGTTTACTTAAATAAAAATATGGTGGGGGACTTATGTATACACCCAGAACCGAAAGTTAATAAGTACATTTATGCTGAGATCGCCTTGGTTAAAAAACTGTAGAGGTCTCATGAAAGATGTAAGTTTTAAATAAAATAAAAAGTCATTTACTAATTTTTAACGCAAGTTTATAAACGGATTTACGTTTCTTGGTGGAAATTCATGTTGAATTAATTATAAATAAAACACTTATTTATAGTAGGGGAGAGTCCCTACGAAACGGACATTTTTGAGGAAAGTCTTATATCTCGGTTGCATTTGATTGCTCACGAAAGATAATCATATACCCACAAACTACGAAGTTTGCACCTCTGTTATGCACTAAAGAAAAAATATTAAAAAATCTTTTAGATACTTTTACATGCAAAATTCTAAAATTAAAAAAATGTCCGTTTCATGGAACGATTACCATGAAACGGACATGGGGTCCCATGGAGCGGACATAGTAATGAAATCACTATTTAAGATTTTATTGACATTATATTATTATTTTATTATTCCGGTTTCTGGTGCAGAAGACAGCAGAAATTTAAATAAAATGTTATGACGTGAAAAAAATATTTTTTTACAACATGTTCAGTGTTGTTTTTACATCACATGTTTCATGTGTCCATATCTGGAATACCTTGCACTTCAACCAATGTTTTTCACTGGCCACATATGATTTACGACTACCAGACATGTGCTGCTTCCTTCCGATGCTTTGGATATTGAAAATTCGTTTTTCTTTTCTATAATATTTTTTTTTAATATGAATTGAACGTCCGTTTCATTGTGCTTTTTGTGTCCGCTTCATGGGACTCTATGAAATTTTATAAAAAGACGTGAAATTTTATAAATCCCCATACTATAAAAACTATTTAAACTTTTTTATTTACTTAAGATAATGAGTTATCTGAATTTTAAAACAAAAATTGAATAAATAAAAATATTAAAATTTAATGAACTTGGAAGTGTGTGATAAAAATTTACTTTTATCTTATGAAAAAATCAAACTTGTGTATCAAGGTCAAATGCAGGAGCAAAACTGTCACACTTCCGTGATATAATGTGTTAGTAAGTGTCTTCAATAAACATCTTACAACCTCATGGTAGTTCCAACAGGAGACGAATACCAGCTTCTGTCCGCTTCATGGGACGTCCGTTTCATAGGGACTCTCCCCTATATACACTGAAAAGCTTCTTTTCGCTAGCCTGATGCCTCTTGAAAGCCGGCCCGCGTCCAGTAAAATGTCACAATGGATATACTTTAAATAAGTGTTTTATTTAACGAATTAACGGGTTAATATTCAGCACTGATTCAGATAAACTTCCTTACAGTAGCAATAATGTATTAGCACGCACTCACTACATACCATTATGACTACAATATTGGTAAGTAACAACAAACCATGGATCATATTATATTTGATCACGAATATCAGCAGTACAAATCAAGAAACATTCGTAAATAATAACATCATACTAAAGTTATGCACTTATCGATATCTACATGGAAATATGCGCCTAGGATTACACTAAACTTCTAGTTCGTAACATAATATCGTGAAAGTACTACATAGATATTACCCCCTATTTTTATACTGACTCAAACTAAAATAAGAACGTTCCAAAATTTTATAATTAAGTTCACTTGAACTAACATTCGTACTCTATATGATACAAGTTGTATATTATTCTAATTAGGAACAATTTTAGAGTTTATAGAATACCAGTAGACTAACTAAAATTGGAACGTTCTTATTTTAGTTAGTGCACACTAAAAATGAAATAAAATCGGGCATAATATTAAAACATAGATAAATACCAAGTAATATGATGAAAAGTATTAAATAATGCTTTTCAATTTACTTACAGCATCACAGCATTTCCCTAAATTGGGGTAGCCAGTAAACCAACTGTGTGCAATAAAAATGCGAATAGTACATTTTGTGCAAATAAAGGAAAATAAATAGATTCAAGGAGGGTGGTATACCTCATCGCTAAATTGAAAAGTTTACATGTCTATTTAGAACATATGTCTTAAACAGCACACTCTAAACCTTTAATAAAAGACGTATTCTTCCCTGGGGATTCCACAAATGAACAAATATAACTTGGAGTCAGTACATGTAATGTCTTCTACATATCATTAAAATAAGATATTAGAATAAGTTACGTATCTCTTCGCTGAAATTAGCGATACTAAATTTTTTATACATTATTATGTTTTCTTTTAAATTTATTTTCATTTGGTAACATTTTTACATTTCAAAATCATATGGAATTATATCAGTAATAAGCGACTAAAGAGCATGAATAATTAAACAATTAATACTGTGTTTTTACTGATTGTCTGGTTCTAGAATGAGGTTCATTCTCAAAAAAGTTCTTTCAATGTTGGCGGTTCTCGTGCTATTGATTGAGATGACGTTTATTTTGTAAAACTCCATAATAATTTATGAAAATAAACACAAACTGTTTGAGTTTTACTTTGTTCAACAAAAGGTACCTGGTTTCGATTTACCAAGTCATTGACAAACTCTAAAATTAAGTTCACGATATCAAAGAACCAAAAGAAAACCGATACAATTAGGTTAATATAAACACTTTTTTAAGTTCAAAAGAGATAGTTTGATTGTGGATATACATTCACAAGTTATATACCTACACTTAGTGCGAATAGAATGTTAGGATGTAACGGCCTAAACAATCGCCCGCTTGATCATCTGTTACGATACAAGTGAAATTATTGCGGGTTACTTTAGTATTATATTAGGTGGATCTATTCATACCAAACCAGGTTTAATTCAACGGTGTTAAAAAGGAAGTGGCTTTTAATTAATGAAACCGCTAGTACATAATGTATCTAATACTAAGGCAAGACTGTTGTATAAAATAATAATATATATCGATGAAGTAAATGTGGGATGCAGAGCAAGAACATCAGGAAATTATTATATCAGAAAATGCGAATACCGAGGCGTTTCAAAGATTCACACTTGGAGTAAGAATGTTGCCTATAAAAGTGGATCGGTAAATGCTTATAAGAACTTCATACAAGATGATCAGTTATAATATTAAGTTCAAACTATGCAATTGTGAATGCAATTATGATAGAGACTTAGAGAGGTAGCAATAAGCAACGGACAAGTGCTTATATGAGAAAATAGTTTGTAGTTGGTAAGGACTTCAATAGTAAAAAATTAATATTATTAGAAAATAAACATTGCATTACTTGTATTTCCTGGTAGAACCAGAGAAGAAGAAATAACTATTAAATTGTATAAAAGTGTAATTGACACATATAAAACTTTATTGTGGAAAAAAATTTTGTTCAATTAAAATTACAGAATGAAATCAACAATATTGAGTGTACTCATGAAATTTAATGTATCAAAACATTTTATCCAAATATCTTGAAAGCTCTGGAAAGCCGGCTCGCGACCAATAAAGGCACAGTGGAAGTACAAGATAAGTGTTTCATTTATAATAATTTGACATGAACTTTCACCAAGAACCGTCGGTCAAAATACCGACTTGATCCAAAGATCTTTGAAATTAGTCTATTCCCTACATAATTATACCTATTGATGAATATACAGACTATATAATATTGTATGGTCTAGGATTAATGATTTATGCAGTATTTCTTGATCATAATATGGATTTATTAAGACAGAATGGTTAATTGCTCACGTGTCATAAGGAATTCTGCCGCGCGGCTGCACATTATCATTGCATTGCGGCTGTGTCGATTGGAGTTGCGCGGTGCAATGCGCGTGTAACTAAAGATGAACCTCAAAGGTTCCCTCGGGTGATATTCTTGATCGTATGTTTTATAATATTAACCCATTGCAATATCGTGAAAGATGCTGACATCCAAAGTGTGTACATCTAAGTATTTACCAGATACACAACCTCATATTTATCCTCAGGAAAAAAGCATCAAAAGTTTTTTTTTATGAAAGTTTAATTATTTTAATGTATGTATCAAATACCTCAATTAAGTATGATAAATTAAGAAAAATAATTTAAAATACATATTTTTTACCATAAGGAAAGTTAGCGAGTTTTTCATAGAAGCTCAACTTAAAATTATGTGATGCTCACATGGATCATTTTAATTTCTAATTTACTTGAGAGTGAAAACTAATAATAATAATTCATCTCCCTCTGAAAGAAGCTCTAAAAGGGTTGATCCAGAAAATAATATGCTCCACGTCACAATACGAAGTCGGTAAATCAAAAGCACCAATGTACTAAGTTTATAAAGCAATATTAGATTCTTATTGTATAATAAATATCTTCCCCAGAGGCGAATTCAAAACTTTGCTACATGCAAACATTTTGGTATAAAACTTATACGAGAAAACACTGTTAAATACACCCCATTGTAAAAATCCTTGTGTTCCATCCAACCC
The DNA here is from genome assembly GCA_947579605.1 of Athripsodes cinereus. Lineage (NCBI taxonomy): Eukaryota > Metazoa > Arthropoda > Insecta > Trichoptera > Leptoceridae > Athripsodes > Athripsodes cinereus. Next base: position 15,264,230 of record OX388317.1, on the reverse strand, counting down.
TTAGACTATTGATAATGTAAGCTAGTTTGTTTTATTTTGAATGTTTTTAGTATTCTACAACAGTTTACCGAAATCGATCGCGATTTAAATAATCAAGTAACGGAAGTGCGTTGTAGAATACCAAAAACATTCAAAATGTCTCGAAACTGTTACATAGTTAATCCTTCTAAAATAAATGATCTATTTTGTTTTATTCTAACTCTAAACCTGAGGATTCTCTAAGGCGAAAGTGTTCGGTAATAAATAGGTTTAAGTTTTGTAAATTAGTTCGTCAATTAATTAAATACAGTGAAAATGAACAGTGTTTTTTGTATACATTTTAAGTTAAAATGAACTTTCAACGTATTAATGTACAAATATCAAATTGAATTAAAACAATTTCTAAAGATAATATCTTTGTAACAATATTATGGTCGATCTTAGAAGACCAAAGGCGTCTCTCTCAAATATAAATCACATAACTCATAGAAAAACCATTGTAATTTTTTTATTTTTTAGTTATTTTACTACCAGAATTCAAATACCATATTTAACTATTTAAGAATTCAACTACCATAGAAGCCAATTTTAACGGAAAATTTTACTAAGGTCTCAATACATTTAATAAACTGTTTGACATAAAATTTTAATTACTTACTCGCAGGTGATCACACACTTAAAAACGTAGTAAGTAGCAAATTACTATTTAATAAGAACATTTAAGTTTTATTATATTTTATGATCCATTAAATTCTCGTACTCTAAAAGAAAATTTTAATACTCTCGGTAATAACTTCATATACCTGCTCCTGTTTAATTATTTTTTAATTTATGTTTTATACATCTTACCAAAGCCCGCGCTATTTTAAAACATGTATATCAAACATTGTACAAGGTTTACTAGAAGACATTACACCAGGACAATACACATAATTTATTTTATTTTTTACAACAAAGTGTTACATTAATACCCCCTAATCTATATTGATTCAAACTAAAATAAGAAAGTTCCTAAATTTAATAATTAAGGTCACTTGAACTAAAATTCGTATTTTATATGATATTTTAGAGTTTATAGATTTAGTAGACTAAAATTGAAATAGAATAGGGGGTAATATCATTATTAATTTGAATCTAAGAATTTTTAATTTTTCTGTAATATTGTGATACAAAATATTATAATATTATAGTTTCATGATTTATTGAGGTTTTAATTCTTATTTTCTGTACTTTTGTAAAGTGCTATTGTAATGTCTATGTACCTTATTTATAGTGTAATAGGCTTAACAGCCCTTAATAATAGAAATAAATAAATATCTTGATTTACAATTCTACGGTTTTTATAGTTTTTCGGCTTCATATCTTTAGAATGCCACAATATTTTAGAATTACAGTAGATATAATATTATCAATCTGTGCCATGGCATAGGAATACTTTTGAAATTAGAATATTGCTTAAATATCATAAATGTCTAAAATGAAAAGTTTTTTTCAGACTATCAAATGCTTCCACCAAATTGCCTCAGTCAATGTTTTAACCCTTTCAAGTGAATCATCCTTATTTGTAATTCTATTTTAACTATTTTTCATAACCTTATACGCTACTGCACGTATTTCTACATCACACAGTTGGGCGGGTTGGCATATATTGCATTTAGAACCTGCGCTGGTAAATTTCTTATTAATTTATAGCAATGGTGATAAAATTTATTAAGAGATCATAATAAATTCCTGCTTCAAAGACGAGTATTAAGTATTCGGCCTTCCGCACAAGCACAAGGCTTAAAATGGTGTAATATAATTTGATAACAGTCAGGTGAAATGATTCATTCTAAACACAAATACCAATGTCAATTCAAAGAAAAAGGAAGCATAAATTCAAGAGTTAGGTAAGAATAGCGAGTGACATATCGTGAAGAGGATAAAAGTTAACATAAATGGCAAGATTTATATAGGAAAGACATATAATGACAAATTCAGTCTGTAAATTAACAAGGCTTTTGATAGTCAGAAAAGGTTTTCTTTACACCACAGCATCCAAATTCAATGCTCTGCCACTACACATCAAAGATAGCACACACATGAAGAAATTTACAAATAATTAAAAAAAAAAAAAACTAATCCTGGATAAGCATGCAGTCGTGGATTTTTTGTTTTGGGTTATCTGTGTCAATTTATCAATTTATTAGTGTCAAATAGTTAATAGTATAAAAACGAACTTAATTTCTCCTCATACCAGCAAATGCTGTCTAGCGAACTTATGAACATTTTGAATGGAATATTTAATTGTGCTTGAAATGTAACTTATTTGTTTTTCATCTGAATAAAGTTATGTTATTATGTTTTTTTTTTTGAAATTGCAAATAATCATATCCAAAGTAAATTAATTATACATACAGTTTGGTAGACTTTACTTTCCTTACAGATTAGAAGACTAGCTAATGATAAGATTTTTGGAAGCTGTGTGAAGGGGACGGGGAAGCGAAATAGCAATGAGACATCCAAGAGCAGGTGTCAAATTTATGTTGTGAAAGACTTAGATTAAGTAGGATTACATGGCTATAGGTTCAGGATGTAGAAATGGATAGGTACCTCTGGTTGTACTTCCTACCTAGACGCAATAGCTCTCGACCCAACTGAAACATGGGGAGGAAGACTTATGCATATATTAGTTTAGGGTAATATTCTATAATAACGCAATACATAATTGAAACATTTATATTGCTAGTCTTATTATATTACATAGTCTAGAATTATTAGTATAGCAATCTAATGAAGATGATAGACGTAAGTACAACAGTTTAACGACATTAACAATAAATATAATACTCTAGTGGTACTAGTAGATAATTTAGTTAGAAAGTATTGTAGCAGTATGCAATATTATATGGTCATCATTAAATCATCACTGGTAATTAAGGAAAGGATAAAAGAAATACACCTTTATGGTAATTGCACTAATCATATATTATAGTAGTACTGGATTATGCCCTCAATAGAAAAGATGAAAACATTTTGATAATAATCATCAACCCTTATGGGTTTATAATGGAGTTCAATACTCGTATAAGACATAATTTTAAATCTTGTGTTAAGGAAAAAATGCTATCTTCTAACTCAGTATCCGTTCCCTAGCCCCCCCCCCCCTCCTCTGATCCATAATCCCTACGTGTGTCAAATATTATTTTAAATTTTCTTTTCTTTTCTTTTGTTGTATTCTAATATTTTGTATATATTTTTTTGTAAATAAATTTGTTTTTACTAGGTTTATGTCAATGTGTCGTGGTTAGATGGAAGAAATCACTTCATAGTGATAATCTCGCCACTGCACATCGTCCTATATAGTATTTAAAATTTCATATTATTATGTGAACACTATTACATATGTAGCTTCTCACATCACTAGTTGTACCTAGTGATAGTGCATTAAATGCATTTACATATACACACTAGAATATCCTCTTTACATCTCATAAAATAAAAATATAAAATGTGTAGTATTCGGGATGGGTGGCATCCTGCGTTAATAAAAAAAAATGATCCATTAACACTTTTGCAACATTGATGCCTATAAAAAATACATGTATATACTCAATTACTGGTACAACAAAGTAGATTCGTTATGTTTGTATGTATATTATATTATCTAAACCAGTTTTTGTCGGAAGCAACTGATTACGATTACTGAAAATAATAACATAACAAACCTGATCAATAAATCACACGAGAGCAAGTATAGAACATTGCAGTGTAGGCAAATATTATAACATGTTAACTCTACGTGTATGGTAATATTTTAATGATAATATGGAAAACTACTATACCTACCTACTATGATAGCAATCTATTGAAATATTTTGCATAGCACTGGATAGGTTCAAAAGTCGTGAAGTTCTATAGATAATCAGAACTTTGGTTTGAATATATTTTTTTTACAACTTGAAACAAATCCAATTATCAACATTCCAAAAAGCTTCGCACTGAGCAATAGCTACTACGATATAGGTAATGAATGTACAGATCATCCTATCCAGGAAGACCTATTACATTCAGGGGATTAAAAAAATGCTCCGTTTATAGGTTTTCCAATTTTTTTACTCTATGAGTAAACCATTCACTGAAAAAGTTATAACCAAATATAGCCAGTGTGGCGCGGAGGTAACACCCTTACCTTTGAGTTACGAGATTCCGGATTCAATACCCGGCCAGTGTAAAAAGTTATAACCAAATATAGCCAGTGTGGCGCGGATGTAACACCCTTACCTTTGAGTTACGAGATTCCGGATTCAATACCCGGCCAGTGTAAAAAGTTATAACCAAATATAGCCAGTGTGGCGCGGAGGTAACACCCTTACCTTTGAGTTACGAGATTCCGGATTCAATACCCGGCCAGTGTAAAATGAAGAATCACCTTTTTCAGGTTGGTCTGGGTGTTACATCGTAGTTTGGAACTAGCTTGATACGTATGAATTGTACATATATGTTGTGTTATTATTTCTTGGAAAATAAATGGATAACCCTTACCTTTTACATAGAATATTAGTGCATAATATCGTAAAAACTAAACTGGGTTATTGTTTATTCTGAAACATACTGTAGTTCAACCCATGACATGTTACAGTAGTGGGATAACCAAGGTTAGTAATAGTGGATTATTTAGATAACTTCAAGGATGCCACAATGACAAAAGTAATTATACAATATGTAGAATAGAAATGATTAGAGAGACACACATACTTATTGAAAATTAGAAATATATTATAAATGTTGACATACAAAAAATACCCAACAAAATGATAATAAGGTAGTTACACACAACAGAAAAAATAATAGGAGGAAAATCTAACTACATTAAAACAAATAAAACATAAAACTTAAAGAGCTTTATTCCAAAATATTATAAATTCAAAATAAAAGAAATTTAAAACAACTATTACAGGAATATTACAGGAAATAAGGACTTAAAAAACGAAACATTTATTTTAAGTACGCATTTGTCCGTCAGTCAAAAATGGAGACTTATAAGAACTGTGAAAAAACTTAATACGAGTATTAAAGATCATTTTTGATCAAATAAATTCATGACATATTATTTATTTTAGGAATTATATTTAAAAGATTATTCATTTGATCCTTCTAGTACGCTTCAATGTATAGATTGCATAAGTCATTGAAGTCCACTGTCTAAGTTTACTTAGAACTTGCATTCTACTGACTCTAATTTAAAAATGCTTTCATTTCATCCCTTGGTTAATTTCCGAGCAATAAACACAATAAAGGTGATTTATTATGCAATTAAGATAACAGTTTATCTATTACTAATGTAAACTTTAAGGAATATAATTAAAAATGATGTCAGAAGGAGTTAAAAAATGTAGAAAGAATTAGTAAAAGAAGAATGATTTTTCCTTAAATTTTATAAAGAAAATATATTTATGTAAATTTTTAGTTCCTACTTTATAAAGTAATGAGAAATATGTTATGAAGATTGAATCTTAACATGATGTTTAGTGTTGTAATTGTGATATTAAAATTTCACACATAACTGTCCATATAAATACATGAATAATTTGTGTTCTTATTTTTATTGTTTTTTTTGTGTTTAGTGTTAATATGACATGGTTAGATGGAAGAAATCACTTTAGAGTGATAATCTCGCCACTGCATATCAACAGATTTTTTCTTATGTAAACTGATTTGCTGATTTTGTTATGTGCAAGAAAAATAAAAAAAAAATATTATTGACAGATCTTCACATCTCTTAAAAGTGAAAGAAAAATATCATTAATAAATTCACTCTGGTTTATATTAGACAACAAAACATTTAACAAAACAAAGTTTGATTTAGGAAATTTAAGTCATCAATGGAAAATATTGCATTAATTGCTATTCTTTTAGTATATTGATCCAAGATTTACAAGTAAAAATAAATATTAAGAGGCATTATTGTTTTTTTTAAGAGTGAATTTCACTTAAAACACACAGGGATGTAAGCAGCGACAGCACAGAAGCGAACCATTGTGGAGACCCCATGGATCACTTACCTTTAACCGTTGATCTGCCATAGACCACACTTGACACGAACAATCGTTTGATCCTGCAATAATCATAGTACCCGTTGAGTCAAAATCCACCGACATCACACCATAGTTTGGTCCCACTAATACTCCTTTGCTCTTGCATACTCCTGAAAAGAAAAAATTCAATGATCATTTTATTACTTAAAACATAAAGCCTACCTACTACGTAAAAGATGATTATGTAAATTTTTCAACTTAGCATATGTTACCAACAAATATTACAGATTTGTTGGTAACATATGCTATATAATAATGATTTTTTTATACGAGGGTCCAGATACTTTTGATAAACTTGCTTTATCTCATTTTTCTCTCAAATCTGGTAAAGTATGGTAAAGAAGAGATGCAAAAAAATAGTTTTTTTTATAGACTTATCAAATAATATTAATATAGACTTATCAAAAACATAGCTATTCACCTTTAGAAATGTCCCAGAGTTTAACTTTTTTATCTGCTCCTCCGGTCGCTACTGTTGCATCAGTTGGGTTAAATTTAACAGCATTCACCTCACCATCATGTGCATCCTGTATAAAGAAATGTTTCTTTAATTATTCATACACAATTCAATGTTTATTCATTAATTTTAACAAAATCTCTTTAAACTATTTGTTATGTGTTCTGTTGTGTAAAACGAGTGTCCTGTACAAGGCAGACTGTCTTATAAAACATCACATATAAGGCATTTAACAACTTTAATTGATGCTTTTATTATTCATCATCATCATCGTCTTAACCCTCAACGCTCCTCTCAGGAGCGCAGGGTAGAAACCAGCCTCTTCCATTCAAAGCATCTCTGTGCCAACCGCGTTACCTCTTCCCACGAAATTCCCTGCACTCTGATGTCATTGTCATAGGAACGGTGTATTGTGAAAGAGGGACGCCCGGGCTGACGGAACCCTTGCGGAGGGAAGAACAATGCTCTTTTTGGCAAACTATCATTTGAGTATTCTCAGAAAATGACCCAGCCAGGACCATCGTCTCTCCTGTATCACGGAGATTACAGATTTCTGCCAGGTGCATCGGCGCGCAGCATCCTTTGTGACATGTTCATACCATTTTACATCCAAAATTCTCCTAAGACACTTGTTTTCAAAGCTTAGTGTCTTCCTCTCTTGAGCCTTGGTTAAGACACATGTAAGATTTTGGATTTGATTCATGAAATTTTTCGCATACAATTTTATGTTTATACATTACAACATCTACTTACAAATTTTAATATCATTTTGCTAGGCACCTCGCCGCCCATAAATGATCCCGCAGGCAAGAACATGTCAAACTCTTCTTCAATACTTGCATTCTCCCTCGCGGCTTCTTCTAACTCTCTTTGCATCCTCTCCCCACGAATTCTAAACAAAAAATATACATTTAAATGTGATTGTGTAATAGTAAAATAAGTATAATTGACAAAGTGTGCACAACATATTTTATACAAGGACATTTAGATATGGCATCAGCCCATTGCATCAATCTTTGGTTCATCAATTTCACAAACAAAAATTTATACAGCTATGAAATGGATTGATGAAATGCTGGTGGAACAGCTTGATGCAAGACTTAGTGTTCAAATAAACTCTCAATCAACAATAAATGAGAATTCCACAATCATAAGACAAATAAATAATATCTTAGTAAAAGTCACGAAAAAGACTCGACAGGAGACAAAAGAATTAATAGTAATGTAGAAAAAAATGGACTAATTCACAAATTTTAATTTAACATGGAAGCAATGTTACAGATAAAAAAGATACTTAAATCCAAAAGAAAAAAAATATAGAAGTGTAAACGAAGTATGAAATATGTAAAAATAATGAGCACTTGGTTATATAATGATGGAGGAATTCACAAATCAATGACAATTACAATACTTTAGAAAATGACGAATAATTTTCAACCCAAATAACAGAAAAAGAGGCAGAAATATTTAAATAGACGAGAGACTCCATGGATGGCTGTAGTATTACCGATGCAGTAGATCAAATAGAAGTAGTGTTCATTTAGTGACGTAATATCCAATTAGCAGATCTATAACTTATTGTAATTGTAGTGTGGACAGTATGCGATGGTTTTAGTAATTATGATTATGGTGGGTGCCATATCTATTGATATATACTGATCTATTATTGCCAGAAAGTCGATGTGTGACGGAGATCAGGATGGAGCACTCTTTCCTGTGAGTCACGAGGTTCCGGATTCAATTTCTGATTTTTCTAATGACCTCATCAATTTGTTCTGGATCTGAATGTTTGATTTCTATGTGTTTGGGGCATTGTATACATGTGTATTTTTGTATTAGTGCACTTAATTGGGGGATTGGCCTGGCCGAATCAATGTATGATGTTTTTATTATTTGTGTGTATTTTGTCAATTTTCTGTTTGTGTCTCTTACTAATAAATAAATAATAATACAAGATTTGCATCTTAATATCATATGTTTTTAAGCAGGATTAACATTGTTATGAAATAATAATAATAATTGTTATGTTATTATATCCCACTAATATATTCCATGAGACTATAACCATAAAACACAAAAAATCCAATGTGTGTAAAAAATACTGCATTATTTGGATCAAGACATAAAAAGTATACTCATTATATTATGTCCTAATTACTCCTTCAATATTGCTTTCAGCTTTTGCCATCAGTACTCCTTCAAACATCTTTTTATAACCTACATGATAATTATTATAGTTTGCCTTTTTTTTTTTTTAAAAGATATATCTGGGTTTTGTTATAAACCCAAATACAACTTTATACACCTTCCACAGTAAGCTAAAAGCTTGTGTCGTGAAAGGGGAGTTTGCCGGCACCTGGGATCGAACCGCGGACCCCTTGTTCAAGAGGCCGAGACTCTACCTCCTGGCTACCGACGAACCCTACGAACCCGACGAAGCCTACATACAGGAGTTTATAATAAAGACTTATTTATACGAATATTTTTTGGGACAAATAATTTTATAGCACCTAAGAATAAACAAATAAAAAAAACATATTTTCAATATATCAGATTCAGAAAGATAACTGAGCAAAAAATAAATTGCAATACACATAATAAAATATATTAATAATTGCCTACCCAAAACTATAGAGAAAACAAAATGAGTCTAACAGGATATGGAAAAGTAGAAACCTTATGAAAAAAAGTATAAAAACAGAATAATTAAGTAATACAATATGCACATTACATAGATAGTAAGAAGACATAAAAAGCACTGAGATTAAATATATTTCAGCAGCCCAAGCAAACTTACATCATGCGTATAGTTAATTAAAAAAATAAGTATTAGTAAATAATTATTCAAATTGTTGAGAAAAACAATCATAATCCAATGATCATTAGGGTTCTGGAGACAAGAAGTCGAGTATAATAGTGTTAGAAGAGAAAGAATAGAAGAGAATGTTATGATTGAAATAAGATGCATGAATAACAGAAGTTTCCACGGTTGCAAACCTCTGAGGAAAATTTATAGCAAAATTAATGTTGTTTTGAAGATGAATTTAGGAAAAAGTATATGCAAATTCACCATACTATTATGCTAATTCCGTGAAGTGTGTTATAACAGATCACTATGCAAGTAGTGAAATTCAAATCACTATGTTCTAGTTTAGAAGTTTTCAATATAAAAACAACAGACATAAATCTGCCTGTATTTTTACAATTGATGAAATATAAGATGTTGATTATATGAAGTAGTGAAACTTATAAATCACAGAGTTAGTCAATAAATAGAAAATTTATTTGTCACTATTTTCCAAATTTAATATTAATATTCTAAACTTGTTGGAAACTCCTGGTGGGAAGCAAGCCATGCTAAAGATCTGATGCAGTATTAGATATTGTCTTCTAAAAGCTTACATTTATTCAAGCATAAATTATGGATTAAAATGGTGAAATAAACCACCACTAAAGAAAAGATAAGTAGGTATAAAAAAAATGCGAGAGAAAAACAAAATAAAAGCATGAATGAAGGTTAATCGAAAATACTGAAAAAATGTATATATCATGGACTTAAATTGTAAAGATGCAAGTGAAAATAGGATTGTAATATTATTTCTCAAAATAATTTAATTATTTTAGTTACAATAAGATTGCACAGAATCTGAATTAATTATTTTCCCAGTTCCTAATGACCATTGGATGTTTCTACGCCTTAGGAACTTACCCTGTTGCGAATCTATTGATGGCGTGCATGACAAAGGCAGTCGATTTGCTTGTCTTACTGAAATAAGATAATGTAGAACAAAAAGAAAGGAAAAACCCAACAAAACACTATAGATTAATCTAAAAATTACTAAGACCTATTTAAAGGATGCTTTTATTTGTATTGTACATTAAGTACTTTATACAGTGTGATTGTATTATACATAAAGTACTTTATAGAGTGTGATTAATTTATGAAAACTTTAACTTTGCATTGAACAATGATAAATAATCTTAAATCTTCTTAAACTGTTATTAATTTATACACAGTGATAAAGTGTACTATCATAATAATTTAATACAATTTAATTATTTGTGTTCACATTTTTATGTTTATAAATACAATGCCTAAGATTTAAAGTAGATTATAACCGTTTCATTACAAAATTTTGAAATTGATTAAAAACAGAAATATTCCTACAATTATTAACTCTTATATAAGGTGATGTACTGTATTCAAGACTAAAAAGTATATTATACAATATCCATGAAATACATTAGGAAGAGAATACAAATATGATGTTGAAAATCAATTAATTTCTTTTGGAAGAAGATTCTCAATGATTTTTTGACGCTCACTATTTAATTAACTCCCTTTAATACGATGCCGATTGTTAATTATAATATTTTAATTCTACTTTAAGAGATACCTAAATTAAAATAAGGTAAGTATTCTTTTGTGTATAACATACAATTTTCATAAAAATTATTGATATAGGTAGGTACATAATATTTTATATGATATTTTGATGTTGCAATAAATAATTATCGAGAATCTCCCAGCTGTGTAAAATGCAAGATCAACTTTTCCAGTATAGACAACGTGAATAAAAGTATGATGATATTTATATGAAAAATGATAATAACATAAAAATGTGAAGCACAACACACATACACACAAAAATAAAACTAAGCGTATTAAAATAAAAAATAAAAATAATAGTGAAAGAAATCAATAAGCAAAAAATTAAAATATATTCAAACTATGTAAAAAAGCCTTTCATACACCTAGTAAAATAATATATCTACTAATAAGTTATTTATACTTTATTTATTATTTATACAATATTTATTTATTATAATGATAAACAAATATTTAAATATATAAAATAATGTTAGTAAGACCTAAATAAATAAATACATTAAATAAAATCATATTTGATATTACTGATAAAAATATACATTTACAAAATCAATAAGTAAATATTCAACGAAAAGTGTAGTGTTCTACAAGCTAATCTACGGGATTAGCACAGAAACTTTTTAAATGTTTATCATCTTACACACAGTTTAAATTAACAAATCATTACACATTCATGTTCATTAGCAAACACATTGGTATTTTTATGAGTGAAAAAAACTAAAACCTATGAAATATAATAATTAGTGTAGGACTATAATGTTGATGAAATAAATAGTTGTTTACTAACTTGAGAAAGTTTTCATTTTCTTCATTTAATTTATCAGCATGCTGTGCTTTGTATTTGATTAGTCTATCAACTAGCTCTGTCTTCTCAGCCTGAAAACCAAACAATATATTCATAGTCACTAATTGATACATTATTGTTATCCAAGATACAGTCATACAGTAGTGTGCGAATTAATGTGAACATGACTTAATTAAAACATTTTCCGTGTTTGCAACACTACACAATCACGATATGTCGGCCATTTTGAATTTTGTGTATCTACTTCAGTCGTGTAGAGTATTAGCTGTCGTTTGGTTGTGAGTTTGGTGCAGTTAAAGCGATTTTGAAGGTTTTTTAAAGCAATTTCTACCTACGGTCTGTTTTGTCAAGATTTTATTAGTGATTTTTTGAAGTTTGTGCAATGGATATCACTCCACGAAAACGGGAAAAGATTATCACTTTATGTGAGCATACTTCAATGAGTCAAAGGAAGATTGCCGAACAGTGTGGGGTTAGTCTGGGTGCTGTCAATAAAATTATTAAGCAGAAAAGGGAAACTGGGTCTGTTAATGTGAAAAGAGTTGGAAAATGTGGGAGAAAAAGAAAAACTTCAGCAAGGGATGAAGCATATTTAATCAGAAAAAGTAAACTGAACCCTAGGATGACGAGTTTTGATCTGCAGCAAGATTTGGAGGCCAACGGAGTGAAAATTCATGACTCGACAGTAAGGAAACGACTCACTGAATCTGGAAGAAAGGCTATAAGACCACAAAAGAAACAGTTGTTGACAGCAGATATGATGAAAAAAAGATATATTTGGGCTAAAAAGTATGCTGATTGGACGGAAGACCAATGGAAAAATGTTTTGTTTTCTGATGAAACTCACTTTTTGGTCCAAGGAGAGCGCTCACGTTATGTAAGAAAGAGTTCAAATGAAAAAATCACTTCTGCTCACATAGAACAAACGGTAAAACATCCACAAAAAGTTATGTTTTGGGGCTGCTTTTCTTTTTATGGTCCAGGATCGTTAGTGCCTGTTGTTGGGATGATGAACTCTGACAAATATAAAGAGTTATTGGAACAAAAATTAACTGGGGAATTGGGAAAAATTAATTCTAATGATAAATTATGGTTTCAACAAGATTCAGCACCTTGCCACAAATCCAAAAAGATGATTAAATATTTTGAAGAAAATAAAATAAATGTGTTGGATTGGCCAGGAAATTCACCTGACTTAAATCCAATCGAAAATTTATGGGCGATTTGCAAACAACGGGTTCGAAAAATGGACTGTACAACTAAAAGGAAGATGATAGAAGCGGTAATTCAAGTGTGGTTTCATGACGAGAAAATTAAAGAAAATTGTAAAAAATTAGTTGAATCGATGCCAAAAAGACTTCAGGACGTAATAAAAGCTTAAGGAGGACATACATCCTATTAAAATAAAAAAATAGTAATAAGAAAAAACTGTTCTTTAAATTAAAATCTCATCTTATATAAAAAATGATTATTTTTGTGTTTTGTATACCCATGTTCACATTAATTCGCACACTACTGTATTTTGATTGATTACAATTTTAATACACAGTTTTAACAGATTTCAAAATAAAATGTATTCACTATTGAAACAATGTAATGATATGGCATAAATAAAGTGTCATTTTTAAAAACAAGATAAACACAGGATATTCTTTAGGTAAATGGAAACATAAACTGTTGGAAAAAAAAACATTACAACAAAAAACAAACTTGGTTTCCACATGTAGAAAAAAACACTATGTACCATAAAAAATCTGGACAAAACAATATTGTTTTGTAAAAATTAATGTTGATGTTTCTCAAATGTAAGCACAAAATTAAAAGTTATCACTTTTCAGAAACTAAGTGAATGCGTTGACAGTATAGTGCAGGTCAACAGGAATTGGGTATAACGTCATGGATAATCTAATTGCGGCAATGCAAAAACATTTCACGAAATATTATTATTAAGTTTAGTGTGGGCTTAGTCACACATTAGCTGTTAAATGTTGTATAACGAGCTACGATATGCATAATAGTTAGCAGATATATATTAATATAATTCAATGAAATTTATTACTTATACAAAGGATATAGTAATACACGGATAATAAAGTATGTATTTTTGTCAGATAATTAAGTGAAATAGCTGTAAATTTATCGAATATTTAAAGTAAACCTTTTTTTTTATTTTAAGGAAGTAATGTAAATTAATAATTAATATTTAAATATTATTCATGCAATATACAAAAAAAATAGTTCTGTACTCCTGAAGACGGTTAATGCCCAGTTTCATTAAATTCCCTTTAAATTTTTACAGAAAAAATTTCTAGTAGTAACTAATAGAATTTTGATCAGAATTTTTTTTTCTTATGATAATTAGAGACTTTTCTTTTTTTATGGAATCGGTAGTTGGACCAGAGTATGGATAAAAACATGACAGTCGTATAAAAACAATACAGAATATACAGTGTTCCTAAGTTTTTGATCACTCAACATGAACATTTGAGATGGTAAAACTCTGTTGTTAAGAGTTACTATGCTCGCTACTAGAAGTTTTTTTATAGTAAAATTTAAGGAAACTTTTTAATTTTTTCGGAACCAGCCCTTAAACCCTTAAAATGTATTTTATAGAATTGTCAAACTTAAATTAAACTTACATTCAAAATTCTCATTTGTATTGTGGATGTCCACCATAAATATATGAAATTTATAATTTTCTTTGAACAACAAATAAGTTGGCAGTTTTCCAAACTCAAAAAGTAATGTACAAATTATACAAATCATAAAAACTTTCATAAATCAAATTAATTTACAATTTAAATTATTACAAATTAAAAATCAACTAGTGCCAGATTTTTGAAATTATTTATGTCAATAAAATATTATTAAAATAAAACACTTATATAAAGTACTTTTACAGTGAGTTTATTAATTTTGAGCTGGATTTCAAGAGCTTCTAATCGTCAGGTTAGTGTAGATTTTTATGTTAGCCTGACGATGAGGGCGAAATCTCCTGAAAGCCAGCTTGCAATTAATTAAGACACTGTGGAAGTACTAAATATAAGTGCTTTATTTGAATAATTCAACATAAACTTCCACCAAGAACCGTGGGTCGACCACATTTACGTTTTATTAAAAAATGGTATACCTGTTCTTTTCGTAATTTATCCTCAAGTGCAGAACATGTGATTTGTAATGCTTGATGTTCATCTCTGAGGTGTTGGTCTAGTATTTTTAGTTCTTTTAGACTTGTGTGAAGACGGGATACATTAGATTCTAGTTCTACTATTGTAGCTTTACATTGTGTAAGACTGAAATTTAAAAATTACATAATTTTTCATGGGAGATATTATCATAATTGTTATGATGATAATTAATATAAGTCTCGAGGTAGATAGTAGAACTTTTTAATTGCAAGAAACTGCTGACGAATAAATATTTGTAAGGCACTGCATTACTTTGTTCATTTCATTTTATACAGACATAAAAATATGCTTAACAGTTTCTCATAATCCTGACAATGATTCCAGGCTTTGAAGGAAGGGTTATAGTATCCTGTTTGTTCCCAAAGTCATTGTAATACACTTTTTTTTATTCAATCTGTGCTTACACCAGGCCTAAATGAATCTATAGGCACGCTAAAGAAATGCATGTATTTTAAAATGGGATTTGATCGACAGCAAGATTTGAGCTTGGTACAAGTGTCTTAAAGTAAATCATTGATCTAATGATCACCTTATATAATAAATTAATTGGAAATTATTGGGATACTACAATAAGTTTAATCTCTGTTCAATAAATTGTGCCTAAATATGGATTCTTTTTCTTAACAATATCATAAATCTAGTAACCAATGTTGACTGAAGAATAAAATAAATAAATAAATAAATATCTAGTTGAATATATTTCTATACTATATACACAATAAAACATTCGGAAAATGTGGACATAAGTATGTACAAATAAAGTAAGCATTTGATCTTATCATGTTGATATGTTATGAAGATATCGCAAAAGTCGTAAAATTACCGTAATTATAACTGTCACATAACCAGATACATATCCATGTAATATAGAAATAGATACACATATTTATATAGCTGAAAAATTTCAGTAACATACACACCTGATAAAAATATGTATTAATAAATTATTCCAAGAATTTATTTAACTAGAATAAGCCTTCACTGATATAAAAATATTACATAGTGGATATTAACATTTTCTGATATCGGTCGGTTGTTAAATAAGGTGTTATTATGTATGATAAACTGTTATCAAGGTTTGACAATAAGATATAAAAATCGGGAACCCCACACTGTACGATTTGTACCAGGAAATTGAAATACTATGAGACACCAATCTTGAGTATGATTTTTTTAGTGATAAACTATGTAACTCTAATGGAAATAGAACTTGGAACTTTGTGTAAACAAATTCAGTGTCTCCTAGCTAGAAAACTACTCGAATAGTATTGTTCACCTAACAATTTATTCCCAAATTAGTAATAAAAAATTATGAATCAAAAGAACATTATCATTTTCATCATTTCCAACAAAAGTTCACTTGAAAAGAATAAAGTTTTGTCGCAACTACAAGTTTTTTGACAAACAAGACGACCCCTTTTTAACAATAAATCATATGACGACAAAATCAGAACTCTATTGGTATTGTGGGAAGAGATGATTCAGATTACTGAATTGAGACTAGCTTCCAATGATTGATATATTTTCTTTAACCTAAGCATAATTTACCTCTCTTCTTTAGCCTGTAATTCCTTTTCAGCTTCCTGTAACTTAGTATTTAAATTAATAATTTTTTGTGCATTCTCCCCTCGTCTCCTATGAAGGTTAGTCAGCTCCTCTTGTTGGACAAGCAATTTTTGTTCCAAATGCTGGATTCTTTCATTTGCAGCGGCAGATGCCATTCCTATAAAATATAAATAAATTTATTTTAGCCTGCTAGTCTTGAAAATGCGCGCTTGAATAAAACTAACACTGAATACCAAATATTGGTGCATTCTCATAATCAGTTAGCTATTGATAATATATTTGTTATGATAAAAACTTGCTTATATTTAAAATAGAACTTATTATCACATATTAATTTAAACATAAATATTACAAATTGTGTCATAAAAACATCCTTGAAATACATTGTATAGAATCACACAATAATAATATATAAATAAATCTCTTTCAAATGAGTTTGAATATGAGTACACAAAAGATTGGTATTTATATATATATATATTTTTTCTTATTTAATAAAAATAATACAATGAATAAGAAATATATACAACTTAGGATAATGAGTCACGCCTACTCATGTTTGTCAGATGCACAGAAAACTTGCAATATATGTTAAAGAATTTTGCCACATCAAATAAATTGGTTTTTATACTATAACAGTATCTCCAACTAATGGAGTAATCAGTGGATTCTCGTTGCCATGAAAATTTGACATTTTATCCCTGGGTTTAAGAAAGTAAATGTCTGTACAAGATATTTTACGAATACCTTCCTTACCGGCACTTGAAAACTTACAGAATTCAGTGAGAGATTTATCCAATTTCAGAGACTATTAACTATCATTATTACCGCCATTAATTTTGTGGCAACACATCCTTTTTGCTATGTATATTAATCATTTTAGATATAAAACTATTTTCGATATTTTCCATACCTCCAGATGATCCACCTTCTCCACCACTATGACGTAGTTTTTCATTTTGAATAGTCAATTGAATATTTTCACTTTTCAAAGAATTGGCATGGTCAAACAATCTATTTTCTAAAAAAAGAACACAACTTTTATGATAACATTTAGTAATAATAAACTTGTAATTACATAATTATATTTAATTAATATGACAAGCCAGTTATGGGGAGTTATGTTTTGCAAATTAAATGTTTACATTCAACAGCTCTATCTAATTAAACAATAAGACATTAACCTTGACAAGTAAACCACACTGACAATTTAATTTGAAATACCTACATGAACAAATCTAGATACACATATTTTCTTTACTAAGCAACACTATATAAAATTTATTTCCACAATAATGCAACTGCCTACCATAACATAGATTTTAAACATTTCGGGGTCTTGAGTTACCAGAAAAGGTGGGTGAAACAATTGCAAAACTTATAAAAGTGTGAGTTTTAGACTATAAACAAACTTTAAGGTTATGTTACTTACGAAGAGATATAAGATCCTGAAAACAACCAGTTTCAAACTTATTTCGTTCAATAAGACGATTCAAAATCGTAGCTTTCCAAGATGTGTCTTCTGTTCCCATTGTCTTTGATATAGTTTAATTTTAATTAAGTACGCAAAACTAAATGTCACACAACAGGTCAAATTTAAAAATCAAATTGTACAGAATTATAAAAATTACTATACACTAAACGAAGCAACAACAATCTGGCATTTACTATTCACTATTTATCAACTGTAAATCCACGGAATATTAGATCAACCACATATGTTTTTTTGACGTTTCTGAATAATAATTAGAAATTTCTCTTATTTTGACAGTTCTTCTCGTAGATGAAAACAAATTAACGAGTATCGACATCTATTGAATCTAACCGAAAGTTTTTTTGTACCAGTAGAAAAGTTGAGGAAACTCTATTGAAATATTGCAAAAGTTTTTGAATTTTTATTTATAACTTCTTTATTTTATTTTGCAAAATATACTATAGATGGCACTATAAATGTTAAATTGCGCCATCTGTGTAAATACTTTAAAAACTCTATGTAAACCCAGTTAAAGGGAAATAAAATGGTTTGATTTTGTTATATAATTTTTTCCACAGATGTCTCATGTCATTTTAATTTTGTTTGAGCAAAAAATCTATAGATGGCTATTCCCACTTTTTTTCTTCATCTTCTTCGTTAATCTATATTAGAAAATAAAGTTTGCCATCTTTTATTTATTTTAAAAATGATTATTCACTAAAAATGGGCACAGCAACGTTCAGGAGTAAGCTGAAAACACTGCTTTTCAAGAAAAGTCATGGCGCCCTTGAGATGGTCACGGATCATTAAACGGCGCCAAATATAAATTGTCTTTATTATTATTATTATCATCTATCTAAGCTATTGACCCAGGAGAAATTTCCAATACTTTGTTATTTAATTCTATCAATTTTATTTAATGAGATTCTACGGTGTCTCACTAAAAAAACTTGAAATAAATATGTAGGTAAAAAGATAGGTACCTACTATCAAAATATCTAAAAAAAAATTGTTCCTTCCTAATCAATATTCATCTACACTAATAATAATAATAATCTAGACAACTTATTTATGATGCGCCGTTTTATAAAGAGTAAAGATTTGATTGGTTGCATTGAATAGGCTCCAAAATACTGAACCGATTTGCAAAATTCTTTCACTGTTTGGAAACTACACTATCTCCGGGTGACATAGGCTATATTATATTTAAAAATAATAATAGGGATCCTTACTTAAACTAAATTATTATTTTTTAAATACCTATCTACCCGTGCGAAGCCGGTGCGGACCGCTATACTAGGATTTTTTAAACTGGCGAACTATGTCATAAAATGTGCGAGCAAGAAATATCGACTACCTGCTCCCGTCACACTCACATCTCTCTGTGAGTGTGACGGGAGCAGGTAGTCGATCTTTCTTGCTCGCACATTTTATGACATAGTTCGCCAGTTTAAAATAATCCTAGAATAGTGTATTATAAAACCTTTGTTCAAACGAATACTTGATGTACTTACCAAAAAATTATTATAAACAAAACTTTTGAAATAAGCTGCAGGTATAATTATTATTCCATAGTGATGCGCTCTCATTTAGAGCAAAAATGCACTCACGTTGTAATGGTAAAGAAATTATTAGGTACCTACTATACCTACTCTATTTCTTCGTAACGTGATTCTGTCCAGTGCGTCATCGATGGCTCTTTACAACCCTTTTAGTATAGGTACTTACGAATGAATAAACTATGATCCATTCAAATACGGTGTAGATAATTATTATATTTATCCAATTTTTTATAACCGTATTAAATTTTCCAGAATTGAAAGCACGAGCTCTGCTCATATTTGAGGGAATGAATTGTTTTGCTCACTGTATAATTATAAGTAAATGATTATTGTTGTAAATTGTATATTTATCAATAATAAATATACCTATTTGAATTTGAAACAAATCTCCCATCCACGTGGTTCACGATACATGTAGGAAATGCGTTTGTGGCGTAGATTTTTAGGTTTACAATATAAAAGGTTCATCCAATAATTGGATTATTATCATCAAAAACTTTTTTATGAGTATATCTATCTATTTATTCATAAATATTATAAAGTTAAGTTACGTATTTATATTTCTAGACATAAGATTTTAAAACCATGTATTATGTTGTGTAAATATGTATGTCATCCTCGGTGTGAGAATTTCCACGAAGGGTAGGTATCAAGGGAGTATTTTAATTCTCGAGTGGGTTTTGCAGATGGAATCCCACAAGGATAACCTCGAACCCACTTGTGATAAAAAGAAAGAAAGTTTTTGCTCTAGATTGACTGGATGACATGAGAACTGATGTTCTTGAAACATCCAGGGGTAAGTGGTGGAACCCCTCCCTTAATGTATATTATATACATTTAATATTGGAAGTCCTATAAAAGCTCGCCGCTGGAGGATGGTGTGCAATAAATCTATTACATTTTAACTTTTGCGTTAATTGAGTGTCCTCTTCCCGCGACTTTCCTATCACTTTCTAGTAATGCTTTGATATTTTTGTCACAAAGGCAGTGTATTGTGAAAGAGAGTCATTCGGACTACCGAGGATATAGTGTATGGAAAAACAGCGCTCTTTTCTGATCAACTATCGCATAGAAATATGTGGGTTTCAGGATAATAATACGTTCAAATGTTTTTTTTAACACGACCGATGCTCTGTAATGACAAAATGGACAAAATAGTAAAACAGTTTCAAATTTCGAACGCCATTCTATCAATGATAATACATAATTGTAGATAATAGCAGTTGATGGAGGTTACTTCTGTATACAGGGTGTTAATTTACCCTTACTGTCTACTAATAACAATACAGGGCAGTAGACTAAAGAGTACATCCTGTATTTAGAGTGTAGCTAGGTAGGTAGGTTATAAGGTACAATGTAATCATTGGACGGGTGAACTATGTATGTATGCCCCAGAACAAGGCTAGTAATTTGATGAAATTGGATCTTCTAAATACCCTTCATTTATTCACAGATGGTCTGTCATATAAAATTATTATTATCAGATATTATAACTGATACCTACATATAAACTTCGAACCAATTTATAAATATATACCTAACCTAATATCTATCAGTCGTACTCATAAATAAAGAATAACTGCTGTTGAGTTAACTTGAGTGTTAGACCTAACTTAGTGCAACCAGTCAGCTCAAAACAGAGATTAGCATTGCTAATAAATATCGATTTAATTATATGCTTTATAAAAGTAAAATTTCAGTTTTTAGGTATAATATTGAGCAGATGCACCATAAAAAATAGAAAAATTTGTATTGCCAAATGAAGCAATACAAAATTTAAAAATATTATATACTTGGACGACATGCACTGGCGAGATTATCGCTATCAAGTGATTTCTTCCATCTAACCACTAAATAGGTATATGTAATAATATAAGGTAGGTGAATTTTTGAACAAAAACGAGAAGAATGTAAAACATTTCAAACTCTTCAATGAAAATCTGCCGAGAGGGGGGACAAAAGGACACTTCTCAGTATGTTCTCCGGTATTTAAAAAAAATCTGTTTTTCCTTAAAAAGTATCCTTTATTTTTAATTTCTTCTTGTCTGCTTTTCATTGTAGAGACAATATATTACTATTATTATCATTGCTTAACGTGGAATGGAGACAATGTTAAAAGTAGACCAAAATAACAAGAAATGAAAGAAAAATGAAATGCCAACAATGCGATTCTCAGATGCATTAAAAAAATTACAAATGAAGTTATACAAGTACTTTGTGGTCGCAAAGGCGTCAAATAATGAAGTATTACGGAAGCAAAGTAATGCTAAAGAAACGTGTTGCAAAATATAATTCATATTTTATTTCACATTATTTTAATTTTTATTATTACATACAGTATATAAACTGTTACTGAAGACTTATGAAAAACCATTTTGTTAATTAACAAATTTGAATTAACTATGTTTGACTCTGTACTGTGGAGCACCAGATTAAGAATTGGTCTTGCACTCTTTTCCGTAAGTTTTTATGCGTCCTGTAAAAACCAGGTGTTCAAAAAAATAAAGATATTTTACATATTAAACTCAGCGATAGCGCTTGATGCCCATCCTGTCTTATTTTTTGTTGGCACAGAGATATCAACTTGCATGTTTATTACGTGCAGCTGGTCTACTGGTTGTCCTATTTATGGGATATGCTGTGATGGTAGAGTATACCTAGTTGCACTAGTAATCCATAATATCATTTTCGTAATCTTCTCCCTGTATTCTCACGGTGAGTATCAAAGAATAATGAAGATTAATTTTTTATTCCGAAAATCGTTTATACAGACTACAATAATCATATTATCCAGTCGGCAAAAAAATATTGGTTGATGGTACTCCAAATTTACTTTTTTCCCCGCGGTGAATTCATCTGGAAGATATTTCCAGTCTGCTTCACCTTTTCAGTTGTTGGAAAATTGTAGATCATGTAACTACATCAAATAACTTCAATCTCTAAATTACATGTGCTTGCCTACGTTATGCTTTCGTACATATCAAATTTTGAATATATTTTTCCTCATGAATTAAGATTTGCCTACATAAATCGTAAAATTTTCAGATTGGTAAACATTTAACTGAATAGATTAAAAAAAACTGTTATCAAAATAGGTACTTTATAATCGAGAAAGTAAGCAACGGAATTTGTTTTCATTATTATTTTGGAACATTGACCTGCTGTCACATTAAATTTAAATGTAAAAGATTTTTGAGTATAGAAAAGAGACATAACAATGTATGTCATTGTCTAATATAATATTACATTTTCAGTTAGTTAATGATATATCATATCATATTTAGGTCACGTGCTGCGTGGAGAGAAGTACCGTCTCTTCCGACTTATAGAGGGAAGACGGGAGTTGGTAGAAAGCAGATTTCCTGGCTACGCAATATTAGAGTGGACCGGAATGAGAACGGTGGATGACCTGTTCAGAGCAGCACAGGACAGGGAGGTTTTCGCTGGAGTGATCGTCAAAGTCGGGGAGACCTGACATGGCACAGAAAGAAGAAGAATGATATATCAAAATTATGATAAATTAATTCATGCGTACTGAATGATTTTTCTACTGACACGTAGAGGACAATTTCCGTGTTTTTCTTTTACATGCAGCTAGTCTACATTGGCTACAGACTACCCGAAGTGTGGAAGGTGTCGAAGTGGTATACAAAATTGATATTTTCAACCGACGGTACTTGGTGGAAATTCATGTTGAATTAATTAAAATAAAACACTTATTTGTAGTATATCCACGGTGACTTTTTATTGGACGCGAGCCGGCTTTCAAGAGCTTCCGCTCTCATCATCAGGCTGAATCATCAGGCAGCCTGA
Source organism: Athripsodes cinereus (assembly GCA_947579605.1). NCBI lineage: Eukaryota > Metazoa > Arthropoda > Insecta > Trichoptera > Leptoceridae > Athripsodes > Athripsodes cinereus. The sequence goes on along the minus strand of OX388317.1, from coordinate 15,240,919 downwards.
TGATGAGAGCGGAAGCTCTTGAAAGCCGGCTCGCGTCCAATAAAAAGTCACCGTGGATATACTACAAATAAGTGTTTTATTTTAATTAAGTATACAAAATTATTTATATGCGTTACATATTGAAGCACGTACAAATATAAATGTTGATATTTTTAAAATGAGGTACTTCTGATCTCTCAAACGTTGTGGAGTCAAATTCAGTTGGGAATTGTTAATAGCTTTTTATTTCCTAATACAAAATAAGATTCCCTTGTACCCTTTAATTTATTATTTATGTTTTGCTCAGTAGAAAAAATCCCGAGAAAGAGTTCTGTTTTACCCGACGTACAAAGTGGATTAATGCTTCAAAACAACGTTATCATTGTTAAGTAAACTAAATTAAAATAGCTCCACTCCTTTCTAACATCATTGAGACCGTTGGCTGCCCCGAAATAAACACTATCTATGTAGTAATGTTGGTACCTTTTATGTATGAATAGAACAGAGGAGATTACCTTCTTGAAACTGAGTCTTTTTTCTTTCACTATATAATATATACATATACATAGGTACCCATCTATTTTCTATTCTTGTTTCAATATTCGAGCTGAATAAATATTTATACAGAAAGGAAAATAGTTTTAATTTTTTTCAATTATTACTGCAAACACTCTTCGGCTAAATTTTAATAAGAAGCTACATTTTGATTTTATTGGCAATCAGTGTTTGGTAAATAAAAAATTTGATATTTATTTTTAGAGAATATTGATAAAGATTTTAATTAATCATCCATACCATCACAGCGTTTCCCACCAGTGGGGTAGCCAGCGAACTAAATACACAACGACAATTGTCCTCTCCGTGCCAATAGAAGTTAAGACATTCAGGATGGCTGGCATACCTTATCGTTGGACTGAAGATGTCAAATGTCTAAAAAGTGATGTTCTAGGAATGCCTGCCTCTTACAGCACACTCAAAAATTAACAGAAAGAATGGGAGATCTATTCTTTACCAATTTTTTTGACTCCACAGGTTAAACCATATAATTATCTTCTCCTTTCTAAATATAGAAAGAATAATAAACATTTAAGAATACCTGCGTAAAATGTAGGAACATTAATGTATGGTTTCATTTCATTAAATTAATCCACACTTTGTATTGAACTTTTGAATACATTTATTCACCAGCAGCAAATTTTGATAAATAAAAAAATAATAGGTTTACTACTAAATTTAGATTTAAAAGAAACCTTTGGAAAAATCTTTTAGTCTCTACAATAATTTTATTATGAATACTTAGTGTAAAATTGTAAGTATTTTTCCATTGGGAAAATAATGAAGATCAATAAGTAATTGCTTGACAAACTAAAACATAAATGTCAAACGTACAAAAATGCAAATATATTAATTAGTCGATATGTAGAAATTATATATTTTTATTTTTTCATACAGTTAGTTAATCTCGACTTTGTTCAGGCGCACTGAGCTCACAAAAGACTAGTGTACCCACTAGTATTCTTTGAAACAAAACCTAGCTGTGTCTCGTTCTCTTCGATGTGCTTCTACATTTTCCATCTCTGTCACACGTCTGCTTGGATATCTAATATCTTATTCTAATTTGATAAAACGTCATCTACAATGAGTGTTTCGCTATTCTATTCTCTTCTATTAGATATACAGGATGTACATTATTATTATTATTCTTACAATTTTTACAAAACATTCAACCGACGGTTTTGTATGGAAAAATTACACTGAGAAAAATAATAACGAAATTTCACAACGAATCATTGGTACGTACTATCAGATTAGGACCAGAGATAGTACAAACGATTCATTAGTACGAATCAATAAATAAAAAATAAAAATGAATTGATTTCTCAGTCTACCTACTTAAAACCTCTCCAAGGAATTTGTTTTCTAATCTAAATTAAAGAGGTTGGTTTATTTACGTTTCAATAATAAGACATGCTGTTTATTTTAAGATTGAGCACCGCTGTGTATATGAATGTAGTTTAATCTATGATTCTCTATGTCTCAATAGAAATGTATTGTTCCACATAGTGTTTCTGTTATAATAGTAAATTAATACAATAGCAGTTTTGTAAATAATGTAATGTATGGGTATAATAATACAAACCTATCGCGGAATATTGGTATTTCATAACTTATATCTTCATTAAACTTCCAAAGATGAGAGTTGGCAGTGGGTGGAGTGGTCTATTGGTATTCTATAATATCTACTCTGTTATGGTGACTGCTGAAAATAAATCTATACAGATGTATGTATAATACGTTTTACGCATTACTATGTTAATCTCATAAAATTATGTGATATACCTACCTAAATCATGAACATATGATTACCTTCTACATATATAATTTGTCTACAGGCAATTTAGTAAGTTGCATTTTCCATATTTATAAAATGGATAACACTCGAAATCATCGCTGTGAGTAAATGAAAAAAAAAACTGTATGTTTCGAGTTATGCCAGAAAATAAACTATTAACTGTGTCGGTGCACCCGTAGTAGAATTCCATAAGTAGGTAATTTGGAACAAGTGTTTCTTTCTATTATAATTTATTGATCACGAGAGAGACGTCTTTCGATTGATAATGACCTGATAAGTCGAATGACGTCTCTCTCGTGTTCAATAACTTATAGTAGAAAGAAGCACTTGTTTCAAATTACCTAATCAGAAAATAAACTTTAAAATTCCACCGATTTTTCTTAAGTTGAAGGAAAAGGCAGGATACCAATGGGTTGCACCAGATAAAGCTGGTTTGTAGCAAATATAAATATGAAAAAAATATGTGTTACTAAAAAGTCGTAAAGCTTTCTGAGAGAGATGTCTAAGCTCAAATAAGACAAGAAGATGAAGTTTTATATTGGTGAGTACATTATAATATTTTAACAGTATTACATACATTTTTACATAAATGAGTGTTATTTCATTTTAAATACGTACTCTGTATGAAAAATGGATGAATGGATGATGAGTATTGTTATTACCATCATTGCCGTGAATTATTACGACATCAGATTCATAAAGTCATTTATCAAACGAAGAATTCCTTAGTAATAATAATAATATTAATATCATTGCAGACTGGCAAACTGTAATAATATAACATATTGCTACATAGTTATACAATGTATATAATAATGTATATAAGCCACCTATATTAGATAAAAGGGATGTTAAATATATAACAGAAACATCTTGTTGAAGGTTTACCTCTTACCCAGATATTTCAGGACTTGTAAGACCATCTTTAACATCTGTATTTTTCGTGTATCACTGTACAAACTCAAGATTCGACCCTCGATGATGTTTCTAAAACCATGAACATCATTTAATTTCTTATTACTTTTTTAATTAATTATTTTTTTTAACAATTAATCAAAGTTCCTCTTAAAACCACAGGTGAGAACAGTCCTGTTCTATGCAAAGCAATTTTATACTTATTTTGTAAATATATTTTTTATGACTATTTTTACAGTATTGACATGGATCGGAAGAATGAGAAGGCTGAGAAATAAAACATGAGTACAGGTTTAACAAAAAAAGTAAATATATTCTAAAGACAAAAACAAAAGAAAACATAAGCATGAATTTGTATAGTTTCAAAATTAATAGGTAATCTATTACGGAATCTGTTGGTGGCTGCTTCAGACCCTGCCTCGGCTGAGGATGGTATGGCAGAGAGTGTCTTATATTGGGTATTTCCAGAAGTCGCCTCTCGTTGTGATTGTTGGGGACAGTACTGCTTAGTGGTCCATCAGAGTCAATGTTGTTCCGATGAAGTTCAGATGATGAATGATATCAGTACTGACTTGGTAGATGGTAGTAAGGGGCGCTCGCGCAGGGGTCGCTACTGCGCATGTCCTCCCCGCTCTGTAACCACCCCTCCACAAGGTTTTGGTGCTGCCCCAGAGGAAGCCCACGTAATCCACGTTCTCTTTTTGATTTCACCATACGTTGAAAGGGGTACATGTATAATAGGTACTATATTATAAATAGGTACGATGTTTAATTACTAAAGGCGGGAAGACAGACACGATTTCGCCACACTGATGAAATAGGAATTTACTTAGGTATAGTTAGTGAGTTAGTTGGATAGCGAAAAAAATAGGTATTAATTTATTAGTAGGTAAGGAGATTTATATTTTTGAATCATCAGCACAGCAAACACACGTCAATCTCGCCCACCCCCAGTTGATCCAAAAATATGAAATTGTGTTACATTATTACAAATATATGGAATTGGGTTACATTATTACTGAAAATATGAAATTGTGTTACATTATTACAAATATATGGAATTGGGTTACATTATTACTGACAATATGAAATTGTGTTACATTATTACATATATATAAAGAAGGGCGCCAGAGAATTTTTGTTTTTTTTTAATTGGGTAAATCCTCAAACCAATAGAAGTAATGAATGAAAATAAGCATGAAGATTAATTATAAGTTTCTGAATTCTAAAGACACGTAATTTTTCACAAATAAGCATACTAATAAACCAGAACATTCTGCAAACAACACACCCACATCTCGAGAAATCAATAGGCATATTTAGATAGCTCAAAATATCACATAATATTATAACTAATTTTTACCCAAACAATCAAAAGAGAATCAACATTCCTCGTCGTATACAATATTACCTATTTTTATAACATACATATTTTTTTTATATAATATAACGGGCAACAGAACAGTATTATTTTTCATTTCACAATTTTACATCATTTTATCTTTAATGTCAATAACTAACATAACATAATTTTATAATATAGGCATCAGAACCTTTCGCAATTTTACATCATTTTATCTTTAATATCAATAATTAACATTACATATTTTTATAATATAGGCATCAGAACCTTTCGCAATTTTACATCATTTTATCTTTAATATCAATAATTAACATTACATATTTTTATAATATAGGCATCAGAACCTTTCGCAATTTTACATCATTTTATCTTTAATATCAATAATTAACATTACATATTTTTATAATATAGGCATCAGAACCTTTCACAATTTTACATCATTTTATCTAATATCAATAATTAACATTACATTTTTTTTTTAATAATATAGGCATCGCCCAATAATCACAAATTAATATACATATGAGTTATGCGAATGTATTATTTTCTAAACTACTGCGAAAAATTCAGACAATATTTACAATGTCAGAACTCTCCCCAGTGTCCATGATAATATACTCTCAATTTTGATATTTTATCATTTTCATATTATTTACACACATTATCTACATCAATGTTAATAGCTACTTACTACGTACTACATACTAATATATACAACTATTTAATATGTTCTAAGAGTTACTTTTAACTGTTTACATTGCACCAGAATCTTCAGGTTCTTCAGGAACTAGCCTGAGATCGTCAGAATGGATTTTGATGGGTTTCCCATTCTTCTCCACCCAGTACACGTGACCCCGGCCCACTGGGAAAAGAATCTTATGGGGACCACTCCATTTCGGTGCAAATCCCGCGTGGAACCCAGCAGCTTTATTCGACAATGGGTGTTCTCTAGTCATCACTTCTTGCCCCGTCTGAAAACGGGACACGGCATGTGACTCAGGGGCGTACGTCCGACTATATTTCTCCTGATTCTTCCGCATAACCTCGTCTATGACCCCACGATCCCGCTGATCAGGGGTAACCGAGTCAGATACAGTGCCCAATTTCCATTCCCCTGGACGTTTGGTTTCTAAGCCAAATAGGGCGTGGCTTGGAGTGCACCCTATGGCCTCATTCTGTCGAGTTCGAAGGGAACCGAGAATCTCATTAAGGTAGTCTTCCCAATAGCGATGTGGGTTATTCTGCAAGCGTATTCTTAATGCTTTTTTAATCTCCTGGTTTCGTCTTTCCGTTACATTGCTGCGTGGATGATATATGGACGTAGTCCAATGTATACATTGCCACCGACGAAGAGCCACCTTCCAGGCTCTATGCCCGAACTGCGCACCATTATCCGTCAACAACACGCGTGGGTAGCCAAAACGAGGGAAAATTTCCGTTTCGAGTTTTCTAATTAATATGTGGGCTTTTGTGGAACGTAACGCAAATGCTTCGACCCACCGTGTATACATATCAGTGACTACTAATATTGCCTTATTACCTCTCGTGGACGTGGGATAGTTACCCATCAAGTCAAGGGCAATTATCTCGAAGGGATATTTTGCTTGACAGGCTCCTTGAGGTGCCAACGGCCTTGTTGGGCGACCTCGAGCTCTGAGACAAATCAGACACCTTCTGACGTATTGTCTTACGTCCTGATTCATGCCCGCCCAATAATAGTTTCTTTGAATAGCCCTTAATGTCTCTTTTATTCCCGGGTGATTTGCCACATTACTGTCGTGATAATATTTTATTACTTCTGTCTGATTCGCTTGGGGAACAACTACACGTGCCGTATCCTGTTCTTTATACCACAAATAATGATTTTTCAACATAAATTTTGAAAGGTACTTCTCCTGCGCCGGGGTGGTGGGTTTATAAGAACGCAATGACCTACGCCTAAGCTTATGAAGTATTTCCGTGACTTTTTTATCAGTCGTTTGGTTCTGACGTATTGAATCGACAAGATTCCTCTCGGGCCCTTCCGGAAGATTTACGTCAGGCACAACCGTTGACTCGTCCGCATCAATTTGTAAGTACACGGCTGGCTCCACCACGCTAACTCCTACCTCTTCTTCCTGTGGATTTCTAGATAAACAGTCAGGTAATTCGTTAGCGCTACCTGGACAATGTTCAATTTCGAAGTCAAACTCCTGAAGCAATAGAGCCCATCTTGTAAATTTCGCCTTTTCGTTTTTAACCTTCATCATCCAGGTAACGGCCCGGTTATCGGTGCGCAACAGAAAACGTCCGGATTCAAGATATGGGCGATATCTCTTTATCGCCCATACAACGGCCATGGCTTCTTGTTCATTTGAATGCCATTTTCTTTCCGCATCACTAAATCGGGAACTAGCGTAGGAAATTATATCTTTACTCCCATCTTCCCTGAGTTGGTATAGTACGGCTCCCACTCCTAATTGACTCGCATCGGTTTGTAAAATAAAACGTCGTGAAAAATCCGGTCGAGAGAGTTTAAGTGGTAGTGAAATAGCACGTTTTATATTGGTCATAGCCGTTTCCGCATCATCTGTCCATTTGAAACTTTTCTTGGTGCTCAGTAAGTCAGTCAGCGGAGCGGCGATTTCGGAAAATTTTGGCACGTACTCTCGCACCCAATTACATAAACCAAGGAATTTTCTTAATTCTTTTCGAGTCCGTGGAGGTTGAGAGCACGCAATCGAAGTTCCATACGACTCTTTGGGACGATTACCATCCGCTGAAACAATATGTCCTAAATACTCAATTTCGGTCTTACCAATCTGACACTTATCAGGAGCGCAACGTAGGTTGAATTGTTGTAAACGTTCTAGAACTAATTTTAAATGCCGCAAGTGACTTTCCCAATCGGGAGAAAAAATAACAATATCGTCCAAGTAGACTATACAAAACTCCCGTATGTATCCTGCCAATACTTCCTGAGTCATAAGACGCTGGAAACACGCTGGGGCCCCCTTTAGACCGAAGGGCAAAACCTTAAAGTGATAGGTAGCACCATCAGGAGTAGTAAAACCTGTGAGATTCCTAGATGTCACGCTTAAAGGGACCTGCCAATACCCGGATTTCAGATCAATGCACGAAAAATACTTTGCCCCTCCCAAATCTTTAAGGGTCTCTTGGATGACGGGAAGTACGGAAGGTTCATTTTCAGAAACTTCATTCAATTTACGGAAATCTATACATAGTCGGTAATCACCCGTATCCTTTTTCGGTACTAAAATTATAGGGAAATTATATAGCGACTTACTCGGTTCTATGACACCATCTGCTAACATTTCTTCTATTTTTTTATACAAAACTCTTTTTTTGTTGTCTGACATACGATAAGGGGGAACTCTAATAGGTGTATTATGCTTGACCCTAATATTATGCGGTGTGAGTGGGGCCGGACCTGCATAAGGAGTAAAAAGGTCTTTGAATTCTTTCAGAACACAAAGAACGTCCTCCCTTTCACTCTTGTTTAATTTACTTATGTCCGGAAACTTTACTTCCCCAATACTTTCCCGACATTTCATAGGAACCAAATGTACTGTTGATCTAGATTCGAGGCCAAAATGTAAAGTATTTCTCATAAAATCTATAACCGCACCCTGCGACTTCAACCACTTATATCCCAAGATTAATTTTTCTCTAATTGAGTCAACTACTAAAAACTTTACCTGCATCGTGACTCCCGCTATACAAATATTTAATATGATTTCACCATCCACATGTAATCTACCAGTTGCAGCCCCTGTATATAAATTTTCTACATCACATCGTATTGGAGAATCTTTTATTAATGATTTATGAATTATATTATGAGAAGCCGCAGAATCTATAAGTGTAATTATATCTCTGTGATATGTGCGTGAGTCTGTACTAGATAATATATCTGTTCGCACTCTAGTTACTATTGATCTTTCCGTGGTTGTATTGTTAAAAACGCCGTTTTGATTACTTCTTAAGCCCGAGCAAGATGGCCGGCTACCCCTCTCGGGCGACCGCAAATACCTATTCCTTTCCTCACAATCTTTGTTAAAATGTCGTCCTGGACAATATTGGCATCGGGGAAGTCGCTCGGTTCGAGGCGTAGACTCTCTATTCGGAGTAGTAAATACTATACCCGAGGGAAAGTCCATTCTCCTGACCATATCTTCGACATCTTTAAACTCATACTTTCCCGACGCCACTACTAAGTCTCTGTAACGGGGTGACATCATATTTACAATATTTCTACTTATATCCGGTGTTACTTCGATTGCGTATAATCTGTTATATAAAGCACGTTTTCGTTCTAAGAACAACGAGCCGCTCTCGTTTGTATGCTGGTGATCACCATAAAAGTTGGACACCAAGGAGCCGTACGCATCTTTCACTCCATAACGACTTAACAAAATGTTTTTAAAAAACTCCCATTCGCAACCGTTGCATCCCAGACAATTCCACCAAGATTTCGCTTCCCCTCCCAGCCGACTAAGAGCCTCCTTAACACGTTGTTCCCCGTATATGCCTCTGGTCAAGAAATAACTTTCTCCCCTACGTAAAAACTCTTCTAGATTCTGTTCAGGCCGACCTGAAAAGGTATCATCCCATCCCATATGTATGCCGGAGCATGTTCGTTCGATAGGATATGTATTGTAAGGGTTTTCTTCCTTTTCACGTTTCGGTACCTTTGGGACTGTGGGTGTAAGTGAAGGAGCCGATGGTGGAATAAGTGGGGGGTTCGGCGTTGAACCCTGAGATAAGTTAGGTATTGAACTCGATGTTGTTAAAGGTACGGAATTCACAGATGCCGTTTTGGGTTTAAATACATCCACTAATTTAGCAATCACAAACAACACAATAAAGAAAAATCCAGTTCCTAGTATATGTATATTATCCATAGCCATACTAAAAATTTTGCATTGTATGTAATCAAAAAAATAATATGCTAGTGCCATTCCTACTATAAGTATAGTTATAAATATATCTTTAGGATGACGAATTAAATGATATAACAACCAAATAGTCGCAAGAATAACCTGAACGCCCAACCAAAGCTCCACGACTGACACAACCGTTTCAGCTGTCCAACTCATTTGTAATTACATATGTACGATAAAAATATAATAAATTTCAAATACTAGAAACAATAAAAAAAAAAAAAACAAAATCTCCTACAAAACAAAACAATCATGTTGTTTTCCGATTCTTTTCTTTATTTTTCGCAAACGTATTTTTCCAATAATAATTAAAATAGGTGTGCTTCCAGTGGCATCAAATATTACAATTTATAACAGAAATAATTTCAATGTGAGTGATCTACATAACAAAATTGCACAACCATTGTGAAATTCCGTTTCTTGTATCAAAAAGTTTCAACAGCACCAAAATAATACATCATAATTGTCAATAAAATTCAACATAGAAACAATATATCAACACAGGTACATAATAGGTAATGGGGAAAAAAAATATAGTTGAAAAACTCCATTCGTAGTAAAACCTAAATTTTATAAATATGGTTACGTAAATTATTTTATTCCATCGTTGCAATGACCTTGAAATCAATTTCGTTATACAAACGTTTACGCTAATACGATTCATTCACTACTTAAAACAAGTATTGCGCAATAATATCGAAATATATCAATACGAATAAGGGGCGTCATACTATTATACCTAGTAATTTCGTAGTTAATGTTAGCATTTGGGTTGTTTTTATGTACACAAATGTAAATATTTTTCATTTATAACAAAAGGAATATGCACTTATACCATATAAATTAACCAAGAATAATAAAAATTTCAATTGAATATGTTTAAATCAGTAAATACACATAACATAATGTACTTTTAAAAATACAATGTAAACAAAAACTACTCTGAAAAGAAAATAATATTAGTGTAACGGGTCGTGGATTCTCCAACTCGCTTGCTGGAACGGTCCCAAAGTTGAGGCGCCAATTGACATGGATCGGAAGAATGAGAAGGCTGAGAAATAAAACATGAGTACAGGTTTAACAAAAAAAGTAAATATATTCTAAAGACAAAAACAAAAGAAAACATAAGCATGAATTTGTATAGTTTCAAAATTAATAGGTAATCTATTACGGAATCTGTTGGTGGCTGCTTCAGACCCTGCCTCGGCTGAGGATGGTATGGCAGAGAGTGTCTTATATTGGGTATTTCCAGAAGTCGCCTCTCGTTGTGATTGTTGGGGACAGTACTGCTTAGTGGTCCATCAGAGTCAATGTTGTTCCGATGAAGTTCAGATGATGAATGATATCAGTACTGACTTGGTAGATGGTAGTAAGGGGCGCTCGCGCAGGGGTCGCTACTGCGCATGTCCTCCCCGCTCTGTAACCACCCCTCCACAAGGTTTTGGTGCTGCCCCAGAGGAAGCCCACGTAATCCACGTTCTCTTTTTGATTTCACCATACGTTGAAAGGGGTACATGTATAATAGGTACTATATTATAAATAGGTACGATGTTTAATTACTAAAGGCGGGAAGACAGACACGATTTCGCCACACTGATGAAATAGGAATTTACTTAGGTATAGTTAGTGAGTTAGTTGGATAGCGAAAAAAATAGGTATTAATTTATTAGTAGGTAAGGAGATTTATATTTTTGAATCATCAGCACAGCAAACACACGTCAGTTTTACATTATTGTTTTGAAAAAAATCAATTGTAAAAAGGATCATCTGAACATTCAGCAGGAACTAAGTGAGCAAAAAACATAACAAATTTTAGCAGGAAAACTATTAATTATTGTTAGGTAGCTATGTACTTACAGTCGTATAGACAATATTCTGTTTGTATAGTATCTTTATTATCATGTCTTGTATTGGGAAAACCAAAAAACTCACTACATGAAATGTTTTCAAAAATGGGGTAGACTGAGGCGTTTTCGAGCATATGAATCATGCATTTAAAAATAAGATACCAGGGAATGACTCTCAAGAAGTATCCGCTGCAACCTCACTTTTGGGCTTAGGTTATTAATCTTATGTGACTTTTATTATTTACAATTTATTAATGCTCTAATCTTAAATTCTATTGATGTATCTGACAGTGCATAAAATTATAAGAGAAACAAAAATTCAAACAGTGTGGGAGTGACTAATATCCTTTGAATTTATTTTCTTACTCTTCCTGTTTATTTTTCTTTAAGGGAAATTAAAGAATACAAAAAATATTTGGATTAGATAAGGTTATTATTTTTATTCAAAACAAAACAATAATAAATTATCAGAAAAATTAAAAGAAACTTAATAATTTGACTTTACGATTATCCTTTATAGATAAACATACTACATAAGTATATTATTATGATGCGGAAACTTTATTTTTTCCAAGGACATTGTCCATTACTCCTACCTTGTGCCGTGTCCGAGGATATGATATTCCCTTAACGACACACACATGCACTTACAGAAATTAAAGCTCGCAATCTAATGAGAATGTTGCCCCGAGGGAACATCCTCTATTTAATGGTCACACACCAAACACAATGTGCGACGAATATCAAATAGCTATGAGAGCTACTTCTATTACTATATCATTACTGAATTTCCCCAGATGGAATAAATAACATGGAAAACCTGATATGGAAAAAATAAACAATTTTCTCACCGAAAAAACAAAAAAAAAAATTGGTATAGCTTTAAGAATGACTAACATGTTTCGTACAAAGGTACTTTTTAACATACAAAGCTTTAAAATGTTATTTTAAAACTTTGTATAGTATAGAGTAACTATTCTATTTTTCTTTCGATAGGTATTTGCAAAATACTACATAACGCGGTGATATTTTTTTTATTATTATTTAGGCATTCCACCCAATACTGATTGATTTTGCCGTAATAAAAACAAAATTATAAAACAAAACTGCAAAATAACACCCTACCGCAACTACGCATTAGAGACAAAATGTTACAATGCAGCGATTATAAGGCGATTAACGATTATGGCTAGTAGGGGGTGATAGGTATTTGGTTATGATAAAAAATCTTATAAGTATATGTTATATTTGCTTAGATTATAAACCATCGATTTCAGTTAGCATATTATGAAATAACTCCCATTTCCAATGTTGTTTATTAAATGTCACACCAGACTTTCCACATTACCACCATGACATTTATTATCTCAAAGCCAACTTCTGTGGATGTAATAATATTATATACTTACCTATATAAGTGAGAAGGTACCTGTTATTATTATGTATTATATCACGGTATCTTCCTCCATCTATGGTGCTGTGCGATGTAATGTAAGTGATAGAATCTGGTGTTGGATATGACTTTGTCGGATGAGGGAGGCGATATGATTGATAGTATCAAACAGAAATTCATTATTAAGAGATATTTCATGACTGAATACCTCTGTCTTGTCTGACAGCAATCGACAACTGTGTATATTCGCATTTCAGACTCTAAATTTTAATTCTAGAAAGATTATTTTCTATCTTTATGCATGCAACCATTTTTCGCAAAGTTAAATACGCTGAAATTCATCTTAGAATTGTATGTACATATTATACATACTTGACAAAATTTATTGAAAAAATGTTTATTTTTAAATATCTTTACATTTTTCTTAATTTTTTTTGGTACAAGGAAGTACCTACCTACTCTGGAAAGGCACTGTTCGTGATAAACTCTTGATATTTATAATTTCGATAGTCCGGATATAGTACTTGTAATGATTTAACATGCATATAGATTGTAAGTGTTTTTACTGACCGTAACAAAAACTTATTTTCAAGACCACAAATAATATTTTTTATGCTAACAACATTGCACATTTTGGATAAGAAATAAATTATTTTAACGTGATTTGAATAATCTAAAAATATATTCAATAATTATCTAATTTGTTATACAGAGATTTGTTGACAAATTATGTGATGTCTATTCTGCCAATGTATCTGTGTTTCCACTCATTACACCAGATAAAATAACACGTGCCTTCAGAGGACTTTCTGGACAGTCAGAAATGGTAGACCATCGTACTGAAAACTATTAGTATTTCAATGTTAACAATGTATTTATTTATTCATTCGTGTACCAACTGTATATATGTATTGTATTGTGCTTAATTTTTGGGTATAATATTGGTTTTATTTTTTCTTTTAAGAATTTATTATAGTTAACAATGTCACACATGTTTGTTTTGTTTAATCTTTATTAAGTTAGAGTTCACAATTTTATGAGACTCTAATATAAACCTTTTTTTTTAATTACATTTATATAAATGTATTACATTATATTACATGTATCGTATTAATATGGGCTATTTTTTGTGGAAATGATTGTGAATCTGCAAATTTGGATAAATAGGAGTTCCCGACTCCTGAGATATCCGAGTGTGTAATATCACATAATTTTTTATAAGCTTCAAATAATTTAAATGTCGTTTCACAATGACTCTCATAAATAGTGCAGAAAAATGAAGACGTTCACGTACCACAGGTATGTGAAATCTGATATGAACCCTACAGTTAGATATAAGTGATGTATTCATTACATAATAATAATATATTATTGTTATAACATTATCAATGAATAATATATAATACATATCGCAGTATTATATATGTATTTCTTGATAAAATACTTCTTATTCGGGGGGATATCAACATCTACTATAGATATGGGAACAGAGGTAGGGAATCATCTACATAATGTAGGTATACATAGAAAGATAATATATCAACCATCCAGTGCCTTCATCCAACAACTAGAAAATTTTCAAAATTTAGATTTTTGGCTCATGACACGTAGAAAGTGATATTCTTTCAATTCCACCCAACAAAAATTTAAAATTTTAATCAGGTAAATTGAAACAATTGGCGTGCATGTATGAGAAACTGGATGAATGTGGAGGAAGTGAAGGAGGTATGTAAGAATAGATATATATGGCGTTCCGTTCTCTCTGCCTACTCCACCTGGGACACGGCGTGAGGGTATAGAATAGTAGGTATAGTACCTACCTGTAGAAAATTGAAACAAGAGTTTCTTTCTACTATAAATTATTGATAAATTATTGAGACGATTTTTGGCTTATCAGAGCCCCTAGACAAACACCCATTGGCGATCGAGTACAAACGAATTTTCGCCTATAACTGCAACAATAACTCATAATTATATGGTACATGTAGGTAGATTGTCGAAAAGTTCGCCAGTAGCCGATCGATAAGTACGAATTGTCTACGGGCTATGGTCATACGAGCTCGATTCATCTTGAGATTGATAATGACCTGATAAGTCGAAAGACGTCTCTCTCGTGATCAATAATTTATAGTAGAAAGAAACACTTGTTTCCATTTACCTAATTAAAGAATTCCACTACGTGTGCACTACTACTACTACTACTATACCATCACGGCATATCCCACAAATGGGGTAGCCAGCAGACCAGCTGCATGTAAGAAACATGCAAACTGTCCACTACGTGTGCACCGACACAATAAATAAGTTTTTAATAATTTCTTTTAGAAGCACGTGTTTCTTTTGAGTTTTCGGTGGACTAGCATACTGCTTCCAAACTTTAACGTGACATATCTTGGAAGATTAAAATTTCCAGTTTTTGATTTATGGAACTGGAGAGTCGATTTAAGTGCTAATTATAAATCAGACAGTTTTGTGAAATTCATCGATCTTTTATTTAAAACATGTCATTACTATTTGAAAAGTCGCTCATCTATCTAATGGGGTGTTCACATTTGGCGAATATCGCCAGGCGAATTTCAAAATATAACGCCAGACGAAAAACAAAATTCGCCGTACGCCCATTGATCGTCACACCTGTTCACACAGTCCACCGATATAGAAACGATCTGTCAGATGCGCATTGATTTTGACATTGTTTTCAAAATGGCGGACGTCGAGATGGAGATCGCGAAGTGTTTATTTTTAGTCGAAAATGTTATACTAGAGGTTAAAGGTGCCTTTTAATTAAGGTAACAAACGCCACAAACCAACAACAAAGATAATGGCTATGTGGCAGTTTTATATATTTTCCTCAGTCGGTAGAGCTTGAATTGGAAATTCAATGAGACCCCATTCATTACATACTAATCTCAAAGGAGTGGGTTATTTCCACCTCTAATTTGATAATTACCATTACTGAATATGATTCTAAAATTATTTGTGATATTTTCACTGTCAAGTCAATGCTATGCGGTCTCATTGAATACTCCACATTCATCATGGGAGTATTGATTTAATTCAAAGAAAATTTCAAAATAAAAATCTTTAATCCACTTCCACTATACACTGATAGTGGACAGCTGGTTTTCACAACTTTGTTAACAAACTTCTTAACTAAATTATTACATGATTATCAATTTTTATATACATCCTTCGTCACAATTATAACTAATTACACTCTGACTTGACCTTCATGTATAACCATGTATCTACATGCTGAACCTTACATACTAATAGTGAAATAAAAATGTGACCTGTTGATTTCCTGGTGATTTTAATTAATTATGAAATTCGGTTGGCTGTATAGACGATCTGCAAAATTAGACATCACACTGTTCCCGCCTGTGTGGTTAGCCTCCATTAATCTTGTAGATTAATCTTTCCAGATTCATCTGCTTATGATGATATCATTCTATTTTAGCCTGGGCACGTGGTATCACTCGCATCAATGAATGTTAAAACCTCCCGAACTCTAATCCCCCTGGGTATTTACCGCTTCTGTATCAAACACAGAAGACACAATCAATTTCTGATATAAAATAATATAATAATCCATTAAACGGCATTCCACTAAATAATACCAAATGTTACATACCTTCATGTTTAGCGGTATAATATTTAGATCCTCGCTTGTCGCAATCAATTTTGTTCACAATATTAATTTACATTCCTTCTAAAAGTGCTCGCAGTTATGCAACACGACTTGGTAATAATTTAAAATGTAACACTCCACATGAGAGATTAAAATTTATTACATAGGTACCATGACCTACTAATGATCACTTCTTCGCGGTCAGACGTATAAAGAGACTTCTTCCTGGGTTACTCCCAATTAAATAGCTAATTATCCGCTATCTCTCTCATTACGAGAACTACATACGTCACGCCACGTTGTTTTTAGACTCCAATGAAGTTCGTCACACATACCGCGCTATTTCCGCAATCACATCCAAAGACAAAAATTAAATATTTTTCAGCAACGCTCTTCTTCTTTTTCTTTATTATATTTAACCCTGATAATAATTCTGTTACAAACTTCCCCTCTTCCCGCAATAAAAAAATTAATGTTAACCATTGATTTTTTTTTTTTAAGGAACTTCAACAGGTCACGCAAAACTAGTCAATGCAACTAACGATAGTATAAAACTTGAGGAAAAATCTAAAAATACACTGAGCCGGGCTTTTCAGAATGAAAAACTAGCTTGGGCGCCATCCCAAAATTCGTTTTTCTTTATTTGACAACTGCAAATGGTTGAAAACGATCCTTAAGGAAAACTAAAAAGAACCAAAAATGTTTTAAATAATCAAGAAATTTAATTACTAAAGTCAGTGTACTTTCTGAGCTTCCCTCATCTAAACTATTTACATATATATTTTACTTATCCTACTCAACGATTCACGTCGACTTTAAGTTGATTTTTAACTCCTAATTTCATAACATGTAGTATCTAGTTTACAATATTTCAATGTATACATAACTTTATATAAAAATTCATTAAAGGTGAGTACATTCCACCAAATTATATCTTACTTAGATTTAGTCAATTCCATGTTTACATTGCATTCTTAATCTTAGCCTATATACTATGTTCTGTTACTATGCATAAATAATGCAAAAAAAATAAAATATATATACATATATGATTCAAAATTGTATTAGGCACCCTTAAAAGTTTTACCTAATACCTGCATTGCATATGCTACACCTATTATATCTGTAAAGAGATTCCCATTTATAATTCATTTACATGACACAATTGCTTTAACTTTCTAACTTAATGACAAAATTATCCTTACAACTAACCTTATAACCTGAATTATATCATCACAACAATATATGCATATTTAATCCACTTACATAGTACATAAACCTTGTTTATTTCTTAATACCTAAACATCGACTTATGTTTTCATATAACATAATTCTGAAACATACATACATTACATAATATATCTATTCAATACACAATAATACAATTTAGAAATGTTCCAACACATCTCTTCACCTCGATACTCAGTATGCAAAGTATCAATCACATCACAATCACAATATTGACCTTGATCAAGATGACTAAACCATATGAATGTCCCTTTCCTTCAGAATTACCTTCCGATTCATTAACTGCTTTGTCACTCATCTACGGAGTTAACTTTGAATTATTTCATCGCATCCTAATGAATTTACCACATATTTTTACATCACCCCAATACCTGTCATGTATTAAGAGTTTCCATATTCTACCTGTATATTCTCAACGTTATACAGTACTCATGTCTGAGGTCATAAATTTCCTGCAAACCAACTTGTCACCCTTTATGATATGACGCTGTGTGATATCATATATATGTAAGCTTTTTTTCGACAGTTTCTACTGTCCACATATAAATTTTCGTTTTGTATCTTATTTCTCTCGGGAAATAATTGAATATTATCTATATTCGTCAACGCACGAATTAAGTCAAATAAACACTCTCTTAAGAGATATCTCAAATAATACTATAAGAAGTATATTCCATGACTGTCATTCTACTGTCTAGTACGATTTTATATTAACCAAATGCACCTACTAACTATCAATTTTTCGATCTCTTCTCGTATACTATCCCTACCAATCTTTCATGCCAATTTTCATTCATACTTTCCCTCACAAGAGTGCACCAATATACCTAACAAACCATCTTTCATTCATCATTCTTGTGTAACCTGAGAAAGAACTAGTGACGTCATATTTATGCATTCGACACTTATCCATTTTACTTTTTAACCCGTAAACCTCGTCTATTTTTATAAGTATAACTTTACTTACGATGTTTCTTAATCTCACATTAAATTTCTCAAATCTCTGACGTAGATAAGAACTTTTATCTCTTTATTTTTGGCTGTCAATTTCCTTTTTTTTTTTATATATATACTATGTACATTGTTAATTACACACTTCTACCGTTATAGAGCTTATTTGGCCTCTAATAGGAATGACATCCCTGTGTAAGGTAACATGTCCATGTGTAACATACCTTAACCTAATATATATATACAATTATATACATTCCTTACATACCTAACTTAACTAACTTAAATTTTTGAATTTTTATTGTTGACTACTCCTGCTAGTTTGATTAAATGAACTACCAGGTAAATTATTAGATGTCCCTTTTGATTCCATTTCCCTTAATTGACGCTTTCGTTTGTAACAATCTATTTTCACATGACCTGGCCTATCACAGAAGTAACAACGCAATTCCTTTTTATTTGTTGATAGATTATTATGGTTGATGTTACCCCTCATATTTGATTGATGATTTGACTTGTTTCTAAACTGGGTTTCTTTTGAAATAATATTGCTCTGATCTGCCCTTTCATTACTTAATATCTGACATGCTTTGCTACAACATCCTTTCACTGATATGTTTTCGGACCTTACTTCTTGACGTTCTGATTCTCTTTCGTACTTATTTAATTCATAAACCTTTGATTTTGTGACAGATTTCTTTTGGTCAATTACCAAAGAAAGTGACTCAAATTTCCTACACAATGTCATCAATTCTTCTAAGTCGTCCAGTGATGCCGAAACTACAATACCCGCGTATTCAGGAGTAAGACCGTGGATAGCTATCTCAAGTAGTTCTTTATCGTCTAATGGCTGACTTAATAATTTGTTTTTATTTATAAGGTTCAAGATAAATTCGGAAGCGTTTTCTGCGTTTCCCTGTTTCGCGGTCATGACGTCAATACGCAGTGAACGCTGTGTGTTCAAACCTTCAAACTGATTGATAAATTTCGATTCGAATTCCTCCCAGCTATCCCCTAAATTGGTAGCTCTCAGCCATGTTAATGCTGAACCTGTCAGTAACACTGGTAGGTATCTTAGTAATGCCCCCCACTGTATGCCATAAACCTCAGATAATTCCTTCAGTCTTAATAAGAAACCTCGTGGACTACTAGTACCATCGTACTCGATGCCTAATTTTCTGGGATTAAAAAACTTTGAAACCGGATCTGGGTTTTGTTTCAAAAGCATTCTACTACTATTTGTCTTTTTAATTGTTTTCTTTGAAGTATTTAACCTCCTAACATGGGCTTTGACACTCACAACAGAAGTACCACCTGCCTTGTTGGTTACCTCATTGTCTAAATCTGATTCCTGATGTTCATCCATACCTACTATATCTTTATCAGCAGTTGACATTTTGAACTAAAGTTTTATACCATTTACTATTGAAAAATACCGTTTACTGAAGTTTCACCTCACTAAAAATCATATGTCTCCCAAGTTACATAAATGTATGTATAATATTAAATGTATTTCGAACTAATTAAACTTGCAATTAATTAATCATACAATTGTAAATAATTTAATTATGATGCGTGTATGGAGAATATAATATGAAGCCAAACCAAATTAAAAATAAGCAAGTGTATGAAGATTGCAAAAATCTATGGATACCTAAATCAATTATTATTTTTACTGCTATTATTATTTAAAAAAATTATATTTTTGTACAGAATCCTTTCAATGTTATAATGTTCCATTTGGTCCCACTGACCGTACATATTATCGTCATCGATAAACAAACAACTAATATTAATATGTTTATACACTATTTTAACATTTGCACTCCGTCGCAAACAATCAATTCTATATCACATTATTATACTCCAACACACAACATAAGTACCTATGCACTATCAATACAAACTTCATCGACCATCGCATGATGTGCGATTTCTACTGCGTTAGAGAGAGACGAAACGATACTTCCCAATATCGCATCAACTGGTTTGCGTCTACGCTAAATTTCAATGATGATAACAGACACCTGCTATACGTTCCATGTACCTATTCACTATTATTTAAACCTAACGAAAATAAGGCGAAGGACATTCATAGTTCGGTATAATCTTGCCAAATCAGACACAGTCAATATTTATTTGAACATTAAAATCACTTACCGAAATGATGTGAATGTACCTGACATGACACTGGCCGCAAGCTGTATCGATATGGTGAGATGTGTGAATTTCCAATGCTTTCCAAAATCCAAAATTGAACTCATATGAAAATGTCTTCATCCATTCAAGCTAGAACATACGTTTGCAATCTAATAAGTTTCCATACACAAATACATTTTTATTCAAATTCAAAATTTCAATGTTTCGGTTCATTCACTTGCAAACAAATGAATAGTTGAGCAATACAAAATTACACAATTCTAAAATTCAATTTTTTTTTTTGAAATAATTTTACCAATACTGGACTTGTAAAAATTGACTTTGTTACTTTACAAATAAACCTAGCAAAATCCAATTGAAATAAAATTTCAATAAAGTTGAACCAAAACTTTAATAAAACATAATTAAAACCTGACTAAAATCTTTACTGAATTGGATGTTTATTATAAAATTTACCCTTTTGACAATCCAAAGTTGCAAAATTTATTTATTCATTTACCAAAATTACGATAATACAAATTCAACAAACATTGCATGTGGCAATTAGTAGAAAAATTTATTGTGGTCAGACCCTTTTTATAACAAAAATTTTAACATGTGCTCCAATAATTTTACAATTTACCTACAATTTACAAAGTATCATGTTGCAAAAATTATGCAGATTTTTGTCACATTTACAAATTTTATAAAATTAATTTTACCTACCAACGACAAAAATATCATATGTTTTTGTCACATAATTTAGCAAAAAAATTTTTGAACATTAATTTACATGCATTTAAAATGTACTTTGATTATGCAAATTTTTCACATGGTTTTTACTTTAAAATTTTAATTTAAACATGCTATTCCAAAATGTTATTCTATATCTCTTGTTACATATTCTAAAATGCTATTCTAATATACAATATTATTCTAAAATGTTAATCTAACATGCTAATCTAAATGTTAATCTAAATTGCTCTTTATACGTCTAAGTTGAAGGAATAATCTAATGTTATATATTTTTTTTATATAGAGGTGGAAATCAGTATGGAATGCCAATAATATAGGGCCCCACGTTGGGCGCCAATTCTGTGGCAGTTTTATATATTTTCCTCAGTCGGTAGAGCTTGAATTGGAAATTCAATGAGACCCCATTCATTACATACTAATCTCAAAGGAGTGGGTTATTTCCACCTCTAATTTGATAATTACCATTACTGAATATGATTCTAAAATTATTTGTGATATTTTCACTGTCAAGTCAATGCTATGCGGTCTCATTGAATACTCCACATTCATCATGGGAGTATTGATTTAATTCAAAGAAAATTTCAAAATAAAAATCTTTAATCCACTTCCACTATACACTGATAGTGGACAGCTGGTTTTCACAACTTTGTTAACAAACTTCTTAACTAAATTATTACATGATTATCAATTTTTATATACATCCTTCGTCACAATTATAACTAATTACACTCTGACTTGACCTTCATGTATAACCATGTATCTACATGCTGAACCTTACATACTAATAGTGAAATAAAAATGTGACCTGTTGATTTCCTGGTGATTTTAATTAATTATGAAATTCGGTTGGCTGTATAGACGATCTGCAAAATTAGACATCACACTGTTCCCGCCTGTGTGGTTAGCCTCCATTAATCTTGTAGATTAATCTTTCCAGATTCATCTGCTTATGATGATATCATTCTATTTTAGCCTGGGCACGTGGTATCACTCGCATCAATGAATGTTAAAACCTCCCGAACTCTAATCCCCCTGGGTATTTACCGCTTCTGTATCAAACACAGAAGACACAATCAATTTCTGATATAAAATAATATAATAATCCATTAAACGGCATTCCACTAAATAATACCAAATGTTACATACCTTCATGTTTAGCGGTATAATATTTAGATCCTCGCTTGTCGCAATCAATTTTGTTCACAATATTAATTTACATTCCTTCTAAAAGTGCTCGCAGTTATGCAACACGACTTGGTAATAATTTAAAATGTAACACTCCACATGAGAGATTAAAATTTATTACATAGGTACCATGACCTACTAATGATCACTTCTTCGCGGTCAGACGTATAAAGAGACTTCTTCCTGGGTTACTCCCAATTAAATAGCTAATTATCCGCTATCTCTCTCATTACGAGAACTACATACGTCACGCCACGTTGTTTTTAGACTCCAATGAAGTTCGTCACACATACCGCGCTATTTCCGCAATCACATCCAAAGACAAAAATTAAATATTTTTCAGCAACGCTCTTCTTCTTTTTCTTTATTATATTTAACCCTGATAATAATTCTGTTACAGCTATTACGAAGCGGGAAACATTATAAAATTTATAAGTTAGAAAGTCTACGCATGCGCAAATCGTTCAATCAGAGAAAAGTTGGAAGGTGGTCAACTCGAGACGATATCGTTTCTACTGGTTTTTATCGTTTCAGACTAGCTGTCATTTTGTTCACACGGTTCAAATGGCTGGCGATATTTAGGTGCCCGGGCGATATTCGCCGAAGTGAGAACACCACATAATATAAATCTTTGTTTAACTTTTAAAATATATATTTATAACTTTTAAAATATATATGATTTTTTATTACGTATGGAAATGATCTCATAATTCACTGAATGTGTCGTGCCTTAAAAAAAGGAAAAAGGTGTAACGTATTTTCAATTATATTCCTAGTGTCTAATAGTGCCGATTTTTTTTTCATTATGTTGCATTGTTGGGTTTCCTGTATCTCGTTAGTAACAATAAAAAGCTTACCTTAGTACAATTTAATTTTGTTCAAAAAACATTACAAAAACCAATTTCATTTCAAAAATGAAACGAGCGATTATGTTTAATTATTTTTGGATTGTGCTGGAAATGACAAACATTATAGGTACCTACCTTTATGAAAATATAAACAGATTGGTACGCACATAATATAACCTGTCAGTGGCATTTTCAGTAGGTATGAATAAAAGTGTAATCCATAAATGCAAAGGTATATAAGACCATTGCATACTAGATATATGAACTATTACAACAACCATGCAATCCAACCTACTGGCTTACATTATTATACATAGATATTTTTGTATAAGTGTATTTATGTTTATATTATTTATTTAAATGAGTTGTAATTGACAAGGTGATTATTTAACAATTAATAGCAGTATATACGTTGCTCCGATCAATAACTGAATAAATTTATTAACAAACTTTTAAATTCGCGGAATCAATACAATGCTGAAAGATTATAGGGGATATAGGTGTTATAGTAATCGGAGTTAACACTCTTTTGCTAGGCATATAAATTATCTATGAACATACTATAATTATTTCTCTATGAGATTGGTACTCTATTTAAAAGTGCTGAGAATTAATCCACCTTACTTACTTACTTATGCAGCTATTCCTGTCCACTGCTGAACATAAGCCCCCCCCCCCCATATGTCTCCAGGCTTCTCTGTCCTGGGCTTTCTGCAACCAGTCATCAGCGATACATTTTCCACCATCCATAATTCACCATCATCAATTAAATCCTAACATAAATATAGCCTACCTCTAGGTATAAAACTTATTTCCAGAACCATGAAGTTTTCTGAATATTTGTGGCAATTGACTTATAAAATTCAAACAGCAAAATAGGTAGGTACCTACTGTACTTTGAAAACACTACATAAAAATATAAATGAACAACAATTTTAGAAAGCTCAACAATTTTACTATGAAACAATTTACTGGCTTTCATTTTTTAATACGTTCCGAATCCATTCAATATGAAAGGATATTTTATGCTCCAAAAAACCAATTTGATTGCGAATTTAAAATGTTTAAGCTGACACATTAAACTTTTGCAATCCCATCGCTGATAATACTAATACTACCATGTTATAAATAAAATACAAAATAAATCTTCATGTGAGTGTTTACCTATGGTACAAATACAAATACCCATAGAAGTATTTTAGTCCGTTTGTAAATATGCATGTTATAAACAGAGCTCGGAACCCAGGAATCAGAAAAATGTGTGAAATAGATGATATCGTGAGATGACGAAGACATAGAAAAATACATAGTGTAAACTTGTCAATGAAAATTCCTACTCTGATTTTGCTCTTCACGGAATATTTATAGGACGACAAAAGTCATTTATTCGGAAGACCACCAAATACATAAAGAGACAGTTAGCAATTCACGTCGCAGGAACACACGCATGTTAATAGACTGTTATACAGAAGATAATGTCAATTTGAATGTTTATTAGTTCTTCATGTACGCTGTCATTAGTCAAGATAGAATGTGAATAATTTATACAAATTCAATACTTATGTCATTTTCCAGGTCTGTGAAATTGTTAATACTCACTGCATTGGAAGAGAACAATGAAATTTAAATAAAGATTTGTTATTTTTTGCAGTTCAATGTCTTATATTTGTATTTTTACATAATATTGCAAACATTTAAATTAAATACATGACTTTAAATAAATGTAAATTTAAAAAAAAAAAAATCATCATTATGTACTTTTTTATTGAAGAAAATAAAAGGTACTGTAATAATATCGACAGTTTTGAAATACATAATTTTTCCTTACTTACCATCTCAAAGGAACGTTTGATATTTTTTTCTTCTTAAAAATGTTACGACTCATTCACCTTTGAATATCATGTTTTTTTTTTAATTTAAAGATATATCTTAGTTTCTTGTTCACGAAGCCGAGACTCTACCGATCGAAACGATTATTTTGTTTTGTCAATACATACTATGATGATTATTCTTTGAGTGAAGCTGGAATCAAAACTAGTGTATTATATTATAATATAATATGAGTAGGTACTCGTATTATCCATGCTGTCAACCTGAATATCATACAAGGCACTTTAGTAAATGAAGTAGGTTGCTAGCGGATACTCGTATAAACGTACCTACATGAAGTAATAACTTTTTACTTAATTAATTTCTATGAAACGTAACAATGCCTACTCTGATATGGCATTAAATAATATCGTCTGATATATAATTTATTGAAGAATTGATCACTTTTGCTCATTATTGAACTAATTAGTTTAATCTATAGTTATAACCTGAAACAATAAACCCATGATTATAAATGGCGGAAATCATCCAAACAAGGATGCATCGCCAATAATAATAAAAAAAAAAAAAATATATAATTTATTATATTCCAATGTATATTTTATTTATTAATTTATTTTATTCTTCACTGTACATTGTTTACAATAATACAAATTTACATAGAAAATATCATTTATACAATTCAATGTACAGAGGGCGAGTTTATCGCTAAAATGCGATGTCTTCCAACTAACCCGGTTATTAAAATCAAAAAACAAAACAGACATAAATATACATATCTACAGTAATATTATAAATATAAAAAAAAAACAAAAATACAATACAAAACAAACAAATGAAAAAGGCACACGCAGGCAACAATGCATTCATGGACACATAATAATAAATAAAGTATAACATACATATATTGCAGCGTGCACATGCATAGGGGAAAGGGTTTTAGGAGTCAGATGCTAAATTCAGTGAAAGGAAGTGATTTTTGACAGCTTGTCTGAAAGAAGGAAAAGTTGTTATCATCCTGATTTTTGATTTTATTTTAATCATCAAAAAAAACATTCACTCTTTTTCTCAACAGGCATTCCAAGGAGAACTTCGGGATTTCGTTCTTACGGTTCTTACGACGCGATCCAGTGGCTGCAAAAGCCGGAGGGATCATATTAAGAAAAATTAATAAGTATTAACTTAGGTATTGCCTCAGAACAGGCTTAGATCTATTGAGGCAATATATCCAAGCACAAAATATTTTTATTTTATTGTTTAAGTTGAATTGTTAAGTAAACATAAATACTTATTATGAATTATACATTGTAACTTTGTTGGAAATAAAAAAATAAATAAAATTTCTCAGCAGAATATCAATATCATGATTTTTTATTACTTTTCCTTGATTTTTTTTTTGCCTTGAGTATGAAAACAAAAATGATTTCATCGAGAGCATTTTGTTTTTTTTCCTATTTTTTGAGATGTGTTTTTGTTTTGTGTTGGAACATAGTATTAATAATATGTAACAAAATAATTTAACAAACTAAAAGGCTTGCAAACCTTACAATATTTATAGTTGCCTGTTTGTTTTAAATTAATAAAAAAAACTATTTTTTATATACCTACCTATACAAACTTAACACCGAAATTCCCGAAATA
This sequence comes from Athripsodes cinereus, assembly GCA_947579605.1. Classification (NCBI taxonomy): domain Eukaryota; kingdom Metazoa; phylum Arthropoda; class Insecta; order Trichoptera; family Leptoceridae; genus Athripsodes; species Athripsodes cinereus. The sequence continues at coordinate 15,213,897 of OX388317.1, read as the reverse complement.
AAGGTTTCACATAACAGTATTTACGTAAGTTTTAGAAATATTCCAAAAAAAAAACAAACAACTTCTAAAGTGAACAAATTAATATTATTTTTGGGGAAATTATAGCTTTTAGTATTTGATTATAGTTATTAACACTAGCGTGTATACAAGTATCTTCTGAGATAAGGCATTAAAAAGAAATAATGTTTTTTAAGAAAGTTGGGAAAGAAACAGTATCTGATAAAAACCGAATTGTAAAGTTAATTAAGGTAAGTTTCAGAGGAAAAAAGACTATTAAGTGGCTTAATATTTGAGAAATTATTTGGAAGAACAAGATGATAAAATTTAACTACTACACAAACAATAATTGTACCTCCCATCTCAGATGGTATTCATACGGTAGGGTATGCATCGGCACTTTAGTGGAAAACTTGGACTCTACAGAGACAGGTAAATATAATATTGTATAATTGTGTCCAAGCGTTCACAAGGAGTGATGTTATATTATTTTTTATTTCCAATACATTCAACGACGGCAATTTTTGGTGCAGATTTGCATTTCAATCTCGTGTTAGTATTGTAGTACTCAGTGTATCCATAAGCTTACAAATTACATTATGATTTTTTTAAATTAGATTTTCAAGGTTGTGCAAGAATTTGAGGCCGACTAATAAATTAATTCTTCTGAAAACATATTTGACACATGCACATGCTGAGAACTCAATTAACAAGTTCGTCGATTTGTGGAAAAAGCCATCCACGATACATATCCCGTAATCTTAATATCACCTAAAGAGAGTATAGAGAACATTATTATAGAAGGTAAACATAGTAGGTACATACTATAATTGTATAAGTGCAGTGCTAGAAGTAGAAGTATTCGGTGGTAGTGGTATTATTAGTAGTACTAGAACGAGTCGGGGTGAGACTATCTTAGTTGCTCTTCTTAAGTACACTTTGAGAAATGAAAAATTAAAGAGATTACCTCCATAAGCGATAAACTTGGCGCTCAAGCGAACATCGAAATGCACTAATACCACATCCATATTATACTTATTATTCCTACACCTAAATACAGTCTACGCTAGGTACATTGAAACTCTATATTATATCTTTAATATGAACTCTAGATGTTGATACTTATATTATTATTGTTGTGCATGTGTACGTATACACATACATGCATATGTACGAGAAAATTACAAAAGCTCTGAAGCAAGTCAGATTAAAGCAAGTTTTCAAACTTATGTCAGAGATCGTACAACTATCTTTATTAAGACTTATATTCGTGTATGTACGAGTGTTGACATCGTCATTTCAGACAAGACATTTGCGAGTTTTTACACATACTTTTACGCTTAAACTTAATGAATAATTGCAATTCCGCCACCAAACACCCTCATAATATGTCCGTGACATGAAAGTGGAGAATGTCGTAACGGGAAGATTTGAACTTAAAATTTCTCGATGGAAATTGAATAGAGACCCACCTGACACCTAAATATCTTAAGGCTTTTATTTATCTCCACATTCAAAGCGAAATTATATTCGATTGAAATGTTTCTGCTTTCTTACACAGCAGTGTAATGAATGATTCGCTGGTTGGGTATCTCGAAGATATTGCTTAACCAACAAGCTCGCCTTTTGCCATTTTGTTTTTCTTCATACTACTACTACTACACCATCACGGCATATTCCACAAGTGGGGTAGCCAGCTGCGTGCAATAAACATGAGAGCCGTCTTCTCTGTGCCAATACTTACTTTACTTAGTTACTTTTCGGGTCCGGACTTTAGACTTTGCCACTCCAGTATTCAGCGACGTATATCGCCTTGTCATTCGCCATCAATAGGTCACTCTCATTACATGCATTCTGCATGAGCGGGCATTGCAATAAATGAGAATCACTCTGTGCCAATAAAGAATTAAGATATTCAAGATGGGTGCCAAACCTTAACGCTGAATTTGAGATGTAAAATGTCTTTCTTTTTTCGAACACCTGTTTTTTACAGAACCCTCAAAAACTTTCGGAAAAGAGAAGAAGACCAATTCTTTACCCGCCTCTTTCTGCATAATTGTTTTAATACAAGATATACACATTATTAGTGATAGAAATAACATTCCATGAAATAGAGACCGCATTGATAAAACTCTACCTTAATGTAGAATCTTATTAAGATCGTTAACAAAGAAGATTTCAAGAAATTCGAAAAGGCGCATATAATTATTATTCTACAGTATCTGATTGCGCTGAAGAAGTATAATTCTATGCATGATATAATATATAACTAAATTGGATAGTTAATATACTGTACATTACATAGCAATGCAAATACGTATGTGTGCTGTATGCAAACTAATTATAATATTCATGTAGGTACTGTAATAATATAATGAACGTGTGCACTAAGTTTGTGCATAGGTAAAACCTACATACATTGATGTAATACTCACAAGTGATGAAATGTTAACTAGTTTTGTCGGATACAAGGTATCCGGCTGCAAGATATTCAGCCAATTTCATGATGTGTGCATCTTAGAGCGGTTTGTGTTTGTGTAGAGTAAGAGCTGTTTCATGATTAATGAACGAGTGAAAGAAAACATACCAAAACCCCAAGAATCTAAATTTTCTAATAAATATTATTTATCGTTTTGTAACTAGTGCCACTCAGAACACATTGCATGCGACTTTGCAGATGGAGAATGATCTCTCGATTTGGATATAGATGGCTGATAACATGAGGCATAGTTTCACGATTATTTAATTCTAATTAAGAGCTTGAAATGCCGGATACAGGATAGTTATTGGATATTCGTTTCATCTCTGATAATAACTCATATATAATATATCTAATATATGAGAATGTATGTATATACGTATAAATAGTGTTTCTCATATTATGGGGGGAGTCTCTCTCGCTCTCTCTGAGTTGTGATACTCTTGTGTTGAACTTAACCAAAAATGTACAACTCACATCACCAGCATCTAGTCTACTAGTTCTAGTAGATGCATTGCATATTCTATATATCGACTATAACAGATCTACCACTATAATACAACTCGATATAAATTTGAACCCACATAGAAACCAAACTTTCGCTCTTCACAGTTATCGTGTTTGGTAGATAGTACAATGTACAGATATTTTGCGAGCATTTTGCACTTTAATTTGACGTTAGTTTCAACTAAATATTTTAAAGTAGTTATCTTGTACCTATTTAATATTTTCACGAGCGTATATTAGTATGTAATAGTTGGAGTTTTGGTATTTTCAAATGTAGGATTTTTGTTGAGTTTAAGCCGTGAATAAATTATCTACATAAACATCGTTATATTAGATATACCGTGAATGTTAATCCTTTTGGGTTTTCCTTAAATTCATTGGTTAACATATCATGCCTGTAAGATAATCCTAGCCCATGCAGGTTTCATTTGTGTGAAGAATAAATAATTTTCAGTCTCGCCTATATGGAGGAGATATTTCGCTTTATATAAGATATATTAACTCAACTATTTCTTAAACCTTTACACGTGGCTTTCATACACAAAGATGTTTAATTACAAATCGTATATTTTACTAATTTTCATGTCATTGTATGTGAGTAAATATTTGAGTAAAATACAAAAAAAGGTTTTTTCAAATAATACAAGCATAAAACTTTGGAAAATCTGTAGTTTATGTGATATGAGAGAGTTAGACAAAAATATTGTATTTCTACCCGATATTTTACCACTAAGTGTATTTCTACCCGATATTTTACCACTTAGTGCCACTCTTTCACAATACACTGATCTTCTATTAACGATGTCAGATCGACAAGAGGCTGCCATAACACTAATTAAATTTGAGTTTTATACACTTCTTTTCTATCAGTGTTTACAAGAGGACCTTTGAAAAACAAATGTTACATATCGTAAACAAATCGAAAATAATAAATATAGAATTTATTATGGTTGTTTTGTTTGATCAATTAGTTTTGGTTTAAGAAGGATGATTTATTCCCATATATAAGCTATAGTAAAAATGTAGAGGAGTTCGTGTGGCTCCTCCGCTACCTTATGATTTATCTTGATATTGGGAAGCGGTTGAAGACCTTCCAAAAAATGCCCATGGGGAAAACTTTCTTTATCTCTATTGCCTTCATATTCAGCTGCGGCGGGAGCGTTGGGGCGGAATGAGAGGGGAATAAGAAGATTGGTGGAAAAATAATACCATGTGATATCAGGATAGCAGGATATGGAAGAAGTAGGAGGATTTATGTGTCAGTGTGAAGGAGGTTATGAAAACTGGATCATTAGAACTTACTACCTACAACGTAATATCTAATATAGATAATACATCTGTGTCTCTAGTTAGTAGATACGAACCTTATTCTCGCAGTAATACTGAGTATCTACTTCTTACCTAGCCAGGCATTTTGAAGAAGGGAAATAAAAAAAATTGATATCTGGATAGCTATTATGAGATCTATTCAGAGAAAAATGTTTTTTTTTTCTTATAGAAAGATGAATATTAAATTATTATTATACCTTTATACAAGTGACTGAGTCTAAAATTATCATAAATTCATAAAAAAATATATATATATATATAGAGAGATAGAGAGAGAGAGAGAGAGAGAGAGAGAGAGAGAGAAATGAGACGATGGTTTAATTTGAGTCAATTTCTGTTTTTTTTTGTATTTAGTCGAAAATTTAGTTATACTTTCGCGCCCATTGAGGTTTCGGAAAATATATTTTTTCTAATTGCATGTGTGTGATTATTTGTTAAAATATGTCAATATTGGCACATAACTACCCTCATGGAATGTCCCGCTTCCCTCCTTGTGTTTATTAGGAGAACCCTGAGCGTAAAAATTAAATGCTGGAAAATTGACATTGGAATATAATATGTCTATTTACCTAGTTTTACTGTAGATTCGTAAGTTTTACTGGTATATAAATTAATAGTTAGTTGATACCTATATCGACCATTTTGTTGACTATCGTTCATTTAACCTAATTGCTTCTATGTGTCTTATAATCTATGTTATTTTTCATTGTATTAACTACACGCTGCAGGAAAGCAATAATGCGATAAATCTTATTTTATAATCAAGCAAAAAGGATTTTTATTTATTTCATATAAAACCATTATTTTATATACCTATCTTAGGTTTAATGGTATTCCTCACAAATGAAATAACCATTTGACAGTGAAACATTAATGTTGTTGACCGAAGGTATACTTGTTGGAAGTACATTTCAAGATAAAATTGAAAAAAAAAACACAATGTGTAGTTAATACAATAATATGTAGTCACTGGAAGTCAACTACATATTGTGTTTTTTTCAATTTTATCTTAATTTGACAGTGATATATGCAGATGCATTCGTAGGAACTTACACATCATTCTCTTGCATATGTCTAATTGTAAGCATGGATTTGGATATTTAAAATATAATACTCGTATTAACGAATCAATATTGATTGATCTTTAATAATTTGATGACAGCATCAATAATTCCGTTTGAATCTTAAATTTATGAAAGTGTAATTGAAACAACCACAAAAGATGAATAATATACCCACTCATATCTCTGATTTCTATTGAAGGGTTTTTGCGAATGATTTTCGTAATTCGCATGTGACAAATGCTCGAAATCAAATAAAATACAAATTATACTTACTACCCACACAATTAGACATTAAAATTATTGATCATTTTTCCTAAGGACGGTATATTGCAAAAAAAAAATTAGCTCTTTTACGTTGAGATGTGACCATTTTCCGATAAAATATAATACTCATTCATAGATGTAATGTATATGGGACATTGACAACATTAATATATATATCACTAGACATACCTTACATAAAAAATACATACGTTCAAACATCAGCTTTCAATTTGTAGGTATATAGGTACGAGTAAAACAACAAATACCTATTGCACATTTCCAATACATACATAATATCTGGCTACTGTAAGTAGGCACATGATATTATACAACATGGCATTATCTCAATGTTTGTTTGAGTGCGATAAAATATACCTATAAGTATGTATAATATTATTATAACATGAATATCGCATCTATCCAGCGGCGGTTCCTCCTTAGTAGCGTTGACGCGGCACAATCAGTTTTTTTTTAAAATGCAATTAGTTCACCTACCATTTTTACATTGTTCTAACGAACAGTTCTTTGAAATTTTGCAATTATCATAGCATAATTATGTATCTGAATTTGCAATGCTGTACAAGTAAAAAGTACGAGAATGATATTATGGATTATTACTACATTAACTTGAGTTCGTCGGTAGCCTAGAGGCAGAGTCTCGACCTTCAGAACAAGGGGTCCGTGGTTCGATCCCAGGTGCAGGCAAACTTCCCTTTCACGGCACAAGCTTTTAGCTTAGTGTGAAAGGTGTATAAGGTTGTATTTGCACATTCTAAATGACTTGACGTATGACATGCTATTTCATTATGTATTTTGAATTATTTTAACTCTTATTCAAGTTTACATAAAAGAATTGTATTTTAAGTCATATTTGAAAAATTGTATTTTGATATATGTATTTTTTTTCTAGTATTGCCCCAGAACAGATTTTAATCTAGTGGGGCAATATATTCCATTATATTGTTTTTCATGTTAATTTTGTATGCTCTATTGGAATAATAAATAAATAAAAAAAAAAAAATAATAAATTTGGGTTTATAACAAACCCAGATATATCTTTCAAAAAAAAAAGAAAAAAAAGAACTATATGATTGATTACAGTTTTATGTTTATATAAAGGTACATTCTGTTTATTGAAGTTTTTAAATAAGTTTAAATGAATTAAGAGCGAAAAAACAATAATGACTGTTCACATATATATGTACAATATTAATCGATTTCACCAAAGGTTATAATTTATAATATTATTATAATATTTTATGCACTCGGTAATTTTATTTTGTAGTGTTATCATGCTAGATATGTATTAAATAATAATGAATATTATGATGGTATTCATAATATTTGTATTGGATTTTCATTGTTCGTGTTCGCGTGTATAGTGATGTCCCCAGTATTGATACCTGATGAGTACCTATGTACGTTACCTGTATTTTACTTTATGATGAGTTTAATGATTAGTTAACGTTTACTGCAACTTTACATACTCTAGTTTCAACACGTATAAGTACAATAAAGGTTATTGCAATTACAATCAAGTTTATAAAATGGTATATCATGGAGCACCTGATAAAGAATTGGTCTCCCACTCTTCTCCGTAAGTTTTCGAGTGTCCTGCAAAAAATTAACACATTTTACATATTAAATTCAGCGATGAGGTTTGCCACCCTTCCTGAATGTCTTAATTTAATATTGTTTTTTATATGCAGCTGGTCTACTGACTACCCCACTTATGGGATATGTCGTGATGGTATAGTAGTAGTACCTACCTAGTTATAACTTGTTGAAGGGTAGCCTATGTCCAAGGGAGGGTAGAAAATGTCTGACGATGAAGATTCCATCACCAACGTTGTGAAAAGGTTAAGATTTGTTGTTGTGGTTTTGTCATTAATTTTTTTAAAGCAAATTATTTTTTTAACGGACTTCGACCTTATTATTCTCACCTTTATATGTCACTAAATTGAGATAAATATGTAAACAACCATGTTGAAAGCACAATATAAGGTGTGCCAAATAACACGTAATTTTATTAATAAAAGTACATCAATATATTATTTTATAAGAAGTTGGAGAAAGCGAAAGAATTATGTTAGGATAGATAGATAAATTTTATCTTCCATTCTCTCTGCCTACCGCACCTGAAACATGACGTGAGGGTGTAAATATATGGGCAGACATTAATTTTCCAAAAGGATAAAAAAATAAAAAATGTATTCAACTAATGAAAGCGATATATTTGACTAATGAATGTTTCTAAAGGACTAAAGTGTGTGGAGTGAGAAAGCAATAAGTTGTTGAATTGACTCCGAACATCTTCTGTGAGCTCCTCCACTAGGAGCCATTACTTTCACCACATGTTACCAATGACTTATAGACTGCTATCGCTCTCATATACTTCAGCGCTCATTGCTCAAATTACTAGTATCTATCTACCAAGGTATTATATCGTATAAGTCACACGATAATACTCGATATCAAGTCCATTTAAAGAATATAATTTATGTTATATTTATTTTGTGTTATTGGTGCTAAATGGAATCTTTGTAGATAAATTAATGATATTGTAATTGCGGAAATCTGAAAATCAAAATTGATTCAAAGGATTGGCGTATGACAGAAAAGTCTACACTAGAGGTACGAGTATATGAAGCATTCGAAGAAATCGTGTATAGTAAAAATATTATTAACAAGCCTCTAATTTCATATCGTTAGATCCATCAAGACACCGATTCCTCGAATCGAGTCAATGGGTTGATATTTTGTACACAAACTTCAAAATAAAATATATATTTTGTAATACATATTTCAAGAACTACTTATTAATTGCTTTATAGTTTGGAACAAATTATATTTGGAACAAATTCAAAATGGTTTGGTCATGTGGAACGAATGGAAGAGGAAAGAATGACAAAGAGGATATACTTGGCTGAAAGGAGGGGTGTGAGGAAGCGCGGGCGTCCGAGAACTACATGGCTTGAACATGTAGATCAAATTCTCGAGGACGGCCGTGTTTTGAGTAAGAGAAATCGACGTGCGTGCATGAGAAATTGTATGACTGTGGAGGAGGCGAAAGAAGTATGTAAGGACAGATCTAATGGGGAACATTCACAAAAAAAATTTTCAACCCAAAAAATAGTACAGAAAATTAGAAAAATTATGGTGCTTTTTATATTTTTAAATGTGCATTTTTAAGGTTTTTATCACCATTTAAAAAAGCAATTTTCGGACTTCGCCGCAAAAAGGTTCACTCGTGGCGGAGCAGTGTTTGACAATATCAGGCGCTACAAACAGTACTAAGAGTGAAATGTGTGGCAATACAAAATAGCGTCTAGCGACGTCACACCGGACTAATTCAATAACAGAAAATATGGATTTTTAAAATGAAAATAATGAATGAAAAGTTTTATGGCAAAAATGCTAGTGCACAATACCATTCTGGTACCGACACTTATGTATGCAAGCGAAACTTGGACGTGGTTGAAAAAGGATGAAAGTGGAATAAATGCTGTGGAGATGCGTTCACTGAGAAGAATGGTTGGTAAAACGTTGCGAGATAGAGTGAAGAATGAGGATATCAGGAGAATGAGCGGATGTGTGAAGAGTGTTGTGGACAGAATGCGTGTAAACAAGTTGAGATGGTTTGGACATGTTGAGCGAATGCAAGATGAAAGGATGACGAAGAGGATGTATTTATCTGAAAGAAGGGGTGTGAGGAAGCGCGGACGTCCAAGAACCACGTGGCTTGATCACGTGGACCAAATTCTTAAGGACGGACGCGTGCTGAGTAAGAGAAATCGGCGTGCATGTATGAGAAACTGGATGAATGTAGAGGAAGCGAAAGAAGTATGTAAGGATAGATCTATATGGCGTTCCGTTCTCTCTGCCTACCCCTCCTGGGACATGGCGTGAGGGAATAGATAGATAGATAGATAGAACAAATTATAACTAGGTGAGTTTTTACACAGAAAAAATAACATCACATAGAGAGGCTATTATTTTATTGATCAATAAATAATTATTATGCAATAAAGTATGAAAAACTTTGTGAAGTATCTACTTAACCAGAAAACACTTTGCTTCAGAAGACACAGGGACTGGACTATAAATCGTAAATATTATTTTTATGTTAGTAAATCAAGTGTAGGGTAAGGAACCCTTAATATGACAGCCGGCGTGTCGTATCGAGAAGTAGCGTATAGTGGTTTACTAGGAACAAATTTGCCCTGTGAATCACAACAGTAAAGAATAATGATAACATGAGTGATAAATATTAGTAAAAATGACAAAGCAAATAATTTATTTACAGATTTGATGTTTATTTTGGAAACACAAGGAGGAAAATACTATTTATTGACTTTTTAGAATTATTAAGTTTCTCTTTCTTAACATTCTATTTTCGTTATCATGTTTGATTGTTACAGCTCTGTTATGTTTTTATTTTAATTCACTTATGATAACTCTTTTACTGTTTTAATTATTCAATAATTTATTTATTTCCTCGTTCGTATACTAAAAGTAGTCCTAATTTTATTTAAATGTAAATCCCTAATAATAATCTAACATATATTTTTAAATGTTTTTTTTAATAATTTGATAACTCATTTATTAATGTACCTACACTGATCACAGCATATTTGAGATTTCAGAGAAATTAATAATTATCTATCTATGTAAAAAATACAAATGTTTTTTTTTATTATGAACGAGAGTATTTTAAAACTAGGAACTTTGTGGGAAGAAAACAATGAATTTACTTTAGTTGAGCGCCCAGTTCTCCTATTGCATGCGATAAATACAAAGGTTTACCCTCACATACATAGGAAATATAGCAATTCATCAGAACTTCATAATACCTACAAAAAAAAATCTGGTTTGAGTTAATACACCTTCCCAGTTCAATATTAATAGATTATCTATTAATTAACCAAAAAGTAATAATGTGTTTTGATTCTATTCTATTTTCAAAGGCCATCCACTCGTTTACGAGTGATCGGGTGTTTTGATTCTTATATCCTGTAATATTGTGATTATTTGATACAGTATTACAAACAAAGAACATCAGAATTTGTTATTCTATATAAAACCCAGTCGTGACTACCTACATACGTAGGTACATACATATTATTATGTAGGTACCTACATAGAGAAATATGTATGCAGTACCTACCTAGAATAATAATATCATATCTACATTCTTCTGTAGAACATCTGCAACTCATACGAGGCGATAGTCGACAGAGGAATATTACTTTTGTAATATTAAAGTCTTCGGAAGTATACCATTGAGTCAACGAATTCAACAATCCTCTTGATTCTATATTAGTCAATGTTTTTTTTTCGATGTGATCCGTAGAGTGCCCGGCAGAAGATAAGCATTCTTTTCTTTTCTGTAAGTTTTCTAATGTCCTGTTAAAGGCTGGTGGTCATAATATAAAAATAAGACATTTTACATCTTCTATTCAACAATTCAGCAGGTTACTTTGAATATGATGGTGTAAATAGAAACTTAAATTCTGGAAAGTATGAAGTTTTCAGTAGTTTTATAATAAAATCAGGTCAAAAATGTAAGTTTAAGCCTTTTGTGTAACTCTTCATGAATGCTTACTTATTATGCTTCATGGGTTTTTAAAATATGGGAAATAGGAATCTGCTCGACTAACGAATTTGATTTTGACCGATATCCATACTAATATTGATTTATTCCGCTATTATTTCATGAAATTTTTGTGAAAAAATGAAATAACGAAGAATATTTTCATACTATGTTAAAAAATAAATGGCATTATTGGATTTGTCTATATTCAATGTCAAACCACTTATATATTATGACAAGGTATAGCTGATAATTGTTAATTACTATTACTACTTTTTTGTCATTTGATTTAAAATTATGAATAATATCTAAATTTTGTGTTTATTTATTTATTTATTCTACAGAGACACACACAGAGAGTTGACAAAACATTCATAAGATAATAAAAAAGACACATTGATCTGGTCAGGCCAACCCCCCAATTAAGCGTGTCTACATCATGCACGTTCAAACAAAATTATACAAAAAAAACGAAGCGTGTGCTGAGCGAAGTGTTGAGCGAAGTTATGAATATTTGCTACGACCAAGCGCAAGATACGTGGTGATAGATAAGCGAGGAGAGTCGAAGTGGCGGTAGTATGAGGTAAATAATGGCCAATCTATATTAGATCCATTTTTGATAGTCCCTTATGGCGCAGATTGGCGTATCAATTTTCGACAAGTAGAAAAAAGGGATGGTGAAATTATTTTCAGATTTGAATCCAGAAGGATCTTGGAATCGCCTATAAAATTCTCGCACTGTCCTTCTTTCAAGTACCAAAAAGAAATTGCATTTTCTCATGTAATTTTTTATTACACTATTATTATCTGATGTGATATTATTTTATAACCGTGTTTGAGAGTTTTCTTGAAAACAAATCATATTAGATATAGTTGAAGACCTTAATACTAGTAAAATTCTGAGACAAAGCTTTAATATATTAAATTAAAGTTACATATGTACCTACGGTCTGTGCGTCTCTTTTTCACAATACACCGTTCTTATGCCAACAATATCAGATTGTTAAGAGTATTGTTGGATGAGGTGACTCAATAAGCGCAGAGATGCTCTGAATGAAAAAGGCTGGTTTCTGCGCTGTGCTTCCGAAGGACCGCTAAAGGACGATTGAATTGAATTGAACCGCAATGAATTGTTCTTTTTCATCTTTTTTGTTTTGTTTTCTTACCTTTTTTTCTATTTTTTTTCTTATGTATCATATTTAGTTATTCTTTCAACTTTTTCAGTTTTAAAATTTAAGTGGGCTTATGTTTTTAGATAATTTAAAGCACAATATTTTGTAAAAAGTCTTTTCATACGTCGAATAAAAAAATAATATTTAAAAGGTGTATTTGTAAATATTTTTATTTTACATTTATAGGATATGTTTAAGAACTTTACGACAAAACTTTATTGACAACTTTATGTTTACTTAGACTTTGTAATGGACGTTAGAAATACAGAAAAAGTCATGTTAAATATTCCATAACAAGACATATTGAAGAAGAATAGTAAAATAGAAACAGTGATTTTAAATAATTATAACTCTCGAAAATTTTCTCTACAATTGGTCTACTAACTGTTTAATATCAAGCAGAATACACAATCGATAACTTCTATTTTTTCTTTGTGAAAATCAATGCAAACGCTTTCGTTATAAAACACACAGAAAACCTAATTATCATTTGAATACATTTTAATATGAATATGTAAATGTAATGTTATACGAATAGCGTTATCATTTCCACATAAATTCTCTCGTTATGAGGAATGGAAAGTATTGCGATAAAATCATCGACTTTGATATTTCAATAACGAGTTTCAAAAACACATTACATCGAGAACTACGTGCAAACCGAACTGGTCGCAGCATCAGGCACCCAAACCTGTTCATTATCATCGTTGAAGACATGACCAGAGACAGGAGTAGTAGAAACTGATCAAGAAAAGGCTACATGGATCAAGCGGTGGACATATAAAAAATGAATAAAAAATAAGCTCTTCCACAATATACCTATTAACTTTATTAAATTTATTTAGGTATGGGATTATGGCATTCCGTCCATTGTGGAACGATTTGTACCAAGTTCAAAATTCTTAGGAAGGCATTATATAGTTTGAAAACACAGGTAATAATATTTATTTTTTGCGAATTTAAAATTTAATATAAACACAAAGTTTCTCAGTGTGCAGTAGATATGACATATTAATCGGATACCGAACTTCATTTATTTCGTAATACAGCTCGTTCGAGTCTCTTGTTAGTTTATTAAATTAATATCAAGCATTATTACATACATTTTTTACAAGCGCGTGCTTCTCGAAACGATGTCATATTTAAAAAATTGTTTTAAAAATTACTTCCATCATCGACAAATCATCATCGTTTCTATTAGGTATCTGGTTTGGTATATATAATAATATGTTATTCGATGGATATATTTTTTACTACAGTTTGATTAAATACCTAAATATTGTTACGGTCCAACTTCCATATGGGATGATCGTTATTATTTATTTTGTAAATTGTGACGTCATAAAAAATAACATTAATCATATGCTAAGGCTTGGTCCTGACGTACATTAAAACCCTTTTTAATGGCTATTTTATTACTCAAAATGTTATTAGAGTTCGGCCGTGTGAGCGATTCCTCTTACTTCCTTACTCAATAATAATAATATTATACCCCCCATATACATAATATGTCTCAATAATAATCTACCTATGCTAATAAAAATATCCACCGAAAAGAATGTAAATCTAATGAAAACTCACGCATCTACTAATAAAGATACCATGGGGATTTCATTTTGGTATCGATTTCCTCAACGAAGTAATATGATTGTAGATTGAATAATCTTACTCATAAATCAGAAACATAATTGTTTTTTTGATGGTAAGATGTTTTATTATAAGATGTGTAGCTTGAAACGATATGTCAAAAAATATTTCTACTAAAAAAATATGAAATTTTTTCTTGAAATTTTCTTGTTATGTTTCATGAAAGGTAGATGTACTTTTTTAAAGATCTTCACCAATGTGGTTTTATGAATATGTTAACCTTTAATTCATTTATCGATACCATTATGGCATTTCACTTACGTGGGATAGCAAGCAAGCATACTAATGTGGTGTTCTCACTTTGGCGAATATCGCCAGAGCACCAAAATATCGCCGGCCATTTGAACCGTGTGAACATGACAGCTAGTCTGAAACGATAAAAACCAGTAGAAACGATATCGTCTCAAGTTGACCACCTTCCAACTTTTTCCGCCCGATTGAACGATTTGCGCATGCGCAGATGTGCGCGGCGTTCGTATCTATGGTAAAAACTTTATAACCTATAAATTTTATAATGTTTCCCGCTTCATGACAGCTGTTATCTTTGTTGTTGGTTTGTGGCGTTTGTTTCCTTAATTAAAAAGCGCCTTATAACCTCTACTATAACATTTTCGACTAAAAATAAATACTTCGCGATCTCCATCTCGACGTCCGCCATTTTGAAAACAGTGTCAAAATCAAAGCGCATCTGACAGATCGTTTCTATATGGGTGGACTGTGTGAACAGGTGTGACGATCAATGGATATCCGGCGAATATTGTTTTTTCGCCTGGCGATATATTTTGAAATTCGCCTGGCGATATTCGCCAAATGTGAACACCCCATAACATAAAATAAAAAAAAGTATTTTGTGCCAATAAAAGTAAAGATATTCTGGATGGGTCGCATACTTCACTGGATGTTATATATAATGAGTTACAATCCATTGGATTGGTCTGCAACGAGTTTTGACTTATTTCTCCACTCCTCCCTATTCTCAGCCAGTCTCTTCAACTCCATATATGAGCCACAGCTCATGTCCCTCTTCAGTTGGTCCATATAGGCGTCTCTCGGTCGACCTCTGCCATTTGTGCCTTCGGTCCTGCCCTCTGCGATTGCGATGAGCAGTCCTGGGTGCCTGATGTTGTGGCCAATCCAATTAGCTCGTTGTTGGCAGATTCTTTTGAGGAGTTGCCTTTTTTCGCCAACCCTGGTTAACACTTCTTCGTTTTCGACGTGTTCCGACCAATGAATCTTCAGCATGCGTCTATAACACCACATTTCAAATGCCGCTAACCGTCCGCTTTCCCTCTTACTGATGGTCCACGTCTCGCATCCATATAGCAGAATGCTCCACACAAAGGCTTTAGTGAGATTCTTCCTCACGCTTAGATCAATATTAGGGGATTCTAATATTTTGGATTTTTTGTTAAAGGCAATTCGTGCCTGGTTTATTCTGCTCACAATTTCTGATTTGGAGCGTCCGTCCTGGTTTATTCTGCTGCCCAAGTACACGAATTCTCTTACTTGTTTGATGCTCACTCCATTTATGGCAATGTTCGCAGTCGCTTCCTCCCTTCCAACGACCATACATTTTGTTTTATCTTTATTTATTTTCATGTTGTACTTTGACAACAGTATACTTTCCATTTTTCCTAAGGCTTCGTTCAGCTCCATCTCGGAGTCTGCGAGCAGTGCTATGTCGTCAGCATATCTAATCATGTCAACCTTTTTCCCATTTATTTTTACTCCTGTCCAATTCTTCATTTCTTCTCTGAGTTCATCAATAGCTTGCTGTATATAGCAGTTAAAGAGTGCTGGCGACATTGAGCATCCCTGTCTTACACCTTGTTCTACTCTCGCTTCTGCGCAGCTCTCTCCGCTTTTCATTACAGCCATTTCATTCTTGTATAGGCTCCAGATTGCTCTTCTGTCCTTATAGCTCATTCCTATCTGGTTTAGAGTCTTAAACTGGATGTTAAATGTCTTAAATTAATATTTTGCAAATATCTGACTATTACACGTAGAGTGGAACAGAAACAGAAAAGAGTGGAAGTTTAATTCTTTGCTACAGATTTCACAAGAAATGTTCTTTGAATATTTTGTGTTATCCTTGTGATTAAAGTGATCACAAATATTATGTGCCATATTTAAATAAGTAGTTAATTATCCACCATGAATGTCTGAACTTTTATTGACACGGAAAGGAGCATCTTTGTTACAAGCAGTTGGTCCGCTGGCTACCCAAGTTGTGGAAGATGTCGTGATGGGTAGGATGTATTAAATTATAAATACTTAACTAAAACCATAATAAAAATAAATATTTTTCTATTTAAACGTACAAAGGAATATCATTAATATGGAGTTGAAGTCTGTCATGTTTATGTATATGATGGAATTTATAATCTACCCCATTTTTAGAAGATGTTATACAATAGATGTAGGTATACATAGATTATAAAGAATAATTTATCATTTCATATAACAAAATGTTATTATTATGTTCTGGAAGTCACTATGTGGTAACTAAATTCATGGGTTCATAATAGATACTACATAATAATTATATAACATACCTATTACTTCGTTTGTTTACTATCTAAGTGACCACTCCATAAAGCAGGGTACAAAGTAATTATGGTTAACAATACCTACCTATATAATAATGTAACTATGTATGTACAGGGTGATTAATTTACCATTATTGTTCGTCGCATCAAGTTGCGAAAAGGGTAAACACTATGAGAAGGGTAAATGTAATATTAAAACATTTTGTTGTTGTGATGATTGATATGTGCGTGAATGCATTATTTTTCGTCAATATCAAAACGTCACTCTCAGATAGAGCCTTTCGTTAACAATTTGGAAGAATTTATATTTATATTATTACTTAATCATGTTAACATCATCACGACTATGTAATATTATGTACACGAGGTTGTTTTGCATATCACAATATTATTATTATTATTATAATGGGAAATTAGCCATAAGTTTTGATGTTTTTGACGTTCATAATATTATATACAACCCGATTATCAATCTTCATTTGGCCAATTAAGTGTGTATAATAATTATAATATATTAATATTATAAGGGTATACATATTATTATACTTGCGAGAATATCAGACCTTTAAGTGTGTTCCTACCAATCTACACTAAGCCGTTTTGAACCGTAAATTAATCATTTGTTGAGTGACATTATTACACGTTTTCTATAGTTCTTTGTTTTGTAAATACGAAATATTATATTTGACTAGGTATATAAAAAAAATCAGACAATTTGATAAGTTAAAAACAAAATGTTTGATTTAAAAAATAAAATTTATGGTAAGTTTTTCACTGTGATAAATTATCTTTTTAATAGGTCCACAACCAGTTTCTACGTGTCAGTAATATTAACGAGCAAGTTGAAAACTGAGTGCAAAATATAAAATTAAAAAGGTTGACAGTTATGCCTGTCTAGAAAGTATTCAAATGATCGGTTGAAAACTATTGGCAGTCGTCATACTATTTTGAAACAATTTGAATCTTTTCGGTCTTCTTTTTGAATTGTCCAATTATATTCTATTTTCCTCGAGTTAATTTCGCGCGAGCTTTATTTAGAACCATACCTACATTCAAAAAGCTCACGATGCCGTTTATATTCTAGATTAAAGTGTGTGTGAATGCTACCTTTTATTTTTCTGCCGTAACCATTCAGGGGTGGGTGGGGAGGTGTGTTAGAATGTTGTATAGAAAGGGGTAGGCACCAAGGGCGCGACCTCTTATTCGCAAAATATTTCTCGCTTCTGTAACAAAAGACGGAAAATTGTATTCGCCCACGGATGACTCACCGGCTCCGTCCAGATATTGATAAAAAAGAAAAATATTATATTGTTATTCTCGTAAGACTTTTATACATTTTTATCAGGACACTTCTTGTTTGTGATTCTTTTCCCCGTTTGCAAAGTTTTATTTTTTTCAGATTTTTGCTAGTATGTGGTACCTAAGATGTGTGTTTTTTTATATTATTAAAAATTAATCATTTATATTTAGTTATGTTATTGAGAAATTCAAGTACCAATCGATTTTTAATAACATACTAAGAAATTATACTGTTACATTCATTATTTCGATTGTCAGACTAATTACTGCTGATTTAAAAAGTATTTAATGCATGTCGCATAATAATAATTAAATAATTACTTATATGATATATGAAAAAATAAGAAAAAAAAATTGAAAGTAGGTATATTGAAATATTTGGCACATTGGTTTATACAATACTTAAGTCATGTCAGCAACAGGGGTAGCTCCGAAATCTTTAAAAAAATAATTTTCATAAATTAGATAACCGGTTAATTTATTCATTAAAATTTAAAAAATTGCTAAAATAAAATACTTGGAATATTGTTAGAAAGCTTTTGAACAAAGATTTTTCAGGCACAATGCTGGTGTTTTATTCCCATGTTTTGAGCCTAATCCTTTGATATCCTTTATATCTAGATAGGTACATTTTTCCCGACATTAGACTTTTATATTTTTGTGTGATCATGATTGATCATATAGACTAATATAGAGACTTATCTGATTGTATGATGCCGAGAAGTGTAGATGACAATTCTGCCATCGCGTTAAAAAAAACTATGACATAAATTTTACTTTACAGTAAAAATGACGTATAAACCGACATGTTGTGGCACTTCGTCTCAGGATTGCAGGAAACGTTTGGGTGTGCGATCATAACATTTCTATTTGATTAACATATTTTCCAAATATGAAAAGGAGAAATATCCCTTATACGAGGTTTTGCGCCTCGCTAGTGTGTTTACACCACACTCTATTGCCTTCTTTAGAAAGCTTCGAATGTTTCCTATTGGGAGCGCTCAAATACGCACCCCAACCCTCTACTTGGCATACTATTAAAGCTATGTTACCGACAGACATAGGTACTAACACATAATATTATGATACTTGGAGACACTCAATGCGTTGCCAACCCCATCTGCTGCACCTCAATGATCCACTAAAGATATCATATTATTATTTTATTTTGTTCCTTTTCATAAACATATAGGCAGAACGTACATATTTATTTACATATTTCTGAACATACATTGAAAATGACAATGGTTAAAATAATATGCAAATGAGCTTTGTTTGATGTCATACAATATTTTCAAAAATTACGTACTCTGTAATCTGTAAAAAATCAAACGGTGTAATACAGATTCAGAAAAACTAGAGCTAGCAAATATGTATTTTGTCTCTTTGTTGACGTGATTTTTTCATTACACAATTCCTAATTGATTTCCACCAAATATGGTAATTTATAATATTCATTGGACTTCGAACTATGAATTAGGTTTATATAGACTTACGCATTTATAAAAAAACTGTAAATAAGGAAACAGTATGAGTTATACAAATCTAAATCTGTTGATTATCATGCGTTGACATAAATGTATAGACATAAATATAAGGCTATTGATAAAGTTAACTCGTTGTGCTAGAGAAATAGTAAGTAATGATATCAATTTGCATATGAAGAAGTCTAATGATGTACTATTACTTGGTACAGTATAAACCTTAATGTGTTCATTCATCTTCTCTTTTTCCCATTCCATTGAATAAACGGCGAACAGTTTAGGCCGCTTAGTACGAGTTAGCTGTTGGGGTAATTTGACACTATAAAATATCCATTTTGTTGAAAATCACGTGCGAATTTAGCTTCGCGTGAAATGCTCACTCCTCTCCAGTTTGTTCCTGTCAAGGGGAAATTTGGAATAAACGGGACCTTATCTCGGATCTCTAATATGCCATTTTGTCCTTATTTTATATCAAATGCCGACATAAAAATCATGAAAAATTACTTGAATTCATTTAACAAAAGATGTTTTCCTTACAAATTAGCACTAATCAGATGTGTCTACATAATATCGTTTGCCAAACTGATATAACATAGATAGCTATTTATGTAAAGTAGAAATGTCTACAGCAATGTTTTAAGAATTCAGAAAATATATATCAATATACCTAGGTGTTGGATAATTTTGAATAGGTACACATTTAATTCGCATTTTATTGTGTTCATAAAATGAAGATAAATTTAAGAGAGTTGAATAGGTCCATAAAATTATACAAGGTAATTTAAAGTTTAGTAAATAATCCATTTAAATTACAAGAATGTGGGTTATATGTATATTGCTTGCGACTAGAGAGTGAATAAAATTTGACTTTGTTACCAAAATATTAATGTATGGAAAATAAGAAGAAAGGTTTTCGATCTAGCCGGGGACTGATGAGATAAAATCAGTTTTGGGCCAAACTGAAAATACTCCTTCCGGAACAATATCCCTTATCGCCATATTCAGCAAGAACAATCTTATCAGAAACGAAACTTCAAACTTCTTATTGGGAGGAAATTTCCGTATTCCTTTGTCGTTCATTCTCTTTATACAGCACAACAAAGTTATTCACATGTAGAGGGTACAAAGTATGTACGCACAGTTAATGTTAGCATTATATGAATATTATGCTTCAATTATTATACAATACGACTCTCGAATGACATCATTAGGAAGTTAATCTTTCAATAATAATTATTAGATGATGAAGAATTGAAAACTATATAATATAACGTAAGAATAATGTTATACAACCTTGAACCTTTCATGATTTAACGTATAATAACTAAGTGCAAAATAATGCTTCTATTGTTCATTTTATTAAATCTTTTAGATACATTGATAGAGGAAACATGGAATGAAAATTTTCGTCTTTTACTCAGAGGAATTTGGTGCTAAAGTTTTGTTTTCTGATGACTTTTATATCATCATCAGTTATCAGAAGAAAAAATGGACGTCATAAATATCCACGTATTTAGAGTATCGTAACGTTGATTATTGAATTGCATTTTATGTAATATAGTTATTAATATTGGTGTTTGTATTACAAATCTAAACACCATTCCCCTTTGTATACGAGTACGAGTATTTTGGCATCATGTTCCGTCTATCCATTCTGTTGAGACTTTTAACATACTGCCATGAACACCTGACGCCTTCAACAACTCCCATTGTCTAACGGTGGACCGTGACTGTATTAAACTCAACCTAACAAATAATAACTATATTTCACTAAGTGTTACATCACGTTCACAACATATTTTTTTTCACGAAAATAATATTTTTACTAACAAAATAACTATATTTGTTTTTATCAAAGTGCGCCAACAAAACTTGTAATGCTCATTCCTTACAGAGGGCTTCTAATACCTGTATTACTAGAAAAAGCACTCATATAAAACAATCGTTGACTCCGGAAGGAAGGTACTCCAAAGTTTTGTTTATTCAATAACGATGGAGGATCTTGATGGAACATTATAAATCTCTCCTCTGTGAGAGACCGTCCCGCAAAGCGTTCGAAGTTACAAGAAATCTCCGATCACAATACCATATTCACATACAGTTTTAACTGTATATGGAATTCCACACCACCGAACAATATTCTTATTAAGAACATATCATACAATTAAAATAATAATTTAATTAATGAGTTTATAAATTTTGTATTATTAAAATAAAATTATTCATTCCGAAGAAATACAAAGAGATTTGGGAGAGAATGGATAACGGTCGGAAGTTTACAATAACAGATGGAGATCCAGACATTTGAATTGGTGTGACATGAGCAATTTTCCATACCTTCCTTGAGATCTTAAAAATCAGCCGTAATGGTTTAGTAAAAAAGAGGAACGAATCTCCCGAGAAACAATGGAAAGGTTGAATCAGAACCGGTGTCTTTATTGGTGTCAATACTAATTAATGAGCTTGTTATATATTTCTGAACTGAGTAGTTGAATCGAGGATAACTTACGTATTATCACTCATACCACATGAAGCAAAATATGTGTGAGCTCTCTCACCTGTGCTTGAATCCTTGTTAAACACAAAACTTTGCCAAGTATGTGTGCTGAATAACTGAAAATAGCTGCCATCATAATGAATAACTATTTATACTATTGGAAAATGGGGAAATTTTTATTTTTAACTAGTTTTTAGTTAAAACAATTTTTAGCGATATTATTCAGAAAGGCATAAATTATAACTTAATTTTTCTGTCAAACTCTCAATATAAATAAGCAGACTTTTAGATTAGGGTTCAATAAAATTTTGTTTTGTCGTTAAATTATTAGAAAAAGATTTGTTTCTTGTGAGGAATATTTTTCTAATGAGGAATATTTTTCTATACTCTCACATCGTATCTCAAGTGGGGTAGACAAAAAGAACAGAACGCTATATTAGCCAATCTTTACAAAACTCTTTTGTTTCTTCCACATTCATGCACATTTTCGTGGATGCAAGCCGTTTACACATGCAAACCGAATTCTCTGACTTACACTAGACCATCCTTGGGAGTTTGATTCACATATTCCAGCAACATAGTTCTCGCACGTTCATGTTTTGTCATAGCCCCTCATTCAGTTACATATGTACATTCTCTTCTTCACATTTTCTTCATCTTTTGCTCTCCATTTCCAAACAATCGCAAGTTATTTACACGCAAATGTCCTAACAAGACGAAAGACGTCTCTCTCGTAAATAAATCCAATAGTAGAATAAAACATTTTTTATTTATTTCGTTATTTACACGCCTTTTATTCACTATGGTCGTCTCGCATCCTCTAACTTTCCTAATATTCTCATTCTTCACGGAACTTTTTTTACCAACCAATCTGTAGCCAAGTATTGTAAACTGTGCCTGTTTACAATATGTAGGTTCTTTTTAATAACGAACACTGATTTTATAATTTACACAAATATATATTTAAATAATCGTCCTATTTATAATGTCGAACACAACTTAGTCAATCACGCAGCGAACCAGTGCAAGTCAAGGTCGTATCTATAATGAGCAATCGCGTCAAAATCGTATCACACCCCAAAATCATATATAAATTAGGTCCATTCATAGATTCACTGTGTCGGTGTTTAGGTAGTAGAATTCCATATCGAAATAAATAAAACAAGTGTTTTATTCTACTAATGATTTAATTTGTGAGAGAGACGTCTTTCGTCTTATGAGGACATTGTCAATCGATTGACAATGTCCTCATAAGACGTAAGACGTGTCTCTCACAAATTAAATCATTAGTAGAATAAAACACTTGTTTTATTTATTTCCATTCATAGAATTAATTATTGGAACCGATAATAACACCGATTTATAAATAACTCAAAGGAAAGAAACCATTTTATTACATACAATTTTAGATCCTTAGAGGGAAATAATCAACAGTAGATAAATCCATGTTAACATTAAAGTAATAATTTTAAAAAGGTAATCCTTAATACAGATTAAAAAGTTTCCTTAACGAAAACAAACATTAATATTCTACTATGTTAAATAAATTATTCCCTAGATGACGGCTTAACAACAACTTTTTTCTGATAAATTGTATAGATTGTTATGTAAGTGCTTTACACAGTTTTACAATTTACGTATAATGAAAGCTTTCCACTGAACATTATATACTCGAACATACAGACGTCGATAATCCTCGCTGTTTTTGAAAAACATTTTTATGTTTAGATATTACTTGGCATGTTATTAACTGCTCTTATATTTTCATTCATCAGAACGATATAGACAGGATAGATGTTTTATTTTATTTATTTTTGCTTTGTCTAGGTATATTGATAGTTGATCTGAAAATCAATTCAATAAAATGATGTAAAACCTTACCTATAAAATACGTAAGTATTTAGAAGAGAGAAAGGTGCAGGTAATAACAAGAAATATCGTTGATGATTATTCCAATATATTATTCCAACAACAAGGTCCGAAGACACAAATGGCAGAGGCCGACCAAGAGACGCGTATATGGACCAGCTGAAAAGGGACATGAACTGTGGCTCATACGTAGAGCTGAAAAGACTGGCTGAGAATAGGGAGGAATGGAGAAGAAAACTGGAGAAGAGGTTTGTAACTCATTTTTTATTTATAATAATAAACGGCTGAACCAGCCTTTACAAACATAACATAACAAAAAGAAAACAGTCAAGTGAAAAAAACAATGTAGCTGTAATGTAGTACTAGCAAATAATTTCAAATAATGATTATAAATCTCTTAAAAATAATAATGATTATAAATCTCTTAAAAATAATAATGATTATAAACTTCCTAAAATATATCATAAAAAATCAAAATACAATTAATGATTCATGTAGGGAATGCCTGGCCAAGTCGGTAACAATACAATACATAGTTTCGGGTTGTTCCACTCTCGCTCAAACCGAATACACCAATAGACACAATCTCGTCGCAAAAACAACACATCAAAACCCAGCAACTAAACACAATCCATCAAACTCCCAGATTTAAAACTCTCTGTTAATCTCCATTTGTATTCGGATAAGGAATCCGCAAAAACATCCGCCAAATGACCATACATATTCCCCAACCTATGCATCCTATAAAGGGGCGAGTTATATAAATAGTTAGTATCAACTACGTCACTATGAAAAGTCACAACCTGACGAGTGGCTCTTGTTGGAATATGATATGATATTAAACTGTTAAGGTCAAGGCAATCTAATTCCCCTCTTACAATCTTGGATAGCACAATCAGATCAGAGATTATTCGTCTATCAGACAATGTGTTTAAATTTAAAAGGGACAACAAGTAAGAGTAATCAATCTCCTCAATAGGAATGCGCATCATATAGTTGACATACCTCAAAAACTTATGCTGAATCCTTTCAATATTGTTAGAGTGGACTGCGTAGTGAGGAGACCATATAGGAGAGTTATATTCTACCAAGCTTCTGACTAAGGACACAAACATAGCCTTGATCGCTGGTATACTAACTCATTATATAAATATTCCAACATTCAGTCCCTTTCTGATGGGATCTCATGATGATGTATGTGTTTTATACATTTTTATTGTTGTTTCATTGTATGTATATTTTATTTTTATTTTACCTGTAGGTATTTGTTATATGTAAAATTAAACGTCTTGTAAAACCAAGAGGTAAGTTAAATAAATAAATTAATAAAACGATTAACATTGATCACAAAAATGCATAGCATTTTTCATAAAATCGACAACGAGGCACGCCGCATAAATTGATTTCTTTTATAGCGTGTAAAGGACAATCTGTACATTTTTTTCATTCTTAAGTTCATAGTTCATTAACAACTCCACTTATAGGATGTACCTAGATAAATTGAACACACAATACAAGTTTAATTTTTCACAAGGGTTTTATATTTAAAACATCCTTTCAATTTATTCGGTACACATCAGTTTTGAAATATTTGTTGTAAAATTGCCTCTGTGATATTTCCAAATATTAAATAAATCTTCTAATCATCTCGCCCTTCAATATTCCTCTCAGGAGAACAGGGCAGAAATCAGTCTTCTCCATTCCCCTCTTCCCACGAAATTAATAGCCCTCATATTTCGTTGTCATAGGAACAACGTATTGTGAAAGAAGAACTTCCAAGCAGCTTCAAAACTCTTGTGGACGAAAGAAAGGTTGTTTTTTACTAGCTGAAATTATTCATCTAATATGACATTAAGTATTTGAACAAAACTATTGCTGCTTTATATTTATGTATGTAGGAATTACCTATTCTGAATACTTCCCTAAATAAGACAGAGTATTGCATTATTGCCCATAATTTTATATGAGTTTGTTATCATTCTCTCAACCATAATACCATGTTGTTAAGGTTGGAGGGTACAGAGACAAGAAATAAAGGAATGTGAATGTATACCATCTTTTAGAGACGAAATCTGTAGTGGCGTTGTCGGATACTGGGTAACGGATAAAATATTTGGTCGTGATATGAATAAATCACAGTTCAAGTTATCAAGGTTCGGAAGGTTTCACATCTGGCCCATTTTCTGCGTGGAGAAAAATACCACCTTCTCCAACTCATATTCAAGGGGAGAATTAAGGGACGCCGAGGTCCCGGTAGGAGACAAATGTCCTGGCTGCGAAACATTAAGGGAGTAGACCGGCATCCGAGGTGTGGAAGAGCTGTTCCAAACAGCGCAGGACAGGGACAAGTTAGCCGAGGTGATAGCCAACGTTGGGGGGACTCGACAGGGCACTCGAAGAAGAAGAAGATATGAATAAAATTGAATTTAATTAAATTGTGCAGATTTATTTACTATCAATTTATCTAAGAGTGTTTATACCATTTGGTTACGACAGTATATATTAAAAAAAAATCTCTTATATAACCAAATTTCTCCATTAAATCGGCGTTGATTTTAATGGTTTAAAAAATTATTTTGGATATAGGAGGAAAACATAATGAAACAGTTCGTTCGGAGTGTCTAGGGGAGCTTAAGTAGCAATAGACAGAGGTTTATGAATGAAATATCTAATTACAGGACAAGTGGAAATGTTTTTTTATCATAATAACCAAATAGTCGTTCCTTCTCTTAATCATATAGGTTTTATTATCTATGTAAGTATACTCGTTTATACACCAATACTTTGATAGTAAAGAGTGTATACATATAAAGAAGAAGACAAATGAAGCATTATTAAAGGTAGGTACAATACCTTTAATAACATCATATTATGGAATATTCTTTTCTTGTCACAGTGACTATGCCAGAGGTGAGAATAAGGTAGGTCATACTACTACTACGTAGCTACCTACATATGTATGTTTGTATGTAGCATCAGATTTATTATGTACCATATATAACTGGAGGCACTTAGAACAATATTCTCTAATCATATTAACACTCCTCAGGCTCACTGTACCTTGTGACACATATTACATTATAGAGATGATTCTTCTGGGACAAGAAAAAAACTTAAGAATAATTTTGATTTCTGAGGTATTTCAGGAAGATTTTTGAAAGCACCAAGCAAAAATTAAAAAAAATCTTAAATATTGAAATCCCCTAATATTGATTTAAGCTTGAGAAAAAGCCTTACCTTAGCCTTTGTATGGAGCATTTTGCTATATTTAGAGATGTGGTGCTACAGACGCATGCTGAACATCCATAGATCGGAACATGTCGAAAACGAAGGAATGTTAACCAGGGTAGGCAAAAAAGGCAACTCCTTAAAAAAATCAGCCAACAACTAGCTAACTGGATTGGCCACAACATCAGGCAATCAAGACTGCTTATCACCATCGCGGAGGGTAGGACCGAAGACAGAAATGGTATAGGCCAACCAAGAGACGCTTATATGGACCAACTGAAGAAGCGCATGAACTTTGGCACATACGTAAAACTAAAGAGACTAGCTGAAAATAGGGAGAAATGGAGAAGAAAATCCAAACTCGTTGCAGACAAATCTTATGGATTGTAACTCATTATGTATATTGAAAGCACCCTCCGTACATTCTGAATACTCAGGACTTGAAGATTTTCATTTTACTTCCATTTTTGAAAAATACACAATTATAAGTTTTCTTATTACACATCCTCATGATATTATAGATGGCATAGCGCACAGATGTGGTAAGTGCAGTTTTCATAGTTTTGAGATAGTCAATGTTGAAAGTTTGAGATGCGATACCATTTAGTACTTACCACACATCGTTTTTGTTAAATATCTCGTCAATGACACAGAGTTACGCAATAATATTCCTAATGAACATACTTCAAATGATATAGATTTGCATGCGTTTAATAATTCATTTTCGGTAAAAACTGTACTTACCACATCTGTGCTCTATGCCATCGTTATATCACTTTAACGATGAACAATTGTTTCGGGAAATTTTGTATTCGTTTGAACGAATTTCTTCACTAAACCTTTGAAAGAAATGAACAAAAATAAAATATCAATATCAATTTATATGAAAGTAAAATATGAAAACTTGTGCTTATCGACAAGTATCATAATAATAATATGTACTTTTAAAAATTTGTTACGAATAATCAAAGAAGCAACAAACTTAAATATTTATGTACCTAGTTACTAGAAAAACACAAAAGAAAATCAAACTTTGAACGGAATAAGTTGGAGGACTTTTATAACTATAGAAAATTGCAGAACTTTTTTTTAATTGTGAGAAATATCAGTGACAAATTTCTCAAAGCTCTGCTAGAATTATTGTAGAGGTACATTTCATGCACTCCGTCCCTTTATGAGTTAAACGGAGCCGAAAAGCTCAAGAAGCGTACTGTTACTAAGAATATATGTAACATCTCACAAACACATAGAACCAACATGATATTATTAGTGTCAACGTTATTTTTCTCCTTTTTTTAGGCGTATATTTTCAGAAATTATTACAAAAAACATTCCTAATAAACCAAGGCTCTATAATATTATATTTCACATACTCTCGTTTTATGTTGATGATGTCAGCTGAGTAGGTAGCTACATAAGTTTATGCATATTTATTTACTTTGGTACTCGCAGTACGTAAACTTAAATATATTAAATGAATAACAAGATTTCAAATAAAGTACCTACTAAGAGTGAGAAAGAGAAAAAGCGATAGTTTCAGAAAAAAATCTATAACAATATTTGTGTTAGGTTTTAAACTTGTAAGAGATCGCGCCTTTGCAATAAACTCGCATCTGTATTATGATTGTACTTAGTTCTAATATATTTCTCTATGGAATTATTTGTAATTCATGTATAGTATAGATTGATAAATGATTAGATCATTCCGGAACAAACTGAAGACATCACTCTTTCAACAGAGCTTCCTGAGCTGTTGAGACGCATACCTACTCCATCAAAGGCGCCTCTCTTGTCTTGTCACTGACCATCATCATCGTCATAGCTTTCGATTATAGCATTTTGGCAAAATTAATGACTTTAAAAATTCTATTTCACAATACACCGTTGATACAAATTTATAAATTGAAACTTTCAAATACATGGTGATGAACAATAATAACTTTACTAATAAATTATACAAAACAATTACGTCTTAAACTATTTTTTAGATGCAGAATATTTTTTATATATTTGATTCACTCGACGATGTCTATGTAAAACGCACATGTGTACTAAGATGGATGGACATTTGTGTAAAAAATTGTCTGAAGATTTTAGGAAAAAAAGTCATGCACTAAAATACGAAGGTAAAGGTATCAAAATGATTTGACTTTTTAGTGTGACCAGTAGAGAAAATTCCAAGTTAACAATATCTAGTAGGTAATAATAATAATAATGTGGTAATAGTAAACTACAGAGTAACCAACATTGCCATGAATTATATTGCAGAGAATAGTTTCCTCGTTCACGTTGTCTTGTTATTAAACGCTTCATTCTCGCGTCACAAGCAAAAGCCTTATTCACATATTGAGATTTACATCGCATACTAGTAGCATACTGAAATATCTTCAATACAAATAGTTGAATGCTTTGTAGTTTCTATTGAATCTTTTTTCAGTCTCAAAAAATAATTTCCTAAGAAAAGAAATATTTTTCATTAAAATAAATTTAATAGAAAAGAAAAAACACGTTTTCAATAATTTACCAAGTCGCTGCAATGTGTTTGACTGGGTATTCCCGTACATATTTTCATCTGCATAAACTTGTATTTCTTATTGTTATATTGTGATAGAAAATATTTTATTTTATTTTTATTTTAGAAATATACACGGAAAGAAGCCTTTTACATGTATAAATAAATTTAAAAAAAATACAAAGACAATAATGACATTACCATGGATATAAAAATATTTAGTGTCTAAAAATCAAACAGTAACCAGAGAAAATGTACTAAGAATAAAAAAAATAGTACAATACACATATAAATCAACAATATCTACACGATCACATAAACAATATCAAATTATAATAAGTAAATACAAATATTATATCAATTAAAAAAAAAAATAGCATTTTAATTTAGTTTCACCCATGTTCAACGACTGTAAGTAAAATTCACGTCCAGGTCCACAATTTTTTTATTAAACAACGCACAAAATATAACATTAAGAACGATTACAGATTTTTCTAGTGATTTAGGTTGCGTCTAGTCGGGCTAAAGCTGTGAAAAAGACCTTTCAGGAACGTGTGGTCAAAAAAGTGGAACATTAAGCTCTTGAGCTGCCGTGGACTGATGGGAAAAATATTATGTGAATGCTTTTAGCTTAGAACTGTTCAACGTTGTGTGGTAAGGAACATACGAACATAACATGAACTTTGTATGAACATTATTATTTTCAGATGTTTCCTTTTTGAGACCGAATTGACCATGATGTAGGTACGTGGGAAAAATTGTTAAATGAATAATTTGCATTAATGTGATGAAATCAAAAAAATATTTATATTATTAAGTTATGTTAGGTTTGAGTATGCAATTCTCTTCTCTGTTTCTTACAAGTGTTGTAAAATGAGATTGATAAAGGATCTAAGGAGTGAAATATTATGATATCGTACAGAAACCATTGAATCGAATTTAAACCCATGTAATTATATTAAAAAAATAAATTTCTTTCTAAGTATTTTATCTATCTAGAAACACCTTGATGATATAAAATTGCATTCTCTAAGTACTTGCATCAAATGTAATTTAACGAAAATATATCAGAATCATAAATTCGTCGACTATTCCGAAAATTGACATTAATCTTGAACATTCTTCATAAGATGTAACCTCCCCCGCCCCATTGGAGGGTTATATTATTACAGTAGTATTATATTGGATTCCGGGCCGTGCATCATACAGTCCTGCAATAAAACTGCCTGCCGTAATTCAGCGACCATCTCTCTGCATTGTTTTAGGGGCTATCAACTATTCCCAAATTGTAACATTTTATCAAAATAGATTTGAAACACGTTTCATGATAAATTTTTTACCTTACTTTACCCAAAATGCCAAATAAAAATATACTTTCTTAAAAAATATATTTTTCTGTAGTGCTTCACAAGTAGAACTAGTAATTCATGATTCAGAATGTCGGTGTTTAGGTAGTAGAATTAAATTAAAAAAACAAATGTTTTATTATTGAGAAAGATATCTTTGTTTTTCAATTTCATTTAGTACTTACATTACATTACATTCAAACTTATCTTAAATTATCGAATTACCCAGTTTGAGAAAAAAAAACAATTTTGTACTGAATATTGTGTGTTTTTTTATTTATTTGAAAAATATATTTATCCGATATCTTAATGATGCATAATATTACTGTAATATGATTTCTTGAAAACCCCAGCAATTTTTTTTCTATAACTTATACTCATTAAATAAAATTTAATTAACCTCATAGATTTTGATCTATCTATACCATCACAGGGTAGCCAGCAGATCAACTGCATGTAATAAACATGCAAGCTGTCCTCTCCGTGCCAACAAAAATTAAGTCATTCAAGATGGATGAAAAATCTCATCGCCTAATTTAAGATGTGAAATGTCTTTATTTTTTCGAACACCTGCCTTTTACAGGACACTCAAAAACTTACGGACAAGAATGGGAGACCAATTATTCTTTGCTGGGTGAAACACGGCTATAGATTTTTTTTATTAGATAATGTTTTTATATTCATACTAAATACTAATAAGAATGGCTAATTTTTTATTTAAATTATCCATTCCTTTAGTACGAATTGATTAAATAAGCATACTGCATACCTACTGAAGAGCGAGTTAATCGTAAAGACGTGATTAATGCCAGCTTACCCATTATTAGTTCAGTTGTATTAAATACTGCATCGTTAATGTATTTAAAATATCAACCAAAAAAAGGTATCACTACTCTACTAAAATAGTTTGTGACCCCTTGCAGAATTTTTATTCATTCGACCATTTCTCCTCGCGACACCTGTGCTTACTACATCTTCCTGAAGGCAAAAAATATCATAAGAGCTCGCCATCTTGTTTCTGCGTTTTAAAAACCCATATCTCCTTCCATTTTTAAAGCGACAAATGTAAATGACAGATTTATAGTTTGAACTGTAGAATATTATATTGAAAGGTACTTTGTTTTACAAAATTGAGAAAACTTTTATGAACTTAAAATTGTATTAATGTGCTTTTTATATCTATATACCCACATTAGGGTGTCCCTTATTTGGTCGAAAATTTTTTTTTTTCAGTTATTGAAACGCATACCCCCTAATTGTGTTTATTAGCCTACTACTTACCCAAATACAGAATTTAAGCTTTCTAAGTTGATTGGAACCCGTGCCGACAGAGCCTCAAAGTTTCAGAAAATAGCAGCTTAAAGCGTCTTTTAAATTTAGCTGTAGATAATCACTTCATACCACTATGTTAGCTAAATATTGATGAAAACACAAATTTATATGGAGCATTTCTTGCAATTATCAAAAAAGTTACAATATTGATATTAATTTATTTGAACGTATCCTGTAAAAAGTCTCTTTTTTACAGTCTGGATACATTTTTCTATGTTCATGCACACAACGTAATAAGAACTGTTTCTATTCTTCATCTGCGGTTATCAAACCATGAAAGCCTTGAATTAGTTTAACAGCTCTTTCACCTGTGTTATACACTGATTTTAAGCTAGATATTTTTTTTTAAGCTTCCACTAATGCCACGTTTTCATTATACGAAGATACACCTTCTAGAAGGAAACTGCTGTCAAGTTTAAGTTGCGAAAATAAATTTTTGGTCTTGACGGATACAAAATAAGTCAAAAATTTTCCTATAAAAACATTAAAGCTACTTGTAGAATACATAAAAAGAACATGTTATAACATATTTAGAATTAAATTAAGCTCTACTTCCTAACATAGAGAGCCAGACATCTTTTCCTTGGATTTTTCAAATCTTTTACCGAAATCACCCAATTTTTTTTTTGTAAATTTTCTACAGTAATCCCCTTGGTCTACTCATCAATTACATCTTAAAAATTAAAAGGACGGCTATTTCTTTTCACAAATATCACAAATTGTTGACTGAACTTGTTTTAGGTCGCTTTGGAAATCAGCTTGTCAATTCTTTTGTTACCATTTAATGTTTCTACAAAACACAAGTCTTGATTCGGCGCTTTCACCACCAAACAGCATTCAAACAAGGACTTTACATGAACTACCACAATAAAAAAAAACAAACATCTAGTTTAGTTTCTTTATCCTTAGCGTCCATTTTAAACTGAGTCTGCAATAAAGATATTTTTGAAGGGTAAATAGCTCTTGCTATCCATCGTGCTGGATGCATTGCGCCAGTATATCTGATTTTTAAATTCTGTGGATGTCAGAGGCTCTTTCAGGCGTATCACAGATGTATTGAGCAGCAGGTGACAACAAGCTCTCTGAAATCATACGCTTTAATCTCTTTTTCTCTTCTGCTAGTTTTTTCAGCCTCGCTCTTTGTCAATTTCAGCCATTTTTTTTTGTCAACACCCGCTAAGCATCCTGTACGTCTTGGTTCTCTTTGCTTTTACAATAATTTATTATCTTCTTCCATTTTTAAGGCTTTTGAGAGCATTGGCGCATACTATATCGCATAAACTATCCAATTCACGTCAAAAGTTCTCCTCACGGTGCCTATGAAAATCCTGAATCTTCTTGCTATTTTTTGGCAGCTCTTTCCAGACCTGATAAAGATCCCCTGATCTCTTCACAATATTAATAACAGCTCTATTAGGTGTTCTAGCCTTTTTACAGAATGTAATGCACACGCGAATGACTAGATTTTCGATTTCACTAACATTCAACAATATCGCGTATATCGAAAGACAGAACTGCGAGAACTTGACGGTTGGACGGTAATTTTGCACCTGTCATCTATTTATTTACTTCACTAACCAAGAAAATAATTTTTATATTGCTTCTTTATTCCTCTGACATCTTTGAAATATAAAAAAATCCGCGACAATTACCAGAAAAACCGAGACTGAGTGACAATAACAGCTAGCACTCACCGCCCCTATGAGTTTTTGTATGAAACTTGTATGAAGATGTTTCCGTGCAAGTCGGCACGGGTTGCACTGTTCCGAATAAGATAAAAATTTGTTTTAGAGTGTTTTAGGACCATATGAACAAAATAATAGCCTATGCGTTGTAAAATTAAAACTTTGAAAAATAAGGGACACCCTAACCCACATACCTACGTATTCAAATAATGCAGATATGATGTATAATAAAGTTAATATTAAAGTTATTTAATTGAGGTCACTAACCGTTTCAACATTATTGGTAATCACTGTAATCAGATATTAATTTTTTTTATTTTGTGGCAAGCTATGAAATACTTTTTTTTTTAAATTACGATGAATTTTAAAAATATTCAAGTTACAGAGAACGCCAAGGCGTTAATTTATAATTTGATTTAAATTATCAAGAGTCAAAAATATTCAAATATGGTGAAGAAAAGTCATGATTATCTTTATCTGGATGATTTGAGACTTTTTCATTTTACAATACGAACCTTAGCTAAGACATTCACCAACATGCTGGACGAAAACAACAGAGCAAACAAGTCCTGCTTCTATGATAGGGCTTTTGGCGACGCAGGACCCGTAATTTGGAACCGACTCCCCGAGGACCTCCGTAAAAACCAGCCGATTACAACGTTCAGGAGCAGGCTGAAGACTTCGCTCTTCCAACATAGTTTCCCGCGTCCTTGAGATGCATACTCCATTAAACGGCGCCGAATAAATCATCCAATATAATAATAATAATTAAAATCATAAACTCTATATGAAGATTCAAATGTAGTTTTCTGTGTAATAACAGTTTACCAAACAACAGATTTTTTCGCTCACAGGATTCCTTTACATAAAGTCACGAATATTGATTTTTAAAACTTCTTCAACATATTAAAAGTATTATATATATACCTACACTGAGCAAAATACTCACAACGAATCATTGTACGTACTATCAGGTTAGGACCAGAGATAGTACAAACGATTCATTAGTACAAATCTATAATATTAACCTATCGCAAACAAGTCGTGGGTAAATTTACCAACAATTTGTTTGCGAAAAGTTAGTATTATAGATTCGCACTAATGAATCGTTTGTACTATCTCTGGTCCTAATCTGATAGTACGTACGAATGATTCGTTGTGAAATTTCGTTAGTATTTTTCTCAGTGTACATACTTACTACACAAAGTTTAATATTCTTAGTTTCATTTGCAGTATCGTGCGTTATACTCATCACATTATGCAAATGCAAGCGCAATGAAGAGAAAGTATAATATTTTTTGCAATGTTTGCCGTATAAACATACCAACTAATAATAATACAATGCAAAAAATAGCATTTACACAGTCCCCATAGTCCGACGTAATAGTGAATAAGTACAGTGATACTTCGAAGTTACGTAATAGGCTAATATAATTAATATTACGTTAGTCGGGACTAAATTACCAACTTATTTCCATCAATGTATCTATAATAAGTATTTCAAATGATTATATGCTTAAACTCGTTTCCTAGGATTATTTCATTGAATGTATGTAGATTTTGATAGTTATATAAGTGTGCTAAATAACAATAATAATATAAAAAGCGATTTATATAGTAGACCTAAAAGTTATAATCATAAGGTATGATAAATTATACATTACAGTCTACTTCTTTTTTTAGAGCTATTTCTGTCCTTCTGTCTGATATCTGCTATTGCATTAAAAAAAATCACAATCTGTACTTCAATAACCAACATTAAAAAAATATTATTTCAGGTGAATTGAAGGTTTTCATGGCAATCGTCTTTACCTGGTTATTTGTCAATCGGGTAGGCCATGCCTGGTTTTGTTGTGTCAACGTTTCGGCGCACATGCTGGCGACATCTTCAGGATTTGAAAACGCCATCACCAGTGTGCCGAAACATCAACACAACAAAACCAGGCATGTCTTCCCGTAAAACAACAACCAGATTATTTCAGATATCTGAAAATGGTAATGCATTTTCCTAGGGTTGAACAACATTGTCGTTTGTGTATAAGTATGTAGGTACGTAATTCTGAGTATAACTGCATTATTATTATAAGAATTATCTTACAAAAGCAATACTGTATACATATTACATACAGCCGTCATGACGATAATAATATGCATAGTGTCGGTATTCCCTTGTTTGTCATACAAAATAATATATAAATAAAGAGACTTTTCAACTGCTTTATCTTATATCTCTTCTCCCCTCTACAACGCCACGTACCATGTATAGGTATGTGTAAGCTGCACGCATCAATAATAATGATTATTACTAGTATTATTGGTTGCATTGATGTACAAATGTACAATACATTTTGGTATGCATTGTGTTTTTATTATCCTCAACCCACAAAATTACTTCAAGGGATTTGTTTTTCAAAATCTTCAAAGTAAATGGTGTAGTGACAGAATCTTGAATAGGTGCTTTGTATTATTATTTTACACAATCGTGTTATAATATCATATTCTGTTATGAAGCTTTTTGATACTTGAATAATAAAAAAGAACTGAGTGAAAGTTATTGTTGAATATATAAAAAATAAAGATTGATACATATGAATTACCGAAATATGTAAAGTATTGGCAGGGATTTTTATGATAACTTTAACAGTAATATGCTTGATGATAATATTTATTTTTATAAAAAAACACACTTAACATTTCATTTAAATTACACAGTCAATGTTTCAATTCAATTAACTGTTTCAATTAACTGTTTTTTTATGATAATAAACACTATCATCAGTATGAATTTTCACTCTGTGAAAGTACAGACTCTACAATTATTAGTAATATGTCTTTTCCTTCATATCAATTAATTAAACCATATTTATAGTTTTCGTCTGTTTTGTACTTTTTACCAATAAAAAAAAATATTGATTTAGTCTTAATACAGTGCTTAAATTATCTATTTAAGTTGATGACGAAGTAAGAATAAAACCGTCTGCCTGCGAGGTGATAAGTATTTGAAACGGACTACTAGTATTTTAGGAAAACATTATTGATTAGATATACCAAAGTCTGTATTTTTATTTAGTCTATCTCAGAAAATAATATTGAGATAATTGCGTGTATTTATTGAAAGATCAATTATATTACGTTGAAACCTTTCTCATTCACCTTTTCTAATCTTCCTTTCAACTCGTCTAATATTCCCACCGGGTACGAAGCATTCTGCAAGGATTAGTGGTTTCTCAGTTCTGAAGGATTGCTATCATTTATATTATTGTTTCTCTTTTATTACTCATCCCTGTCTAACAGAAGTCATCTCATATTTTATATCTCAATCGCACTCGTCTTAACATCTACGATCTTTGATCTCGACATTAAAAAATATCTTTTGGGAATACTAAAACTAAACAAACATTTTCTCATTTACCACAAACTACCGAAAAAATAACATATTGTTTTTGCGGAATAAATTGAAGATAAACAGTATTTTCATTGCTTTGTTTATTGCATGCTCGATTCAGAATGTAGTTTTGTGTGTCGATGTAGGTACTATCCAATTTTCTTGGATGTAATTTAGTAGTGGCTTGATTATAAAGCGGAGTCTTTGGAGCGCTGCTAACTCAGAAAACGATAATAATAATGAGAAGTAATTTTCTTCACAACCAATTATACTATGCACTCATACGAAACAAGTTTCGTAATGTATATTACTGTCTCTTGATTTTAACAAGAAAACCTAGTCTTATCAAAGATTGATAGTACGATTAATCTCAATGATTTTTTCAATTCATTAATAGCGTTGTTAAAAAAATTAATATGTGATACGTAATTTATATATAGAAAATAAAATACTTTCAATATCTGATTTCGCAATCAGCTTAACCTTTCATACGGTGAGAAATAGACGTGAAAAAACTTTATTGCTCCTATTTCATAGAAAGTCTACGAGTAGGTACCTATATGACGAATTCATAATAATATGTGACATATACATAGATATATTCCCTTTAATAGGTGTGTGGATATAAAAAGTTGTTGGCACATTTATTCTATCAAAAATCATAAAACAAACACGATTACGACATTATAGTACTGACAGCGTCGGCTGAATGGTGAATGCTTTCTCATAATATAGGTAATATATATAAAGTTTGTGACGCCAAATAAGCGAACATATTTTTTTAGTTTCTCATTCAACGGCGTCGTCGTTATCTATCGACTTCAATAAAAATCTATGTGGCATAAAAATGGCTCCACTTTTCACCTAATATATTCTCAGTATTACGATCCCAGTAAAGGCATCTAGTACCAGCGGCGTCTTTTAGGTTGTAGATATCTAAGATCACTACTAGTTCGACATAATGATAGTTCAATTTAAAACGACGCGCTTGATAACATCGCATCCACCAGCAGAAGGTTTTTTATACCGTTTCGTGTCACTTTAAGTAAAAAAACTAATTTTTATTTTCTTAATATGGGATTTAATGCCATGAGATTTCATTATTATAAATTTTCATCCATAAAAATGCAGCTATTTCTCTCAGTTTCATATCAGGTCCCCCGGCGTTTGCGATCACTCTGGAGAATTCTTCCCTGTTCTGAGGCCTGAGTCAATAACACACTTTCGCGTCACGTTCCCGCTCCGTTAGCGTTCGGGTGCAGACGATGTTGCGCCAAAGTGTTAATTTTCGTAACTATTGTGTATTTTAGCAACGAAATTGACACTTACTTGCATGACTTGTTCATCCACCTGCGCTATTCCGGTCCATTACGGTATATTGCGCTGCCACGACATTAGTTTTTTTCCTACATCATGACGTCTCTCAATTTTTACTTGTTTAACCATCCGCATCTTTATACTAGTAAATAAAGGCCTCATTTATAACTTTGCAGACGTTTTGCAAGAAATCATGTGTAGGTACATTATTAATTTAACACCATTTCATTTTCTAAAAAAATGTATGCATGACTATAAGTTTTATTTAGTTTGATGTACGATTTTTACGACCTTTTTTCTAATTTTGGATTTAACTTAGATAAAAAAGTAGTCATTGGTCGTACGTACCATTGCAGACGTTGAATTGGGAGACTAAAGATATATTTATCTTGCTGCCAACCTACAACGAGTCTATAGTACAAACAATATTTATCTGTGAAAAAGTAGGTATACATAGGTGTTTGAATCCAAACAAAATATTTTCGTCTAGCTTTGGAAGTTTACAGGTATTAAATAACCCACCTACGTCATAAAGGAATTTTTAAGTTTTACAGCAGTAAGTTTCTAATGAAAACTGCTAATTATTATTGCTTTTGCATCTTTAATAGAATGCAAAACAACAAAACAAGAAGGTAGTACATAGCATACTGCGTGCATGTTTCTTTACTCTGAGAGTTCTGAGTAAAATGTAGATAGGTACTTACCTACTCCATGTCAGCTGTGTAAGAGTTTATAAGAGTGAGTATTATCTTTCTTAAAGATCCCGTCAACTCTTATGCATATCATATTATGTGGAACGCATTACATTACATGGGTGCTTTCTTGTGCAACAGCTCTTCATAGTAAACTGAGCCCCCGGGATGCATTCTTTAGAATGTGGAATAAGATGCTATGGACTGACTCTTCACGATTACGGGGATTGTGGTTTACGTGTATCAGCTATAGATAGCATAGGTGTATTATACCAGCACAATATAAATCTGTTGTAGCTAGCTTTGTGGTTTTGTTTTGATGTTTATTCTTCTTTGCTTTGTCTGGGTGTGAGATATGTGATTGTACCAAAATGCCGTATAAAAGTCTGAAATGATTGATTATATTTTTACAGAGTCCAAATACTTATGAATGATTTTTGTTTATTGAAAGTAATAAAGAATAACCTCCGAGTAACTATATAGAAATCTGAAGGTATACAAATTGCATTGATTAATAAGTAGGTATGCGTTTCCTTTTTACACACAATTAAATAGGTACTTTATTTTTGTTTAAAGGAATTATTAAAAATATTTATTTGTTGACAGTCATTTTTCTACACAAATATAATTTAAAAAAGTAATGTGTGTATAAAGACAAAAGTAACAGCAATTCTGTGTACTTACAATTTTTATAATAAATCAATATTTTCTTTATCTCATCGCTCGCAACCCCAATATGTTTTTCAGAATAAAAGCTGATGGTCACAAAGTTATAAACCATTTGGCTATTAACAATTTTCTCGGTTTTATTTCGGCGGCGTTTTGTTTCGCCGTCTGCAGTTCAACTTTAAACGGAAATGGGGTGAGATCTCCGCGGTGTGGTGCGGTGGCGCCGTGACGATATTTCTCAGGGTGACGTAATGACCTTTCCTGGGCCCGTGACTGCCTATAAACCATTTTCTTTGTCTCTTGGCGCAATCTTTTCTCTCTTTTTTCTCCCCATCTTGAGTAAACTACTCCATCTAAGGGTAAACTAACCCATTCTAGGTTAACTCTCAATTTCATACAGATAAAATACATACTATCTCCTTTTTTTCATGAAAAAATAATTTCTCTCATACACAGGTGTGTCGACTTCTTTACACGGCGCCTTCTCCTTACCGTACTGTATGTAACATATATAGATTCTTGTACGCATAAGAGACAATAAGTGATGATTTATGATACACAGTTTTTACTTGCCGACAATCTTATCTGATGTTTTCCGAACTTCCGTATTACCTTCCTAAATAATGCTGACGAAATTATATTGAAAATATTTCGCTCTAAAATATTTTTTCTCTGATGTTTTTTAATAATATTTTTTAGTCTATTTTTATCTGCTTTTAAAGAGTATTATTTTCAAAATAAATTCTTGTCTTTTGGCAATGATTTTCACTTGGATTCAACTGTTTTGGACATTCTTTATTCCTTCCATTTAATTCATAATTACTACAGTTGTTAGCTGGCTACCCCAGCCAGCTGACCACTGCAAGTGATAAACATACAGAAATCGTCCTCTTGGTGCCATTATATTTTTTATTTAGGATGGGTGCCGCATAAATAGCTAAGCTAACTTAATTGAGGGGTTGGCCTGACTGGATCACTGTGTCTTTTTTTTCTTATTTTATGAATGTTTTGTCAACTCTCTGTGTGTGTCTCTGTAGAATAAATAAATAAATAAATAAGAAAAATATTTTTACGATAATATTCATTCAATAGTTAATTAAGTACCCAATTTCTATGGACGCATTTAATTAATACAACACAATGCTTTTTAACATTGTTGTTAATAAACTCTTACACATTTTTAAATTGCAAATAATCCATGTTTTAATCGATAATATTCAAATCGATTGAGTTTTTATAGGAGGTTCGAATTACGCCTAGAACCAGAATGTAGAAAAAAAATATTTGGTTGAAATAAACATAATCACTCACTGAAGTTAAGTAGTTCATATTAATTAATAGGTACAATACATACACGCATACTGATGTACGGCTGCGAGACATGGTGCCTATCTGAAAGAGATAA